>CM034005.1:16617653-16673771 GCA_019603395.1 Cyrtorhinus lividipennis | reverse complement strand
AGTGATTTTACGAGCGATATTTGAAGGCCATAATTGATTCTGGACGTACTCAGAGTATTGGGTAGGATAGGCGAGTTTTCGAGTCATTACTAGTTTTTGACACACCCAAGCGTTTTACATGTGCAAATGTGGACACTCGGGCTAGCTTGGTTTGTGAATTCCTTGGGGATATTTTGATTCGAAATAATGGAATGGTATTGCGGTTGAAATTTTCTTTATTCCACATCGTTGGCGGTTAATCTACTTTCGTTGCGTAAAGCACTGCAGCTGGAATGATATTGGAATTTACAAAAGAAACAGCAGTATTCAAAAATGTCCATTCGGGAAAACTTATGTAGAAATTAGAATTGTTGGAGGATTTGATTTCTACCGGCTGACACAAATGACTAAGGGGAAAAATGACAGAGATGAATATCATTCTCAGCTAAAGAAAAGTGTGTGTGCTAGTGAGAGAATGGAAGGCGGTAGAAAGAGAGGTGATCTCAACAGAGTCCGAGAGCACAGGTATGTGAGTTGGGCAGTGTCGCGAGCACTTCAGGGATATTGTACACATCAGCTCAAGCGCTGACGTGCAGGGGATATAGGGAAGCACTCGCGGGAGGGAGAGTGAGCCCAACCCAGAAAAGTACAACTCATAATAAGCCAAACCTATCTTATCTCAAGAGAATTCTTGAAGTCCATGGGTCAAGATTTAGGAGGGAGCAAGAGTGCAGACTACACTAGTGAATCAAAGAACCGAAAAACTCTAAAACCTAAATGCATTTCAACCAACAATATCAATTGATGATAAATATGTGAGACGGATCTTGAGGGGATTGGTGAGCAGTTTTAATTAAGCCAGAGAGACACCGTACATGTGCTGTGACTTGAAAGGCTAAATCATAGATACCTAGAGAAAGCAGCTATGAGTATAAAATGAAGGGGGTAGAAATTACGAATATAATATTGACTGTTTGAAGTGAGCTCAAGCAAAAATGAGTGACAATTCATATACAAAAGTGAGAGAGAAGAGAGAAAGTCTGTCAGTTCACCGTTCTGACTTGTCGTTGTAACGACAGTGTTCTAACCTTCAACGACAATTAATCCACCTTGATTTAGCTTGAAAAGTTCGTGTATTTGTTACGCGTTTGCTTACAAAATCAGGGGGAAAAAAAAAACTGTAGTTCATGTTGTGCTAAAGGAATACTCGGAGAAATTTTTGTCAAATCAAATCAAGAGAGGCAAACAGTCTTCACAATCAAGACTGGTGTAGGGTGAGAGTACATGACTAGAGAGATGAAAGGGACTAGAATAGACTATGAAAGGATTAAAGTCATTATCAGTAAACCAAATGTGTCTCAGCAATATCGGCCAGCAATTTAAAGATTATTTAGAAAATGAGAGTCGGCTCGCTATCAGTAGCAGTGCCAAAGTCACTTAGGGTACATGCGCTCAAATGTAATATGATATGCGACCTTATCGGTCCCTATGAAGAATTACTTGGGTATTACGCCACCAATGAAGTTTGTCAAAAGAGTTGGATGTTTAGTGGTCATGGTTGACAAAAAGCCAAGGACCAAATTTACACTCAATGCAAGGAGAGCCTAGTTACTAGAAGTTTTAAAGGCATACCTAATACTGGATGAAGACACAACCTTGTTTGGGTCGTGCAATGTGAAATGATTGGACAATTGGGTATAATGGTGATGAGGACTGCCCATTACCTCAGGATGAACTTTTGGAAAATTGGAGGAGACGACAGGTCTAGTGAGGAATGGTTATTGAGGATCAGGTTGTAGATGAAGAAATTATAAAAGAAGAACCAGGAGAGTGAGCAGGAAAAGAGTAGGGAAGAAAAAGGAAGGAAATACGGAGAGACATACTTGTAACCAAATTCAAATCAGCAATCGGCAGGCAATGGATAGTGCTGATGAAGAAAAGTGGGAAGATTCAATTTTGGATGAGCTCAAATCCCTTGAGGAGAATGGAAGTTTTAAATACAGGAGCAGACTAGTAGCAATGGGATTTGACCATACAAAATGTGTATGATGTTAGTGAAATGTATGGACATTGGAGATGGATAGAATTTGACATTACTTTTGTCAATTGCAAACAAATTGAATCTGGAGCTTAGACAGTTGGATACAAAAACTGCATTTTTACATGGGGAATTAGAGAAGCCTGTTTACATGCAGACTCCGGAGGGAGTAGTGGAAATGACTCACGTCCCTCATACACTGAAAGAGACACACGTATGTAAGCTGGTGAAATCGCTTTATGGATTGAAAGTATCACCGAAATTGTGGTACAAGAAATTTAGTCAAGTGCTGGAAGCGTTAAATTTTGTGAGATACGAACATCAAAAATGTTTATTTTGG
The DNA here is from genome assembly GCA_019603395.1 of Cyrtorhinus lividipennis. Taxonomy (NCBI): domain Eukaryota; kingdom Metazoa; phylum Arthropoda; class Insecta; order Hemiptera; family Miridae; genus Cyrtorhinus; species Cyrtorhinus lividipennis. The sequence goes on along the minus strand of CM034005.1, from coordinate 16,671,414 downwards.
TGGAAGGAGGGACAGCAATTTATGATATTGTTACTTTTCGTGGATGACTGTCTGTTGGCATCAAACTGTCCCAAAAGAACAACTGAGATGGTACGTGAAATTAAAAAGCAGGTGGATATCCAAGACATGGGAGAACCATCAAAATTTCTTGGCTTTGAAATAATCAGAAACAGAGAAAGGGGAGAAATCAAAATTAAACAAGAATCCTATATAAACGAAATTCTGGAAAAATATTTGATTGAGTTAGATAAAGTAAGCGCTTTACCAATGACCCCAACAACAACCACATTGAATCTGCAATTAAATAATACTGGTAGGAGTCCAAATGCACCCTATAGGGAGGTAGTGGGGAGTTTACTTTATCTGCAAAATTGTACCCGTCCTGACTTGTCGTTTGCAGTAAATTTTATGAGTAGAAAACAAGTGGGATTTAGTCAATTTGATTGGGATTGCTTGCAGAAAATTTTACAGTATGTCAATGGGACAAGGAGTTTAGGCATCACATTCACTGGAAAGGATGATGGAATAGAAGGTTACTCAGATGCTTCTTTGGGAATGAACGATGTCGATGCAAAATCAACAACAGGCTATATTGTAAAAGTGTTTGGTGACTTGGTCTCTTGGAAGTCATCGGAACAGATGCGTGTGGATCTGTCTTCTTCAGAAGAGGAATGTATTGCCATGACGGCAGCAGCGAAGGAGCTGATTTCACTGATATATCTAGTCAGATTTCTGACTAAGGGGAATATAAACCAATAAGTACATGGGCATGACTGGAAACCAGCAATTGCGTTGGAAAATTCTGGGAGAGTCAAGAACTTTGAAGCATGCAGTGAGGCTCTGTGGAATTGTATAAGGAATCTGAGAATTTGTGAAAGTGAACATTGACATCAACTGGATGGGAACAAGTAGGCAGTTGGCAGACCTACTTACTAAACCGTTGCCACAAGGAAACATTTAGAATTTTCAGAGATAATGTACTGTCGACATGAAGAAACTGGAGGAGCGAAGACTAAAGGAAAGAAGAAGGATGATCAATTTTTAATGAGTGATCTACATCGAAAGTATAAAATGTATCCTAAACAAACCACAGCTATTACGGAACAAGGTAACCATGAATAACTTGGTATGGTAAAATGAGTAAGTAATTTTGAAATGAGTTACAATGCACATTTTTAATAGAATGGAAGAAATGTAGCACCAACTTCCTAGCCAATAACTTTTCATGTTGAGTAGTTTCATCAGTAGGTAGAATAACCATTTCAATGGCTGTGATATGGAAAATGTGAATAGAATATCGTTAATGTTCTCTAATGCTTGTTTACATGGTAACGAAATTATTTGGAATGCGGAAACGGCCAAGAAAAATGTACAATGAACAAAAGGACTGTGGTAAGGAATGACATGAATAGCCAAGAATTAACGGGTGAGGTGACATTTTGAACTATGAAGAACGTGAGTTCAGGAATGAAAGAAGTGAGTCCATTATTAATGAGTCAGATGAATTGCAGAGGCTAGGCGGAAAAACTAAAATCCTAGGGAAAATTATAGTTATAGTTTTGAATAGAATATGGCAAATGTTGAGTTCTGGAAATTAACGTTTGGGAGTGACAAAAAGATAAAATGTGAGAGTTCTAAACAGCTTGGTAGTTTCCTATACCGTTTGAAGAATTGCAACGATACTCTTTAGAGTGACAATACAAAAATTATCTTAAATGTGAAAGAAACTAATTTTTATTTAACTTCATTAACTCACCCTACCTTTGAAAATCAAAATTTTACTAATGGGTCCGAATACGAGGAGGAGGGAGTGTCGGAATAAAACCCTGAGATTCCTCGCATTCTGACCCACCCCTTCAGTATGTTTGAATCAAAGTAGATGAGGAGACAGGAGGCGCAAGAATCTACGTCATCTAGCAACGCAGTAACATCTCCCAACGCAACCTACAATCTTCCTGCTTCGTCCTGGGCATCTGAAATTCAGCGGACTGCAAACTACCGACGATCTTTGAATGAAACTAACTACGGACATCAACTGCATCGGAACATCATTTGAGAACTCCTTAAGACTTTCGAACAATCACTAAGCGAAATATTATTAGTATATAAATCAGCTGACAATCAGCCAATTTGACGGCTTGGATTTGCCCTTTTCTCATTCTCGTTCTATGGCTGCTCAAGTGTACTGAATAAATGCTGTCTGTGCGCTTCCACATCTTATTGCAATTCTGGACGGAAGAAATGATGAAGGTAAATCAAAATAATTTAATACCGGTATGCTAAAATCTTGACAGTTTCTATTAAATAAAAAAAAATAGGATACTTTGTGAATTTGTGCGAGATCCGATCTGCTCTATTACTGACACATCTGGGTGTTTAAACCCCAACGTTCAACACATGGATTCAATCTGCTTGAGAGTAATCTTGAATGGTTTGTGAGGGGTCCAACAAGAAAGTATTTAATCAAAAAACTGACTTACAGAACTATTATTTAATCACACGGGTATCAAATAGGAAGAACTACAGAAAATCATCGGAAGGGCACTTTTGAGTCCTGCTTGAACTTCGAGTTTCGCTATTGAAAACCCTTTTTCGAGAATTGATTTCTCAAAAGCTCGGTAGAATTAAGTAATGGATTTCCTTGCAGAACTCCGAACGACTCACAGCTACCTGCAGTGGGACAATCGATCGGGATCAGTTTTGTTATGGTTTTCACTGTTGCGAAGACGAGAAACTTATAAGCCAGCCGTGATTTCTGCATCTTACCAGTCAACATTCCACAAACATCGGAAAACCTGTCTACAGCATCGTGGTGGTTTGAATTCTCGCGTCATTTCAAAACGCCTACACTCAAAACCATGCGAAATCCGTTTCCAGCCTAAACCTCTTCCCTCAAAGGAAGAGCAAATCTTTCCCTGCGCGTTACCAGTTTTACGGGGTTCATCGTTTTATTGCGGAATTTCTTTTATACGAGCGTGGAATATAGATGATCATTTAACCAAATTTCAGGTCCGCATTTTCTCTTCGAGCTCCTGTTTGCAAACGATATTCCGTTACGAAACGAGATATGCGTCCGATTACGAAACGCAGGCCCTTGAAGAGGATATTCATAAATTTGATAAGAACGCGCCTGCAGACGGTATCATCGTTTTTTGGATATAAATACTAACTAAGAGGAACTTTTATCAGGATAAAGAAGAAGCTTGCGGAAGAAAGTTTTGCATGGAATCCCCAGAGGATTCCTCGAGGCTAAGCTCATTGTGATGATTTCAACCTGTGATTCCGGTTGGAATGGTTCCAACTGTTCCATGATTTCAAACCTCAAAAAACTACCAAACTAAGACGTGCATTTCATTATTTTTTGCATCATGTTTGAGTCGATTTTGTGCATTGATTGACCCTCTGTATCGTTATCTGTTAATGTTGATTGTGAAATTTCACTAAATGGTTGGAATTTATCAAGGCTTGAAAAGATCAAAGAAGGATAAGAAACCACCAAAGCACAGTGTAGCAGGAAATTAGAGAAGTACATTGGAAATTGTACCCATGAACATTCATGAATCTAAGATTTTGCACAAACCAGGTCATCATTTATTTCCCAAGATACTCAATTCGCTTTCAAAATCAGTGATGAACTTTGGACGAATAGTACCTACGGCATATGCCTATGTCATCTTAGTCTGTAAAGACTGAAAATTAAGCTCAAATTTTCTAAGATTTTTGACGAGTTTGAATTCAAAATCCGAGAAGACCTTGGTGACCGCCGTTCAGACATAAAGAGGCGATTTGGTTTTGATTTTTTATTTCTAGAATAATCAATTTTAGTAATCATGCCAGAGGTTAACGTCTCTGATTGCCCCCAAAATTTGACAGTTTGCTTTTCATGGTGTCTAGATCAATAAATCGAATCGTCCGTCCGCTTTTCGCATTGGAGGATTTTCGCAAAATTCTGGTAAGGGACCTCTTTCCGGCTCTAGTTGGTCCCCAAAACTTGTCAGTTCGATCGGCCCAAATTTGGGGAGGGTGTGGGTGAAATTGTTTTTTGAAACTTGATTTTCGGGACATTTTGGGAACAAGACTGGTGGGGTATCTATTCTTCTACTAATATTTGGACGCAAAATCCATCGATATCGATTGGCGCCCATCAGAAGTGTGTATGGGTCATAAGGGTACCAACCCACCAATTGGAATGAGTCCTGGACACTCCGCACTTACTGTTATCACCGACTCATGCTCTAAGGAATAATAAACCATTATGGAAGAATTCACAGCGTTTTTTCGATATTTTTAGGGACTGTAGAGTATAATTTCCACGAAGTTTAGGGCGCCCAATTGGTTGAGGTCGGTCGGACTGATTGCCATTCGCTAAAGAAGGGTACCCTGTGGGTCAAATAAAGGTTTCTTCGAATAATTACTTCTTACGAAATAGTTAATAAATAGACATTGTAATTAGACTTCTGATTACTTATAATTTCAATTAATTGTAATTTTACTTAGAAGTTACGCTCTCCTATCTTGAGCAAGCTTAAAAACCGTTTTTTTTCTTCTTTCTGTAGTTTGAGACTCTTGGAAAGTTGGCACGCTGTAATCGTAGGCATTAAAAATATCAATTGGGGCGAACAGAACGGGGACAAATTATTATGAATGACACTCGCACGAGCTACCGCAAACAAATCCTTGGCGCCACGTGGGGCCCGCGCGTTGCTCATAGCTGATGTCCTCGATAATGCCACTGGCTTCAAGTGCAAGTAAAGAGGAAATGAAAGAAAGCAGTCAAGTGGTGCAAGAGGCCGGCCGCCTATCGGAGGGCGAGTGATGTAAACATAACAGAGACGGCCTTGGAAGGTCGCGAGGGAATTCCCTGGGCCCACCACCCTCGGGAACATCCGAATCTCGGGACCCCACTCCACCCCTTTCACTGCGAAGGCCCCACTTATTCCGAGAGAAAGAAAAGAGATATAAGACACCCCGCGAGGAGCAGCGCCACTAAGTCAACCCACTATGGCGAGAGCACCTATCGCTCTGGTTAGTGCGATTTTTCTAGTGCACTTTTGTCAAGTTCAAATTTTAAATTTGTTCATACAAATAACTTGTGTGTTTTGTGTCAACAAACGGACTCAACGACATCGACCACCGCGAAGAACGAGCTGACTAAGGATTACGATCGATTTCTTCATGAATTGGCAACGTATCACAGTCATCAGCCCATGATAACAGCACTGAAGGGTTTTTAGTCACTGAACATTTTCGGAATGTTTCCAAAAGCCTCCTCTCTCAGAAACAGGCCCATAAAAAGATATGAAGCATTCAAAAATTGCAATACCGATTCAAAATCTGAACATGGCTTAAAGGGATATCCATTAATTCAGAAATAATTACTTAATTACAACAATAGTTTGTTTTCATAAATAATATTATTTTTTCTTAAAATCAGTGCTCTGAAGATTCCTTTTTTTTTAAATTACAGCCCATCTCATTTTTCTTATTTTTGAAATCGAAAGCCCCCAATTTGATGAGTTCTGTGCCATTACAGATAGCAGAAAAAAATTATGTTTAATCATTTTTTATAATTTTCTTCATCAGGTTGAAATTAGTTACATTCGGAATTTCGATGGAATGTTCTATTAATCATTGAAAAACTAGATGCAAAATATTAAACACTAATTTTACCCAGGCTCGGAATAAGTAAGTTCAGGTCAATTTGGACTGCGCAGGAGTATTGGTACTCACCCCTATATATCTTCATTTTTCTCAATGAAATCGATATTTTGATAACAGTTCAAAGAATTTTGAAATATCTCAGTTGAAAAGTTAGTACGGTGATACTGCATACTCATGAAACTTGTTCATGATCATGTTATTATTCTTTAGAGCATCATTTAAAATCAAAGATGCAAAACCAAAGCACAACGTCTCAAGTGGGATTTTTTTTTCTCGTTCAAACTTTTAATTACGTACTGTTAACTCATCACTTGACAAACAGAAAACCATTCCACAACACATTAAACGGGTGGAGAGGGGGCTGGAAATTAGTACCTTCAACGAAAATGATCCAGCTTATTTCTCGCCAGAACCAACTGGATTGAAAATAATGCTCCTCAACTTGCTGAACCGACAAAATTAATTTCACGAAGCACTTCAGTATTCCACGCAAATGAAAAATAAAACAAAAAAATAATCAACTGCTTCAATCAAGTAATCAAGTGAATTTAACCCCAACTCCCACTCATGGTTTTTCGAGTGAGGAAAGAAGGAACAATTTTAATAAAACTATTATGACTTTTTAATTTATAACTTTTTTGACGTTCAGAACCATGACTGAGTATGCAAACCAAAGCCGGCGGGCGCATGGCGACGTGTCACTCGTTAGGCAGTAGTTTTGGGGCAAATGCAAACCTGATTAGTAAACGATATTTTTGTATTACTCACTTGTCGTATGTTGTGAAGGGTTTTTAAAGATTATTCCCACAATACGTGATAAACAAAAGATGCGTTTTTGGGGGGAATCTACGGCGGAAGACGATGTTCGCACAGTGATACTACCCTAAGAATGGGTTCGTGATAATTCCCGTCGTCAAGCCTGCGCTCCCAAAAAACCTCCAGCACTCCATCGACTAGAAAATCCTCCTAATGTGCGCTGAGCTCATTTTCTCGATCCTTATCGCAAAGCGAGGACTTTCACTGACATTCAGATCGCAGCGAGTTGTCTTTTTTCGTGTCCCGCGCAATCATACAGGTGTCTCAGAAATGTTTCGCCCGCAGTGGCCTCTCATTTTTATTTTCTTCCGCAATTTGTCCCCGGATTAAGATGAAATGTGTCAGCGCCGCCAATAAGGATGAATTGCCTTCTGGTTCTTGTTAATCGTAGTAGTCGGAAAAGGGCGTTACTTCCTTGAAGGGGCCTATTAAGATGATTGGAAAGACGTACGTACCTCACACGCACGTGACGTCAGATGGGGCCTAATATTCCTGCCGGTAGAACGATTTTGTGAGATCAAAAAATAAGAATTTCCAATCAGTCAGAAAAAAATTAACAGTTTGGGTGGCATAGTAAAATATCCACTAATTATTTCACCCTCAAAAATAGTTAAGTTGAACAAATCTACATCTGATTACAAATTTAGGTCCATGGAAATCATTCTAGAAAAAATAACTCCGAGTGGTACAGGAGATCAAAATTACATGAAAAGTTGAACAATTAAGGTTTGAAGTACCAACAGAGCGTGAGAGTTGCCTGATGCCGAAGACCCCCTGAACAGATTTCCCGGAACAGTTAGTGGATTATCATTAAAAGTTCTTTGTAGGCCCGAAATCGTGAGAAATGTATGGGCTGCAGGACTGAACAAAAGACCCATGCACAAAACTAGCTTTCCAATCTCATTATTCCAATCACGAGCATTTCAAACAAAACTAAAAGAATGGCCTCATCTTAATTTTGTTTATGAAACCCACCTGAGAGGTTGATCAAAATTGCCCAATATCACATTCCATTCCTTTGGCATGATGAGCCATTCTGATTTCCCTCACCGAGCAGGTGGGCTCTTGAATGAAATCGTATAAGAACTGGTTGTTGCGGCAACGCTTCTTTCATTGCGATAACATTTCTGTAAAGTTTGGATGTATTAGGCGCGTGTTGACGAATAGCAATTTATCTTTGCCCGTTTCATCCAACAACCTTTTCAACGCCCACGTACAACCGAGTGCTGCGTATTATCAGAACTTTTTGGGGCGCATCGAATCCGCCGATGTTTTCCGTCCAATTAGCTAAGGGAAAAAGTTTTCGGAGCCCTGACTTGTATAATCTATTTTTATCCTATTAGGTTCTATGGGACAATTTTTCATTTATCACCTCACGATGAGACCAGGGCGTCCGAAAAGAGTCAAGTAGTATTCAAATATAAAGGTTCTACTACCCATCCGCTGATGAGAGCCCTCACATCCACTTACTGACAACAAACTAAGTACCTACGTCATTAGATGATCCCCACAAACAACTCATTCGGGGGTCTTTATGGTATTTTTATTATTTTTTCTTTTCCAACTGTACAACAAATTAGTCACGAAACGGCGTAAATAAACACCACTTATTAGTACTTCCATTTGTCACGAAAAAGGAAAATCGACGCACTATTTACCCTCCTACGTCTCTCTTTAATTACAGGCGGTGATATGGCTGCTGGCAGCTCAAGTGCTGTCGGTGCCTGTGCCGGCGCCAGAAGCCAACCCGGACCCAGCAGCGGCCCCTGAACCACAACCAGACAGCACCAGACAGAAAAAACAGTAAGTTGACTTTCCTATATCAATCCAACTAAAGTAAGCGAAATATAGGGACAAAAATATTAATTCATTTTACTCCAAGAGGTCTCATCCGCCTCTCACAAGCTTGCAATTTTCTCGCCGTGCTGCTGATAACGTATTTTGATAATTTTTGGTGATTTTAGTATGTTTTGATCATTTTTTGTTTAAATAAGATGATAATAATCAGAATCAAATTCATTCAGTATTATTAAGACTACACAACATGTAGACTTACTTACAAGACTATTTTTGTGAATATTCCGAGCAGGATTCATAGAGAATGAACGTATCTCTTAGAGAATTAGTACTTCATACTAGTGAGGAAATGGTGTTCGGAAAATTTGTAACTAATGTACGGCCAGAACATTTCAAGGCTGACCACCCCTTTGAATCAAGTCGTAGGGCCTCGTGAAACCCTTCCTACAAAATAATTTGACCTGGAATTTCGTAAAAAGTCTCATATTTTCGTCTTTAATTCATTTTCAAGTCAGGAGAACTTTTTAAAGCAAAACTGTGTTACATTAAAATTTAATGTGTCATCAGACCCATGTCTCAAGAGTTGCTTTGCCACTATTCACTGTTTTCAATTCAAATTCCATCGATCGGAATAAATCAGAGTTTACCTAGGTAATGCAACTAACATATACCTATACTCAGATGCCGGCAACAGATCTTCCATACGAACAACCGAAACCGTATCTTGCTGAATAATTCGAGGCCTGGTTTAATTTGTCCACCAATTTATGTGAGTGGTGTAACCAGGCGGATCGTTTGGGGGATAGCTCACCTAAGGGTCAAGAGCGGAGGTGCAATCTCGTGAAACAATTTCAAAACCTCTCGCTCACCACGGCTATCTATTTTCCTAATTCCTGTCACTATTCGGGATTCTCATACGAGCATACCTTATTTTCAACATGCCGTAAAGAACGCCCAGGATTGGAAATCCCTTCCGGCAACGTCTCATTATCCGCGGCGTGTAATTTCGGCTCCTCATCCCATAAAAGTTGGCGCCTCATCGCGGCGAATCAATTTCAAGATTGGGGCTTTTTACGTAACAACGCGCTCACCAGATTCGGGTTAGAACAAAAAACCGGCCACGAGTAAGCTGAAGAAAGTGCTCCACCGGTTTTGGATGAAATGTATAAACATATGATACACCCAAGGTAGGGGTTACAAGCACTTCACGTCCTTCCTGGAAGCTAATTATAATGCTGTCTAACAAACTGGTCAAGCCACTTATTTGACTAACTCGTGAACACAAGATGATCTGGTTTTTCTTCGTTAACCCGATCTCTTCCTTACGAAACTGGGGCCTCATCAGTAATAAGCTCTGTTACGAGGCTACATTCCAAGATCGAACATTAATAAATTATCGCCTACTGACATAGTATTTGAGTGGTTATTTTTTCTGAAATGCAGACGCCTACATTCAAAAAGGTCAGCGACTCGGGTTCTAATAATAGCGGTGCCCTTGACCAGATATATCACGAGCGAAAATGAGCCTCATTTCCGATTGTCTGGCTAAATAGATCTGTTATCATTTCCGGTAAATTTAAGGAATGTTTTTAGTGAAATTGCTGCCGTCAAAAACCATGTGCACAGTGGGTGGACATTTCGGTTTTGGAATTTTAAAACCCGAAACAAATACCTACTTCCATAAAAATATGTCTACCAAATCGCATTGAAATTTATAGCCACTCCAAAAGGTGTATCGTCGTTGATTTATTGTTTACAATCTTCATAGTTGCTGCCGTATTCATAGGATGTTTTTTATTGACCCGATTTTTACCGAACAACTGACATATCTTCCATGTCAGTTCGAAAGTAGCACCCAAATGTGGTCCAGATGCAAATAAATTACACGCGTGCTCGCTTGATAGCCCATTCCAGAACAATGGCTTTGTTGTTAGGTATTCAAATCGCACACGAATCTTTCTGTAGTTTGATGAATCGATCTCGGAACCCAGTCCTCAAATGTTGACTGATTGCGGCAAACCAATTACGCATTGAAACTCCAGGATGGGTAGGCACGCTTGCTGAGTGCTTACTGAGCGAACAGATCTAGTGAGAGTCGGGTTGCAAGATGAGTGTTGATAAACCGGAAAAACTCAATTCATAATAAATTGAAGGTTTACTTTTTTACCAAGAGGTGGAGAAATCACGTAGTATTCTTGAGAAACCTATTTGAAGTGAAGTAACCAGATTTATTGTCTCGTAAAAATATGAGTGCTTGCATCCCGAGCCAAAACCGATTTTCGTTGTTGCGTATTCTGTTGATAATAGCTTCATAAATATTTCCTTCATTGAGGATTACGTTGCCAAACCGATCTTCCTCTGAACGCTGTCAGTCAACACGTGGTAGAATGGAAGCGACGGCGACGTGAGAATCTAAGCGAAGAAGCTTGCGTTGACCTTAATAACATTGGTGGTTTGTCCTGGGAAATGAAAGAACGCGCGAGCGTAACCGAGAAGTGAAATCTCTTTCACTAGCCAAACAGGACCGACCTCCAACGTCCCGCCAGGACAACGACGTTGACAATGGCCTATTAGTTTTCCGATTGGAGTCGCTACCTGTAGAGGATAACATAAACACAATACCAGCACACGCCTTTTGATGGCAATGTGGAAAAATAATAAATTGTAGTGTTTTGGGGACTTGCTCTCATTTACCGCCAAAATCCTTCTGCCGAAACCTCTGGCTAGTTGGCAGGTATTTTATGACCACAGCAGGACAACCGAAGAGCAAAAAGGACTCATTTATTAATTCAGGTTTCCTAAGAAGTTAACTCAAGTGAAAAAGTTTTGGGCAATAACTTAACAATAAACCGAGTTTTCTCGGCGGAAACGTTGTGAACGGCCAACCAAGAGTTATCCGGGCAAGTTATCTAGTGATTCTCCTACATTTTATTCTTAATCGATACAAGGGCGCCAAACCAAGTCTGTACACGGAACTAGAGCAGAGTTTGAACCAAAATAAACTTCAACCGATACTTACTAAAATCCATCCGCTCAACCTAAAAGCTAGTTTTATGCTCATAAACTAATTAAAAGTTTCAAGTTGTTGAATCCAAGAAACCTGAGGTTATTCGTATTCCTGCACGCAGGCGATAAAAATACAGACAGCGGGGTCGGAGGTAACAACTTTACGCAATCGGATGAATGGACTTCGCGGTTAAGGAATTTTCGCTTCCTCGTTCGTCAGACGGTACGAAGCGAAAGAGAAATTTCCTTCCTTGGAAGGTGTTTCATTCGGGAATTCAGTGGATTAGCGTGTTCCAGATGTGGCTCGGGGGAGGAGGCCACATTTAGAGAGCAATTAGAAGGAAGGTTTCGCGGTTACTCAAGTGATTACGTAAATACATGGCGAAGATACGGGAAAACAGAAAAGACGTCGAATGATAGGTGAATTGGCAATTCAAGCGAAGAGCAACGACTACTCACTCGAGAATAATGAATAAATTGGTATAATATTATAACTACTAGTCTTAGGAGATCATGAAAAATATTCTATTTTTTGCTTTATAACGTTTCAAAATCCAAAATGTTCGCCGAAGGATTTCTCTCAAGATTTAGAAATTTTGTACATAAGCTCTGTTTGCTCCTTGGTTGGTCCTTCATCTTCAGCCAGATTGCCGCAAATGGAGGCAGGCTGTGGGTGAAAATGGGTTTTTGGGAGATGTAGGTGTAAATAGTGTCATTTTCTATTGAACTTTGGAATAGGTACCGAATCGGTTGTGTTCACCATAGTGACTACTTTGGGGAGAATGGAGACCTGGAAGATTCACTTTCCCATGAGACCCAGGTCTACCTAAAAGAATAATACTTCTATTCACCTTGTAATTATTCACAACGACGGAATTCCTATGATGCTCTTGGCAGTGGACCTATTCGAAGGGTCGTAGATCGGACGGCCAACACTTGAACGTGCGCAATAAAAACTCGTTCCCTCTGGATCACCTCATATGGGGGTGAATAAACGGACGCCAGCAAACTTGATCCACAGGTGAATTGCAACACTATTTCCAAACAGTGACGAAGAGAACCCGGGACAACGTTTTTGGATGTTGAAGGTCGACGTTTAAACCTACACGGGTGTGGAGGCCTTTGTTGGCCAATTCACTCGTAATGAAAACGAGTAGTTACAGTTGTTAACGTCCATTCGAACCCACGGCATTCCGCAACTGCATTGAGCTTGCAAAATTAGGTACTTGAACCATATTCGTATGTGAAATCGAATCTTTAAGACAAGAAACCTACTTTTCCCTGATAAGATAGCAAAGAACTTACAATTCGCCAAAGTTACTAGTCCAACCCGAAATGCTGACCGCAGTATTAATATTCTTATATTGATTGATTTTACGAAATAGTTGGTGTATAAATAATGCAAGCCAAAAAAGCCATGTAATTGATTTCATTTCTTGATTGAAGCTGACGACTCTTAGGACAAAGGTATTACACAAGACAGAGGCGTACTTTTTTTCGTTTCATCAATGGGATAGAAACTAGTTCAGTCATGTAGGTACGTGCCAATCATTTGGTAAAGCTTTGATTAGGGAGTATTATCATCACCTCAATAGAATAGATACATACATCGAGTTGAATAAAAAAGTGCAGCCCAGAGCCCGGTCATATAATATCTAAGCCAGAGCTCGTGGGGACCGGGATTCGTGACCAAGGAGCGTCGTTCAATAATGTCGATCATCATGCTATGAGAGGGCGTGTTTTTTGAAATAACTAGGTACCTCTTCGTGGCGAATAGTCAGATTATCGACAAGTAGGTACCTTTACGTAATCCTGCAAATCCCACTGCAAGGTGATGCAACCCTGATCTTTTCATTCGAAAGAAGAAGCGAAAAAAAAAAGATAAAGAAAAGTAGGACCTCTAGTACGCACCACGAAAGTTGTTACGGAGGTGCGCAGAGGTTAGAGGGGATATGCAAATGGTCCTCGTTTGAATAAAAGCTCGATCTTAAAGAGGACTCGCCTTGTTACCTAGCAAGTTTCAACATTGGGCCTCCCTGTCAACGGGATCGAGGGCAGTCCTCACGGTGGAGCCTGAGGAGCATTGCTAAATTTGTCAAGGACTCTATTACCTACCGAATCAGTTGAGTCATTTCGGGGATAGGAGTCTCTGCATACAAACACTCAGAAGACATCTCACCTGCTCCATGGAGTAGCTCGGCCTCTTCCGAAGCGTTTCAGTGCTGTCTCATTACTCATTGTTGAAGGCACTTTATGCGTTGTTCACTTTTCAAAGAGAAACGCAATGGACACATAGCGGACTCATCGGTGTTCCTATTCGCCTTGTTCATTGAGATCCACAACCCTTACCCCGAGTATCGTTGGTCTAAATGATAATACATATTTATAATACGTGACCTATCGCTTGCTCACTTGAGGCTTCCATTGCTAGCGATTTTATCAGTAGTTGTAGCGAGCTGCCGAGACACAACTCCTGCCACACAACCGCTTTAGACTACGAAGAGAATTTAATTCAATTAGCACACAGACTTAACGTCAAATAATGATTTCGCTGATGAAGGGTTATTTTCAGAACAATATTTGGGTTAGTATGATTCTCCACAGAGCAAAGGAAAATCCAATTCTGGTTGAGCATTAGGTGTTTGGACTTTGAGTACTGGAGCTCTATCGCTATCTATATATAGTTTCTCTTGCCCAATCTTACTCACAGCCATTGCTTACACCTTGGGGTGTTTAAACAAATTTACTTCAATCCGTGAGATATGAATCAAAATCTTGTACGAAGAGGGGTAGGCCATTCATTGGAATACTTAGAACAGGCCACACTAGTGAGTAGAAGTTGTAAAAGCTTGTCATCTGTTCAGGTTTTATCTTGAGGAAGCTTTCAGTATTGCCAACTACTTAAAGAAAAAAGAGCTCGCCCTGTAACCCAAACACCTGTTGCGCTATACACAAACTAGGACATTCTAATAACCTGGTTGATCCTCAAAATTTAGGAAAAATGGGCTCTAGTTTTATATTTACAACTACAGATTTACCTATCGATAAGTACAGACTAGAATTGTTTGTGTGGTCGCTCTATAATAATCGCTTTCAATCCTGGAGTTACCAAACAAAATGCCGCACGCGGTGAAAATTATACTTTCGCACAGTCGATTCCACTTCAAAAGCCTTCAGTTGGGGAGAGTACGCTCCAGTTATGACCCTCATCAGATCATATCTCCCGAATGCCGCTGGTTAAAAAAAAGGAGATTATAGACGTTGTTAGATTGAACAATTAGTCCTGAGCTGTCAACTGACATGATTACGACAGTCAGGTTTTTCGTGTGCTTTCCTCCAACTCCAACATTACCCATCATACAACCATAAGCAAGGTAGCAGAATGCCACTTCCAGTGGGCTACTTGTTTTTTGGTCGTAACAGTTGGTATTTTATTGCTCCACCACCTTTTTAGGCTTGGTTTCCCTTCCAGCCGAACGAGATTCTCCTTCAACTCTAGTCTTGAAATTGCATATATGGGTTACGCAACCATCTCGTTACATAGGTGCTTGATACGTATCTGAAAAAGTGGCCAAATGACAGCTCATACCAAATGCAGCTGAGATCGATTTATTCTGGTGACTGGTGGATTCCTGATTTCATGGAGATGATGTACGAAGGGACTAAACGTGTCTTTACTACAGACATGGCCGTGGGCTGTGCCTAATTGAGCAGGCGCAGACAAACCCTGAGCGCAAAGTTCGTGATTGAACAACCCTCCCGGCTAAAACTTCCGCCTCAGAGTTCGTGACCTCTTCTTCACCAAAGCCCCTTGACAAAACTGGAGAATTCTCTCTGGTTTGACCTGGATATCCAAGTATTTCCTCGAATGAGAAAGCCTCCTCATGAGGAGCCCCTAATTAGCATTATGAAACTGTTGATTTCCACGACGAGCATGTATCCACTCCAAGATGTATACACGGCTTCTCAATTTCCTACAAAAAGCTAGCTAGCGTTGTTCTATTTGTGCGGCGCAAATGCCAACTTTTACTGTCTCAACTCGGGAAAAAAAGTTTTTGCTTTTAAAATTGAAGTGCGACGCAGATCTATGCAAATTAACTCAATCAAAGAATAAGAACAAATTTAAAAAAAATGGAACAGTCCTCTGATCCCAGCAAGCATTAGGAATCGTTTAGGAAACATTTCGTTAGGAATCGTATGCCAACGGAGAAGTAATAATGGATATATCAAGAAACAAACTGAAGCTAAAAAAATTAAAAATAATGATCCTCCCAAAACTACATAATGGAATCAAACGAAGTTATCTTCGTTTGATTCCATTATGTAGTTTTGGGAGGATCATTATTTTTAATTTTTTATAGTTATTAGCTGTGCCGTTGAAAGGTAAAACTGGGTTTGTCCAAGTTCTTGTGCATTCTTCACAGATTCACGGTATATTCGACAGTTACAGGTTCAAGTATTTGAATTTAGTCTTGAAACACTGGTCGGGGGCAGAGATGAGGGAGAGCTTGATCGGTTAGACTTCTAGTTACGTGAATGTAAACGGATACCTCTACTTAGAGGATCGGGTATCCTGCAGTCTTCAACAACTCTCCAACGTACCATGTTACCGGGTGGGAGGGCTGTTCTACCCACGCCCTTAGAAATGCCTCCAACTCAAGCCACATCCTAATATTCACTCACCTGTTGCGAAACATTTCGACCGAAGTCCCTTCACTTTCCGGGTCCCATCAAATGGAGTTTCATCCGTAATATGCCCGCGATCGTCGATAAACAACCGTCTGGAACCTATGATTTACATTAAGCCTTGCCTTATCCTACCACCTTCAACCCTTTCACCTCATCCACTATCCGATCGCCAGTGTCGTAACAATATTGAGGTGCCTTCTTTGTTTCGTTTGGCTGATTTCTCACCTCCCAAACGAATTTCTCATCATCTTTAGTTCGGTTCCTGGTCAACGGTCAGATTTGGAGATTGACACCGAAACGCAACTTTCTCTAATCTTAAGTGCGAGGGAGCAGATTGATGAAGTAGGAATTCAAATTTATAGTTAGCAGTTGTAGTCGGCTAAAAATGAACTTCAGAAGAAGGATAAACTAAACACGAAGCATTAAGCGTTAGGAGGCTAATAAAAAAAGGAGGAAGCTGATTGAAGTGATAAAAGACATCAAAAAGTGAAAGGAGTGTATTACAGTGGACGCCTTCTTTATTCCGCGTTCTCACTGTTTCCTGCATCTATCCCTTCATATTGGATTAAGAAGCGACAAGTCATGTCATCTTGTTTGGTGGCACATTCTGATCTACAAGACCTAACGTGAGGCTTTCGATAACCCGGAAGGCACACATAGTGTCGACTCTTTCAAAATTACAGACATGTCAGTTACACAACGAGATGATGCCGTGAATGTATTGAAAATGTTCATGCTAAAACCTCCTAGAAATGTACAAGGTATTGTTGAATGAAACAGTTTGACAGTAAGACGGATTATGAGCTGGTTAAAAAATGATAAATTAAAGGACCAAGACGGTCGAATTCGGTGAAAACGGATTTTGGAAAGGACTTCATTTCAGCTCTTGTGGGTAAGATCCAATTAATGTCGAAAAGGTCTGAAATACTTTTTAGTCTGTCCTCTAATTCCAGATAACAACCCGGTTAAGAAACCAGAAAACGCTGCTTGAATAATAAAATTGCCCGGTTTTAGGCCGGAACTCATCTGACCACTTTGAAATTAAGATACAAAGGGAAGTACAGGAAGGACGCAGGGCCAGTAGAGGCTTTGTGAACTTTCCCTCGCCCTGACCCTGCCGACTTGGAACGGCATCTGCTTTCCAATCCGTCCCAGGGCTTCACGTAATATCGTCCCGATCCGATCGTTGAGTGCATGTGGGCGCCTTTTCCCATTCTCGTCGGGTTCATGAGCGACTGGCGACTTTTTTATGCATCGAGTTCCTGAAACCGTGCGTCGACGTCGCTCGATTCCTTACGTAATCCACTAAACATTCTGCCAATAATGGCGTGAAGGTATATGACGATTAGATGGGTCGTCAAATTAGTAGAATGACAGTAAACACTCATAAATTGTGGAAGGCGCCGTAATGTGCTGTAATACCGCAAAGGTTTTGATGAAGCCCTCTCACCATAAATAGTAAAAAAAAATTGCCTGCGGTCATTTGGGGACCTGACGTTGACTCTGTTGTTTCGCTACAAGCAGTTCCCTAAGAACAAAAAGTACCAATTATGGAAATCGCGATATTAAAGAGTGGGGTATTGTTTCCCAATGAATATTTGGACGCCAAATGATTGACACGACTCAAAACTGTGGGTTGAGGTGAGCATTATGTCCGTATACGAAAATAAGACATGCTTACGAACAAAGATCTGTCTATAAAAATAATTAGAAATTGAGCAAAGTATCATTTTTATAAGAGTTTTGCGACACATTTCAATCATGTATTGGTGAATATTTGTGTTACGTATCTCGTGCCCATGTTTTGTTCCAGTATTTGGAAACCCCTCTGATTTAACAATATAACCGAGAGCGCTAGGATTCGGAACGTACGAGTGGCTTATCTGTGGGTGAATCGTGATAGCATAGAACTAAATACGTCAACCGATCATCATTCATTCCAGACAAAGGAAAGCTCCTCTTGGTGATTTCATTTCTGATGACTTCAAAAGTGTCGTATCCCCTGTTACGTTGTACATTACATTGCGAACTGTTCTTGCCCGTAACAGCTTGTACGTGCACTTTGTTAGGAGGTTACATACTACACACCTAAGTTCCATTGTTGCCGAACAATTGTTCACGGGTTCTTAACTCATCTCTACACTCGTCTTTTCCGAAGACTAATCGCGGCCGTGAGAGTTTGAAGACTCCGGTAAGGAGCCTCCTAAGGGAAGGATAGTCGAAATGTTGCAATACGTCGAACACTATAAGAGAGTGGTTCAGTCCTGAGTGTGAGAACCGGGGTAATCGGGATTCGGGGAGGCGGAAATCATTCGGAACTGTGGTGAGAATATTGGCAAAACAACATTTTTTACTCGAAGAATTAGCGATAACCAATGAACTTAAGACTTTTGTTTTAGTTCCATTATTTAATAATAATTTTCGCATCAGTTGGATCTAACTTTTTTTTTTCTTACAGCATCGACTTTGGGTTTTCTGACCGAGGAGATCACGGATGGGGACCACCAGAACCACAAGGAGTTTGGAAGAAGAAATTAGTTTGGAAAGAAGAATGGAAGCAGGTGTGGAAGACAGAGCAAAAAGAAGTATGGAAAACCATCAGCAAAAAAGTTCAAGTCCCAGTCTGGGTGGAAAATAAAGTTCCCATCTGGAAAGAGGTCAAAGTCCCAGACTGGAAAAAGATCCAAGTCCCAGTATGGAAAGAAGAAAAAGTCCCTGCATGGAAGGAAGTCAAAGTGCCGGACTGGAAGGAAGTGAAAGTTCCCGCATGGAAAGAAGTCCAAGTCCCTATTTGGAAAGAGATTCAGGTTCCTGATTGGGTAGAGCACAAAGTTCCGGATTGGATTGAAGTCAAAGTCCCGGATTGGGTTGAGGAAAAAGTTCCAGATTGGGTCGAGGTCAAAGTTCCCGACTGGGTGGAAGTAAAAGTTCCAGATTGGAAAGAGGTCCAAGTTCCCGACTGGAAAGAGGTCCAAGTTCCCGACTGGAAGCAAATTCAAGTCCCTGTATGGAAGGAAATCAAAGTCCCAGTCTGGAAGGAAATGCAAGTACCGGACTGGAAGAAAATCTGGGTGCCCGAATGGGTGAAAGAACACGTACCGGGTGAGAGGCAAGTAGGCAAAGACGAACACGGTTGGGAATACACGGCCCACGATCTTTGGAAAAAGAAACTCATCTGGAAACCAGAATGGAAGAAAGTTTGGAAGACCGAGAAGAAACAAATTTGGGTTCCGGAGAAGAAATTAGAGTGGAAAACTGAGTGGAAACAAATTTGGAAGACAGAAAAGAAGCAGATTTGGAGGACAGAAAAACAACAAATTTGGAGGACGGAGAAGAAACAGATCTGGAAGAAAGAGAAGAAGCAAATATGGAGGACGGAAAAGAAACAGATCTGGAGGAAGGAAAAGAAGCAAATTTGGAAGACAGAGAAGAAACAAATTTGGAGGACTGAGAAGAAGCAAGAATGGAAGACTGAAAAAGTGCAAATTTGGAAGACTGAAAAAGTTCAAATCTGGAGGACAGAAAAACAAGAAATTTGGATCAAGAAGAAGAAGCTCGAATGGCACGAAAAATGGATAATGGTGTGGAAAAAAGAGAAAAAACAAGAATGGGCCATAGAGAAGAAACAAATATGGAAAGACGAGTGGAAAACGAAAGAAGTTCCCGACTGGAAAACAATACAAGTTCCGGAATGGAAAAAAGTGTGGAAACCAGTTTGGGAAAAAGTATGGGTTCCAATTCACCATGAAGAGCACCATCACGAGGAGCCACCCCACGAAGAACACCACGGCTGGGACTGATGCTGAATAAGGCGGTGGGCCTTTGTACAAAGAAGAAAACGCTCAAGTCAAAACAAACCACCATTCAAGTACCTATTTGTTGTATTATAATTCTGTACAGAAACCTCGGATAAGTTTTGTAGAATAATAATTTTTTTTAAAGAAGTGTTGATTCTAACATTGGACCCAACATTTACTATTATTAATTGAAAATACATAACACTTTTAGTCACATATAATCATCGGAAAACGCGGAAATCATGTTAGGTGTACTATTGATACAGGAATACTTTAGATTGATACCATGTCATGTTGGATGGCAAAGGAGGGATGGGGAGGGGGGGGGGGAGGAAAACTAGTGCAGTAAGATCACAAAGAAACGTAAGCAAAAAGCAAAAGAAAAATCTTACCTTCCGACCTATCGCTAAGCTTTCAATTCAACCCTTGGGAGGCACGTCGAATTTCACATATTCAGACGTGACGAGATCCGAAAGCCACAAACAGTTGCATCAACCTTATGGTAAAGTAAACACACTTCAACGTATCTCGTTAGTAGAGTCAATTCATCCCGCTTACGTCTAGAAAGGTTTCCTCCGACACCAGAGACCCACTTGTCTAGATTTTGAGCAGGAGATTATAAATTCGTGAAAGATGGTAGTTTGAAGAACACATCACCTCTCCCCTCCTTCAACACACTGCAGTTATGCAGGTAAGGTATCAGTAGGGCATCCAAATCACTGATCCCCTTCATTAAAGGCTTATGAGGAGCGTCCGAAGCATCAAGTTAGATAAGATGTTGAAAAATACTAAGAAAAAAAACCAGCTTTTTGAGGAATCTTTGGCCAGTAAGTAAGTAATGACGAACGGCGAGATACAACTACTCTTCACTTGAGATAGTTTGATAAATTGTACCTTGAATACGACCATATAATGTATCTAAATCACGTTATTTTTTTAGATATAGAAAACATGCTGATTCTTGAGGTATTTGATTAGGGAAAATAGGCTCCTCCTTATGTTTCACAGAGATTTGTCAGATTTGACTTGTTGTTGTCGATGTATGAGATGGACACACACAAAGGACTCAATACATCCCATGTCCTCTCACAATGCCTTTATCTAGTCATGTTGCAACGATCTTGTTACAAGAGACGAGGACGATGAACACCTTGCAACAATGCTGAACAATCGACCACGTTAGTATTCTACTCATGAAACGTGAGGCCAGACGCATTCGACTCGGAGCAACAGAAATAAAGACTAATACAGTTTCTTAGAGATGTTTCTTTTCAAATAAACCGTGATCCTGTTATATACCAGAGCAACAAGAAGAAGAAAACGAAGCACGTCGTTCAATGGGATTCTTTCGAAATTCTTCTATTCAATGAATTTTCAGACAAAGGATGATGGACCACGAGAGATGATTGTGGGCTGACAAAAGGATTGAAATGACGCCAGTGACGACGGTCTTAGCTTATATTTATCTACTTTTTTTCAATACTAAAAAATCTTTTATTTAGGTTAGCTGTAATTGAAAACATTAAATTAAATTTTAAAAAATTGGAGTGCATCAAAAAGAAGTGCAGTGAAATGAGTATCTTTTATGAGAAAATTGCAACATCCAAATGATGACAATTTTACAAGACAAGGGGCTGTTGTTATGTATGTACTATGTACTAAAATAAATGATACTGAATAATTGCATTCGTACTTCAGCATAAATCTTGTTTCATTGAGGTTCTAATGGCGCTCCACGTGTTTAGTTTTAGTGGCACTACCCAACTTAACGACAGACCGTTATCCCAGCCCCTATCAACTTTTCTAACGATGAGTTTTTATTGACTTTCCCTTTTACGCGTCCTATCACGGTTTCGTATTTCCAGAGTGACGTAATCGATTACGATTGTGTGTGTATAGATTAGGTCTGAATTCGTGAATGAGAAATCTGCCAAAAATTGGTTTGACGCCAAACTATATATATGTTGAATACATTTCATATGCAAAACATGAAAACTTGACAATCACGACTTTTTGTAGCTTATGAACCAATGATGACTAATTATTATACACGATTCTCTTGAACCAGTACGTGTACATATGACTCCATTCAAGTTTTCATCCTCCAATACTTACGTACGTATGACAAATACACAACAAATACCTACGTGTAATCCTTTTTCTGGCACAGTTACCTACTTATATGGGATCTACAAAATACGTACCCCGAGTGCATTTATTGAAGTAAAAATGTGCTAACGCAGGCCGTCGTCCCTAACGAACCTGTCAGAACTTGATAGATGCTCACAATGAAGTTATTCACTCGATACCATCGGGTTGCGGTATTGCACCCACGTTATCTGATCGCTGATGATATGGGCGAGCGAGAAGATAGAACTTGCTCATCTACCGGACCATGGGCAGCCCATTGTTGTTTCTACCACTCAAGGGCAGTAATAACTCCACGTTCGAAAACCACTATTCGGGCTGTGGCTCGCACTAATACGCACTAAAAGAGACAACGAAACACTTTCCAAGGGTAGAAGAGATAGAAACTACAGTTCAAGGAGAAATCATGAAATGATAAATTAACGAAATTAGAACTATAGGGCAGTCATGATTCACAAAGTGTTCACGTGATAGAGTGAAATAGGTATTTATATGGTGCCATGTCAGAATGTGGTGTGATAAACTTATTTCAACATAAGGGAACGCACTTTTTAAAATGTACCTACTCATTTTCAAATTACCCATCATTACCGCACTCCCTTTGGTCCCAAAAAAATCTCGAAAAACATTGTTTTTTAAATAACATTGTTTCCCATTTTCACCTGTAGATTGCCTCCGTTAGCAGAGTGGGACATCTAGCTGAGTGGGGTACAACTAGCAAATCAATGTACCCCCATTTCAGATTTTTCGTAGGTTTTGGGCGGATATTTCGGATTTTGAATTTGAAAGTTTGTAAAAGAAGTGTTTCCTTACTTTTGGAATAAAACAAATGTATTATTCCAACAAAAATCATAAATCAAAAATCATCCATAGGTGACAAAAATCAGGTGAGGACCGTCATGAAATCAATGGCGTAACCTGTAGGAGGTAAATGGTGCCAGTGTCCGGAAGTTGATCAAATGAAGACCCCAACGAACGGAAATGTAGTCTTCTGTAATATAGAGTACTAAATTTTATTATAAGACGAGAGTGTTGTAAAAATTTAATCAATAGAGATAATTTCCCCTAGTTTTTTACGTTGCTTTGAAACGAGAACCCTTACGTAGTATACTGAAATTTTATACTTGAACTGTTGAGAGATAGGTTTAAATAGGCACAACAATGGTATGAATACATTTTGAAATGGATATTCTGTCAGTAGAAAGCTTGAGCAAAAGTACCCGTGTAACTCTTTAGTTCCCCATATTGCCGATTGATTCCCGTTTCAAACCTAACCGTTCGTGTATGCAGCGGACAGAGGCGCCTGTATCTGTACGAACTGCTAAAACGTAAGACATTGCGGTCTGGAAATATAACCAACTGTTCCAATGCAGGCGCTCGGGAAACGCATGGTCCTACGTTTGGAGGATTGCGAGACGAGTTAAGCCCAACTTTTATATACTTGGCCAATTTTTACGATTTAACAGCATGCCAGTGTTTTAGAATGTATTACCATAAGGAGAGTTGCCTCCTCAAGGTATACCTAGTAGGCTTGAATGCAGGAGAGATGTCGTTGTGTTTTAACCTTATGAATATTATGTTCAGGTAGAGCAGTAGAATGGTTCAATCACAGCCCCTTCATTCATCAAATCACAATCCATTTTACGATTCAACAGAAATGACCACGCAAGGCTTCATTACTCTTCCTATGATCCAATTTTGATTCGTATCATCCTGCAGAAGATAGGATGCAGCTGAAGAACCAAAATGGTTGTGAATATTAACTGCGACGGAGTTCAGAATCAAGAACAATCCCTCAAATTCCGTCCCTCAATCATCATTATTCATGGACCCAAATGAAGTTTTAGGTGCAAAACACAATTTCAGGCGTTGAAGTTGAAAGATTTTTCTACCCCAAACTAAAACCAAGGCAAATCATTTTATTAAAAATGATGAACTAAAAATTGATGTAAATCCTCATGTTGAAAGATCTCAGAATGAAGTCGGCAACAGATCTAACATCGTTGTGAAACCGATCTGTGAACAGAGCGCCTTCTTCAGTGGCTATACTGCCCGCACAACTGTACAGTTCCGAAGGCTTATGCCTCTCTACTTCAAAACTGCAAGGCGCTCTAATATGAACATAAAATCAAAAACTATAATAAGAAATGGGAAAAAAATCCTTTGGGCCAAGTCAGGGAAAAAACGAATTAGATATTATGCTACTGAATTGCTATTCCTCCTTATGATCATATCTATAAACGACCAGTTCCGCGCATGGATAGGCATAGTTTCCTTAAATCGTCCGCGGAGGTTTCCTTAAATTGTCCTTTTTTTCAACAAACTTGTCGCATTTGCGGATTAAGTGCGAAGATAATGTTCGACCCCGTAAACGATAAAACTGACCGATTGTTTCAAATTCTGTGACCTGTCCCTTTCATGAACGCCAAAAAAAAACGAAAAATAAATAAAAATAAAACATCGAATCAATTGTGCGTAAGTAGGGTCAGAATTTACATGTGCTTTTTGATCCACTTAAGTGACAATAGGATTAAACGAAACCATAATTTATTATACCTGATTTGGATCCAAGCGAGTTTGAAAAACTCACCATCTCCGAGAAAGAACGATTTGGTATTTCAAGGAGAGCCATCTCAAGACGACAGAAAATCGGCCGGCTAATTTATATACTTCATTATACCACCGAAGGTATTTCTTTCAAGACCGATTGAGACTGGCGAGGCTGAAAATGAAGGCCAAAGAGAAGATACTATCACGAAACCGAGGGAATCATCTTTTTTCAGTAGCTTGAGGAACCCCTCCCATTCTAGTCGAGTCTCACACCGATCAAAAGCGCGGTTTTACTTATTATGCTGAATGAGCTCTCAGGGAGGGATTATTGCCTGTTATCATTTTATACTGGTTTTGCGGAAGAATGCAAATAGCATTTTGGCTACCGTCGATTCTATGTCCTGCGTGTTTCCATCTTTCGCACAAACTCTTCTCAAGCAGCGGCAACCGACACACTATTCTCCCCTGAAGGCACGATCGTTCAAAAGCAGGGTGAAGCACCTCGGGCGTGGTCAACCTTGGCCACGCGTATTACGAAGGAATTGATGAGAGGAACTCACCTCCCACTCAGTACAGAAACAAGGAAACTAGGGGCCCTCGAGTCTCCAATAATTTGAAAAAATAACTAAGGTGCACGTCTGTCAAGGCTCATTCCTCAATTGGCCGGAAGTCTTAAAGATGTAAGAATATCATTCTGAGGGATTACGTTCGAAAAGTTCCGATAAGATTCCTAATCACATCACGAGCTGAAATAGAATTGGAAATTGATGGAAATGGATTTATTGCGGTCAAATGAATAGAAGGAAATGATATAACATAACTTAACATTGGCTTAGAGAAAATTCCAGCATTATCTGATTCTGTCATCACACGTCCTCTCGTCGTTCCTTCACGGTCAAAGCATAATCTAGGAAATCACAAGTCTTCTTTAGCCTTCACGAAAAACAATAAGAGGATAATAGCCAACGACTCTCGAACCGCAGTCTGTCCCTTTATTTCTCACCTTAACTGAGAGCATAACTCAATGAGAATCCAAAATTTCATCATCCGAGAAGCTGCGGATATGACTGATTGTCCTCGGCCTTCAGGGCGGTAGTTACTCTCTACTGAAGCGGTTCAATTCGCGTGATGCGGTTTATGAACGACCTCGCACTCCAAATGACGAGCCTATATTTTTGCAGCCGAGCTAATGTGCTCCCACTTCGATGGCTCGAAGTATTATTATATTTTTTTATTTGTAAGAAGAGTTTTTTTTTCTCTCTTTGAACAGTCATTCAGCTCAGTGATGAGTGATGAGTTGAGAGTACAAATGGTATTAAATGATGGCTAAGCACCTAGGAGTTCATGTCTCAGCTCTTGGATGACTCCACACATATTATATCATTTCCAGTGTAATAGTCACGTGAGCGTCACTTGTAGAGCAGCAACAGCTTAGAAAATGTAGTCTTTCCAGGTGTCTTCCTACTGCCTAACAAATGTCTCTGGA
Organism: Cyrtorhinus lividipennis; assembly: GCA_019603395.1. Classification (NCBI taxonomy): domain Eukaryota; kingdom Metazoa; phylum Arthropoda; class Insecta; order Hemiptera; family Miridae; genus Cyrtorhinus; species Cyrtorhinus lividipennis. Next base: position 16,645,464 of record CM034005.1, on the reverse strand, counting down.
AACAGACATGACTTGGGTCACGTATGCTTCCGAATGTCCTTCCGCTATTAGTTGACGACAGAGATTGATGGGATGTTGTTATTATTGTGTTCTCTCTGACTAGTCCAGTTGTCTTCCGCAGTTCACCAAAACCACCAATTCGGAGAGCCAACACCCTACGATACAAAATTTAGAAAAAAACGTTCTTTGCTCCGCAGAGCCAAGGTCATCAGTATTTGTTTTATTCATCTGAGGACCCACCAGGGCTTGCCTGGTAGCTGTATTTCTTAATAATAGATATCATTAACTGTTATTTTATTTCAATCTCAACATTACTTGGTTTATATGAACGACGAGGCGCTGAGCTGCAAAACGCATTAAGTCCGTATGTTTTGAAATTGAGCTTACAGCCGTTTCTTAGAGATTTCACACCAAGAAATCAAATGGTAGCATCATTTTTTGTCTAAAGTGATTAAATCCCCTTAGAATGAAGGTCAAAAGATGTGTTTTCTTTCAAAACTTGATTGGTACATGGCATGTTTTGAACCAAATATGGCTATCGCCAAATTCTGCACCAAAAGTGGCCAAGTCCTACCCTCTCACTATGAAGGTATTGCGAAACGAGGACTGTTGGAATCTTTGAGACGTTGGTAGATCCCACAGTTTCACAGTTGGTTATAAGTGGTTGGAACTTTGGTTTTGTGGTAGATGTCGGATTTTTGTTTGTTGAGCGTTTCACAGTTTCCTTAAGTTTGTTTATTTATTTGAGTTAATTCCTCCTTCCAATGGATGTGTTTGATACCCCGGTTTTTAAGGAGGGAAAGGGAAGAAATAAACAAACAAAATCCGCAAGAATGGATAAGAACCAAAGAAGCAGTCATAAGGTAACCGAGGATGAAATAGTTATTTTAGTACTTATAAGAGCCTTTCAACTTTGGTTGCAAACTGGTTAGGTTCTTCAAATTCAGTTGCAAAACTCGCTTAGTGCAGACATTAATTTCAAAACTGATCATGTCCAAACGTTTTTATTGAATTTAGCCTCTAGAATGAGTATTAGATTAAATTTTCATTTATTTCAGCGTAGTATGGCTTAATATGTGATTCAGAACCATAAAATGTCCAACTTCGGTTAAAAATCTAACTTTGAACGTTTTTTGCGGTTTTCCCAAAAATTGAATGGACTTGGAGAGTTTTGCAACTCAACGTTTAAAGTACAACTGCCGTGGGGGTCCTCATCGAAATAACATAATAAGCATATAGATCCACAACATCCTCGAGAACCTCACGTGATGCAATATTTTCACTTTGAATGCCGTATTGAAAAAACTATTTATGGCCAATTCAAGAAGCTGGTTTAATCCGAAATGTGCTATCGCAGTCTCTAAGTCCTGCCAAGATACATGTGCATAAAGCGTGATAAGTCAGCTTTTTCTTCTTGTGTAACGAGTCTATCAAATTTATGATCAAGTTCAATAATCCTTTGCACAACCCACCAAACTACAATTCCGACCTTTACAAGTGGACAAAGAGATTGCGAAACGGTGAGCCATAATTAACGTAGCAGGCGTAATATCCGTATGCAAAACAAACGTTTCAAAGTGGTCAGTCGCATACTGCAAAATAGTTACCGCTCGTAACTTGATAAAACCTCGTTTCGTGACGAATGTGCTGAACCCGGACCTCCAATCACGACAACAAGATCTATGTGCTGTTTCAGTACAAGTTGAAGGTTTTCAGTTGAATGACTCCACGCCCTCGCTTTAATGTCGAAGCTCACCCAGATAGCAGATAAATTAGATCGCGGTTGTTGCATTTGTTTTCAGGAATCTGAACATTCCTTTGTCAAGGTAATGGAGGAGATCAGATAAAACCTATACGCTACTGATTCAACCAAGAAAATGATCGATTTATCGCTAACTACTTTCAATCATTAGTTAGGATATCCAGGGGAGAGGCAATAGTGGAGTAGGTTGTGCTATAGGAAACGACTACTTGGATGTATTAATAAGATACGCAATGACTGGATCGCAGGCAAAGGTCAAGTATCTGAGAAATACCGCCAGTAATGCATAGTTACTTGGGACTTCGGAACAAGATCAATTACTTGCAATTTCTCGAAGGCAATGACGAATTACTATCAACAGTAGCACGTTTATGCTACTCATAATGTAATGCCGCTTGAAACAATGTATTTCCGAAGGATTTTCCTTCTCTACTTCCTTCTACCGTGGTGACTTTGAAATTTTTTCAAACAAAGGAACGTCATGCAGATACTAGTTACCTACCTCAATGAATTCATTGAGACATTCTCATCAAAGGAGACGATGTTATCAGTGAAGGGTTGATTCATTGCCGTACCTACCTACAACTCGAGGTAATTGAGAACTAACAACCAGATGTGACCTTCCTGAGATGATAAATAATATTATTTATGACAACATGACTTGTTGATATCGTTATAATTACCAACCACGTAGGGGGTTCTCAGTTTTCTGTGAGTTTATTAGTTTTCCAGAGAAAATCTCAAAACACCTTTATCCATGTAGACCTGGCGTTTGCGGCAATCAGCCTGTAGCTCATCTCAATGTTATTAAAATTCTAGGGCAAAATGATGCCATGCACAGGATTTCTATAAATATTTTGAAAAACTATTTTAGGGCGCATTACCACTCATACCCGAGGCCTATTAATGTGAACCACTCACCGCGTCCAAATGGGCGGTTACCACTCACACCCGGTTAACGACTCACACGCTCCCGTAACAGAATCGGAAGGTGCTCCGGAAACCAGGTTTTCTTCTCTGGTCAACAAACTCATTTTTGTTCCCACGTTACAGACATAGAACTGTCACCAAGATGGGTTTTTGGAGTTGTGGTTAAAAATTTGTGATAAATTCATGCTGCAGCAACTATCATCTATAAATTTAAAAAAAAAATAAAACCTTATTTGTCATGCTGAAACAGCAGTCGTCAATAAAGCGTAAATAAATAAAACCTAGTTTGACGGTTCTTCATTAATATGGGGCCGTAGCTTGAGAGACCTTTCTTCAAGTATTCGTACAACGTCAAGTCGCAAACCACGAGCCTCCTAATGTTACGTCAGTTGGTTCACAATTTCGGGTCATGGGGTACGCATTATTTCTCCTTAACCAAGAGAGTGAGTTAGCGTACACTTCCACATGAATGTCGTTCAAAACTTTGAAGAAATTTTGGGTGTGTCTGGTTAAAATTATTAATGTAATACTAGTAGAAGGGTCACATTATCGGAGGGAAAGTTGCAGCGTCTAGTAACGTGTTGTGGGTGTACTCAGCAACGTCCTGGGCATGCTGTTGGCCGGCTTCCCTAAAATCCTACTGACGGGAACAAGACAACACATCGACGCGTGAGTAGTAAACTAGGTTCAACGGGCCCTTATCAACTTTAGATCTTGCCGGGTGTGAGTGATAAACGGACTCAGCCTTGTCGCTTCATCCTCTCTTCGCGGGTGTTAGTGATAGCCCGCCCCTATGTACCCACTTTCAACTATACCCTACTTCCGTTGACCATGCTCAGGCTGAAAATGAGTTAGGCACAACTAAAGCTCAGCGGACGTGATGAATTTTTGACGTACGAATTTGAAATGTTAAATATGAATGCTTGGAGATTTTTAAAAATACGAATATAATGGTGCATTAAGAAAATTAAACCTAAATACAGGTAAGGGGAAACATTTTGAAACGTTCACTTCATATTATACGTGTACGTTCGTAAATTGCAGTCTTGGGTTATGTCATCATTGAGGAAACATCGCGGTAACGTGACGTGATCCACTGCAGACTGCTTGACGCCAAGGACTTCAAGAGGCAGTGTCATTATTGAGTCCACTCGGATCTCTCAGGGTCGATTTATTTTGGTTCACCTCATGACACAGCGAATAATTGGAGCTTTCTGTACCGTACCTGATTCCTGTATCCGGGATTGGCCAGCCCACATTCACCATCATACCACATTTCATATGAAAAACCCTTCAAAATAGAAATGAATGATACCCCACACGCCTAGGTACCAAAAAATCTCGAAACCCCATTTTCAAAATATGTAGGAGGGTACGCATTTTAACCTGTACCCACCTCCAAAGGGAGCCAATTGGTTGCGGACCCATCTCACTACCAAAAACGGCGTGGAGACATAGGGTGGACGGACATTGTACCTTTTTTGTTGTAGACATCATGAAACGTCCAGAAAACAAAATCGGGACCGATTGGAGATGGTCAACCCCCTAAGACCTTGGGCGTGAAAACATGGGTGGATTACTCAAAGAATAACCAACCAAAATCGAATACTAAAGAGGTGCATGACCAATCGTGGAATTCATAATGAAATTAGGGTGTTATAGGTTTCCATTTAGGAAACGGAACCTATATTAAATGGGAGGTTGACAGATAAGAAACCATCTTCTCTCAATAAACGAGGATGTGATTTCCTCCATAATTCATACCTGCCGGTTTCACATTATTAATTGAGGGGCAATTAGCAAACGAGAAGAAAAAATATATTGTGGACACGCCCATTTAATGATATACGCGGTACAAGAGTGAGCGGCCAACAAAGGGTAGATCTTGGATTGGCGAGCCTCCTTGAGTACAGAGGCAAAGTCTCGAGGACGCCCACTGTGCGGATATGCTGGCTACTGTTATGCAATCAGAGGACGAACCTATAGACAAGAGTCACTCGACCAACCACTTTCCGGACTTTTAATAAAATGAAGGGTACAATAAAGGATACAGGTGTCTTCAAATTGCTCAAAATGAATCATCAACATAATTTGGTTTTGACTCCGTTGAAGTGGACTCGTTGCCTATCACCCGTCGACTACAAAACCCAGAAGTAACGCGAAGGTTTTAGATGATAATCTAACTATCGCTTTGTTACCTCTTTGAATTGTCGTTCAACGAAACGTTTAAAAGGAAGAGAAACTTGAGACGATCGGGTCATTGAAGAAGATTGATGGTCTCTGAAGACGTGAGGAACAATCAGATCACTCGACAATGGAGATGTTCTTCCTGACGTAGATGGCGGCAAGACGCGTCCATGACCTCTCCAGGGAGAAAAAACTTCGACAATGCTTCGTCAACTGTATCCGTCATTGACCCGAGACCGAATTAAGTCAATCTAGGTGAGTTCTTATTTTGGTTTATTCATTCTTATCGGTGTAATACACCCCGCAACAACAAAGAAATCAAATCACTTTTACGCGTGTAAATTAGAAATTCGGGCATTTATAAAATTTAGAAAAAAAGCATGTATATCAAGAATACCTAATCAGCCATTGTGGAGTCCTCTTCAGCGCTTTCAAATTCACCAAACACTGTGATACACTGACTTCTTAGGTATTATTTGTAACTAATGCTGAATGGTCCCACCCTCATATTAAACTCGATTTTAAAATAGATGATTACACAATAGCTAAGAATTGAGAACAAATATACTTACACGGATACGAAAATATTGGTTGCTGTTCAAGATGCTACCGGAATTGAAAATTAACTATAATCTTATTATGATCATTGTTGTTTCATGAAGATGATATATTGAACCGCCGAAGTCTTCAGTTATTACAAAATCCCCTTCAAACGCGTCGATGATGCGATCTACAACGTGAAAATACCACCCCGGCTCACTGAATCATGAACTAGAATTTACGATGAAGTGAAGGCCATAGAAGTCGCCCAGTCGACGAAGATGATTACACAATAATGAGAATTTTAGCCCGATGACGTTCGCAAGAGCTTCGTTCAAAAGAGGGTGATTTACGACCTTGACTTGGAAGTCCATCGACGTACTTTTTTCACGCAACATCGGTTGTGATTTGAATAAAATGAGCAAATTAGGTAGGAGATTCGCATGTACTTCTAGCCTGCTCAGCAAACAGAAAGTACCTGAGTACCTGGTACCTGTTAATTCCCGTAAGTTGTTCAGTTTCTTCGACCGACGAGCTGAGAATGAGTACACCTATGTTATGTTCTTTCAAAATAAGCGATCATCCAAGAACATTCTCTAACGAGTTTTGACCCTATGTAAGAGTAGGCCGATCACCATAAATTGAAGTAAGGTCTATTACCAAGTTCAGAGTTGATAAGAATGCGTACTGAAAGCCGAGTGGGGATGTAAGGAGAAACCATGTATCAAGTGGGCACGATTGAGGAATGACGGACGGTCCAAAGTATCTCTATGACCGTATATTGCACCAAATTTGAGGTATTTTTATGAGTTAATAATTTGGTAACAAATTCTGCAAGGATATTAATTTGACAAAACGGAGAAGCGCCGACTTTCAGAAAAAAGAGGATGGTATCAACTTTCCCCAAGAACCGTGTGAGTACTGCGACTCAAACGGGCAACAAATGTGCTTTCATGAGCCTTTTCAGGCCTTTGCAGATCCGGGACCGGGACCTGTCGATTATGTTCTCTAGAAAAAGGATCGTCAGAAGACGAAATCTGTTAGTCGTTGGCAATCAAGGATTAACGATAGCAATCAAACTCGCACATTTTCGTTAAGAACCTCCTCCACTGAGAAATGACTCTGTTTACAATTTTGTTCCTTGCAAAACGATTTTCGCATCAGGAAGTTAACTGACAAAAAGCCCCAAGTACGTGAGATTGATTTTTCCTAATCTCCGGTTATGGACCCACGGACACCTTCTGCGTCAACTCGCAAGATGCGATGTAATCGGGAGGCGATAATGACCATCCAGTAATGAAATGACGAACAGTGTCCCGGCAAATAGCTCCCGCGGGATATATAGGTTGCAAATGAGGACAAACGTGCGCTGACAAAATCAAGCGTCACGGACTTACCTTCATTTTCCCTTCGTTAAAATAAAAGAATTCCGTCAAAGCTCACCAAAAAGATGCTTAAAGGGGAGTGCATACGATTGTAGCGGATGATTGATCCTACGATCTGAAACAAAAGGGCCGTCTAGCCAACCTGACGATGGACCAAGATAGCCCCTGACGGGATCCTCTCTCTATTGATAAGGGGGTGCAAGCACTAAAGACCCACAGAGGTCGCAGCGCCCATGGGCCCTCTGCCCTTGTTTGAAAAAATTTTAAAACATCGTATACTTTAGAATTATGGGGCATTAAATCCATACCTACTGTATGTCATGGCCCAACACTATTTTATCATTTGCGCAACTTCAGCCAGAATAATTTGAACAGAAATAAATGTACTAGACTATTAAAAAAAATAAATAAATAAATAAAACCTGTAGACGACGTGTAAGACATAGAGACGTAGAGACGATCTGTAAGCCTAACAAGCTTACCCCAGACAGATGGTTAATTTTAACCCCGATGTATTGCGCCCTTCTAGTTGGTCCTCGGTACTTTTCCATAACTTTTCACACAAACGTATTCCCACGTCAAGATCGACCCCTCTGGTTTCACGGAGGAAGGAGAAACAGGAATAGCAGAAAAATATCCACAAACGCGAAACCATACACTTGTTATCACTTCGACTACAGAGCTGCACGGAGAAGCACCCTGGAAATCCACATGAACACTCACACTGGTGTTAAACCATTTCATTGTGATCAGTGTGACTACAGAACTGTACAGGAAGAAAAAGGCATCTAAGAACTTACACAGGAGCGAAACCAGTTCTTGTGATCAGTGTGACTACAGTGCTGCACTGCCAGGTACCCTGAAAAGGCACTTGGGAATACACTTTAGTCTATGAAGTGACCCTGATTAGGGTAACTACAGAGCTGTGAAAGAAGGCCTTTTGAGTAACCAAGACTTATTTAGAAGACTCATTCAACTTATGGAATTCCAATTAAGTTTATCCAGACTTAGTTTATCGTCTTACTATTTTCATTGTACAATGACATTTTATTGTAGAATCTAAAACATAGGTGGCTTATTAAATAAATCTTTCTTTGGTAAATCCGACTTTTCCTTTCACTACAAGTTTTGATCTAAACATCATGAAACGTAAACTGTAAAATGTTTGGGGGAATCGGAGAGGTTGATATAGGTTAGTTATTGCACATTTTATATTATTACTGCTGCACAGAGCCATCGCCTATTCACTCTATGGCTTGGTCTCTGATGGGCGTTTTTATGTAATTGCGTACAGTGGCTAATTGCTCGTTGGATTGCTATCTAGCTTTGAAGAAACAATGTAGACATACTGATGATTTTTGGATTGATTGACAAGAATCGTTCGAACCGGTTGGTCCGCATAGATAATATGACAATCAGGTTCTCAGGTAGTTTATTACTTTAAGTAATTTTTTGTTAGAGTAATACATTCTCATATATACTTATCGACACCAAAAATTCCATTTGCCAAACTGTTTGGGAATGTCGACGTGTTCAAAATGTGTTTTTTGAGAAATGGATCTTCAGCGTTCTAGTTATGTGAAGTATCATTATCCACTATTCCACTATATATTCTTTAAACGAAAACTGTTATACTGGTATTACTTATCATGCAATGGACGGTCCACATCATTTCAGGAAATATTACCATGAAAGAACAGTATTGATAATGATTACAAAGAAAATAGTATTGCCATGATTGCCATTGATACCCCAGATCCCTTGCGTATTCTTTGCTACGACGAACAAAGTAACTCAAGACCAATAGCAATTTTTTCCACAAATCGCCACTTATACGTGAAAATAATTTCATAACCTTGAAATAATATAGTTTAATTGTTAGTGCTCTTACGTAATGAAGAACGAAGGAGCGTGCAAGAATAATACCCACCTTTTACAAGATTGCCCGCCGGTTTTATTGCAAACTGTTTTGCTTCAATGATTCTGAATATGGAGCAGATATTCGAGGAAGTAGTACTGAAAACTTCGAATATGAGGGTGATTCATGAAGTGGGAGTAAGTTGAGTAATCCGGCATTATTCCAGCAAATATGGGATATTAATGCCCAGCTACCATTTCGGCGACAGCCAGCATCCATTTCGCTCTTCCGGATTTCTCCACCGACTATAGTTATGGAGGAGACTACCTTCTGACTATTTCAGGGTACGAACTTGATAAATTCACCGCCACGAAATTGATGTAATGAGCTTGCGTAATTATGATAATATGTAGACGTTCTCGATGTCTGCCGCATAGATTAGCTTCTTTGGAGTATTCGTGGCGTACGTATAGCAGTAGTTCTAGGTGTTATTAATTGTTTTAGATAAGCTGTACATTTTTTGAATACTTATGGTTAATCAATAAAGAGGGGGAAGCTCCACCGGATTTTTTCCAATAAATTCAATTCCAGATTTAACAGTTCATTGCATTGAAATCATAGTCAACACATTGTGGTGATCAACATAGGAGTCTCAAAGAGCATTGTTGAGTGCATGCGAATGCTATATTCATGAAGCTCATTGGAAAAGGAGCTGGCCTTCTTATTACATAATTATTGTCTACGATATCAACTACTCTTTGAATTATTAAATAACTTGCAAGAGGCCCAGGTGGCGGTCAACGTGGACACACCCACGCGACCTTCATATGAGATGAATCGATGAGTGGATGATTCTCACTACCATCATTATCCGTTTATGAGGGAGTTTCATTGAGAACGCTAATCATCGAAACATTTTACTCAAGGTGTGCTCAGCGCAGCCGAGTACATGAACTCGAGTTTCATTCCAGGTTTCTAAGGTTTCATCATTATGCGGCAGACTGGCCCATCGTAACTATTACCTGGAGAGATAGACATAGCTTTCAGAAGTCGTTGGAGCAAAGAGGTGTAAAACCGTATGAGAGCTCGATGGTAAAATGAAAAGCCCCTAACTTGCAAGAAAATTGAGCCACTGAGGAGAAAGGAGATGAGCTTAAGACGCCGATATTTCGGAAGAACGGCTTCTTAATTAGTTGAAATTGAGGATAGGTGTTTGTTCACACATAGCTAAGGAGGATGAAAAAATCAACTTTGATAACACGGATTCGGAAGGAGGAGCTAGAGGCGAGGGCGAGGCGTTGAAGCGTCGCGAAGTACCTGCGCGAGAGGAGTTAGGATTCAGATCGTCACCTTGGCCTACATCAGTATAACAATAATTAACAGGGAGCAGCGCACTTCCTCAAAACCTTGCGCACATCGTTATGGTGGTCAAGTTCCGGAGGGCCCCTGGCCCAGTTTCATCGGGATGAGGCTTTGGAGGGGCTTTCGGCATGTAGGAACTCCCACCCTTAGCCGGTGCTTGGTGGCCAATTGGTTGTCCTTTGGTCGGCCACTTTTGTCTTTTAGACCACTTCCCGCCGAGAACCAGCGGCTCGTGAAGGAGCCCGTTCCTAGCCATTAACCAAGTCGACACCTTCGAAGTGGTGGCTGTTGTAAAACCAGAAATGACCCTCTACGGTCAATTTTACATCTCATATAAATAAATACTATAGAAATACTGTTGTTGTTATTAAACAGCCTAATCGTGGCCAACTGTAATCTGATGTCATCTGGAGGAAGAGCTTATAGGGTGGTAAGTTGTATTTTATTGTGTACGTGAGAACTACGATAAGTCAACTAATCCAAGCTTCTCCAACTAGCGTGAGTACCAGACGTGTGAAAAAAGGTACAACAGTCTCCTCCAGCTGGCAGCGCATACGTCCCAATGATAAAATAGTTATACTTCCTCCGTGCTGGAAGCTCTTACGGAAACACTCACCTTCGAGTTTGCGCTCGGATTACGTAAGAGGAGAGGACCTTGATATTGTGAGGATGATGAACCGAGGAAATTGGGCCCAGAACGTTCCAATATATCCTTTGGAACCTCCCTAATAACCGACATCATGTGTCATATAAAGTGAAAAAACCAATCAACGCAAATAAAGAAAAAAAGTTACACGTCCATCTGCAAACCAGTTTTAAATTGCTGTTCTCGAGCAGTAGGGAACCCTTTGAGTATAATTTCCAATTCAGAGCATAGTCATCGAAGATTTTTGGGTTCATTTTTGTTTTCTTGGGAAGGCAGGGATGGATTGAGACGCGTGATCATCGTAATTATATCTACGAATATTTATATTAGGCGGACAATAAAGATGAAAACTCGTTCAACGATTTCTGGGTAGAGTTAACACTCAAGATTGTTTTCACCCGTTTTCAGTATCATCGATGTAATCTGACCAGCAGTGAGCTATGGGAATCGACCTCTCCCTGAACCATGAGATGCGATATATTTGATTTGAGGGACTCCAGCCTACGATTTTACTCTACCAATTCATTACTGCTGAGAGAGTAGCAATCTTTGGAAACGCAGGCTGTTGCTGAAGTTCCATCATAGACTGACTATATCGCAGTTCAAACTATTATACAATTCTTTTTTCTTCAGTGTGATTAACTAAACCCCGGAGAGATTGTAAAAATCATTCAAAAACCGTCGTTTTCCAACAATCATCAATTACAGGACGTTGATTCCTCATTATCTACTTGTCCTTCAATGCGTTCTAAATCCAAAAAAATGAAATAAATTGGAATAATAATACGATTGAATACAGGTGTGGGTTATCAAGCGTGAAGCCTGAACGACTTAATCGCGAGAGAATTCAGTAGGTGCTAACACACATATATAATATTACGAGAGTTACGCAACGCACATGTTGAGAGGACCTTGAAAAATAAGAGAATACCCACAATAATTTGCAGACAAGTAGAAGACTTCGCAGAAGTTGACGATTTCATAACTAGACGGTATAGGATAAATAATATTATCGTCAAAAAATTGTCAAATTGGTAGTTATGAACAAAAAAAAATCGTAAGAAGCTACATTTGCAAACTTTTTTCAGTGTAACAATCTCAGTCATGTAACATCATACTATTTGATATTGTAGACTGAGCCTTCTAGTTTTTCGTTTTTAACCACTGGTGTGGTCATGGCAGTTGCATGAAAGTCGCATGACATTCTACCTTCTTACTTTCTTGTTCCTGTTAAAACGTCTTCTTTCGTCCTAGAACTGTTAGATTTGGAGGAGATATCTTCAGTTCCGTGTCAAAAGATGTACGTAATGTAGAGGATTTTATATTTAAAAAGTCAAAAGAGTTGTTGTTAAATAAAAACTTGTTTAACTCAAATGAGTCACTCCCAAACACCTTACTAATTTACCGAATTACTGCAAACTTTTACAAAGTTTTACGCTGCCTTCTACAGCTTTTAATAACGAACCGAATTTCAAAAAAACATGCGTCTATTTCTAACTGATGTCAACACTCAACCATTGGAACAAATGAGTCTGAAAATATAGTTTCGATAAATGTCCCTTCTGCAGGAAAGATCCTCGTCTTACCCGATGACGACATCGACTGAACGCTCTCTAATGCACATGAAATTGATTCGCATTTCAGATTTTCAGATATTATCCCAGAAGAAGAATGAGGAAAATGAATTATTTGTATTTGTAATAGAAGAAGAATACATACTTTTTGTTGCTTTTCAGTGTTTGTTTTTAAGTTCTGGTGTATGCGGAGGTTCCGTTTTATGTACTCGGGACTCGTTTTCAGAGGGGTGTGAGGAGCCAGAAGGGGAAAATCTGCAAATTCTTACACACGGGGTGGTAATTCCTCGAACCTGGCGCATGGAGACTAATTTGAACCTCGGACCAAGCGCATGGAGATCCATTTCTTCAACATGGGGAAAAGGGGGAAAACAGTGGGTGTGGCGGGTCCCGGGCCCATCCCAATCGATTCAGGGTCCAAAATTTAGTGGAAAATGATACCCCACACGCCCAGGTACCAGAAATCTTGAAAACACATATACAAAATGGGTAGATACATACCTACATACTATACATACATACATTTTGATCTAGACACCTTAAAACGTCCAGAAAAAAATTTTGGGCCGAATCGGAGAGATTGAATTCTTGCATGATTATTCAAGGAATAACCAACAAAAAATAGACCCTGGTTGAGATAACAAGGGGGAATAACACCGATTTGCCGTTGGTAAGGTCGCAAAGTCCCCCTTCCCGAGGAGCATCCTCCTCAAATTCCTGGACTTGTTCATCATTGTCTCAAAAAATTAACATGTACCAATGACGACTTTCCTTTGGATCGTGTTTTGGACATTAATGCACAATTTGCACATCAATGTCATGGATTTTCTGCTGTTTCCTTGGTAAGTTCGTTCAACTCCCTTGTTCACTCGTACGGAGCTGGCAGCCATTAGTTCTACTCCCGATATTGAGATTGCGGTAACGAGTTTTATTTATAAATAACATATCGAAATGTGAGAAGATTGTGTAGTGTAATTTAGCACTAAAACAAAATCGGAAAATTTCTCACTAAACTTACGGGAACTCTTAGGATCTTCGTGGGATCTTATTGGGAATATTCATTGCAAGACTCTCCACTGGTGTTTCCGTTGATGTGAGTTGCTGAACTAACCAATTGTATCGACTCCAATTCCCTGTAACCAGGATACAAATGTTACACAATCTCAGGTGTATTTTGTAATACAGCCCCCATGGCACCTGTATTTTGTAACAAAAAAAGCAGGTTCTTTGCCCCCCTCCCCCCGGCTCTATGTCCCCGGCCCCAAGGAATGGTACTTTTATGAAATAATGGTAGCAGACGAAACACCTAAAACATCCTACCTCTTAATTATAGATGCGAGTTCTTGACTAATGTGGCTTCTCGAAGAGCAATCGAACGCGAAAAAACGCGACATAACTTCCAAGCATCTTTTGCCTACACCAAACCTGGAAGGAATCATCATTTTTACTCCGATGAGCAATCATTGGTCATTCAGACACTCGATTCAACCTAGAATCATGACTTATCGGCACAGATACAAAACTCATTATTCATGTCTCAATTATGGAGCTCATTTGAGGCTTTGTATACTTAATTTTGCAAGTTAAGGAGGCGCCATGAAGCGCCCATGAGACCCCTGAATAACATAGCATTGCAGTATAAAACATTATGAGTGGGGAAAAAAATACGTACGTCTGTAGCAACTCAACAACGAGATGAGATAATGATTTGGAAGTCGACGTTGATTTCGCTTCTTCCAATAAGGTGATAGGAAGTAATGAGCTTAGATTCGTCGGTAGGTCGTAGTTGATCATTATTCCATAGTTGGTGTAGATGATTTTGTCCCGAACATCGGCCGGAATCGCCAAACCAACAGCTAACTGGTCATTAGGTACCGACGAAAATGAAATAAAGTCACAAGACAATTAATATCCTTAGTGCAAGGTCAGGTAGCCTTGAGTTTACCATTGCCGATCGGAGGAGGATAAGAGTTTTGTGGAGGAATAATGAAACTAACCTGCAGCACACTACCAGGGAAGAACACAAAACGTTTCTGCCTGTGATTAAGAGAAGAACCCATCTGTAGAAACAGGTATAATACAGGCACTATGGTGAACGAAGACCGGATCCATCGTGTTGAACGCATTGTGAACCTCAAGCGTTTACTGTACCCAAGATCTCCTCTTCGCTAGAGTAAAGCGAAACGATAATTGAAATGAATATTCAAGAAATGTCGCAGGCTTAAGGCCTTTGAAAATTGCTTGGTGAGATGACACTAAAGCTGAAGTTGAAAGACCCGAGTTGTACGTCATCTGATCGTCATCTCAAACAAAAATGACATTCAAAAGGGCCAAGATTTGGTCATTTTGAGATTTTTAATAAAAAGGTTAATCTTGTTATGAAGTACTGGTAATCATCATAGTGTACCTAATTGAAAATAAAGTAGGCAAAAAATGTTTCTTTTCAAGTACCAATATTTTTGAAATCTTCTTGACTCATGTCGATACAGAGTCCAAAACTTTAAACCAAAAGTGAAAAATGATTTCTCACACGTTTACATCCCCAAAAACTCTTGAAAACCTATTTTCAAAATAACCTTTTTGGGCTGATTCGGGGCTTACAATGAGTTGAACACGGCAACTACCTAAATATGCTGAGGCCAAATTTCAAAATTTTCGGAGGAATTTTGCAGGTTTTTTTCGGCCAGGTCAGCAGACGGACACTCTACTCTACTACGCTTCGAAACGCAAAAATTGACGTTTACTAAGAAGAGTGCGTTACTCCAATAAGGATAATTATACAAAATAGTATGAACGGTATTTTGGGAAAATCGGTCGCCGAATTTTTGGGTGGCAAGTAGTTTGGGTGGTCGCATATGAATCGGATATTTTCGATTTTCAATACCGTTCTTCTATATTCATAGCTTGAGGGGCCTCATTTTAAACGAGGAAAGAGTAGGAACAAAGAGCTCACGCTCAGTTAATGCAATGTTGAGTGTCCAGAACAGGTCCATTCGAAGTATTTCTTTGAGACTCGTTCAACCTGCTAATTTGATAAAGCTGCGAAATGGACGAACCATCTACGATTTCCCTCTAAATTAATATGAAGTAATTTCCTCCTGGGACTTGAACTCCCTCCAGGGCTAAGGCGACTGTGAAAGGAGGACATTTTGCTTCTACGAGCAGTATTTCCAAGGGAATCACTCTGCCGACCCTGTACTTCAGATCAAATCCGATTTTTATACCAGAGCAAAGGAGGACGAGCCGGAGTAAGACTTTACGGGAGCAGCTCAGCGGAGGAAAATCCTCTTAGAACAAGGAAGAAAGAAAAAAAAGAAAATGATGAAGAAGTAAACGGTGACGTGAGAGGAAAGAGAAGGACGGTATGGCAGAGGAAAACGACTCCATGATGAAATTCAATGCAATATCCAAACCCGAAAACGGAGGCCACGAAGCTAGCAGTTACATAGCAGGTAGCAGTAATAAACAGGTACCTAAAGGTAGTCATGCTACTATGATATTGTTTGGTGTACAGAAGGCACGATTCTTCATGAGCATGTTCGGAGCAATCATTGCACTGGCAAAGTGATTCATGTTAGCGTAGGTCGAGGAAAGTTAGTTCCAGAGGCTCTCAGCTGATCAGTTTGACTCGTCAACCTTTTATGAACACTCGCCAGTACAACCTTAGAACGGTTACCTTGATCGAGGTTGCGGTTCCCTTCACCCTGAGGGCCAGGCATTGAAATTAGCCAATCGTCGTGCATGAGCGCCTTACGTTCATTGTTTCTCCTAACCCCTATATGAGCTCTTGATCACCTTGTTGGTGATTTTATTTCCCCCTGGGAATCTAACTGTAATAAAATGTCAACGATTACAAAAGATAAACGCGTAACGAGCAAGCGGGGTCATACACAGATTGTATGCTACGCGTACACGTTTTCATCTATCGAATAAACCTCAAAGACCAACCAATATTCTCAAAACTTCACACGTAGTGAAGTAGTATGAAAATATTAGTCCTTTAGTGAAATAAAAAATCTGTTGAAGTTGGGGCAGTTCCACAACTCATGTAATGTTAATTCAAAAAACCACTGAATGTTTTCAAGCCGCTAAAAATTATCTTTCCTCTCCTAGATTCGTAGGATGCTTTTAAAAACATGCTAGATAATCAGAAATTTCCTAACGTCATATCCGTGCGAACCGTCGCATGAAAAACCCACACATTTACCGTTTGTTATGATCTATAGAAAAAAAATCAGGCATTAGACCTTCATGAATTCCAGCAGATTATAGAGCTTATTTACCCGGCTCCGTTGTCAATTCTGTCGATGGAATTCAACATTACTTTCGTCTTTCAACTTCACGCATGGAAAAGAGATATTCTCGGTTTTTTAAAATAATAATTCTAGTCATATGTACAACAAGCTTGATCGTTAAACGATCTTGGAAAGCTCAGAATGTAGAACAGGGGGCTTGCCTTGAACACACCTGTCCCGAGTCCCACAATCAATCGCATATTTGAACAACCTGTTTCCTTGTCATGTGATCACCTCATGCCTCTCGCCGATTGTAATTAAGAATACTTCCGTGTTAAAATATATGAATAAAGCTTCAGCGATATGGTTTTTATAGTGGTTCACAAACGTTCCAATTTTTCAAAGATTATAATTCGAAATCGAAGTCGTTTTTTCACCGTACGCAGTGAAAGGCATGCAAATCGCAGTTCTACACATTCTACAATCATCATTGTTGAATCATAACGGCGTTCAATTTTAATGTTGTAGTAGTTGTAGTTGTAGTTGGATGTCGGCGAAGTATGGCCACGATAACGCACGAAATCAGTTAGGCATAAATTACCAACGATCAGTCCGTAGACATTAATTTTTGAAAAACATTTATTTTTGATTATGGAAAAAAAATACTGTAAATAACTTTCGGTGCCAGATCGAATGTAGTTCTGACGTCACCAGAAGTAAGCACTGAGCAATGCAAACTAAAGGCGTGGAGCCCATCCGTTCAAAATGGAACTCTACATTTCTACATTGCTTCAACCTGCAATTGTAATACGTTAACGTATTACAGAACCGTACAAGGTTCTGTCCAGCGAAAAATGTATTAATGGTTGAAATTAATGTCGCATGTAACGTTGCTCCGTAATCTCATCCCCCGCATCTTTTTATAATTCAATTTTCCTTAATTTTTCTTAAATTCTGGCAATTTGAAATATTACATGTTTCTAATTTTTGGTGCTAGGGTTTTTAACAATGAAAGCGTAAATAAAGAATAATAAATGCTAATTACCGACTGTGAGTGCATTTATGAATTCTTATTTTTTAGCATTTAATATTATGTACATGAATAGTGACCGAACCCGTGTGTGGCTCATCAGGATCACATCGTTGAAGCTTCAACATAGGACACCTGGTTTTTCAATGAAAGACATCTCTAAAGTGAAATATACCATAGACATTCCCGGCCTGGAGGACAAAGATCAGCTGAAATGAAATGACTAAAAAAAAATACGTGTGCTGGCCAGAAGTAAGCTGAACTTAATTAGTTACAATGGATTGAGAATTAAATGAACGGGACACAGGAACATACATGCATCCAAGCAACATCTAATCATCGCACGCAAAAGCTTTGCGCATATAATTTGGGTATACCTTCTCCCAGAACAACATAAAATTTAAATTTTTTGTATACTCTCACCACTCCGGTTCGGTAGGCACGGATGATGAGATCATAGATTCGTCCGTGTGATGAGTGATTGAAGAGACCCAATATTTGCAGATGGTAAATTTAGATAGAAGTAGGAACTCAGAAGTATGGTGAAAATAATGGGGTTTATCCTATAAGAGGGAAATGCCAATCACGCTACGTGAAGCCGATAAGTCGTTCGTTCATTTTGAACAACATGGAATGATTCAGGGAAAGTTTACAAGGCTAAATTATTCCGAATTATCCTCGTTATTATTGCTATAGGCTCGGAAATCCCCGCTCATGACGTCATCGGTGCCCTGTAAAAAGTTGCGTAAAATTAAACTGAGGAGAACTGGAAATCTCTGACGTCTGTGCCGAGTCTGGGGAACCAGTCGCACCTGTGAATCCCCGCCGGGTTTGTTTACATACGCGTATTCCATGACCTGAGCCGCTTCGGCCGCAAGCGCCACTTTAGCAGGTGAACAACCTGCGTCATCGACCAGTTTAGAAGTGACAATGACGAAAATAAACAGCTTCAACGCTCAACCATAGTATTACAGGTGACCAACATCCTCCGCGGCGGCACGCTGAACTATACCACCTGCAATCGCTTCAAAGAAAGAAAGTGTGCGGGCATTGGTTCCGACGTTGGAACAGAGTGCAGTTACAGTTGTTTACATGCTAAATTGACTGAGGGTGATTCAAAGACTGCATCTACTGCAATCGAACATTTTCGAGAAGCTAAGCAATAAAAAGAAGAACAATGCCAAGAATTGTTTTCATTGTTCTTGGCATAAGTGATGCATCGCTTCACAATGAGTTCGTCAGTGAAGTTGTTCCTTGAAGATCTCGCCTGACCTCCTGTGTCATCGAAAGGAAACGTCATTAAAGGAATGATTATCACATGATAAACCATCGTCTCATTTAGACTGAATCACATTCGCGGACAGACGTGCATATAGATCACTACAACCAGTCGTACGTTTGAAGCAGCATTGCAAGGATGGAGGAAAGAAATGAAAGTAATTGGATAATAGCCACCAAAGTGGAGTAAGTATCGTGAGTCGGGCTATAACAAAAGCTCATCAGCATAACAAACCTCAGGGGATGGTTACTGGAGGCTAAGATTGTTTCTAGGAAGAATGCTGTGTTGTTTTAATGATAAAGTTTAATGTTTGCCTGTTTGAATTTAATTTTGTCTACGATCCCAGTTGAACGGTGAAATACCTGGAAAAGACCCTGGCAGGATAAAACAAATAGAAAGATTAGGCCGACCATTGTCTGGCAAACCCTGACTGACTGGGCTCTATCCTACCATAGAGATTGCAGTGGTATTGGTCACTAGGCTGACAAGGGGCCACACGCTCAAGCCCTCTAACAATGGCGTTGGTCTTATGCTCTTGTCGGGAAAACCAGCACCGTCTCCGTGAGCAATCAGTCCCAGAGCGATCTCACTTGATACTTTTTGCTAAAAATGTAGATAAAAATGATACCCCCTTACGCTTAGGACCCTGAATATCTCGAAACATTATACCCATCTTATCCATCGAATATCCGTCTTCACTAATAACATTCTCGTTTACGGCGATCGTACATCGTACATCATGATGAGTTGTGCAAAACCAAATGGAGTCAAGCGTAGAAATTTCTATTTTTCAAAGGCATTTTGAAATGATTTGTTTTTTTTTTTTTTTGTTTTTTTTCGGCATGGACCGCGGACTTATCTGCATTACTGACTACTTATCTACTCACTATAGAACGCAGAAAATAAACGTTTGAGGTGGGATTTTTTTCGATACGAATAGCAGGGTGTAGTGTGTAATAAACGTTAATTGGTTGGTAACTTGGAATGTCCACGTCTCGTCCATCCCGATCAGTGACTCATCTTTTTCCGTATTTCACCTGAAACGGGCCTCTTGTGCTCTTGGAAACGTTTACTGCAACATTCGGATTTTCCCCAATTATCCTAATTTCTAATGATCGCAAAACGTATAATCTTCATTCTTAATTTCGAAGGAAATGGGGAGAGGGACCTCCCACATACGGCAGATGACATTAATTTGAGACAAAACTATACCAGCAGTTTGGAAAGCCCCACTGATTTCACACGCGAAACCTAGCCGTCAAGTAATGATGTTGAGTCACGGTATTGAATTGAAGAAGGTTAAGATGATTCAAAACACGAGACGGGAACATTATTCGAACATGAGTATGGTTCGGTATGAGAGAATCCTCATTTTCTCAATTAAATAGAAAATCAGGGCGAACCAGTACGAGAAACGGACGTTAGGACTACTGCGAAACTTTATTTTTAATGTGATGGCAAGAGTGCTTGTACGTTTAGTAGTTTTTGGGGCAAGAGAGGAGATTACAAGGGATATCATGTTCATGTTCACACATTTGAAAAAGGAGACTCCCATAATGAACTTAGTCTAGACAGGTCTAAATCACATTATTGAGAGTAAAATTCTAGGGAAGTGATCATTTGTGAGGGTAATTCATCAGATAGGATACTATGCCTTTACACGAGGAATGGCGCAGCCTATTCTTTTTACCCAAAACTTTCGTGGAAGCCCACAGTTTTTTTTTTTTTTTTTTTTTTTTTTGGTTTTCTATGTCACATTCAAAAAACAATTTCACTATTGAATCAATACCGAATCACAATGTTTACCGTAAAGTCAAAAAGGTGCGGTTGATGGTATTTGTTTCTACAAAATGTTTTGGTTAAGCCAAGAGTGAGAACGTACAGAATAGTAAAGCATAATCAGATAAATGTATCCACGTTCGAGAGCTGTTGGACTAATCAGTCATTCATTGAAACGCGGAAAAACGCACCTTTTTTTATACACGATTTAAAAGAATTCGGGTACCTGATGACCTAGCTATGTCGTCAGCATCGTGGATAAATTGACTACAGACATAATAATCCGTAGAAGCTGCTCAGGGTTATTTTTAACCTCCGCGTCCTCAAACTGGCGGCGGTAGAATGATGTCGGTACGCCAGCTACTGTTTGATGGTCAAAAACACGAGTAATCCACTGAAGGTCTGCCATAGAAACAGAAGGCATGCAGAATGTTAAAACGCCGAATGGTGGATGAAAATAAGTCCTGATCTCTAAAGTGGGATTCCTTCTTGAAGAAACATCGACATTTGACTCCCCTCATATTCCCAATTTCGAATGAGGTACTACGTGGTACAGGGTGGAGAAATTCAACAAGGTGAACTGCTGCGCACGTGCTGGCCAGCGGATGGCCGTCGTTACCAGAACCAGCCACATGAAAAAGGCAGACATATCCACGTGCTCGTGACGGGATCGGAAAATTGGGATGAACTTGGCACGTGTCGCCAGATGTAGGACGGAGGCCAGGGTGAACCGCCTGTTCCTGATTGTTGTGCTGGATTCGGTCCTCAGTTACGCCGAAGGGCAGTCTTGGTAAGATGGACGCTAAGATACGCGGAGTCACAATCGGAGGCGACATGCAATCGATCTGAACGTTGACAAAGGATTGTACTGACGATATCCGTGTAATGAATTCGATAAACATTACACGAAGGTTAGTGATCTTCTTGAAAGTTATTGCTCGTTGCTTTCCGTAGAGAATGGACGGATGAACAAAAAGTCCATATATTCCATATAGAAAAGCGTTAGTATTAGTACTCTTACTGTAACCCGCCGTTTCACCTAACGGGCTAGGGATCCAGAAATAGACCTAGGCGAATAAATTAGTGGGAGACTAAAGACTTTCACTTACCGTTCGGAATGTCGGAGACGGTCGGTCATAGACTCCAAGTACACCTGAATTGACTAAGCTCTGAGGAATGGGGTTTCGTAAGTGAAAGGCAAGAGTTCAATATTGGTTTGTAATAACGCAATTGTTCGAAATATGAAATAAGGAATGTCTCGGCCGAGAAGGATACTGACTATGACTTAATCTAATTAGTGAGTAGGTAGAATGTGAAGGGCTGAAGGCCAATGAATTTACGAGGTAGCTGAAGGCTCAGGAGTGTTTGATTTAGAATAACGGAAAAATACAGTTGTTTTACTAATGTCCTCCCCTAACTCCCTTTGCTTTTCTACAACAAACAAGATACTAAATACTACGGTTACAACATACGATTCTCTGATCAGCTTTCTAATGACTAAACGTCAGGGCTTGGGCCAGATTTAAAGAGTCGACTTTCGCGTTGCGAGGGTACGAGACAGAGTTAATTCGCCACTTACGTGCACCAACGCCTTCGGATGGAGACAACCGGGTGATTTGCTCTTCGCTGCTCGGCTTCGGTCAGGGGAACGCCGTCCAGGTCGGAGGAGGCGAGGCTCTTTCCAACGGAGGTCCGACGACTGGCGGTGCGTGGAAAACCCAGACTATTGGCCGTCGGTCGGGCGCGAACGGATCAACACTCGGGTCCGACGGGGGATTTTCAGTTCGTAATAGGGGTCCACTGTTACGGGATAGGAATTGGCTGATCTCCCAATTCCCGAGTTCTCACCCTGAAGGAACCACGATACAATCGTTCCTTCAGGTCACTTTCACTTCACTTCGATGTCCCGGTTCACTTCGCCTCGATGTTCCGGTTCACTTCGCTTCGATGTTCCGGTTCACTTGGATGTCCCGGTTCACTTCGATGTCCCGGTTCACTTGGATGTTCCGGTTCACTTCGATGTCCCGGTTCACTTGGATGTTCCGGTTCACTTCGCTTCGATGTCCCGGTTCACTTCGCTTCGATGTTCCGGGTCACTTCGATGTCCCGGTTCACTTTACTTCGATGTCCCGGTTCACTTCACTCCGTTCCGCGAACAGAGATTTCTACCTTCCTTCTCGTGAGTTCGGATACGACTGCTCGATGTTGGTTCTCTCAGTCCGCTCGTCACGTCGCCTTCCCCTTCTACGCCTCCCTGGGTGTCTTGCGCCGCCCATCGCCTACCCAATCCAAAGAGGGCACGCCTTCCGCCCAGCTGGAGTTAGGCGTTTGGAGGGGAGAGGGGTCGTTCCGTCCCCCGCCGCCGAGGTTTCTTGGCGGGGCGCTTGAAATTTGCCGCCCCGTTACACCCCTCCGATCTTCGGAGGCCGAGGTCTACCTCGGCAATTTTCCTTCCGGTGGGGGTGACTGGTGCGATGGGCATTGCGTCAGGTCGTTTGGCTGCTATCCACGCTTGCTCGTACCGCCAGCGTCTGCAAGCGGCACAGGTTGGTGGGCGGTCCGTCTCGTGTTCGGCGATGGAGCAGGGCTTCGGGTAGGCGGGATCCGTGGGTCGTAGGTTCCGGCACTTTCTCACCAGCCGATTCCACATCACTTTGCAGCCACCGCAGCGGTAGGTTGTCGGCGGGTGTTGTCGCTTCGTGCAGATGCAGCACAGGACGCTCCCATTCGTCGAGGGTACGCTGGCGCGGATGTTCCAAGGTGGTATGTTGGATGGGTCGGCAGGGGCCACGGGTGAACTAGCGCCAGCATTCCCATCAGCTAGGACGACCTTCACCGGCCGAGGGGTGGAGGCCCGGGAGGAGCCGGAACGCGGTTGCCCTGGGGTGGTGTCTGATTCCCGTGCGGTTTCTTCAGATGACGAGGAGTCCGAGGACGAAGTCGACGAGTCGGCAATACTCGGCTCGGCCGCGGCGGGCGCTGTGAATGCAGGGGCGGGGTATCCGTCCACGTTGCTGTCAGGTCGTGGTGTCGACGATCCTCGAGGGGTGGCGCGGTGCGTGCTCGACCCGAATGAGTCGTTGAGGTGGGTCATGGCTTGCAGCCGTTGTTCCATCATGATCACTCGGCAACGCAGGGACTCGACCTCCACCGACCCACCACTCGATCTTGATCTCATGTCCACCCCCGAGTCGCCAACGTTCAAGCTTTCCCCAAGCTCGTCTAGGCAGCGCAGCAGAATCCGCCTCTGTGTTGGCATCCTGTCGCAGGACGCGACCAGCTTGCCCAGCCCCATGATGACCGTGGAGGTGACGGCCAGCCACTCCGTACTTCCGGGTTCCAAGTCCGTGCTGCTCACCGACGACGGTACCCGCGGTCGAGGTAGCGCCATAGTCTTCTGGTGTCGTTCGCTGATCTCCTATTTTCCCACTATACCCTGAAACAGACAAACCGGCCTTTCTGTTAGTCTCCTCTCACGCTCCGACTCACCCGTTGTACGTCAGTCAATGGCTCATGTATCATGCAGACAACCTCCCTCTCTGCACAGAGCCAGACGCTGAACAACAATCCTAGATTTTAGCTACCATTACAAGGGAAAAACAAAGGAAAAGAGGGGAGTGGCAAGGCAGTCCTGTCCCGACCCATGAGGTACGGTCATTAATCAAACAAGGCAAGTACTGGTGTCGTGCATTTTATTCTACAGGTAAGACATTCCCTATTCTACTTCACAAATTACGAGTATACCCCAAAACTTGAAAAATTATTTTTTTTTTTTTTTTTTTTTTTTTTTTTTTTTTTTTTTTTTTTTTTTTTTTTTTTTTTTTTTTTTTTTTTTTTTTTTAATTGCTTCATCCCGTTCGAGGTGTTGATATCTTCCCCGCGTGGAGCTGCGCGTAGTCGATCGTTTTGCGCCTTGGTCTTAGCCCGTATGGACTGGACGCCGTCCTAATCGGAATCGGGATTCGGCTGGAGGATCTTCCAGGGCCCTGGGCCCCAGGTTCAGGATTTTCTTCGGTCCGTACTGGTTCCGGCCATTCCAGAGGGTCTGACAACCACGTCCCTCCACTATCTTCGCTAGGTGGAGGGGCAGGGCTCTCGGGTGGGCGCGACTCCTCCGCTACGTCGGGGGTGACGGCGTCGTCTGGCACGCTGTTGAGAAACGCTGGCTTGAGCCTGCTGAGGTGGTAACGCGTGGTCTTCCCCAGGACATCCTGGACCTCGTAATTGACATCGGTCAATTTGCGGGTCACACGGAGCGGTCCTTTCCAGGGGCTCCAGAACTTCTTCACTGTACCTGGTGGGGCGACGAGCTGCTGGGCATACACTTGTTGGCCTATCTGGAACTCCCGAGAGTGGCGTCGCTTGTTGATTGCCTGCTCGCGGGTGTGCCAAGCGCGCCTCAACTGTCGCTCGGCTTCCAAACGGACCCGCACCATTTCCTGGTGTTGATCTTTCAAGGGCGATGTTGCTTCCCGTTTCATGCTGATTTCGGCTAGGTGCGGCATTCTCAGCTCTCGTCCGAAAACCAGGTGATTTGGCGAATAGCCTGTACTACAGTGGGGAAGGCTGCGGTAGGCAGCTAGTGCCAAAGGCAAGGCGGCTTCCCAGTCCCGGGTGTTTCGTTTCAGTTTCGCTACCAGGTTTGCCAGAGTGCGATGGAATCGCTCACATACCCCGTTGGCCTGTGGGTGGTAAGCGGAGGTGTGGACGTGGCGTATCTCCCAGGTATCGCAGAGCTCCTTGACGACCCCCGAGATGAAGGCGGCGCCTCGGTCGGAGACGAGCCTCTCAGGTGCACCATGGGTTGGTAGGTACTTCGTGGTCAATACGCGAGCGGTTGTTACTGCTGTGCAATCTGTGGTGACATAAGCCTCTGCGTACTTAGAGAACTGATCGATTACCGTCAGGATGTATTTGGTACCCCCTCGACCAGGTAGAGGCCCAACAAAGTCAATACCGACGATTTGACCAATTCGGGTCGGTATCTCGGGTTTCTGGATTGGTGGTGTCAAATTTGGGGGAGTGTTCCTCTCCTGGCACTCCTGGCATTTCTGGACGAACTCTCGGATGTCACGTACCATCTTCTTCCAGTACCCGTACCGCCTGGCGACACGGGTAGTTGTTTCTATGCCAGGGTGCCCGGCCCACTGATGTTGATGACAATTGGTCAGGAACCAGCGCCGCATGGTGGATGGGATCAGTGGCACCGTGATCCGCTGGCCATCCACATCGACCTCCTTCTTCCAGACTCCTTCCTCCTCCTTTAGTTGATACTTCCCTGGATCAGCCGTCAGGGTGGAGATCCAGGTGTCCAAGGATTGGGCCGCCATCAGAAGTTCCTTCGGCATGCTTAGTGTGATGGCGCCAACGGGAACACGACTCAGGCCGTCGACATGAGCCATCTGCGATCCGGGGCGGTACTGCGCTTCATACTCGTACTCCGTCAGCCGGAGGATCCATCGTCCAATGCGCGAAGTTGGATCGCGTAGATTCATGGCTGCCGTGAGTGCTGCGTGGTCGGTCCTCAGGACGAACTTCTTCCCGAGCAGGAATTGCTGGAAATGCGTCACGCCCCAGACTACAGCAAGGAGCTCACGCTCGGTGGTGGAGTAACGTGTCTCAGCATCGTTGAGGGCGCGACTCGCGTAAGCGACCGGTCGCTCCTGCCCTTGATGTTCCTGGGCTAGTACTGCTCCCATAGCGGTTCCTGAGGCGTCCGTGGACAGGATGAATGGCTTGTCAAAGTCCGGATAGGCGAGCACGGGTTGGGTCATGAGCGCTTGCTTGAGTTGGTCGAACGCGCTCTGCTGCTCTTCACCCCAGCTGTACTCCCGGTTTTTCCTCAAGAGTTTGGTGAGAGGGGCGCTCATTGCCGAGTAGTGCTCGATGAAACGGCGGTAAAAACCGGCCAGTCCCAAGAAGGATCGGAGCTCACGAACGCTTGTCGGCGGAGGGTATTCTCCTATGGCTTTGACCTTTTCCGACTCCATCTCGATTCCTTCTGACGTGATAACATGGCCTAGGAAGTTGACGCGAGACTTCAGGAACGAGCACTTCTTGAGATTAAGGCGGAATCCAGTCGCTTCAAATCTCTCCAGAACGGCTCGCAATATGTTAACATGCGACTGCAGATCCTCAGTGAAGATGATGACGTCGTCGAGGTATATTAGACAACCGTCACCCAGCAGTCCGTCGAGTACGTCATTCATGGCGGCTTGGAAGGTTGCCGGGGCATTTTTAAGCCCGAAGGGCATGCGCACATACTCGAAATGACGATTTAGTGCCGTGAACGCGGTCTTTTCCCTCGATTCGGGACTGACGGGTATCTGGTGATATCCCATAGTCAGGTCCAGGGTTGTGAAGATCTTACTACGCCCCATCATGGCCAGGGTTTCCTGCAAACCGAGGGATAGGGTACTTGTTACCCTTGGTTTTGGCGTTTATTTCCCGATAGTCAATGCAGAATCGGTACTGCTGTGGCTCACCGGGAGGGGTCTTCTTCTTGGCGATGACTACTGGAGCGTTCCAGGGGCTTTTGGATGGCACAATAACACCGTCGGCCAGCAAGGAGTAGACTTGGTCTTCCACGAAGCCCCTCAGGGCATGCGCTACTGGATAGGGCTTTCTGGCCGTGGGGCTCGCGCTTCCGGTGTCAATTTCGTGAGCCACCTGCAGGGAACAACCCTCCTTCCCGGGCTTCTCGAAGAGATGCAGCTTCTGCGTCAGGCAGTTCTTGACCAATTGGTAGTCGGGTCCCGCCAGATGAGTCAAATGCTGATGCACTTGCACTCCAATTCAGAGGCTGAAGGTGGATTGTCCCAGATCTCGGTTGGAATTCTGCTACCCCTTCGGACATCGGAGGGTGTACCACCGGCTGCTTTCTGGGTGGTGCTGTCTCGGTGGTCAATTGGTCTTGGTGGTTGTCGTCGACGCTAGGTTCGAGGGCCTCGGCAGATGTTGGAGCGGCTGTGGACCCGCCCTGGCAGATTGTTGTCGGTGTCGGGTTCGTGGCTCGGCGGTTTCCTGGGCTTTTTGCGCCCTCCTGTCGTCCTTTTAGTTGACGGGCGTGCCTGAGGAGTCCGGGTCAGGGGCGACCACGCCAATGGAGATCATCTTCCCCGTGGCGGGTTCTTTCATCTCCACTACGCCGATATCCGGGCGTATGCCAAGGGGTAACTTCCTCAGGAGGTCCAGTCCGATTCAGATCCCAGCCGGAGTCGGTCGTTGGAAGACACAGAACGCGT
>CM034005.1:16538704-16617553 GCA_019603395.1 Cyrtorhinus lividipennis | reverse complement strand
TGGAGGGACGAAGCATGCGAATACTTACATTCCGTGGGTAGTCCACGTAGAAGCTCAATTTCAAGAAAATTATTATACGGTAAAGCTGTTGCAGGTTTGAAATATTTTGGCCCGGCACTAAATTTTCATCAACCGCGTATTCAAGTCATTACCTTACTATTTAGACGACAATGACCTAGTTTTTCAGTGAAACTATACGATTGTTTTTCGCGATCGCTCCCTAATTTTGGTTTGTATCAATCTTTTTAAATGTTATCGGTTACTTTCCTGGGTAAACCTGGGGGTGATTTGGAATACAGCCTAAATAAATTCGACTATGCTCTAAATATTTCTCAAATGCTAATTTCCCCTACTTTCAGATCAGTGACCCATCTTAGGCTGTTCGAATTTCGAATGAGAGAGAATCAGTGTTTCATAAGGTAAGGATAACAGTCAAAACAACGTCATTTACAAATTATTTGAATTTTTAAAATTGTTTCCAATATTTCAATGTTTTAAAGAATTTTCACATTAAATCCCACTACACCGTATCACGTTGGGAATATATCATAGGATTCATCGCTCACCTTTCGTATCGACTAAGTTTTACGACTTCAATGCGTGTTATTAATGGGAGACAATCCAATAATCCTCCCACTACCACCTTCCCCTTAACCGTGATCATTAACAATATTGCAAACATTCTGTTTTTCGTCAACCACCTCCTCCATTCATCATCTCGCTGTTCAGGCTATAAAGTAACCAAAATAGGAATAATGAAAATCATACCGCCTTCGCTAGTTTTCGGTCTGTTATTAGCCTTGAAGAAGCGTGATAGTGATAGTCATTCGTAATAAATTAGCGCCAGGGAATCCACATCAACTTCCGATAGGCTGGCGTTTTGTGTGGGCTCATTCAAATCACTGAATTCAGAAACAATTTGCATGCTATAAAACGGAGAAAATAATTCTGTCTCATCTAAATTCTGACCAAAAGCCGTTGAGATCCCTTACGTTTCTTTCAAAGGGGTTGGTTATTCCTCAGACCTCAGAGTGGAGGCTCATTCCAATCGATTTGGCGTCCAAAATGTAGTAAAAAATACCCCGTACGCCAAGGTACCAGAAATCTCGAAAACCCAGTTTCGAAATGAGTAGACAGATACCCATTTTGACCAATAATCTCTTCCGGTGGGCGTCAATCGTTCTGTGACCCGTCTTGTTGGATTCACCGTCCAATATTTAGAGGAAATGATACCACAAAGGCATAGATCGCCAAAAATCTCAAAAATTCATCTTTGGAAACACACAATTGACCGCCCAACAAGAGAGTATCTTACCTAGAAGATTACTCATTGAAATTTGAAAAATTGTATACTTGTTACTGAACTCTTTACGATTAGTACCGTGAAATCATTACTTCTGATGAAATAAAACCTCCTCTCCTCAGTTTGTGTACTGTTCAATTCATGAGCAAAGGGAACACCATTCGAAAACGTTTTGAATGAATCCCAAAGAAGTGTGCCGACAGAACCAGAAGCAATTACATTAATCAACTCAATGACGCCGCCAGATATATTATTAATCAAACACGCTTACATTTCAAGAGACTGTATACTAATGAAAACGAGCATCATTGAACGACAGCATGTTCAAAGTTTGTCTGATGTATGTGGATGAATTAGTTTTCCCTAAGGCGGATTCAAGCTGTAAACTTGTTTTGAAGCTTCGGTTTGATTAACATTGACCTTGCTCAAAGTCGAGTTCCTCGGTTCCCGCAAGATCCAGTTCCGTCAGTTTTTTCTGTTAAAAAAAATTTTTTTTTTTTTTTTTGTTCATAAAGCCCACTTTATAGTGAATGAGATGACTCGAGCTACTGATGTAGAAGATTCTAATAGGTATTTGACTAACCTTGGATGATTAAGTTCAATGTTTTAGATGATAGATTGAAGACAAATGGGTTGAGACCTTCAAATGTTTAGTTTTCGATCTGAAAGGAATCTTTATGAGAGGCTAGAGTCTAAATCAGAATGAAGGGAGTTATGAATATTCAATAAGATTATTTGTGTCTGGGGCTGGCTTATCTAAGCTGAGATACTGATTGATGGTAAAAGCATGGCTGGTCGATTTTTGCTCGCATAACTAGGTTAAATTTGTTGGTAATCTAAAAATAAATAAACAAATAAGAAGCCCCAGAGATCATGGAGGTACGAGAGGGAGAAAATGAACGGTGATGTGTCAAGTTAGCAATCCGGGCTTTCCAAACCAAAATTGGTCCACGACAGTGAATGGAATTTCCGACGACACTGTGAATCCGTATGTGAAGACCGAAAAACCCTTACGACCCCCCGAAAACTCATCCCTTCGGCCATGGCCAGGTACCTGGATCCCTTTTTGTCATTATTAGGGCCTATACCGCTGGAGGTATAAATAAACGCTACGAATTCTTACACGATGTTTGGTTATTCCTTGGAGTGGGAGAATGGGAAAAATAGTGGGTGTAGAGGGTCCCAGACTCATTCTGAAAATGATACCTCATTCGCATAGGTACCCAAAAATCTGGAAAAACCCACTACCAAATGTCGTAGATAGCAAACTTTGACCCACGCCCACCCTCACGGGCACCCAATCGGTCCGGGATCCGTCTCAAAGGATTCCAAGCGTTCACAATATAGTGCAAAATGTTTTTTTTGAAAAAATTAGCTTTTGAGATTTTTGTCAATCTAGGCGTATGGGGCATCATTTTCACTAAATTCTGAACTCTGAATACGTTCAGATAGGTTCCCGGATCGATTGGTGCTCACGGGGCGTGGGTATGGGTACGTACCTACCAATTTCAAAGTTGAGTTATTGAGTTTTTTTTCAGTACCTAGGCTTCTGGGAATCAATTTCCATCATTTCTCTGACCCTGAATCCATTGAGACGGATCCCGGACCGATTGGCACCCGCCTGGAGGTGGGTGCGTGTCAAAATGGATACCTACATACCGATTTCGAATGTGACTTTTTGGGATTTCTGGTATATAGGTGTCTGGGGGTACAATTTTCAACTGAAATGTTGTGACGCTGAAATCGATTGGACATGAGTCCCGGGAACTCCGCACTCACTGTATTCCCCATTCCCTCCCCCCACCCCCCCCATGCAACAAGATTCAAAAATAACCAACCCCTTGAAAGTTTTTTTTTTAATCTAACTAGACAAGGTTTGATCTAGACATCAAAGAAATCGTATACAATCAAATTTTGGGCCAATCGAGCGGTTGACTTTGCTGAATGATTACATGGCAGGTGCTGGGTTTAGGCGTATTCCACGCTAATGTCAGAATAATTAATCGTGTCTTAGTATACTATTCATGCTATATTGCGCATATGTGCATATGAGGGGTTCATAGCGACAATGGACGAAGTTATGTAAATTGCGTTGCGGTTCTAATGAACATTTTACGTAGTAACGTTGGTCAGTGCAAACAAGAAAGTTAGAGACTTATCTGTTTCAAACAAGACTTATCTTATGCAGTCAGATTGTGGGGGAAATGCGGGTGTGAGTGTTTGTATATTTAAATTACACTAGATCAACGTCATTGGTGCCTTGGTTGTGTCCTATATTGCTTGACGACAATTGCTACCCCTCGAAAACTGTAAAACGAGCTTCCTCAAATACCGAAATCGGGCCGTTTGAGACCTCCGATCATCCACTTCAAATAAGTGTTAGGGTAATATTATCTTCCTTGCAGAAACAATTTTGTAGATACCTGGAAACAACGCCGTCGCTTATTTTTAATCAACAACCCGATAATAAAACGTTGCAAACGTGCGGGTCCCTCAGGCAATCTTGATAGCCCTATGCTAGGTCTCTTCTGGTCCACTGGTCCTAACCTTGAGCTAGAGTTATTCCAAGGAAGAAGGAATTACTCCCACTCCCGTGACCAGACTTCTCTCACAATCGGCAACGCCCTAAATTCAATAAGTACTTAAAGTTGCTGAGTGGGATTCAAGTGTAATTAACCTCTAAGCCGGATTATGTTTTCGAGATAGGAATTTATAAACGTGGATATTTTTTAAGAAAATGTCAGGGCTGATCGAATAATATGAATTATTTGCATAGAATACTTCCAGATTATTCTGTGACTCTGACTTTGAAGAACATTTGAGATCAACGTCAACCCTTTAGTAGATTGTATTGAGCAGATTTGTACACTTTGATCGCTAAGCGATATTTGTCCGTACAATTTATTTAGAAAGTTAATAGAAAACGACATTTTATACATTGCCATGAGTAGGTTCTCCTACTTTTCCAAAATTAGACGAATCCGTTATTCCCCGATTGCGATTAAATTGTGACAAATTAGTTTAAACAACGGCTTGCACAAAATCTCAGAATGCACCATAATCCTTGACGAGTGGCATACTGATGATGAAGTTTTCACAATTTTAAGCACTCTGGGCCTTTCTATTGATTTACATGCAACTCAATCCCCAAGAGCAATCAAAGCAGCGATTATTTTGTGTATTTTTGTATATTTGGAGCATTAAATTTTCAATCTACGAATAAATTTTCAAAGTTTTTTTTTTCATTCTCACTCACCTAGTTTCCATTTTTTGTTCAATAGACGGCACTGAAGACTTCGGTCAGAACAAATCGAACTGTAACACTTCCACGAAAATTGTTTTTAAAAAATTCGAAATAAATCTTCACGAAGGGAAACGTATTGATGGTGTCAGAAATTATGAAAAATTTTATTATATTATAATTCGAATGAATCCGCGATCTTTCGACACGGGCCAAACACCAGCCCCCGGGAACAAGAAGAGGGCGGACCGATGACTGAACGAAAACGAACCTGTTGGTGTTGGTAGCCCCCTCCCCCCTTCCAGCGCCTTCTTGATGTTCAGCACTCCCTCCCCTTATTGCTTCCTCACCTCCACCCCATTCACGGACCACTCCCCCTTTCGAATACATTTCTCAGATATATTATGAGGCTGGTCGTATATAATAGACGCCACATACAGAAGCGGACGGTGGAAATGTTTTCGGTTTGCGAGTATCATTCAGCGGATCCGGCCAGAAAAATCTTGAAAAAAAACTTTATATATTTTTTTTCAATAAAAATATTCTCTTGAGTCGATCCGCTCAAGAATTAGGCAACATTACGGAAGTTCGACTTCTTCAATAGGTAATAAATGCTGGTGTTATATCCGTTTGGCAATATGAATGCGTTATACAGAAGGATGCAAGTTTATACTATTTTTTCGCACAAAATCGATTCCCATTCAAATTTCTGACAAGTATTTCCTGTTTACAATTTGGTATTTTCTTGTTTGTTTTTTTTTTTTTTTTTTTTTTTTTTTTTTTTTTTTTCAATTTTATCTCTTGAAATAGCCAAGGCATCGAAAATTTTGGGTTTTTCTCTTTTTCTCTAATCTGATGATACCGTTAGAAAGACTGCTACATTTCTCAACAAGCTACTTAATTCTGAAAAATAATCGGCATAAAAAATATCGGTCAAAAGAGTAACTGAAAGCACTATTTTATTCTTTCCCTCTCTAACCTTAAATTGGACTTCAATGTTAGCAATGTATTGAACGACATAGTTTTTAAAAAAACGTACTCCCATCGAAAATTAAAGGAGAAAATGCGTTTTCCTGCTACAAGAGGAGATTTTTCGGAGATAAGACTTCTTTTTACGTTTTGAGTTCATTCAAGTATCAAATACGTCATTCCGTTCTGTTTAGCAACAAACCAAACTGTCTCTCCTACCATGGAAGTTCAAATTCGTAAAGCGTTGTATCAATCGGAAACCTAATATGTCACCCAATATAATAGCCAGTTGTGATTCAATGCATATACCCTGGCGTCTCGGCCCTTCGCTTGAATGGTTATTCATGAGGAATGTCTAATCACAATCAGCTAGTTGCGACGCAATTTGTAGGCTGACCTCTCGATTCAACATACTTCTTGAGATACTCAGTCCAACAACACCAAGATCCGTCGTACCTAAGGCCATGTTACCAACATCTACAGAAAGAAGACTTAGGAATAAATGTAAATCATAGCTGGCCAATAATGCGAATTTACTTTTGATGCAGTAAAATAAACTAAAATCTTCTTGAATTATTCCACCTAGATAAAACTGAAGAAAAATACAAATCATCAATTTTAATATGAAAATATGAATATGAAAAAAACTTTAGAAGTGTATACAAAAAAATAATGTTTACAAATTTTATGGAAATTCAAATTTGCTTTTATTAAATAAATTAATGGTGTCAACAATTATAGTTACTTTTATGAATTTTCCCAAAATGTAGAGTAAATTTTGTCAGTTTAACTCGATTTTCCCTATAATAGTAATTCCTACTATGACTTTGAATGGAATACTAGTCATGCAAACGCCAGTCTTTCAATAATACATTTTTTAATCCCTCTCAAAACAAAATGTATAGGTATTTTGAAGACAAAATATCACAAAAAGTGTAAAACTTGTGAAATGTTGAAAAAGTGATCTGTTCATTTCACGTTAAAATTCCTTTAATTTCAGTAAAGCTTTTTGAGGGGAATTTGAGCTAACGTCACCGAAAATTCTCTACATTTTGATGATGTTTTCACAAACATTTCATTTAAACATTTAATTTTCATATTTTGTGCAACCGGTAATTTTCAACTTTATTTGTACTCTCGAGATTCATGAACATGATTCTCGTTCATTCTTTGAAAATTGAATCTTTACACCCTAGGCTCCTTACAATAGTAGTTTTCGGGCGCATTGTTCGAATTGGTTATAGGCCAAAGAAAAGAGTTGATCATATGCATTCTCTTTATTCTCCCTTGGTCGGGATCAAGTCATCCATCCAAGACCCATTATCACAGGCATCATCGAACACGTTTTCTCCAACATTCGTGAACCTATCCAGGCAATGAAAAGTGATTCCGTGAGAATAGAGGAGGCCTATACATTTCGAGAGTTCTCAATTTAAAAACTTTGATTTTTTTTTCTTAATGCACCTATAATTTTTAGCATTTTTGACTTTATCAAAGATGCCACAGAAATAATGAAGGATGATCACCAATGTTACAATTGAGGCATTCTCACACAGATGTTACGAATGTCAGAATTGCATGGCACGCATTCTGGCCTACAGGGCTCGCTATTTTTGCATTCCAGCTTCGTCCTGAAAAAGTGCGCTATCAGTAAATGTATTAAAAAACGCTGAGATTGATCCACAATAGTTCATTATTCTAGATCTACCTTCTCTTCGAAAGTAGATACGGGGAAAAGTGTCTTTCGGGTTTGTGGGGTACTCGCCAAATTGTAATTTTCAAACCATGCTTCCGTTATTGGTAATCGTTCTAAAGGACCCATCTCAGTTGATTCCGTGTCACAACACATTACAATAAAATGATAACCCATAAGCCTATGACCAGAAAAAACACAAAACCCCCTTTTTACCCATACTTTGCCTCCGTTTCAGGAGTTTCGAGGACCAACTAGAGCTGAACGGAAATTACCTACCAAAATTTCAAATTATTGTACGAGTATGAATTTCTGCTGATGAACACGGCGTGGACGGACGGCGTACAGCTGGCGGACATTTTAAAAATTTGTTTAATCGAACATCTTCAACAGAAATATAGATTTTTCGGTAAATGGAAAACATAGGTTTATTATTTACAGGATAATTTTCAAAATCAACAATCGAGTTCGTTTGATAATAAAATACGATTTCGTCAGTGGTATTTTCAGGTTCTATACATGGGAAGATAGATGACTTACATCATGACTTGCATCAAGGGACTTACTTCAACGCACCTGAAGGTTGACTCTCCGGACAATATATCGGCTTGTTGGAAGGCTCCTGAATCTATATGAATCGTTGTATATTAATAGAGGATGGGTATTCATAGATGTTGGAGCAATAAACGGACGCATATTAATCAATAGATAATGTGTGCCAACGTCTGGACGTTAACGACATTGTAGCGGCCTTCAGAACGCAACTAGTTCCTTTTTTAAGAATATATTTAACTCTGTTTGAATTCTAGAGAAATTGAAGCTATCTTGCACAACACGCTCATCTCAATGAGCCTCATTCCATCAATCATGACCATCATTTTCTAGATGTTCCATAATATTACCCAATTATTATTTTCCAAAGCCCATGCCTTTTGAATTGAATAATGAAGCCCCTTTGAGTGCCTATCCATATTTGCTCAATATTGCTGACTTTGATCAAAGACTTCGTGTTACGAAATACTCTGGAGATTGGTAAATTGGTAAGAAAACAAATACTTACATTATAGTTCACTACAGGCTTCTCACGCCTCGGATAAGGGTTCAGCGGCCTCCTGTCGCACCTTTACGTAAGCATTTGAGTGAGCAATACTACAACTATACTCGTACTATACCTTCAATGAAGCAATGTATATAGTAGTGGAGAATGATTTAATCTCTTGTACAAGTTAGTTCACGCACTATTTCAATGAGCTTTAGATATAATAAAGCTACTTCTCACTTATTCAGTTGGCCAGTTAAGCATTTCAATTGACAGATCAACTTCAAACGTTCCTCGTTTGCTCTATGGCAAACTTTTTGATCGTGGTGCTTGGATATCATCGACATATTCGAGCGAGAGGATGACGAGAAGCCTATTACCCAGATAATATATAATAAATGTCCTTGAAGCTTGCCGTCTTGATTCTAAGTGACTATTAGAGACTTTTTGTCACCTTTCCGTAGAGATGTATCAGAGATACCCACACTAACACAAATGGTACTGTGAATTGTTTGAGATGATATTAACACTAGAGGCAATGAAATCAGGTCGAGTTTGTAATAAATAAGTGGAAAGCATGAATAAATTCTCAGTAATCAATCAATCTGCTCAAAGTAGTTTTAGATCGATCGCCACAAACCGAGAAATTTAAATGTCAAATTAACGATGTGAGTAATTCTGTCTGATGGAAATCGAGTTGAAACTTGGGTTAGCATGAAAAATTGGTGGACGGATAAATTACAATTACGTGCAAATTGAAAATTTTGGATTAGTGGAGCCATTCTCAATTTTTTCTTCCAAGGCAGCCTCCCAGAAAGTAGTAATGTAGTAGTAGAAACACAGGCATTGAAACACAAGCGTTCCTACAATTTTACGAGATTCTTTCCAAATTTAAACCAGTTCAGATTCCAGATACTAATTGTCCGTTTGAGAAAAAACGGTGAAGTTAAGTATCATTCAAGTGAGCGTATTACAAAAAAAATGGAGCGGATATGCTATTTGTTTTCACATAAGTAACACAGGAAGACCAAAGTCAAACCACGTTTTCTTTGTGTTTAGCGGCTCAAGAGAATACAAACTCAATGGAAAGCATTCTCGTTGAATTTTCAATGATGTTAGACAGTAACCGGAGGTAAGGTAATACATTGTTTGTTACCAAACAATTTAAGACAACCGAATTTATTCAACGGTCGTTAACAACTTCCTTCCAACCATCGCCATGTCTCAAAGATACTTGTAAAGATACCTCTAATAAAGCTTTTCACGGCACCCTCAGGCGCAGGAACAGCAAATTCATAACCGAAAATGGTTCACACAGCTCATTCTCGTGTTGGCGTAGGTACAATCTCGAAGGCACCAACAAAGATCGACAGGCGAGGAAATTAAGAGGAGAATAATATCTGAGAGCGAAGAGTGTGAGGGGGGGAAACTTGTTCTCTTGAATAAGCCAAGTAAAGCGGGGATTTGACAGGCCAACGCTATTCAACACCCGACCTCACATAAACCGCCAACACGCGGGTTCAGCCGCGATAAACAAGCAATTGATCAGCTTACGTCGACAAAACCATAAGTGGTGAGATTCCATCTCATGTTGCTACTCAGGGAATGATGCCGACTGAAGATTAGAAGAAAGTAAGATCGCGTAGGACAAGTAAGCGAGTCCTCACAGAAACTCACCAATACGTGGAACCGAACGAAATGCAGCCCTTCAATAACAAATAAGTAACTACAATCGGCCAACAGGAATTGAAAACGCTGCGAATTCTTTCATACGGGTTGGTTATTCCTCGGACCAGGCGCATGGAGACTCATTTCTTCAACATGAGAAAAATGGAAAAAACGCTGCAAATTCTTACACAGGGGTTGGTTATTCCTCGGACCAGGCGCATGGAGACTCATTTCTTCAACATGGGGGAAATGGGGAAACAGTGGGTGCGGCGGGTCCCAGACCTATTCCAATCGATTCAGGATCCAGAATTTAGTAGAAAATGATACCCCACACGCCCAGGTACCGGAAATCTCGAAAACGCATATTCAAAATGGGTAATATATACCCAATTTGACCCATAACTTCTTCCAGAGGGTGCCAATCGTTCCGGGACCCACTTCATTGAAATCAGCGTCCAAGATTTAGTGGAAAATGATACCCCACACGCCTAGGTTCCAGAAATATCAAAAACACATATTCAAAATGGGTAATATATACCCAATTTGACCCATAACTTCTTCCAGAGGGTGCCGATCGTTTTGGGACCCATTTCATTGGATTCAGCGTCCAAAATTTAGTGGAAAATGATACCCCACTCGCCTAAATCGCCCAAAATCTCGAAAATCCATTTTTCAGAAAACATATTTTGACCCCTACCCCGCCCAAATTTGGTCCGATCGGGCTGAAAAGCTTGGAGGACCGTCCTAGGCCGGGAACAGACCCCTGACCCAAATTTCAGATTTTTAGAAAATTTTCTACTACCAAAAACGGCGTGGACGGCGGACGGCGTACGGCGGACGGCGTACGGCGTACGGCGTACGGCGTACGGCGTACGGCGTACGGCGTACGGCGGACGGACATTGACCTTTTTTGATCAGGACATCATGAAACGTCCAGAAAAAAATTTTGAGCCGAATCGGAGAGGTTGACTATTTGCATGAAAACATAGGTTGATTATTCAAGGAATAACCAACCAAAAGGGGGTGTGGCGGATCCCGGACCAATTCCAATCGATTCAGCGTCCAAAATTTAGTGGAAAATGATACCCCACACACCTAGGCACCCGAAATCTCTATAACACACATTTAAAATGGGTAAATAGGTACCCATTTTGACTCAAAACCCTACCCAGAGGGTGCCAATCGTAAAGGGACCCATTTAAATGGATTCAGCGTCCAAAATTTAGTGGAAAATGATACCCCACATGCCTAGATTGCCAAAAATCTCGAAAATTCATTTTTCGAAATACACATTTTGACCCCTATCCCTCCCAAATTTGGTCCGATCGGGCTGAAAACTTTCAAGGACTGACTTAGGCCGAGAACAGACTTCTGACCAAAATTTCAGATTTTTAGAAAATATTCTACCCATGAACACCTCTGGTTTGGGCCGATCGGTACGGGAACCATCCTAATAGAAGACCACACGTGTCTAGTCACCAAAAAATCCCTGAAATCACGTTAAAACTTTTTTTTCTTTTTTACACATACTAAATTGAGCTGATTGGCCAAAAAGAAACTCCCTGACCAAAATTTCACACATTTAGAAAATGTTCAATGTACCACCAAAAATGGCGAGAACTCCAAACAGACATTTCGATTTTGTGACCAAGACATCTTGGAGAGCAAAATGTCCAAATTTGGGGCAAATCGGAGTGATCAGTCTCTGGCATGAAAACAGTTGATTGCTAAAGGAATAATAAACCATATTGGGTGGAAACATCCAGACTGAATTACCATTCTTGAACGACTTGAACTCTTGAATTGATGAAGTAGGTAATCATAAACAAGGACAGGAGGAAACATTGTTATCAATTCATAAATAAACCAAAGAAAAAGAAACGGCAATTCGACAAATAATGTTTTCAATTACAGGACGTTTTCTGCGACTGTCCACTTCTCCTCATACTTTTAAACGCAATGGGGAGAGATTTAAAGCTCCGAGTTTCAGTATTTAATAAATAAGTTCAATATAATATAGTAAAAAACGCTGCAAATTCTTACACACGGGTTGGTTATTCCTCAAACCAGGCGCATGGAGACTAATTTGAACCGTGGACCAGGCGCATGGAGATTTATTTCATCAACATGGGGGAAATGGGGGAAACATTGGGTGTGGCGGGTCCCGGACCCATTCCAATCGATTCAGGGTCCAAAATTTAGTGGAAAATGATACCCCACACGCCTAGGTAGTAGAAATCTTGAAAACACATATATACAAAATGGGTAGATACATACCCATTTTGGCCCATAACTTCTTCCGGTAGGTGCCAATCGTTCTGGGACCCATTTCAATGGATTCAGCGTCCAGAATTTAGTGAAAAAGGAAACCCCACACGTCTAGATTGCAAAAAATCTCAAAAATCCATTTTTCGGAATTCACATGTTGACATCTACCTTGCCTAAATTTGGTCCGATCGGGCTGAAAAGTTTCGAGGACCATCCCAGGCCGGGAACAGACCCCTGACCTAAATTTCAGATTTTTGGAAAATTTTCTACCTACTACCGAAAACGGCGCGGACGGCGCACGGACATTGACTTTTTTTATCTAGAAACCATGAAACGTCCAGAAAAAAATTTTGAGCCGAATCGGAGAGGTTGACCTTTTGCATGAAAACATAAATTATTCAAGGAATAACCAACCAATATAATAATAGTTCAAATTATAGACGGCAGCACCGACGCACAAAAAGTGGAGGATCTGCACAGCTTAGGGTCGCTGGTTGCTATTGCCAGATGAGCTTCGTACGTTGGCAACACTGTCCTTTTTCTCGTTTTCAGCTGCCATTATTGTTGTTTCCCCATTCCCATTCCCTTCAATATCGCAGTTCGGTGAAATTCTGCGTGGCTTCCCATTCTTGCGTTTGGGTCATACCGAATCTTACTGATTCGACGTCAAATTTCTGTTCCAGTTTGTAGGTGAGTTTAATTGAATGGTGTCTCATAATAATCCTCGCCCAAACATATCCGATTTAAAACGGAAATCACTCCGTTCTCTACTTTTATCGATCCATAAGGAGTCGCTACAGACGCCATTACCTGTGGTTCTGGTGCTTCGCCCTTCACCCAGCTTCAACGCTTTCTTTTGCATGGAAGTTCACCCGTGAGGATTGCAACCCATCTATCATTCGTGCGTTATTTGTTTGTGCTTCGTTTCAGCTAAATTCATATATTTACAAAATGAGCCGATACCGTGAATGGGATTTGACTTGCAAAGTCTACGTCGGCAACCTGGGCAATAACGCGTCCAAAAATGAGTTGGAGGATGTGTTCTCGAAATATGGTCCGTTGAGGAACGTGTGGGTGGCCCGCAACCCTCCAGGATTTGCTTTCATTGAATTCGAAGATCCCAGAGACGCAGAAGACGCGGTCAGGGCGTTAGATGGAACGTAAGTTAGACTTTTCGTATAAAATTGTTTGTTTCAACTCGTCTTCACGGCGCATAATGGTATCGATCAGTTAGCGACACTGGCTTGCTCAACGTGTCAACTCCTCTCTTCACTCCTGCATCAACGAATCAACTTCTTGGTCATCCCTTCCATCAAAAACACCTTTGAAAATTGCCAAATTCTCCCT
Source organism: Cyrtorhinus lividipennis (assembly GCA_019603395.1). Lineage (NCBI taxonomy): Eukaryota > Metazoa > Arthropoda > Insecta > Hemiptera > Miridae > Cyrtorhinus > Cyrtorhinus lividipennis. Next base: position 16,604,025 of record CM034005.1, on the reverse strand, counting down.
ACTCATGCAAAAGCCTCAGCAACAGAAAGCGCCACATCTCTCCACCTGTACTTGCCTACTTTTCTTCCCTCCAACGTAATTCGAGTGAAGTAGGTGCATTTTAATTATTAATAATTGTTTTTCTTTACTTTCTGCAGGGCTATTAGCTTGATCTGACCGTGTTTTTATTATTTCAGGCGCTGTTGTGGGACTCACATCATTGTTGAAATGTCAAATGGCAAGACGAGGTCGTCTGGTCGTGGCGGTGGTAGAAGGCGTTCACCTCCGAGGCGCTCAAGGTAACAATTTCTTTTTCAACTGCTCAATTTAAGTATCAATGCCCCAAGTTTATTGCCATTTCATATCATTAGAAGGTTTTTTTCCGCTTCAGCTGTTCACGTTTCACGTGTTTTGCGAAGTTTTGAGGTTGAAGCTTTGGTTGGTTATTCCTTAAATTTCCCAAAAAAAAAAAAAAAAAATCTGGAGTTTCAAGGTGTTTAGATCAATATGAGCAAATGTCCGTCCACGCCATTTTGGTAGTTGAACATTTTCTAAAAATCTCACATTTTGGTCGAGGAGGGTATTGGGTAAAAATGTGTTTTTGAAGGTCTTCCTGGCGGTATCATTTTCCACTAAATTTGGGATTTTGGAATCCATTGGATGGGTCCGAGCCCAATTGGCGCACACCGAAGGTGTGCATGAGTCAAAATGGGTGTCTAATTACTAACACATATGTTGGGGTATTATTTTTTTTATGTTATGGGGACTAGCATATTTATGGAGTATCATTTCCCACTAAATTTGGGACGCTGAATCCATTGAGATAACTTGAGATGGAATAACCTACCATTGTGAAAGAATTTACTGATCAGCCCACCTGATGAGCAGGCTGATCACAATTATATTAGGTATGAAAACCCTAAAGGGCCTGCTGCCTGTAGTGACCACTTTCCGAAGCGGTCCGTTTTTTATACCAAAGTATAATTTGTTTTCTTCAAACATGGACCTCCAGCTCCTGTCGTAATGGTCCATCATCAGTACTATCTTTATCATAGTACGGATTGGGTTTAGATTTTCCCTGTATAGAGTGAAATTCCCCTCTCTTGACTACTCCATTTTCTCCAATAATGTTACGGTTGCTACAAAGATGCAGGGGCAAAACTGAAACCCGAATTTGTTCGTGAGCGTTTTGGTCTCGTTTTCAATGTTCCCTGGAGTTTGTGTCCTAACACTTAAATTGGCGTCTAATTTCTGCAGACTGGTTTGCCTGTAAATACCTAAATTCAAACCTAAAAATACGTTTTGACGGCGCATTTCCGCAAATTATGTGTCAGCTTTCCTCAAAAAGGATACTAAATACGCGAAATCATTCCATTCCATCAAGCTGAAAGTCTTTCGACCTATTATATCCACCCGATTCACGTTGTCTGGAGCTGGAGGGCGCTCAAACCAATCCTTGGCACTCTCAAATCACATCTTCACGCGTAAATGTGCAGCCACAGTCAAATTACAGGCTGTTTAAACACGAGAACCTGAAGTTTGAATGTACCCAACTGATTTTGGCTGAACATTGTTTGTGTTTCACTCATTCTTCCCTTGTTTGTCGGGTTGTTGATTTTCAACATTATCGTTTTAATGCATATGTAATGTGGAGGATTTTTTTTTCATTTTTGTACATTTTCTTTGTCGAATTTTTTATTTTTACTTATTTTGCGTATCGTTTCCTTTTATGCGATATATCCTTACATCTTGTGTCCTCAAATATCAACAACCTTCGTGAAAAAAGGAAATGAAATTTCTCGAGATGAGGTTTACTGTGAGATTTTTGAGAAGAGCTGAAATATTATGTTATTTTCGAAATGGAGTAAATAGCTTGATTATGCAAACTTTGCAGGGCTCTCGTCAAGTTTACCTCTGTACTTCTTCAAGCTGTTACATCAGTTTTATTGCATCCACCACCATCCATCGTCACTTAACAACACGAAGGCTCTTCCCAACTTTCTATTAAAACAAATACAACCAACCCTTGAACGAACCAACCAACCATCACTGCTGTATTTAGGTACTTGAGCATGCGTTAAGAATTCCAGAGAGAGTTTTTCGGCAGTCACCGCAATATAGGGTAAAGATGCAGAGTGAAGAATATTGAGCTAATTAGTAGTTATAACTTTTAATAGTTGTCTATTATGTCATCGTCCCATGATGCATGGCTGGAAATCAATAATTACTCATGCTTTGGAGGAGATCAATATCATGATAATTTCTGATCAACGTTCATTTTTTTTTTTTAGCTTGAACATTGATTGATTTTCTTCCCTGTACATTTTCTTCATTTACATTATGCATTATCAAGAGGGGAACCCTAATTAAAAAATGAGTTCATTGTCGAATATTTGATCTCCTTATTCATAAATTCCTTAGCCAAGAAACAAAAATATATTTGAAACTCGAGAAAAAATTATATTTATGTACAAAGTCCCCTTTGTTTCTTATTACTGATTGATATTTTTGAATTTTGGTCAGAAATTTGTTCCCATGACACCTCAAAAGGGCAGAATATTACTGATTTTAAGCCATGATATACATTGAGACTGTCGCTTTCGCTTGAGCCTAGTTTTCCGCGTTATTAATTCAACTTTCGGTTTGTTTGCTGCCGATTCTAATAACTTTGAAAGAAAGCGAACTGTTGTTCGGTATTGGGATAAGATGGAAATTTGGGTCAAACCGGTGGGAGGGGGGTTGCTGTATTTGAAGGGTGGATGGACGTGTAGGTTAAACGCATTTGTAACTGTGATGACTAAAGGGTGAATTGGAAAATTGACGGATCGTGTTCAACTAGAGCTAGTCGAGAAAATTCGGTGTTTCTAAATTGTTTCCTCGTTGAACACATCATTCAGCTTTTTAATCCCCTGACTGGTGTTTTATTAATCAATTTAATTTTATTCAGAACTAGCTGGTATTGTGGAGGAAGTTGTGAACCAGTCCAGTCATGACTTGTTGATTGCCCATTCGAAATTTATTTTTTGGTAGTCAAATCCTGACGAGACGATAATTATCGTCGCCAATTTCGATCAGTTCGTCCCTCCATTTTGCCTTGTTAATTCGGGAGTCATACTGTTCGTTGGCTCACCTAATTGTTCTTAATTACCCTACCACTTTTGTATTTTTCTTTCTTCTTTAATTTGGGTCAACGATAACGATTCAATATTGAGGCTCTCCACTTTTTTCAAGAAGGAAGAGAAAAAAATTTTGATTTCCACTTTGAAGGGCAACTTGATTATAGGAAATCTAGCAGGCTCTTAATTGATTCTGCATTTATTTTGAAATTGTTTCTCTTCAAAAACAACATTTCATCGGAGTAGTTGATGACTTAGATTATTATATTAATAGGGTGTGAGAGCCCCAATTTTCCTCTATGAACCTAAAAATGTTAGCGTTGTAAGCAGTTCCTCTTGTTTAATTCAAAATTCTGAAGTTGTCACATTCTTTTTGTGTTCCATTAGTTTAAACTGCTTTATTTTTTTCTTTCTTTTGATTTCTCATTGGTTTTCCCTTTTTTGGCGCACCAGGTCAAGGTCTCCTTGGAGGAGGAGGGCATCATCCCGCTCAAGATCTCGTTCCAGGTCTCGCAGCATTCCCGTCAGGCGATCAAGATCTTACTCGCGGGACCGCCGCTAAGGCAAAGGTTAGTTGGGAGAATTAATACAATAATTATTGAATTTGAATCGTTTCACGAGTTGCTCAATTTGTTTGTCTTGTCAACATCACTTATTGTTTTCTTCTTCTTTTTCTTCTTACAGGCATTGCAAATGAAGTGGCGCCGGCGTTTCTATATTATTCACCTTATAATTTCGGTCAGCCATTGAAGTACTTTTTTTTCTAAACTTTTGTACGTAGGCTTATTTTAATGAACACTAGTGGTACTTCCTGGAAATGATTATTTACCCTGAGGTTATTAATAACCTTACAGCATTATTCGCCATAGTTTAGTTGATGACATTGGGACAACGGAAGGATTGCATTGCCCTAATGGAAATTCATTATTTGCTAGGTATGTAGTTTTGACGATTAATTTTTCAATCTCGTCCCTGGTAGCCCTGTCGTGGGAACCAAGTGACAATGTCTAAAGTAATGTTATTTCTCTTACATCGTTACGGAATTAATTTGTATATATTTTAGAAACCGGATTGTCTATAATTTCAGTGGAATGAATAAACCTTTTCATGAGAGTGGTTCTCGGTATAACACCCTGTTGCAGGCTTCGTTCGTCAGTGTTGCGGGATTTCATCGATGTTGACTTGTTAATTGAGTTGAGCTTTTGTTGCAATATTATTCGAGATGTCTGGTTATTAAGGAAATAAGACATTCTGATCTACGTAATCTCTTGAGTTCTGCTTCCTTGAGGTCCGTTTGCGTTCACAAATAGCCTTAGTCAACAGGCAACACCGAAAACGAATTTCTAAAAAATGCTGTGGGGCATGGGATTTTACATAATTTATGTACAGAGCGATTAAGGCTGGAGCCCTGTCTGGTCTTAAAATACTAGAAGAATTTATATCCATAAAGTATGGTGGGACATTCAACACTTGTGTTTCTGATGGTATTTTTAAGTGGGCGTATATTTAAGGGGCCTGCCACTATTCAATCATGCTCGTGCAGCAATGTGATGTTGAAAATCGTTTCTAACCATCATTCTGCAACCCTCCAATATAAAGTTCAATATTTTTTATTTTGCGAACAAACCGCCTGCGTTAAAAAAAACCACTTGGCCACTCCGGAAAGAAATGTAGTAATAGCGTGGCCTTGGTTCGTGGGAGGATAAAAGTGTATGCAAATTCTAGAAATGACCGGTAGAGCGCTCTGGGTCTTCCTCCAGGCTTTAATAATGAGAGGCAATCTCCACTCAAACCTCGACGTATGTAAAAGTTATTATATTTTTGTTAATTGTTAACGAACTAGGTAAAAATATGAAATTAGTTCAAATTCGTTCAACCCCTTTGAAGCGTATTAAATAATTTTATAGTTTGCATAAGAGGTTTGTCTTTCACGAGACGTCAAAGACAATAACGACGTACCAACTTCTCAATAATGTGCTTTCCCGCCACCATGGCGTAAATTAATGATAAGGCACGTCACGTGTATCCTGTTATTTGGTTTTATTTACTTAGCTGAGATACAAGATTCCTCAATACTGATGAGGTTTATCAACATGAGTAAGTTCGTTCTTCCACAAAGCCTTCCAGGTCTCTGAAGGTTGATTATTTGGCGTTAACATCCAACTACAAGTCGTTCTTCTCTATGGTCCGAGGTTATTGCTTGGTTTATGATAGTCACCCGTAACTGTTGGGGTGTAGAAATGGAGTTCAGTAGACAGTAAGAAAAATCAAGCTTTTTGTTCCTTCAAGACCTATCGATCGTTTTCCTAGTAATTGCAGAATAGGTATTTATGACTAAAAAATATCTTTAATAACTTGGTCGCTATTGTTATTTCTAGGTGATTAAGTCGCTCAAAAGTGGTATCTGCACGTTTCCAATGGAGAAGTCATCCGCTGCTTTCTGTACGTTGCCCAATATATCGGCGTGCGTTAAAATTCTCAATTCAGAATTGGCCAACCTCGACTTCGTACCAATTACGAGGGGGAATGATGACAAATCGATGATCGTCCAGTTGGTCAACGTCTGCTACGAACTGGCCGCCACAGTTAGGAAGAATATAAAACGTCTCAATGAGCAGTACAAAGACTTTCTAAGGACCGAAAACATTTTGAAAAATGAAATCAAAGAGAAAGGCCGGATGGCCATTTCTCTAGCCAACGAAGTTCAGAAAGTCGAAGATATGAAAAATAAATGGAAACTCAGCGAATCTCAGATAACCTCGTTGAAAAGCCAATTGAAAGCCATGAAACAAGATCTATCTCAACTTCAACACGCCCAATCGATACAGAAGCTTCGTCACGAGCACGAGTCTCGACGTAAAGACGACGCCCTCTCAGCCTTAAAGACCAAACTTCATCAAATTTACAATGACGGGAGCGATCTACCCATCGACAGATCAAAATCGACGAAATCCAACCGCATTTTGTCCAACAACTACGACGAAATAATCGATCGATACGTCTGCCAACTTCACGACAATTTACAAGTGGTTTTGACTGAAAACGCCGGGTACAGAGATGCTTTAGAAACCGTTTACAATACGATTTCTCTCGAAGTAATTGACTGCCCCGCGTCGACTTTGGTGGATTTGTCCGGACTTCCTTACCAAGCTATGCTAGAACATGTAGAAAAAAATTTCAATTTGCTCCTAGAAAAATTTATTTCCGAAAAAAACCAATGAGTTTAATGTTTTCAGTTGTTTTCTCAGTCCTAATAAATTTAATGTTCTCGTTTTACTGTATTCCTAGCATAATTTCTTGAACTACTGTATTTGATTTCATCCCTCCCACCAAATGTTCATTTAAAACAAATTGTTAAAACTGAATTATTTTGACTGTTGGTTAGTTTGACTGACAATAGTTGATAACGCATCTTACTTGTCAAATTGCAGTAAGAACTGTTGTTTTTATTTTCTCAACTAACGTGGGGTTAGCGGCAAAGCTACGAACCCGACAGAGATCATATTCATGTCCTACTTCTAGCTAAAGATTGATTTTGGTTAGAAAAATGCTTCACCTACCGTGCAGAATCATTTAGAAACATTTAGTTTTATTCGTAATTATTTTTAAACACTTCACTGTAATACCGATCCCAGAAATCTTTGATGTAGGAGGATGTGGTAATTTCGGAGGGCACAGATGAGAGGCAAGTAGACTCCTGTTGCTCTTATGTCCCTGGTCAGTTACCAACCGAGATGGCACAGAAAATCAGGACACCCAATGATCATAAAAAGCCTTGGCTACTGTTTCAGCCGCCATATGGGAATCAATTATATCCAATTGGTGAAACAGTCAATAGTAGTCAAACATGACTGTCATGTAAAGATGAGGAGATAATCAGGTTTGTGTGAATCACACTGAATCGTGCATCAGGTTCAGTAATGTACCATCTGCGACAGCGAAATGGTGAAAAGTCAAAATACCGAAACTATCTAGTGCTATTATTTTTCAAAATCACAACCATTTACTCTTTTATACCAGATCCGTCTCAATCGATCTCAACGGGGTCTGTAAATGTGCAGTTTCGGATAGTTCTGGTGGACATTTCGGATTTTTGTTTCACATAGGTTCATTCATTAAAACGTAAATTAATAAATTATTTGAACGATTTTTCTTAGTATGAGTAGTGAGCGTAATTCCAATGAGAATAATAATTTAAATGCGCGCTAAGAATAAGAGGCTGTCCTGAAAGCTACCAGGCAAAGTATGTGATATCTTAGTTAACGCTCAAACATCGCAAATTCTCTTAGCCAAAGAGTGTTTCTCATAATCCCTTTTGAAGCTATGGCCGTTAGTGTGCGTTCCTCTCTGCGTGTGGCGTCACTCGTCATACTCGTATTTGCTTTTATGACAGCTGCTCGTGGCCATAATACACAACGGTGCATTCAAAAATCAACGCAAATATCCCATTGTCTTTTCGAATCGGCCGTAGCGCGCGCTTTCAATGTCCATACAATAGATGAGGTAATTTGTTTCTTAATTCAACTACAGATTAAGCCGATACGATACCACCTGGATTTGAATGTGTTGACATCCAATTTTGCGCTCGCTTTAGTACGATGCGTGCGTAGGAACAAATTCTCGAAATTGAGAGGAGGGCAGAGCTCGGAGAAAGAGCGTGGGCGAAGTCAGGTGAAAAAGGTTGTGATGCGGTTACGTGGAATGAAGACAGAACAATGGGAGTCGTGAGAGGGCAAGTGATGGGGCAACAGGCGAGTCAACCGTTCAGTTCTACGAGCACCTCATTCAAGGACCTCTGGTCACCCACAGCACGTCCACTGGCCGCGGACGTTCTAAAAGTTAAATATTGACGTACATGATTTATGTCCTCTCAAAATGGTGTTGACGAAATGTTTCAAGTCGCCAACCCACTTCTGAACCAGGGCGATTTGCTATTTCGGGCATTGATGATGACCAGTCAGGTTGAGATCAATTCAACTTGATGAACCGTCGATTGGAGTGTTACTAATCAACTAGGCTCTGCAGACGATTGCAGCACCTCACCCAGTCGAAATCAAAACAATCATGGTAATGATGGTAAATGTTTGTGAGAATCTTTTCTTTATGGGAAATCTGGGGGGCGGGAACTATAATAAAAATGTTATCTGAAATCAGTTGTTATGGGGAAAAAATGTAAGAGGGGTTGAAGGGAGCAATCTTAATTGCCCCCTACGTTCGATTTGTTAATAATAACTTCGATTATTTTCAAAAATGAGCTTAATTCAACACAATAGCGAATTTCGATATGGGATATTGTTTGGAAGATGTAAAAAAATAATAAATTACTTTTTTTTTTCTGCGATACGAAAAATAATAAAACGTGGATAAACCGGTGGATGAAGGACGATCAGGACTAGCTCAAGTGGTCCTATAAAGTCGGGTCGAGGGTCGAATCAGAACACGAAGGGCCGTCTCAAATGTGACGCAACGTCGTCTCGGTTGCGTTTGAAGCCTTGACCCCTGTTCGGCATTGCACCGGTGGTCCACCCTGTCTTTGTACAGAAATGCTTTGCGGAGGAGGGAATCCGGAAGCCCGAATTAAAAAAACGTTATCTTTCCTTTCTGAATACAAACAAAATTAAAACAGGTCAACAAATTCTTAGCCAAGGCGTTGACGTAAGTAATTCGAGAAGGAATGGAAGGGCATGTATCAATATTTCATGACCCATAATGGGAGGAAGTACCTAGTTCGGGATTTATCGGCCCTACAAATGCATGGGATAAGGGTGATGAATTTTACATTTTATTTTCTTGAAAGAGGACTACTGAGGGATTATGCACATGTATAGGAAATCTCAGGAACCCTTTCTAAAAATGTGGAGTTTCCCACTCACCCTACGTCGCCGATTGTCTTGTTTTGTACTGTATCTTATCTTTATTGAGAGAAAACTGATAACAAATTCATATATATAAGAAAACCATCAATTCAATCGACTTTTTTTCTTCCCCAATGAAAGGCAAGAAAGATAACGGCGTTGACCCAGGTGGGAATATTAATATTAAAGTAGCGTTAACCTTTGGGTGACCTCTCGTGGGGCTTCGTGACTGGAACTCAACGAAAAGGCGTTCAAAAGCTCAATAGCAACAACTAGCCGCTAGAACGGGGCTATCAGATTGGATCCAAATTAGCTGATTAGATGAAGGATTTCGTCACGTGATTTTGCTTTTCCCTAAGGGTGGATCGTCAACGGTTGGCCACTCAATTGAAATACAATTGGCTCAGAGGACAGAGTCGGGTAAGTAGATAAGTACATAATTTATGCGAAATTATTCTATGCGGTAGGCTGTAGAATAATGGTGTGGAAAAACTTCTTGAATTCATTCATCGTTCGTATCAGTCATAGAATCTAATGTCAACCTTCGGATAATTTTCCGGATACTCAAGTGCTCAAATTACGAGAATCATCTAAAACGTCAGCAATTTTTGTGCTGAGTGAGGAGTTCATGTAGAATCATTTATTCACGATCTCGTGACGACGTTGGCGCTATTCGTCGCGCATTTCCTTCATGTTGAAGCTACCTCTTTCCTCGACGGTATCACATAAATCGATAGCAGACAAGAATTATTTAATGTTCCACTTTATTGAATCACCGATACTCTCTATTTCCAATTCTAATAGATTTCCTCTAAGGTAGGTATCGCAATCACAGCGGGAATTTTCGTAAGAAAAGGACATTTTTCTGTAGAAAACCTTCCTCCGTTGTGCCACTTACAGATGATACGGTTTCGGGTGTTTAGCATAAAACCCTGGGCAATCCATTTGATTTCCGTTGCAAAACTGACGTTATTGCCGTTCTTTCTCTCAAGAACTCATTTATTCACCTTGGGATGAAATTACGGGGCATTCGAGCCCCCAAATGAATGCCTCGTTCACCAGATAGTTCTCACAGCCAGGGCTCTTAAGGGGGATGAAGAATCTCATTTCGTATATCAAGTCAATCTAAAGTGGGAGAGTACTTAATCTATTCAGTAGAAAGATTAAGAACATTAACTTTAGAAAAGACCGTAGGAATCACTTTTTGCAGAATTAACTAGGTGAACGTTCCTTGTCTGGATGACACCGGAGAATAGATGAAAATCACAGCTCTTACATGTCTTCGCGAGAGGAATTTCGGAGCCTGCAGAAAAGAAAACTACGTATGTTTCAGTTATATTTTTCATGCCGGCCTCATAGAATGCTGTCGACCACTACTTTCTTATCCTACGACCAAAACCTTTCGTGGGAGCGTTTCATTTTAGAATGAGGTCAATTTGTCAAGATATGTACAGTTATAACGGAAAAAAGGCTTATTTTTAGTACAAGGAAACTTTGTGGTTGAATGTCTTCCTGACGGCTGACAAATGGACTGCAGCCTTTATTCATTCGAAGAAACAGTAGGCCCAAGTCTGTTTGGGTGGTTGTAATAGTGGTGCCAGAGCTCAGACTAACCAATGTTACCAGAATTCCTTTTAAAGCCTCAAGACCCGACAATCACTTCCATATTTCTCATAAGTAGTGTGTGTGTGCGTGTGAAGATCCTAAATGCTTTCAATAACCTCAGAAATCAGGACACTATTAAAGCAGTGCACGAGAATGTAAATGCCCAGTTCTGTGAGGCCACATTGTGCATTCTCATCCTGAGATCAATAAATTATCAATATTCAGTAATAACGTTTCAGGCTTGGATATACAGTAATTTTGCGAGGTTGGGGAAAACATTTTTTCATCCTATCAGTGATCGCCTCTTCTTATTTTGCGTTTCCCTGAGAAACCTACTGTCTTCAAAATCAGCTCACATACATGATGTCATCATCCCCTTCTTTCACCAGTCACATGCAGTTTTTTCAAAATTCCAATATATTAATTAATTACAATGATATTTTCCTAATTATTAATTGTTTAATGAGTTCTCCCCAGAGTAACAAGTAATGGTTGATCTTTGGCTGGGAAGAGCAAAGCAGAAAAGTGAACCCAATAGGATGGCCGGAGAGGGCCGTGATGATGAGAAGGATCTTCACCTCCTTCATAACTCTGTGATCGTGCGGGTCAAAGTATAAACAGTTATATAAATCGTGTCACCGGCCCGGAAAGAGGTGTAATTCTTATTCTCATCAGAAAAATATCTAGGATTTTCCTCGGATCAGTTCATATTTTGCCATTAGTTGTCCAACATCCATCGTTTATGGGTTACTATTATATGAATCGCGTCGCACATGAAGGGGTTGTCACGTATTTCTGGTGAGGTGGTACTTAGTGAGCCTGTAGACCATGAAAGCGGCCTCTAATTTCATCCAAGATCTCATCAAAACCATTCGCGGGAACAATACCGCTCCTTCAGCTTCTGAATCCTCATTGTCTTCTAGGTAAGTACGAGCACGCAACATCTTGTCGATACGACCAGCTTTCTCTCATCGAATAACCGAACGGCTCCTCATCGTCAGAAGTGCGTCTGTGAACTATGAGAGCATGACAAGCTTCGTTCTTGGTCCTCATGAAAATGGAACCGAAAAATATCTCAAGTCGGCCGCCAATGGCCAAAGGCGTGTATCCATTGGAAGGGGGACCGGCCCCGCGCCCCACCAGATAACCGGCCGTTCGTATAAAAGTCATCCGTCCATCTTTAGCTCCAGTTCTATCGCCGACAAGATGAAGGTGAGTGGACCGAAATTGTTCAAAAATCAAATTATACAATAATCGTGTTCACTCCATTTTAATAAAAAATTTACAAATAATATGATAAACTAGCACAATTACAGGATGTTTGAGCCAAGTAGTTTTATTTTAACTGAAACGGTCCGGGATAGATTTAATGATCATGAACATTTACGCGTTGATAATTTGATACTATGCCGCTCTAACGTAGCTTTTCCACTATAAATAAGCTGTTGATACTTTGGTATTCCAACCAAATTTAATAAACTAGGTTGGAGATTTGAAAAAGGATCCTGATTAGGAATTAAATTGTACATTTAAATTGTACATTAAATTGTAGGTACATTTAAATTGTACAATTTAAATTGTACATTTTGATGCCAATTTACACTTTTTTATCATTATTATAATTTATTTAGTAGGCATTTAATATTAGGGTTTTTGAAAAAGAAAAAAATTCTTAATTTTGAATCAAAAATTTTTTGCCTATTCGAACCCAAGCATCCTCCTCCAACACTGTAAGCAGAGGCTGACCAAGCGTGATCTCCTCATCTCCAAATAGATTGGATTGAAGTATTACATGTTATTAATGTGTTAATTGAATGACTTGAGGAATGAAACCGGTCGATCTTTGATCAGACTATTCATGCTTCATCAATCAAGTGAATGGATGGCATTTTGAATTTAGTAAAAGTTACGTTAGCTCTACGATTGTTTGAAATTGGCACCAATTAATGCCCCTCCCCCTCCATCAAAAGCATCGGTCTTCTGTCTCATATCGACATTTGAATCAATTTCAGATTTTGTTGCTAGCGTTGTGCGTTGCAGCGGTTCATTCATTCCCGCAGCAACAACAGTCATACAATCAGCAGCCTCAGTATAATCAGCAAAGACAGCAGCCAACGCAGCCTCAACAGCAACAGCCCTTAAAACCTACAAGCCCACCAGTGCCAATCATCTCTTTAGATAACAACGTCAACCACGATGGATCTTACAGATACAGGTTTGTCTTAGCTCTTCAAGAGACCGTGTTCGTTCTCAGGAGAAATTGCCGAACTCATTATGGAGACCTAAATAATTAATTTTTGTTCCAGTTTTGAAGGAGGTGACGGTACCCGGCAAGAGCAGACTGGCTCGTTGAAATCCATTGGGGCTGATGCTGGAGAAGTCTCTCAAGGCTCTTACTCCTATGTTGGCGACGATGGTAAGACGTACAGCCTCACTTACACGGCCGACGAAACTGGCTACCACCCTGTGGGCGACCATCTTCCTCAACCGCCTCCTATCCCAGAGGCTATCCTCAGAAGCCTCGAGTACCTCGCCACTGCCCCACCATTCAAGGACGAGTACAGTACAAGCAACAATAACAACAACAACCGCAACTAGTCTTCATGACTCTCATCTGAATCAGCAGCTAGGCCTTTGTAGTATTCACCATGGACCATTGTGTTCAAGTCAGAAATTGTTAAAATTGAACAAATGTAATTTTAAATCTGGGAAATCCAATTTGAGGCTACTTAGTTGGTGGTTATTGAAGGACCCAGAAGTGCAAATGTTTACCCATTCGGTCTCAACGGCGACTCTCCTTCCCAAAATTCGCACAATTTGAACAACGTCAAAAATTTATCCGCTTGATCCTATTTGACCTGGCCACTTGGCAAATCTGCGAATTATTTATTATGGAAACCATCTGTGATCTTCTGTCAAAATAATTATTTTTGTACTGCTCTTAAAATGTATTTGTATTGTATTTATTTGACTTGTGAATTCCTCTCACCCCATCTCTTTCTTGCGATGAAATATCCGATTGGAGATAATACTTCAACAGTCTAAAGTGTCAAAGTGGAGTACAAGTCTAAGTTCAGCAACAACTATTGCATGATAAGGCCACGTATTCATTGATGGGAAAACCTCTGGAAGAAACCCAGGAGTGACGAGAACATGGCATTAGCTAGCAAACGTGCAGATGGTTATAAATTCAAATTACCTCCAATAGTTATCTACAAGTTTTACCTCTGTGGTAACAAATTATGAATTTCGTTTCTACGGTAGAATTCACGCCAACAAAATCATCTCATTTCACTAACAATTTCCGTTAGGTCAACACACACAATTTTTACACAAAAACGAGAATTCCAATTCAAGCAAATCAACCCAAGATTTATTGATTGCACTAAAAGCAATCATGGCAGAAATATGCGACACGGATAAGAAGGAAGTCGTTCGGCAGTTGGACAATTTAATTAGAAATCTTGAAAAAGGGTAAAATGTCACAATTGTTTGGTAGGGCGTACGATATTGAAAATATACGTATTGTCACATTAGTATTTATGTAAGGTTGCGAAATGTATCATGACACCTACATCTTACGGAAATACGTGTACAATGTAGGGGACGGTAAATCAACCCCTTTCTGCAGTCAAACGATAAGCTTTTCTAGCATTGTTAATACATAGCGGCGCATGTAACACGTTCCAGGTTTTTGTATTGGACCCTGAAAGGACCTCTGTTAACCCTTTTGTTGCCCTAATTCAACAGCCGAACTGCATTAGACAATTTTCTCTTTCATATTACTCTATTTTATAAATGTCGGATGTCCGAATAACTATTCACAGATACGATACATTTCCAAAGAAAGAATGGCCGGAATGCCCACAAGAGCCACCTGCTCCGATGAGAACCGTAGCACATCCCTATTTGAAAGGAGTTTATTTCAAGGAAAAACCAATCGTGAACTATCAATCTGTCAAGGTCACTTTCGATGGACGGCTCGGGGAATTCAATAGGGATAGAACGTACACATACAACGAACCGCCCTTGGTAAGTAAGGAGAGGAATGAAGGAAATCTTCTTCGAGCAAGACGTCACAACAACAAGTGACGATTGTATAATTAACGAAACTAGTACACTTACATATAGCTACAAAAGGTACCAGAGACAGCTTCTACAGAAGGGTTCAGGGTAAAATATAATTTAAAAAAGAAGCCAAAAGAGGAGGAAAATAGGCAACTCAATTGAAGCAGGATTGATGTAAAGTTTTTAGGAATGCAATTGACGAATGATAGAAGATGCCAACCGAAATACATTTTCAAACACGCTTCTGACACAAAATTCGCATCATTTTGGATAGTTTTGTACACCAGATTTTTTCCATGTATACTCCATCAAACCCCGCTACATTTAATTGTATTATCTTCTCAGAACATTCCTCCTTGGTTCCGTCCACGGTACAAAAGCGTAGAAATCCGCGGCGGCACTGTCATGAATGGCTGTGAATGTTGGCGTAAGAACGGCCTCCAAGATGACTGTCAACGTTGGGACTGTCAGCGCCCCGAGTGTCTCACTCACCCATTGCCAGAGTGTCCACCATCAGCGAATCCACCTTTCAACGGTATACGGAAACCCAACGCATTCATGCTATGACGAGCTTGAACCTTCTTCAGTGGGTTGCGAGATTATCTCAACATTATAATGAAAGTCCTTCGTGTTCATTGAAATCGAACATGAAGAAAATATGCGCGTACACTTTCAAATATAAAACTGATTGATGATACGTAAAAATTGAATTGTGATGTCAAAAGCATTTTCAATTATAATGCGGCTAACAGAAACTGAATGAGAAACGCTGCATATTATTTCACAGGGGTTGGTTATTACTCGGACCAGGAGCATAGGGACGCATTCCAATCGATTAAGCGTCTAAAATTTAGTGGAAAATGATACCCCACACGCCTAGATTGCAAAAATCTCGAAAATGCATTTTTCGAAATACACATTTTGACCCCTACCACGCCCAAATTTGGCCCGATCAGGCTGAAAAGTTTCGAGGATCAACTAGACCCGGAAACGGGTCACTGACCAAAATTTCAGATTTTTAGGGAATTTCCCTCAACCAAAGTCGGCGTGGACGGCGGACGGACATTTTCTCATTTTAATCTAGATACCTTGAAACGTTAAGAATTATCTATCCAAGACTTAACAAGCCCAGTTAAATGTAATAAAATTGCCACTTGTATAAAGAGGCTTAAACCGAGATCAAAGTAATCCTCAAACTTGGTAGCAACCGTTCACTATAATATATGATTTAGAAAGATGACATTTTTTAGTCTCACCAGGGCATTAAATAATATAAGTAGTGAGGCAGTTAATAGTCACACAGCTTTTTTTAAAAATCTATCATAAATGCAGGAAAAAAGCTGTTTGAATATCGACTGATTTTAAATTTGCTCTGTTTTTTTTTTTTTTCTACGTAGCTCGATTACTACGTTGTCACAGTTCCAAAAACATAATAAGGTATTATAAAACGTTTTAATCGGTTATTTTTTTATTCCTGAGTTATATTGTCAGTTTTTTCGAATTGATTCCTTCAAAATTTGAGTAAACAACGCTTTGTTCGAGCACCCATTAGTGCTCCGAGTAAAAAAATATGTTCGTACGATGATCGGGGTGGTCCACCGACTTGAATGATTACACTAAACCAAATCAAAACCTTGGTGTCGCGGGTGTCGAAAAAAATATAATAAAATCGTCGGCTCGGGAGCTCACTCGGCAGACAAATGAAGAAACTCGAGAAATATTTAAATTGATACAACCAGAATGGGAAGTCGCTCGTCGGACGGCCTGGAGGCTCCGTATATAAGTGAAAGGGGCGCATCCTGACCTCTCAGTTCAATCACAGCATCCTCACAGAAATGAAGGTTTTGGTAAGTTCGTTTTCATAATTAATATACTCAATAATACCGGTCCGATCAACTTATTATAATTCTCTTGCCTTAATCCTCTGGTCTCTCATAATTTATAAGCGGGCATGTTAAGTGAGTAGTACCGACCTACTTCAAGAGTAATGCGCATGTAGTAATACCAGCTCCACGTTTTTCATACGACTACTAACGATTGAAATAAAACAAATTAATTAATCACAACCAGAACTTACCAATTATCCCGATTTCAAAACATCGCTCTCACCTGGATCTGGAACAGAGGCCAAATAATTAGAGAAGTTGAGGATGAGTTATCTAATTTCTAGTTCTAATGTGTTGGTACTCGAGTGCAAAGTCTCCATGAATATTCTTGTGAGTTTCTCACAATGATTGAATCAATGCAACTACAATGACTTCTATATTCATCTAAAAAATGAATAAATAAAAAATACGAATAATTGTGGTTAACTGACATGCAACGTTGAAAATTATTCCTTAAAATTGTATTATTCCTTGGAGCAAGAGTATGAGGAAAACAGAGAGTGTGAAGAGTCTCGCACTCATTCCAACGGATTCAGTGTCCAATATTTAGTGAAAAATAATACCCCACGCGTCATTACCCAGGTTTTCGATTTCGATTGTGTGGAGCGCTGCGATCGCATGCATAGCAAAAAACGCTGCAAATTCATTCATAGGAGGTGGTTATTTCTCGGACCAGGCTCATGGAGACTGATTTAAATCGATTCAGAATCCATAATCCTTCCGGACGTCAATCGTTCCGGGACCCGTCTCATTGGATTCAGCGACCAAAATTTAGTGGAAAATGATACCCCACGAGCCTAGATTGCCAAAAACCTCGAAAATCCATTTTTCAAAAAAAACACATTTTGACCCCCCCCCCCCCCCCCCCCCCCCTTCACCGATTTGGTCCGATCGCTTCCCTGACCAAAATTTCAGATTTTTAGAAAATTTTATACTACTAAAGTCACCGTGGACGGACATTTGCGAATTGTGATCTAGACACCATGAAACGTCCAGAAAAAATCAGAGAGATGACTTTTTGGAATAACCAACCAAAAGCCACGTTAATCCGTAATACCCGAGTACATCATTATCACCTCAGTCGACATTGTCTGACCAAACGCAAATGGACATTCTACCCAGATTAGAATCAAAAAGTGTATTACGAAAAATTTATTCTCGGCGATCTAGGCGTGTGGGGTACCATTTTGAATAAATTTTAGATGCTGAATACAATGTGACAGGTACCAGAACGATTGGCGCCCACCGAAGAGGTTATGGGTCAAAATCTGGGTATGGGTAGCTCATTTCAAATGTGTGTTTTCGAGATTTCTGGTACCTAGGCGTATCATTTTCCACTAAATAACCAACCCTTGCGAAAGAACTTAATTTATTTATTCATTATTTTCTACGGATATGTTTTACAAAAATTCGTCAAATTTCCAGCAAATTCTCCCACATAAAGGTATTATTCAAACCAGTATTACAAACTGCAACGAAATCCGTCTGGTCACATCCATTTACGTAGTACTAGCGGCGTTGAACTTTGCCACTTCCAACATCCCATTGATCACTTAACCAACCAGGCGTATCGTTGGTCTTTTCACGGCGGCTATTAGCAAACGCGAGGGTTTGTGATGGATGGCCGCAATTCCGAGATGGGCCGTAGATATGATTCATACAAGTTCAAGTGGCGTTATGAGCCGGCCATCGAGGAGCAGAAGCAGCTTTACACCGTGATTGTGAAAATACCTCTCACTCTAGTCGATTGCCACATGAGGCCTCAACTGTCAGGACGTTCTGACCCCTTCACCATTTTTATTTTATTTTTTTATTTTTGCTGTCGTCTCTACAGTATAATGTGATAAGTGTTGTTTCACGAGTCGTTAAGCTCTCAAAGCGTCTGACTTACTATAGTTATAAATAATCCAAGTTAAGTCGATGGGAAAGGCCGTTGGGGCTTTTTGTCTCCCTTGCTGATGTCGACCCAGACCTGGCCTGGTGAATGGCCTTCGCATTTTACGAAGGACGAACGTGGTGAAATGGATTCCCTAAAAAATATAGGAATCAGAGCTCTAGAAGACCAATATTGTATTTGACCTTTGGAGACGATTATGATGATGATCCGCTTAGATGCGTATGGAGGCAAATGGCCATGAAAACTGGAAGCCGAGCACTCTCAACATCAACTTTCTATTGATTGAATAGAAGTACAACCTCAACCAAATAGGCTTGTATGGGCTTGAAGAACGATCGTTGGGAAAAAATATCTCAAAACTCTACAAAGTGGTCCGTTGGTCCTTCTACGTTGGCCCTTATCTCTTTGTTTGGTACGTTCCAGTTTGGGTAACATGAACAATATTATTACACACTTATCCCCATCTGATATCTGTCTTCATGAGTGATTAAGCATTCAACGGCGAAAAAACAAATCCATAAAAAAATCTTTCCATTTTCCAATTCGCCAGTTAAATGTGGTGAGCTTGCGAAAACTTAGACACTTTTAGAGCATCTTCGATGGGTAGGTAGTTCCTATCAATTGAATTATCTCATTATGTGGGACAATTCTTTAAATGATTTGATCTTTGACGGACTTGGAATATCTAGTCGCTAAACAGATTGATTCTCCAAAGGTAGAGCTGGTAAAAAATAGATAAAATAAAATGCTGTAATGCGATTGATGCTGTGATTGTGTCGTTGCTGTTTTAATGGTTCCCCGGACTTAAGAATCGGTTAATATATGGTAGAATTTTTTTCTGTAAAAAAAAGGAACCACAAGGTGGCCGGACTTGATAGCAAAAATGAAATATCAATATTACTGGCTAATGTATAAACTAAATTTTGACCCATTCATTCCATTAGCTGGCAACGTTGACACTTTGGACGGCGGCAATGGCCCAAAATCGTCAAAACGACTATCGAAATCAACGCTTTGACCCTCAGCAACATCAAGCGAATCAGCGTTACGACGCTCAGCAACATCAAGCGAATCAGCGTTACGAACCTCAACAACAACAACCGTACCAAAATTATCAATCGACGCCCGAAACACCGAAAGACGCCCAGCCGTTTCAGGCAGACCGGCAAGATCCATACATCACGCCCGTGCCCATTATTAGGCTCAGCAAGCAAATGTCCCTTGACGGAAGCTACAAATCTAGGTCAGTGGAATTCGTTGAATTTGTCTATCGTAAATTGAATTAATAATTTGAAATGCTACTGAATGATGCTCAAATATTACCCCCTCCAGGTCATGTTCTTTTGCCGAAATGCTGACACTTGTACGGGTTCACTCTGAAGTTGTGTGGCAGTTGGCTATTGTATTTTCTCAAAACTGACTGAACTGACCAAATTTGGCGTCAGAAAGCCCCACATTTCAAATGCCGAAACATGCCAATACATGAACAGCCAAATTTGCCTCCAGCTCATGCTATTGATTATAGTAAAAGACAACTTTACCCCCCCCCCTCCCCCGATAATCATCTTGGCTTGAGTAAGAATTACTCAAAGCGGGCTTTATTTAATTGATCGTGGACGAACCCACGAAAGATATTGCATTTAAGATGAGTCGTGCTCAATCCAAGTGTAGTCTCACAGACTCCTAATGGCTTATGATCCCGACTCGATATTTCGATCGTCTAGTTTGACTCATGAGAACGGATTGGTAATGGCGAGCCTCGGGAGTGCTCATTGCTCAAGAAAACGGTAGAAGATGCGCAGGAGTGGCCTGACCTGACCTGTTGCGTCAACTGCTCCTTATGCAAGTGCTTTAGGAGAAGAAGAGAAGGCTTTCTTCAAACCAGCTATGTCAGTTGGCAGGAGGGTACATCATTCATCTCGAAGGAATTACTGCCTCCCGCTCTCGAATTCAGAGCGACGTAAACGGTCTCCCTCGGACGAAGTGTCAAGTTGAAGAAACTAAAAGAGAAACCTGAGCTTAAGCTCCGAGAATTCCAAAAATCATAGAATTTTCATAAAACATAACGAATCAGTTTACCTTTAGTTTTCAAAACGTTTAATTCTTAGTTTAACTATACCTACATCTACGCAAGAAAAGTACAATTCCCTTGGGAATCGATAGGTACTTGTTAAAACTGCGTTGATCAAATAAATTGTGAATTTTCAGTTACGAGACCGGCAACAGCATTGTAGCGGAGGAATCAGGATTTCTCAGAAATTTTGGAGTACAAGGTCAAGACGGGATTGTCCAGTACGGAACTTATTCCTACACCGACCCGGAAGGACGACTGATCACAGTAAAGTGAGTGAATTAAATATTTAATTAACTCAATTTACATCGCTCCAAATGTACCTATCCGCAATTCTGACTAGATATTCCATGGTAGTCATATCAATTTCAATTGTATCGCAAAGGTACACAGCAGATGAAGGAGGATTTAGAGCCGAAGGTGAACACTTGCCTACACCACCTCCAGTTCCTCCAGAAGTGCAAAAGGGGTTGGACATCATTTTTGAATCGATCAAGCAACGACAGGTCAGATAATAAAAATCCTAATTCATATTGAGTAATAATAATATACAGCGAGTTGCATTACATCATTAACTGTCGATTCCGTGATTTTAACAGGTACAAGAAGCGGAATTCAGAAAAAATGGAGCAGAATCGGCTAATTTCCCACCTGAAGACGACGGAAGCTACAAACCCCATTTATACCAGTGATGGACCCAACAGAACGAATTTTCTGCACGATAAGACTGCAAATATTGTAAATTGAATAGTGTACATAAAATCTTATAAATTCCAATTAAATTCAAATTTTCAGCTTTTTCAAAAAAACGTAGCAGCTGTACAAAACGAAGAAGCTCGCGTTTACGCGTAATGCATTGTAGCTAGGGAAAATATCTGTTCCCAATTTTCAGGTAATCAAAAGCGAAAAATTAACATTAATTTTCTTTCTCAAGCACCTTTTGTACCTATTGGAAACAATAAACCAAAAGTAGATGGAAATCATCATTAAACTAGTAGAAATGTTTCCAGGACCTATTTTACATGAATTGGCGCGATAACCCACACGTATGGGTCCCCAAAAACTGTCTTGAAAACCAAAACCAAAACCAAAAAAATCTTAGAGCAGAAATGATCAAATTATTTGAGAACAAGAGATTAACTTTATCATGAAAACATGAAAAACAGTTTTAGGAAAATGTCGTTCAAAGGTATTAAATAATGAATAACAGACGGACTCAAAAAATTTTTAATAAGTAAAAGTAATAAAATACTTTAGAGCAATAGCCTACCCACCTCTATGTCTGTAGCGACTTAATTAGGACTGATCCAATTCGGTATGATTAGGTGCAACCGATGTTTTAAGGTACGATACCCGATTACCCGACTATGTTATTAGGCTTCAATTGATGCTGAAAATGTTGACCAATCACACACTCAAGTAGTCACCCGTTCGTGTTATGGGCATTATAATAATGTGTTGTACATTAATTTTAGTAGCATCATCAGTTTGTAGATGTAGTTAAGTACTAAAATTGTACAATAAGACCACAATTCGATACACAACCATAATTCACCAATAAAAAAGTTGATGACTACGTACATCAAATTCATTTTCTGAATTTGTGGCAGTTTATCTATTCCTGATCACCAGTCAGGCATTTAGGTAAACCGCTGATGCATAAGTTCCAGTTTTTAAGAAGAAATTAAAATTTGTCAATTAGAGAATAAACTCTCTCAAAATACTCATTTTTACCCATATCCCGTCTCCATTCAAGGCAATTGGGCTGAGGAAGAATATACAAGGCACTTAAATAAGGTCTCGAATAGAGCCTACATAAAAAATATAATATTTTTTGAGCAGCGGAGGACAAACGTATCGGATTTTGATGTTTTTAGTTGGTTATTCCTTGAATAATCAACCTATGTTCTCATGCAAAAAGTCAATCCCTCCGATTCGGCCCAAAATTTTTTTCTGGACGTTTCAAGGTGTCTAGATCATAAACCAAAATGTCCGTCCGCCGTACGCCGTCCGCGCCGTTTTTGGTAGTAGAAAAAGGGGTCTGTTCCCGGCCTAGGACGGTCCTCGAAACTTTTCAGCCCGATCGGATCAAATTTGGGCGGGGTCGGGGTCAAAATGTGTTTTTTGAAAAATGGATTATCGAGATTTTTGGTGATCTAGGCGTGTGGGGTATAATTGTCTACTAAATTTTGGACGCTGAATCCAATGAAATAGGTCCCAGAACGATCGGCGTCCACCGGAAGATGTTATGGGTCAAAATGTGTATCCATGTTCCCATTTTGAACGTGGGTTTTTGAGTTTTTTTTTTTTTGTACCTAGGCGCGTGGGGTATCGTTTTCCACTAAATTTTGGACGCTGAATCGATTGGAATGAGTCTCCATGCTCATGGTCCGAGGAATTACCAACCCGTGTGAATGACTTTGCAGCGTTTTTTGGTTTACTATTTCAGTAGAGTATGAAAACCAGAAGAGTGGATAGGTGATACGGTTTAATAAAAGTTTAAACATTTTCATTGCACGAAACTGGTAACGTTCCTCGTTCCTGCGGAGAGAGGTGCGGTTGCTGTCCGCCATAGCATGAGGCTGGAGTTGATGGTTAGGAAAGCTGTAGAGTTGATAAGGCATCACAATAAAGATAAGCTACCAGGAATTTTAGGTTTTGTTGAGACAAATTTCCGTAAGGAAGTGTCGTTAGTAATATCAAACGTCTCGTGAGAAATTATCTTTTAGAGAGTAATTATACATTTTTTGAAAACAATGTGAGCTCATTCATTATATTTTAACTTGCTTCTGGGACATGATGGGGTGCGGTATGAACTGAGGAAGAGTTCAAGGTAGGTCGACAAATTCTTGGTTTTATCTCATGAAAAGAAATGATAGTGCGTTTTTTTAAAATGGTTTTGTTTGTGCCCGGCTCGTGGGAAAAAAATATTGAACGAAGGGTTCTGGTTGTGGGATTTCAGAGCGGGATTCAGCTGAGTGTTGAGAATGTCATGGTGATTTCTGCACATGCTCAGAGAAGATGCTCCTTTGCAAAGGTCTGTTCGTCACTCGAGGCCCGAACGCGTGGAGGGCGGCACAACTGGCGAATCGATGGCTCGTGCGCGGTGGAGGGACTGCGGCCAAATCATCTGGTTTTAAATGTAGGGCTAACCCGGGTTTCATTGTGAGGTACATGTGTACCAAAACCGCCTCCGTTGAAACGGTCGCAGTCAAAACAACTCTCGCACAAACGAAAAAGCTTCACAAAAATGAATTGGCGCGGATATTCTCTCTCGCTCGACCGGAGTCTCTCAGACTCACAGGTAAGACCATACAAAAGTGTGTTGTTAACACGATAAAATTCATCTTTTCACCTAAGTAATTCAGCATGTTGAAAAACGAGCTCAAATTTTCCATTTAATTGTCCACTTCCTACGCCACAGCACGGTACTCACAAATCATAGTACCTAGTGTACCCAAGCCTGGCTAAATTTGCCCGATCGCTGATTTTCCTTAGCTGGTTGGCATTCCCTACAATTTTTCAAGATTCCCTCTCAAACCGTGACACCACACGCACATAATCAAATATTCTCTAAATGACGCCAGAATTCGCCTGAGCTCACGCCGGGTTCCAATTCTAATTTTAGCCCAAAAATATATTTTCATCTTGAACTTGGCTTGTTCATCTCTTAGACATTGTTTCTTTAGATCCGTTGATATTGATATTAGTGATATTTCTTGCTAACGTGCCAATTTCCACTCCTGGGCCTTCAATAAACCGTTCACAGAGCAATTATTGAACCCTCGTGTACCTTTTTTTGGACCTGATCCTGGTTTTGGTGTGCTGATTGCTGTACTGATTTTTTGTATAACCTCAAAGAGCGGTTTTCCGAAGGGTTAAAAGTTAGTTGTTATTTAATCCCTGCAATCACTCCTGCAACAGGATTCTTAAGTCTTCTTATTTCACGGTAGATGAATTAAAGAAACCATTAATATTTATGAAGACGATAACGCCTCGAGCTTTGCATGGAAACCTGTTGGACGAGAAAAGCATTATTCCTTGCTTTTACTTTCGTCGATCCTCACCACTTAGTTGCCACCCATGTTATAAAGATGTCTTGAGGAGTTGATTTGTCCACTGAGGAGCTAGTGGTCATGACAACTCATGACAAACATGTTTTGACCAACTAGGAAAGGTCACCATAGTAACGCTCTTTTGAGGGTGGATTTGACGTTAACCACTGGCGCGAGTCGTCATTATTTAATGTACGTCAAATGGGGGAGGCTCTTCAGGGCGAAACGCTCAATGGAGACAATTTTTCTCCCTCAACCCTTTCATGAAGGTTCAGCGTCCAGTACATTGAACAGAAAATTATTTCAAAAATAATTGTATGGAATGGCTTATATGTAGTAGATGGCTGGTATTCTTAATGCGCTGAGCGTAATATGGTATTATACCGTTTTCTTAGGTTTTTTGAAAAATGGGTTTTCGAGACCTTCGGTGATCTAGGCGCGTGGAGGATCATTTTCCTCTAAATTTTGGACGCTGAATCGATTAAGATGCGTCTGGTATACTCTACACTAACTGTTTCACCCGTACTGTTGCTCCAAGGAGTAACCAACCATTGTGGAAAAAAATTCAGAGTATTTAACGTCAGAGACCACTTTGGCGTGCCCCACGTTCTCCCAAAGTATATGCCCTATAGTTATCGAAAATTCGCTGCAGCAAAAACGAAGAGCTTCTCGTCATCTACGATGGGCTTTCGATTACTATTTCCCACCCGGCTAGGGGCTTACGAACCGCAATTCTCGACGGAATTCCGATAATCGGACTGCGGTAAACGGTAAACCGTGAGATCTCGTGCTCATGTGGGTCACTGCAGTGCAGGTCCAGGCACGTAGCCAAAGGAGGTGACGAGAAACTCCGACCTTACTCCCTTTCCGACGTCTAGACGAAAAAAATATATGACCTGGCGATTTTTATAAAACAAACTCAAAATTAATGGGTAGTACGTAGTACCTACCGATGAATTTTTCTCGCGTTGATTAAAATAGCCCCACTTGCCTATTTTGGTTCGTGGTGAAAAGTTTTGAGAGCCGTGTGGTGGTCCTAGCCCAATTTTCTAGATTTTTAGAAATTGATCTACTACCGAAAACGGCGTGGACAGTGGACGGGCATTTTGCCTTATTTCGGGAATAACTTTCCTTTATTCAAGGAATAGCCAACCAAAAATAACACGAGATTATTCCAGTCCTAAGAAAATCATTATCATGAAATTTTGTTTTAAAATCCTCGAACCAGGCGCATGGAGACTAAGTGAACCTCGGACCAGGCGCATGGAGATTAATTTCTTCAACATGGGGAAAATGGGGGACAACAGTGGGTGTGGTGGGTCCCGGACCCATTCCAATCGATTCAGGGTCCAAAATTTAGTGGAATATGATACCCCACACGCCTAGGCACCAGAAATCTTGAAAACACCTTTTTTGATCTAGACACCATGAAACGTCCAGAAAAATGTTTTGAGCCGAATCGGAGAGGTTGACCTTTTGCATGAAAACATAGGTTGATTATTCAAGGAATAACCAACCAAAAAAATTGTTCAAACACTTTTGAAATATAAGATACTAACAGATTCTTCTAATTCGTTTGACAGGAGGCATCTTCCTGCTTTTCATCTCGTCTGCGATCACGATGGCCGTCCCCTACGCCCTCGGCAAAGTTATCGATTTGATCTACACTGACACGACGAACATGCACAAGAACATCAATCTCGTGTGCGGAATCCTGCTGGTCATATTCCTCGTCGGGGGTTTGTGCAATTTTGGGAGAGTCTACTTGATGAATATGGCTTGTAAGCGAACTGATTATTTACTCATATCTGCTAAGTAAATCTGTATTTAGTATGTTAGGAGGAATATTGGATTTTTAGTGACAAAATAGGCTTTCTTATGATTTACAGCGCAGAACATCACCCGTATCCTTCGAGAGAAGGTGTTCCGGTCGATAATGATACAAGAGACGGCCTTCTTCGACTACAACAAAACTGGCGAACTCGTCAACAGGTTATCGACCGACACGTCCATCGTCAGCTCGTGCGTGACTACCAACGTCTCTGACGGGCTTCGCTCTTTCATCATGATTGCCAGCGGGGTCACCATGATGGTAAACTATATTCGGATGTACTACACGCCTGTTCTATTGGTTTGTAGGTACGTTACCTTACTGTACGAAACGCCCTGTCGGTCTTTGTAATTACAGAACACTAGCTATTTGAAGGGTGAATAACTAATGGTGAGCTATCACGAACAGAAAGCATTAGATAATTACGAGGGCTTGAAGCAGTGGCACGCACAAACGCTGCATAACTACCAATCATCTGCAATTACATCAATCAGGAAACTTTTAAAATTGTATTTGGGTTACAAAAAACTATTTGGTGGACCAATTTGAGACTAAACGGGAATGTGACCATGGTTTTCGTCATCCACACTGAAACGAATATTAATTTGTTGAAAACAAATTATATGTCGTGAAACATTTTAAGGGTACAGAGGGTACTTTTTCACCAAATTTGAGTTGGTAGTGCCATCTAGTGCCTTTCAAGAAGTAGCTTCACTTAGCAATTAAAAAAACCAAAAGAGTCACTTTACTCATCAAAAATTAAAATAAACATTTCGTCATGATTATTATTCAAACCTTCTGCTGGAGATTTTGGTTTCTATTTTGAGCATCTTAGAACTACACGGGGGGGAGGGGGGGGGGGGTTAGAGAGTGTGATAAGTCCATTCAAAGTTAGAGGGAGTCTAATAAGTATAATTTTAACTAATAACTTCTACGTTTAAATCCCTCGGTTCTTGGCTTTGGTAGTTGGAAAACGGGCATCTCCAATACTCAAGATAGTTTTAGTCCTGACGGAGTGTGAATGAAGAGGTTGGGTTTAGCTCAGTTTCTAGATGGATTAAATACCTGGGAGTCCACCGTGATAGATAAATAGGCGTTTAACGAAGGACAGAAACATATATTCCACCGAAGCGAACTCCCAGAATCCCCAAACCGGAGCAGCATAAGGGAGGATGGCCCAAACGATGGATTTTTGCTGACAGTGAGACCCTTTGAGATGCAGTGGTGCACATGCACTGTGTTGAATCGATCGGGATCAGTCCGAGACACTCCACTCTCACGGTTTCCCATTTTCCCCATGCTCTAGGTCCATAGGTATTGGTTGAGTATTGAGTGTCTGATCACCTAGCCGATCTTTAGTAACTTCATGGTCGGATCATTTTTGATCCAATCAAAAATAGGAACGCCTAATTAATAAATTAGAATAATCATTTCTTCCCGCAGACAACGAGGAACACAACAAACTGCTTAAGTGATATGATAATAATAGTTAAGTAATGGGGAGCCTTCGTACGCATCTGATTGAGATATGAAGGTGGTTAATTTTAAGGTGAAACTGGAGGACGACGTGTAGCGAGCGGGAGACGCGGTTTTGTATCACAAAAAACACAAAGAAAAAATATATTACCTTCGATAGCTGTGAGGGTTGGCAAAGGATCAGAAACTAGAATCTCGGTAGAAACCAGTTAGCGGTACAGCGACGAAATACTACGGCTAAAACTGTTGGATCACGAACAGAAAATACGGAATACCGGGTTTCAATAGAGAATGAAACATTCGGTAACTTGGCTAACCGATACGTGCCAGAGAAGCGAAGACTGCGCGAGATAACCTAGCCGAGAACGGAGCATACAGAAGGGATGCGGCGTTCACGAAACATGAAGAAGGGATTAGTTTTCCGCCAATATATCGTTTTCCACCTAATTTTTGACGCTGAATCCATTCTGATGGATCCCAGACCAATTGGTGCACTCTAGAAGTCGGTTTGGGTGAAGATTTAGTGGAAAATTATATCCCACTCGCCTGTGTACTCAAAAATCCCAAAAACTCACTTTTGAGATAGATAGCTACCCATCTTGACCCAGACCGGCACCGATTGGTCTAGGACCCAACACAGTGTATCAAGAGTCAAAAATTCAGTGGAAAACGTTACATTGGCGGAAAACTAATCCCTTCTTCATGTTTCGTGAACGCCGCATCTCTTCTCGATGCTCCGTTCTCGGCCAAGTTATCTCGCGTCGTCTTCGCTTCTCCGGTTTATATCAGTATCTAATCATCTAAGTTGCCGAATGTTTAATTCTCTATTCAAACCCGGCCTTCCGAATTTTCTATTCGTGATCTAACAGCTTTAGCCGTAGTAGTATTTCGTCGCTGTACTGCCAATTGCTTATGGTTCATGTCCACAGGTATCGAAGGTGATATATTTTTCTTTGTGTTTTTTGTGATGGGCTTCCTCGGCTGGGACTAGACAATAAGACAAGGCACTATAACGCGTCCCTTGCTTGTTTAGAACTTTATCCCCTGCTCGCGACATGTCGTCCTCCAGTTTCACCTTAAAATTAACCACCTTTATATCTCAATCAGATGCGTTGGAAGGCCGCTCCCAATTACTTGCCTATTAATATCACTTAAGCAGTTTGTTGTGTTCCTCGATGTCTGCAAGACATGTCGGGAAGAAATGATGATTCTAATTTATTAATTAGGTGTTCCTATTCGGTTTTCCAAAAATACTAATAAGCTACTACTAAGCTACTAATGTTCGGCTAGGTGATCAGATACTCAAAAGTCCTTTTGTGTCCACTGCATCCTTCTGTCGGTTTTGGGATACCTGTGCGTGTGGGTTATCATTTTCCACTTAATTTTGGACGCTTGGATTGGAATGAGTCCGGGATACTCCACGCTCACTGTCTTCCCCATGCTCCGGGTCCAAGGAATAATCAACCCTTGTGAAAGAATTTGCAGTGTTTTAACTTGAGCTCAAAAGTGGAGACTGAAATCAAACATTATTGGCTCGATCTGAAAACTGTAAACTGCAGTCTGGGCGGAAATCAACGGACGGATGGACATTTTGTACTTCTGGAACATGAAATGAGAATTGCGTGAGATTTGACATTTGTTTTACATTGCCAGGTGTGTTTGTCTCCGATGTTGACAATTGTAAGCCTGTGCGTTGTCCCTCCCGTGATGATCGTGGCTGTATTCTACGGACGTTATATCAAGAAAATGACAACGAAAACTCAGGTTAGTGAATCGGTATTGTTGGCAAATTTTGCATTGACTTCGCGAACGGTTGACAGCTGTAGATGTGTTTTTTCAAGTGACAAATATATCATCTTGACTTTGTCGTAGGATGCTCTCGCTAATGCGACGCAGACAGCAGAAGAACGGATCAGCAACATTAGAACGGTGAAGACTTTCAATAAAGAAGAAGTCGAAATTGCCAAATACCGTGACAAAATGGCGCTAGTCTTGGAATTGGCGTCAAAGCAGTCTCTCGCTATGGGACTCTTCTACGGGATGGTAAGTTTTAAAGGGGGGTTTTTAAAGGAGAATGTTTTCAAAAGTTAATTCCGTTTTTACGTGAATTTATCATCTCCAGACGGGCTTTTCCGGCAACGCTATAGCCCTGATTGTCCTCTACGCTGGAGGCGTCATGGTGCAAGACCAAAGTCTCACGGTTGGCTCGTTGGCTTCTTTTTTACTCTACGCCGCTTACATCGGAGTTTCCATCAATGGTCTTAGCTCTTTCTACACTGAGCTCAATAAAGGCCTTGGAGCGTCTACACGACTTTGGGAACTTATTGACCGGCAACCGGCCATACCGTACTCGGGTAAGACAAAAATTATTAGATTTCTTTTTTCTAGAATGTATTCAAATTTTAGCTAGAAAAAAAGCGAAAAAGGGTCCCGTCTCCAATAGTTCGTAAAATAAAAATCTTGTTCCTAATTGAGAAAATACAATTTTTTGTTATGTTGGGTACCAGTTATGAATCAAAAACTCTTTTTTTCCAAAAATCGTTTGTAAACCTCGGTTTTCTCACCCCTCTATACTCCACATTCCGTTACCTAACCCAATATTCGGGGAAGGTATGGGTAAAATGTATTTTTTGAAACTCGATTTTCGGGACTTTTGAGAACTAGTCATGTGTGGTATCATTTTCCGTTACATTTTAATGGGTCCTGGACCTATTGGAGCCCGCCGGAGGTGCGTATGTGTCAAAAGGGGTATCTACCTTCCTATGTGTTTGGGTACCCAGGGGTGTGGGGTATCTTCCTCTAAATGTTGGTAGCTGAATCAATTAGAATGGGTCCAGAACACTCCACATTCACTGTTTTCCACATATTTCCTTATAAATGCGCCAGATGTAGAACTCACCTCTTAGTCGCACATTAATAATTAAAAATTAATTATCAGTATCCTACTAATTTATGTTTTTCAGGTGGACTCATTCCTCCCACTGAAGCGAGCGGTGAAATCGAATTCAAATCCGTCAATTTCAGTTACCCCAGCCGATCCGAGTATTTGGTTCTCGAAGACATGAACCTTCACCTCAAAACTGGCACTGTCACCGCGATCGTTGGCTCGAGTGGATCTGGTAAAACAACACTCAGCTATTTACTTCTGGGTCTTCACAAACCTTCGTCCGGAGCAATCACTGTCGACGGTTACCGAGTCGGAGATTTGGACCCCGCGTGGCTCAGAGGAGCCGTCGGTACAGTGTCGCAGGTAAATAAAGAAGTTGGCAGAGAGCCTGTGGAATTTCTACAGAAATTCCTGAAGTGTATATATTATAAACATCGGACCAGGCGTACGGCGACTCATTTCTTCGAAATGGGGGAAACAGTGGGTGTGGCGGGTCCCGGACCCATTCCAATCGATTCAGGGTCTAAAATTTAGTGGAAAATGATACCCCACTCGCCTAGATCGCCCAAAATCTCGAAAATCAATTTTTCAAAAAACACATTTTGACCCCTACCCCGCCCAAATTAGGTCCGCTCGGGCTGAAAAGTTTCGAGGGCCGTCCAAGGCCGGGAACAGACCCCTGACCCAAATTTCAGATTTTTAGAAAAGAAAATTGTCTACTACTGAAAACGGCGCGGACGGTGGACGGCGTATGGTAGACGGCGGACGGACATTAGTTTTTTTTATCTAGACACCATGAAACGTCCAGAAAAAAAATCTTGAGCCAAATCGGAGAGGTTGGCCTTTTGCATGAAAACAGGTTGATTATTCAAGGAATAACCAAACAAAACCACTCTGCTTCTGTGATCTCGAAATTCAGTATTTAGTCATTTTACTCCACCACCTTCAGACATCTCTGAAACTCAATAGCGACAACGTTTGATGAGCCTAAACCTTTTGCTTCCTTGAATCAGTTTTATAAAAATGAATATCAAATGGTTTCAATGTTCATCTTTCCGTAAAATTCTTCTTTAAAATCAAACAAGAAAAAAAGTTGTGGAATTGTTTATGACCCGCAGGAACCAGTATTATTTTCGGGAACAATCCGAGATAATGTCGCCTACGGAGCGCCAATTGGCGTCAACGTCAGCGACAGCGAAGTATTCGACGCTTTGAGAGAAGCAAACGCTTTCAACTTCGTGACAAACGACCTTCCGCACGGGCTGGACACGATGGTAGGCGAAAGAGGGTTGATGTTATCCGGAGGTCAAAAGCAACGCATCGCTATCGCTAGAGCGCTTATTAAAGTGAGTACATTGTGTGAATGGAATCGCTTTCCTGGCTTAATCTAGAAATAATGTTTCAGGTAATCACAAGTCACCGGTCTGTTCTGTTGTATCTAGCGAAGATGCCACTTTTCTTTGCAATTTTTGAGCAGTTCAAGAAATTTAATTAAGAATTCTTCTGATATTCATTAATTGCAAAATTCTTTCCTCAGAACCCGCAAATCCTCTTACTGGACGAAGCCACCAGGTATTTTTTTATTCTTTCAATACCTAAAACTTTTACTTACAGATTTAGTATTCTTCCTCAATACTCACTAACTGAAATTTGTTCATCTCTAGTGCCCTGGACGCTGAAAGCGAACATTTAGTTCAGGAAGCATTGGAGAGAATAATGAAAGGAAGAACCGTCCTGACAATAGCTCATCGTTTATCGACCATCAAGAACGCCGGTGAGTGAAATCGTGGCAGGTTCTTGGTACTTTTCGTTAACCCTCTTCCCACCATTGTGAATGCCTCACACCCGCCCGATGGCCCCAGACAACAAGAATGTACTCTTTTACATTTTAATTAATATACAAACAGTTTGGGCCAGTTTAGGGGCGTTGGCGGGTGCGGGGAAAGGCCAAAAACCAATTCAAGTGAGGGGCAAAGGCAAGAGGTCCAGCGCGAGTAGTCCGATGCGATCGCTAACTCATTGCGATTTGAGTTTGTTTGTAAACTTAGTAGAAATTTCTCTATAGACGTGCAAAAAGTATTACCGGGTACGTAAATGCGGCTCTGAGGTATCTCAGAAGTAAAATTTGCCAGGACACGGACATTGTCAGAGGTAACGGTAACAAATTGGCCGAGGACGGGGGACAAAAAAGCCTAAGTGGTCCTTTTTTTTCTTCAAATAGATGAAAACAAACAATTCTGTGTTAAAATTTACATAGTTTTCGAATTTACTTATTTATTTTACATAGCTAATATTTTGAAATGAAAAATGCATCCAGCTCAACATTTTCAATTAATTATTGATGAAACTGGTTTTAAGCGCCATTTGAGCATTTGTTGCGTTTCGTATAACCCTACTATTTGAAGGGCTAGGACACCAAACAACTGCCTACGCCTAGTCGTTTGGTTCTTTGAAATTCGCAGCTGTTTCCGCTTTGCCCTGCTTCGCATAGAAAATTGCGTGTAGTGTAAATAAAATCTAGAAGTGGGGCCACTAGGAGGAATTTATTCTCTCCAATTACCAAATCTGTTGATGCAATGCACGCATCCGACAGAAAATAATGTAGCCCAAGTATCATAATACTACTGCATCTTCTCTGTTACAGATCAAATAGCGTGCCTCGACAAAGGGAAAATAGCAGAAGTGGGAGACTACAACTCGCTAATGAATTCAGAAATAGGCGTTTTCAGAAATTTGATCAAACATCAAGCTTTTCAAAATAGCTGAGGAAAGGAGGTAGGTACGCCGTTGAACAAATAAACAATGTATAGAGGTTATTGTTTTTTATTTTATTTCGGGTTTATTTATGAATCGTTTCTGTATTGTTTTATAAATTTATTTTTGCTGTCAATAAAAAGTTTAAACAAGTTGACATAGTAGTTATTTATATTCAACTAAAAAAAAGGTTGCCTATTGGTTCTATATAATACAATGCTACGTTGCACTAATGAGAATTGAATTTTTTATACTTTCGTATGACTAGCTCATGGAAACATAAGTGCATACGTACATAGGTATCTAATAAATATTTTTTCATACATTATTATGTATACAAATATAATTAAAACAAACAAAAATCACATTAGGTTCTCAGATCGTTGAAATCAGATCACAATAATTACATAGTACGCGTAAGACGAGGGCCGACGATCATGTATGATATATACGAGGTTTTGAGATGAGCTACAGGCTAGTTATTTTCAATTTTGAACCTCTAGCCTGTGGATCAATGCGAAACACAGTTGACATAGAAAGCTTATACGTATAGTATAGAACTTTATACGTGTGATACAGAAGTTTCAGGGTTTGATGGAACAATACATAATCAGGCTTGATCCCTAGAACAGTCTGTTCTGAAATTGAAGCCAAAACCAACTTCCTTTTACCTGCATAACGTGGTCCCAGAGTAATTTATATAAATTTTGATTTCCTTAGGGTAAGAGATTCTGCATTCAACTACTACGCTTCATTTTTTTTTCTGGAATTGGCACAGTGCAGTTTTCTTCATACCTAAGATGACAAGCCTTTTTTAATTTCAGAATGAGATTCAACGGGAAATGCTATACAAATTTTACCCCTCAACCAATATTTTTCAGTCGCAAGTCCTACATAAGAACAAAATTCAGAGATTGGCATGAAGGTGAGTGTTACCAGACAACAATTTCAATGAAAGAGGATGCCATGAACTTTAAAACTAATAAGAATAATTATCATTCTCTTCACGAATCATTTCCGGATATGACAGTATCATATATAACAAGTTTTGGCCGCTACACAAAGGAGGGTTTGTAAAGGAACAATATTTCATACAATTTCTTTGGAAATGCGATGATTTTATCCTTACGATCGACTGCATTGGCTGTTGATGAGGTAAAATGAATCCAAATTAGGAAATCATCATTTTAACGCGATTCAGCGTTGAAAATATTGCTGAACCACGTACCGCACTAGAGATGATCTTTGTGCCAAACTGCTTTATAGCAAAAAATGAAAAGTAGCAAGTTTTTTTTTTCTATCACTTCACACTAAGGCAACTAAAATTTATGTAAGGTATTAACATTATAAATCAACAGAGCAGATATCTCTTCTACCGTAAGAAGTCCTTAACCCAACCCAGAACTAGTTAAAAATTTGGGTGGAAATAAATATTAATATAAAACACTACTGTTCAATATCTACAAAATATGAGGTTATCACCTTAAAGGGACTATAACAATATAAATAATCACTATGGTAATATTACATTTCCTAAAAACAGGAACATGAAAGAATGTTGCGGTATCACATCTCCCTCCATTCATCAGATTATTCGGCACATAAATAACATTTCCATAAGTTTTTAGTTGATTCTTCAAACTCAACGCTTACTAAATTAATTGAACAATTTTGAACACAAATCGTGTCTTGCTTCAAAACGAACATGAGGTTGTTCATTTTGTTTATGACTCGTTGATATTTCAATTTTGATTTTCGGAGGAACTTGAATGATTTGCTATGTGGTCGACAGGTGTCCAGTGATACTCACAGTATCCAGGTTGATTACATAGGGAGTAGCGATTCTTGCGGTTGGTCAGCCAATGGACAGTTAGTTGAGGTCACTGCTGTCTGTACTCGAGGTTGGTCTGACCTGTGACAGTTGTCGGAAAAATTATAATGTAAGCATTTATTTTTTGCTTGAGGGGCGTTTGTTAATTTATTACAGCATGGAGAAAACCAAGAGGTATTTTGCATTAGAAATCTTCCCACTTTGAAATCACAGAGAAGACATTTTGGGGCAAAATCATTTTTGTTTGCTTTCCCTTACCTTGTACGGCCACTGCTAGCTATCACCAGTGTTGAGTCGTTCAGATTTGGCGTGGAGACGCATCAGAGCGGGCGACGCGCCAGGAAAGATGTTAGCCAACGCTCCTTCCATTATGACCGACCAGAACCTCGTGTTGAGCCGGGTGACTTGAAGGAGAGCGAAGACAGAGGTGATGCCCGTTAGTGTCGTCGGTGTGCCAAGAATGTGCTTGATGTCATCTGTGAAAGGACGGTAGTTAAGTAGGCTGTGATTGCGTAGCACCAAGAGCAGTGACAGACAAGGCTCATGGGAAACCCTGTAGAAATAACTCTCTGGCTCTGGTGTGGTGGCACCCCTGAATCACAGGCTGTAGTGGACCAATGAAGAAGCAGCTTGAGCCAAGCCTGAGCAGAGGAGCCAACTACTGCAATTCATGATT
The DNA here is from genome assembly GCA_019603395.1 of Cyrtorhinus lividipennis. Classification (NCBI taxonomy): domain Eukaryota; kingdom Metazoa; phylum Arthropoda; class Insecta; order Hemiptera; family Miridae; genus Cyrtorhinus; species Cyrtorhinus lividipennis. Next base: position 16,568,038 of record CM034005.1, on the reverse strand, counting down.
AAGGGCTTGCATCTAGATGGTTGTACTACTAAGAATAATTTCTTGTTTAAAACTAGTCTAAAACAAAAATATTGTCAGCTTTTAAAATGGATTTCACCAGAAAAAGTCAGGTTTCCCACTATGCAATGAGGAAAAACTTTTATTTGCGCTGTTGGGTCCTCAAACTGCAGATGCAATGCAAAACCTACCCAGGAGGCTGGACAACAACGCAGCTTTGGCAGCAACCCTTGTTCTCATTTTCGTCGCGTGGTCACGAGGCATGGCAGGTTCACTGGGGAAGCCATTTGGCCATTGGGACTCCCTGAAATCATTGAAAACATTACGTGCAACGAATCTACACCGTGCTGTGCTTACTTATCAACAGCCTAACGTACTTGAAAGCACAGAGGTAAGAAGCAACTTTGCCGGGTGACGTGAGGAGAGAAACGTAATCAAGAATACGTCGGTTCACAATATCTCCGAACATTGTACGAACGATTTGCCGAAGAAGTATCACCAAACGCCTCCTCAGCCATTGTGAAGATGCTTTCAATTCAAATACTTCGGTCATGAGAAGAAGCATGATTCGCATAGGAATGTTGTCATCCGTCTACAAACAAAAATGCTTGCTAAGGAAGGTCAACTCAACTACTCTCATTGACTGAAATCTACATTGACTTGACTTACTTCAGCGTCTAGAGAAGCTCCAACTTTGACAGTTTCTCCTCCTTCTTTGGCCGTCCTCACTTGCAGAACTTTGGACAAATTGTCCACCATACCGTCTACAGAGCTCATCACGGAGTCTGGCACTACGCGGACAGCCTGCATTGACATCCTAAATAGGGAGTCGAGCTGTGGATACAACCAGAGTGTCGATTCGTATTTTAATTATTTAAATTTTGATAATTATTAAACTCGATAAACAGCAAGAAAAAATATTCAACTACCGCAGTCGAAAAATTTGAAGACTGTTTGTAATCTTGAGGACCGAGGAAATACATCAGAATAGGAATAAGACCGGGTTTAGACGTCAGAACGCCAGGGTTGAACAATGCTCTGCAAGGAAGTCACGACAGTTAGGAATTGGGTCTATCGAATCAGCATACCGTTGACCTACAGATATTTTCAGAGAGCCATGATTTACCTGAGGTAGTTATTCAAATGCAACATTCTCCGTTCTAGGGTCTTTCTTTCCGTGTTCCCAAACGTTTTCTTGCCAGGAAACGACAATTTCGATAATTCTGGAAACTAAACAAGATATAAAGTACGAGTTGATTTGAACGAGGCAAAAACAACCAATAAGATGCATGAATTACTGTTATTTTTATTTTGTCATTTTTCTACAAATCAACATACTTTTTCTTTAATTTTTTGATGGAGCTCGTAAAAATCCGAGTATCTTCGATAAATATGCCAACTTTCACGATGACCCGACTCGTACTTTTTTGAAACAGATACAGCGTATACGCCGAAAGATTTCCCCTTCTCGTGAACCAACCCTTGAAAATTGAAGAGAAAATATTTTCATCAACTTGCAGAGGTAGTAAAAATAGAAGTTTCGGTAAACATCGAAAAACCCACCGGTTTCAATTATTTCTGCGTATAAAGTAAAAGTTCCGCTTGGTTTGTCCTCTTTGGACGTTGTACTGGGGCTACCACCACTACCACTGTCCACAGTGTTTTCTGAAAATAAGTTTGGAAACAGTTTGGTCTAAGTTTGTTCAGAACACAAGATAGAGGCCACAAATGAAGCAAGAAGAGGTGCTCGGTTGGTCTGAAATAGTGCTCGTACGTGGTACCGATAAGAGCACAATAAGAGCATCGACGAGCTAATGTGGATCATTCTATTCTATAACGATAAGGTTCAGACACTCACCAGATGGGCCAATGACAAACTCGGGAAGTGAAGCCGTATCCGAATTGAGGCTAACTTGGTCCAAAGACGTTGAATCCTCCTCTTCGCCGTCCAATAAACTCGAATCGCCGCGAAGGAGATCCAATTCGGACAACAGTTTGACGTAGTTGGGCGTCGTACGAAATCCGATGAGACATTTTTCATCATTCTGAAAAAATTATCACACTAACTCACCGCAGTAATGGTTGATAACAAAATAAGGGTAGAGTCTAGGGCCCAAAATGAGCGCTAACTTGACTTTATCCCGATCATTCGAGAGGTTCTCACATTGGACAAAGCATTTTCACGTCAATTCGGAGGTTTTCTATTTCAAATTGGAGCTTTCACGCATCAAATTGGAGTTGTTTCATATCGAATTACGGGTTATGCACATCAATTTGGAGTATGACAGAAATACATGATGAAAAATTATTCTTGAAGAATTCACATTGCTTCCTCAGGAACGTTAGGGACCCTTCTCTCACCTGCATTTTGTCGATGACACACGCTTGCGCTTCGTCAAACCAGTTATAGTTTGGTTTCTCCGTTTGGATCCGATGTAATAATCTCTTGGTCACAGACTCGTCTATCATCAGCCGATTGGAAGACTAGAAAACAATTAGTGTTTCAAAATAATAAAAAATGAAACAATGAATATACAAATTTGTTTAAATAAAGAAACTTTTGGACCTTTTCCGTTATCGTTCCGCCAGGCCTCTGGGCCGCCCGCCCGCTCCCCCTTCTGCCGTTATCGTTCCGCCGCCTGTTATTGTACTGTATATAATAAACGAAAGAAGAGAATACGGTGTACATAAAGGTTTATTTTACTCAATTATTATTAGAAGTTGCCATTCACAATTCTTCACTGGGAGGCCAAAAGATGGCAATCTCGTCGAGAATTTCGTCGAAGGGGCCCACTTGTCGGGCTTTAAGGGTCTGGCGCCACATAAATTCGCACAGGTACGAATCTAGGAGGCTTCGGCGAGTACCCCATTGCAGTTTATTCCGGGTTTTACATTTTCCCCATAAGCTCGTTTTCACAGCGTCATACAAAGACAGGAAATTCATTTTTAACGGGAACAGACGGTTACGGCCACGAACTGAAACACAACTGACCTCCGATATCGATAGGCAAGATGACTCCAAAAACTTGTATGACCTCTGATATCAACAATGAAGGAAAGAGTGTTATTTTAGAAGTGGCGGAACGATAACGGCGCCGGATGAAACCGGGTGGGCCTGGCGGAACGATAACGGAAAAGGTCCAAACTTTTTTCTAAAACCGATAGATTGTCAACCTGTTCAGTAAGATACTGTTCGAATATACTAGTGGCAGCTTCCCGAATCCTCTCTAAATTTTGCCTAGCGGCGCTATACTGCTCGGCCAACATTGCGTCTGCTTTATCGAATGAAGAATTTCGCCCGAGATCCGCCAACTGCTGCTCAGTAGACGCTTTCCATCCTGAAGACAAGACGATATTGTACACTTCTGGCGCTAGAAATTTTCCTCCAAGATATCACCGTAATTGGCACTACCTAGCGGCGATTTACCTTCGATGTTCAAGTGGAAAAATAGATAAGGGTGTTGGTCCACGGATCTCATGTGCTCCATGAAATAATGGAGGGCGATGTTGTTCTTCAGAAGGGCATCGAGCGGTAGTTGGAAAAGTTTGGAGGAGCTCAAAAGAAGATGAGAGTAATCTACACCTGCAAGGATCAAATATATACAAAAATGACACAAATATGTAAAAAGTGACGGAAATTTAAATTTTCATCAATAAATAGGTAAAAGCACCGAAAAATCTGAACTTAAATTTTTTTTTTAAATAATCACTATTTGGTGTCCTTGGTCTGCCTAAACTAAAAGAAACAGTAGGAGCGTATCATCTGGTAGGAAGATTGACGAGGTAAATGACCGAAGAAAGGATGTGATAGTCGTAAATTGTGGCAGGTTGGGTTACCAACGTTTACTGGTCGAAAATCTGCGGAGTCCACCCATCATGGGGACCTTGGCCACACATGATCCATGGGGTCTGAAGCTACTAGGTGAACGAACCTAAAGTTTTTCTCAATGAATTTCCTACAGGTTGAATGTATGTTCTGAACAGTTCAAAACTCATAATTCTCGGTTACATACAGTAATGTGCTCGCAAATATCAGAGACACATTTAATGATAATTCACCTGACTCCAATCCAGACTGTAAACGAGCAATTTGAGTGTCGACCAGTTTCCCGAGATAATTGAGAGATGATAATTGGTTTTTCACCAACGTTTCAGATCCTCCACCACCGTCTCGAGACCTCTGAAATGTATAAGGTAATTTAATCAGTTATAAATTCCGTTAACAGATTTTTCGTTTAAATGTTAGAAATAAGACGAACCAAGGTAGCAATCTCTTTGTTGAGGATATCTTTAGTAGCCACCAATTCATCCATCACATCGGTTGTCTTGAGAATTGCCATAAACGTTTCTGACGTAACCGGGAAATCTTTACACTTGAACAAATAATTCGTATATTTATTTATTATCTCTTATTTATTGGTAAATAGCAAGAAAAATAATAGATTTTCTTACCAGCCAGATGATGACTTGATTGATATAGTCCGGATCGGACAATTTAGCGAGGAGTGGCGTGAGAACAGAATTGACGATAACTTCTCGCGTCAAGTACCTTAATCCCAGGCAATGGAATTCAAGTTCGGGGCTTAGATAGAATAGAACTATGTCCGTCAGCTGCTGAAGATAACCTGTAATTTTAGCCGATTCGGTACACTTCAGTCAGATACTTTTCCCAATGTGTTCTGTCCCCTATAATACTAAATAATTAAATACAGAATATTTTGTTGGGGGAGGAATCGGAGCTTTTTTAAAACTCACATCTTTGCAAACTAGGATTCATGCAGAGATGATCTCGGCAGACTCGCCCGTTCTCCATTGAAACTTCCAAATCGAAAAATGCCTCTTCCAGGGACATTTTGGAATTGGGTGGAGCGGCTTTTAGGCGAGCACGCGCCTGCCTGTAGAGCCGCAGGTGAGATGCGGCGTCATCGACTATTTGAGTGGTCAAAAATGGGATCCAATCAGCTTCTTTGACCCTGCAACGATTGACATTAAGGAACATGAAGCCAGAATCCTGTGTTGACGACAAATGAAGCATTTTCACGTCAAAATGGAAGGTTTTCCATTCCAAATTGGAGGTTGATAGAAATGATTCGTTCTTTCTTCCCCGTTCATTATGAGCATTTTTACTTGTTGAATGTTACGTCTCACTCGCTAATTGGTTGTCAACCAGGAATTAAATGATGTATTTCTGTCATCCACCAAATTGATGTGTAAAACCTCCAATTTGACGTGAAAACTCTATTATACTGAACCGCTTGCGATGAAGTGCTCACCTGTTAGCAAATGCGACGATGATATTCTGAACAGCAACTCGTATTTCGTGAGGGATTTCTTCGTTTTCACTCACTTGGTCATACCTGTGTCGTTAAAAGATGAAAGTAATGAAAGTTGCTAGCAGAAAAAAATATGGTAAAGTAACTAACATCCTGTTTCAAGCAACTATTCTCTTCTTTCTTACCAAGTAGAAAGCTGTCAAGACAGTTTTTTTAAAAGGGAGACGCCCATTTCAAGGATCAAGGTCGCTCATAAAACAAGTCAAATCCGCATAGAGCATTATGTACAAGATGTATCCCTCTATAACTTAATTTATATTGCCCGTACCAAGGGTAGACGTAATCCCGTATCACGAAGTCGAGAATCTCCTGAAGTTGCTCATCTATCACATGCGAACCAGTCAGCCGTTTGTCTACTTTCAAAGGCTTCTTGGGAACACGTAGTTTTTCGACAATCTGTAAATGTGAATTTCGTGAAATAAATTTGATTCCTTAGAGAATATCGTCATGCTGAACTGATGCTCGTTGAGTGAACAACGAGAGAAAATCAGCCGCATTTTCCACGTCTTAGTCGAACGGATCGATAAGGTATGTAAATAGTTACATACAAGAATACCAGGTAGGTATGTAAACAAAGAGAATACTTACTTCATACATTTTAGACGGGTAATCCAATGTTTCGACACCGAGGTAATCTTCCAGGGACTTAGTTTGTTTCAGATACATGGCAGTCATAATTCTAAAACATACAATCTTGCTTGCACATTCACGGAAAATTTATGTACACCGTTCTCTTGTATATACAAATAAGAACTTACCCGACGAAGAATAGAAGAAGAGCAATGAGAAAAACTATGCAAAACGACATGCCAAATGTAGAAAGGAATAGCCCTAGTACCAAGACGACCCAGCTGGCCGCCTGAGTAGACACCATTTCTACGTTCTTTTTTAACGGAATCGGCCAGTGATGTGAGTATGGTATTGTATTTCAGAAGAGATTTATGTACAGAGCCATAAAAGCTCCATGAGGGCATTAAGACATTTTGAAACAGGGTATTTCTCCAAAACAACTATATTCATTCTAAGCTTATTATCAACTAAATTGATTACAACACTGATAAGGCCGAATCCTTGTTCATTTTCTATTTCTAGCTTACATGTCCGTACGTAATATATTGTGGTGTACCTGTTGGGATTAGAGGAAAACGAACCTTTGTAAGGTTGGATGAATCATTTTTTAATGGGAAGGAGGGGGACTCCTCAACAGAGCAACATTAACCTTAGAGGTTGACCGCCTTCAAAGGGTCGATTCTACAAATTATTTGCAACAAAACGTGCCTCCAGGACTTCCCTTTTTAACGGCTTCATTTCCTTGTTATTCGTAATTAAATTTTTTGTCTTTATATTTTCGGCTTGACGTCACTATAACGGCCATTACTCCCCTAATTTACAAGATAATATCATTTGACATCTTTCACAATGATCTTAAGGTCGCCTCGCACGGCCAGTGGTACCTACGTCTGCCGCTGCATTGACTCCGCGCTGGCGAACCCTTTCTTCCATGATTGTGTGTTGTTGCTCGCGCGTACTGTTTGATTCATGGAATAAGTAGGATGGATGGATGCTTATTCCATGTGTTTGATTGTGGATAGATGCCCAAATAATGCAAATTGACCCTTGAATTGAAATATGCGACAGCATTGAAGCTAACTGGTAAGTACTTGAGGACACTGTTGTGCTTCATCTATCCTTGAATAATTCCTTGAGTAATCAACCTCAAAGACCGTTCAGTAGGTACGGAAAATCGTTTCCTTTTTAGGTGTTTACATTGTTATCCCTGATTTGTCCACCGATAGGTTCCCAAGGTATCTTCTCCAAGCAATCTTTCAAAAACGACCCAATTTCCGAGTTTTGTTTTGTACGGGCGAACTTATTAATTTTACAACGCCGTAATAAGTGATTTCAATTTTACCGGGTTTTGATGGCTCCCGTCGTGAGGGCTTACGTTTTAAAGAAAGATAATATCAACAAACACATTGTAATAGTCGAGAATCAACAAGTTATGGACTCGCTCAAGCTCTCTCCTGATACGGCCAGAACAATGATGCGTGGTGGGATTGGGACCACAAATGTCATCGAAGGTGAACCTTTCCTGAATGGGTCGATGCAGCTTTCGCCTTGTCGTAAGTTTTTTAGAAGTAGAAAATATCACGGACCTGAAGTCGCTTTGAAAGCCATGGCGACTAAAGCGAAACGACGTAAGAAGAGGTTGAACGTTTTCAAGCTCGATAAATCCATGCGGCAAGTGGCTAGGCCTTTACACAAAAAGGAAGGGATGCTGGAAAGGATCGATTGCGTAGGATTCAGGACGTTTCCTGAAACCAATACTGAACCTTCATTATCAAATTCATCATCAACCAGATTGAAGGGGAGTCAGAGCATGATACCCGTCAGAGTTAAAAAATTATCAGCTCACAGCCATGTGGATTTAAATTATAATGCGGAGGGTAACCAACCCGCCCGGTCAACCTATTCGGCTACCGTTCCGAGTTCTAATTATGAAACGGCTAAATGCTCAAAGATGAACTCAAACGATTCTCTGAAATTTAACTCGAAAAACGTTTGTGGTAGTTCAGCGTCTAGCGGTAGACCGAAGGATGACGAAAAATCTGTCATTACGGAAAATACAATAAACGTTTCGAATTCATGCTGTTTTGAAGGGGAGGAAGGCGCTAACGCTTTGAGCGCTGATCGTGATCTGAAGGGAACTAGAGAAACGAAAGAATTCGACGAACCAAACGTGCAAAAAGGCAAAATGAATGAGCTTGAAGCTCCATCTAATCGACGAAGTTTTCAAGGACCTGAAACTCCTCAACAGCGAAGTATTGAACGCTCTCAGGAGTCCTTCTACGGATTTCCCTGCCTAGGTGAGCCAGCCCACAATGCCGTGCCAGTCCCCACGCCCAAATTTGCAAAACAATCCTCTGAATTATTAGCGTCGTCCATACGTGGTGCAAAGAACAGCGAAACGATCTCGGAGCTGTATAATGCGCGTTATGACTGGCTCAAGAAGTTGAAAACGTGTCAAATGGAACATACTGTTAGGCGAAGAGCTTTCTCAATTAATGACGCTCTCTTGAAACCACCTCCGGCTGCCGCCACACAAAATATCGTTGCTGCACGAATAGCTAACAACGCGATGGAAATAGCAGAAAGGTTGATGACTGATGATCAACCCATTGATTTAAGATTTAATGTCAACAATGTGAGCTGTCAAACTGAAGAAGATGCCATACAAGCTTCCAATGATATTTGTGAGTCTCAAATGAGTAGCAAAACTCCTCTAAAGGATTTGGTCGAAGAAGTTGGTTCATCTTTTGACCAGTTGACCATCTGTGTCAGCCCGGCTGAAATGGACGATGCACTAAATGCGTTGAATATTACTGGCAATGATATGGAACAGAATGAAATTTCTTTGAAGGCATTCAGTTCAGAGTTGAATCTTATTGACTTGGACAAAAGTTCTGAAGTAATGGTTCCTTTGCAGAAGAATAATCATAAGACGCCTACAGATATTCAGTTCTGTCATGAAAATGATGACGTTGAGCTGTTGTCAGTGCTTGAGGAGTACGACCAGAAGTCTGGATCAGTCAGTGAAGACGCCATGACATTGCAACTGTCATTCCCTCTCACTCCAAGAGATAATTCGGTTGAGCTAGATGCTGTCTTCCAGGGTGTGAATTCCAAAAAAGAGGCGGCTCATGAAGAAGATGCTGCTAATACTTTCTTAGTCACTCCTGTTAGATCTGCAGCGCCTCGACATGGAGTTGACTTGGATGAAACTGCTGTTGATCATTTATCACCCTTATCACGATGGGTTCTTCCACCTGGTAAAAAATACCGGCGATCTTTGTCTATAATTCGTCATCTTGAAGGTTCCCCGCAGGCTGATATTGAGAAAGGCAGAAATTACGAACAATCGGTCAAACAAGTGATTAAGTTGCAGTCGCGTATGGGGGATTTTGTGGACGCAACGCCATTGCAAACTCTTCGTAAAAGACTCAGCATGAGCTCATCTCTGATGAAGCAAATGACTCCTAGAATGGCCAAGCAGAGTTTTTTCGTGTGGTCGCCCTGTGTGCCAAAAATAAATCGTTTCACTCTGTATGAAACGCCGCGCGCGTCCTTTTTCTCACCCGTTCCTGATTCATCTGCAAAAGTCACTCCTGAAGAAAAAACGGATCGAGAATCTGACGAGGGAACGCCTGAAGAAAATTCGGATGACTACTCAACACCACGTCAGACATCTTCGAGTACTCAATTGACTCAGTCTCCCGTGTACACTATCAAGGATCTCATCCTGACAATTTGCAAGCAGACCGAACCGTGCAGTTTCAGCGACATCCTCAGTGATGAATCCTTCAAAGGAGGTTGCAAGTTGGGGGAAGGAGTATTTGGTGAGGTATTTAGTGTAAATCGTCAAGGCGTAATGACAGTCTTGAAAATCATCCCAATTGAAGGGACGTTGTTAGTTAATGGAGAAAGACAGAAAACCTATAACGAAATTTTATCTGAAATCGTCATAGCCAAAGTCCTACACGAGTTGAGGTTCAATGATACGGAAAACTTAACGAGCGGTTTTGCTGAGTTGATTGAGTTGTCTCTTGTCCAGGGTCGTTACCCTGAATACTTTCTGAAATTTTGGCGAGAATTTGATGAGTCCAAAGGTTCTGATAACGACTATCCAAACTTGTTCAGCGACAGTCAACTCTTCATAGTTTTGGAACAAGGTAATGGTGGTAAAGACTTGGAAAGTTATACGTTCAGCACTGCCAAAATGGCTCTGGCAGTGTTCAAGCAAATTGCTTTCTCCTTGGCTGCCGCCGAATGCTCAGTAGAATTTGAACATCGTGACTTGCACTGGGGGAATATTTTAGTATCTAGAACTAGCTCGAAACAACACACCTATAAAATCAAAGGTCGCACGTACACCCTTCCCTCCCACGGAGTCAAAACCACCATAATCGACTACACGCTGTCAAGGATCAAATACATCAATCAATTCCCCATTTACAACGACATAGGCAAGGACCCTGGAATGTTCATAGCATCCGGCGACTATCAATTCGACGTTTACAGGCTCATGAAAGCCGACGTGAACGACGACTGGTCGGCATTTGCTCCTAAAACGAACGTCCGGTGGCTCGTGTACTTAGCAGATAAAATGACAAACCAAGTCAAATATTCACGCCTTACGTCCAAAGTTCATAGAGACAGCATCAAAATATTTGAGGATATTCGCTCTTGGATTGAATTATGCGACAGTGCCTTCTCAGTAGCATTGAAGCTAACCGGTACTTGAGGACACTGTTGTGCTTCATCTGCCAGCGTTTTCTCGCGTGTTTCTTCTTCATGTGTTGATATTTTTTCATTCATGCCGGTTTAGTTCTCGAAGTTGAAAATAAACAGTTGTCACATTCTCGAATGATTGAATGAATGAAAAATAATCCGTCTCACGCTATTTAGTACTTCTACTGAAAAGACCTGTACCTTGGTCATGATGTCATCTGGCTACGACTTCTAAAATAATTTGCCTCTAGGCTTCTGGGGTATCATTTTCCACTAAATTTTGGATGCTGAATCCAATGGAACGGGTCCCAGAACGATTGGCTGGAAGAGGTTATGAGTCAAAATGGGTATCTATCTACCAATTTCAAACATGGGTTTTCAAGATTTCTTATACTATACCTAGGCGTGTGGGGTATAATTTTCTCCCATTGGACGCTGATTCAATTGGAGTGAGTCTGGGACACTCCATACTCAGTTTTTCCAATTTTCTCCATTCCCCTGGTCCGAAGTATAACTAACCCCAGTGAAAGAATTTGTTTTGAATTCGTTGAGTTTTTGGGTGGTAGTCCAAGTAATTTAGTGTCCGTTTTCGATTTCGATTAAAATTTAATCTTAACTCGAAATTTGATTCAATCACCCAAATATGTAAGGAAGCCCAAGGAGCAAAGTAATAAACAAACATACGGAGGGTTTTCATTATTTTATTTGAAATAAAATAGGTCCACTCCTAATTTTCCCTTTTATACAAAACATTCTCTACGACACAAAAGGAAAAAAACATGAATAGACAATAAAATACCAAACCTTGAGAGCCACCACAGCATCAAATGTTGGCTTACCGGCTCAAATATTGCAACATTGTTGTCTCATCGCTCCTAAATTTGCTTTATCAGTAAAATTGGTAACTATAAAAAGTGGGAACATTATTTACTACACACTTGAAACATCAATTTTTTTCTTGTGTGTTCTCAGCAGTATTACACATTAATTACAATTTACAATATAATAACTCTATACAACCATTTACAATAGAGATATAATTTATATACACCACATAGAAGTCAATTTTCTTATTTAGAAAAAAAAAACTGAATCTTTGTAAAAATTTGAAAAAATTTAGTCATGTCCTCCTTCATGCCTTTGATGATTGGAACATTTATTAATCCTAAATTCCCTGTGCAGGAATTACGGGTTCTCTAGTAACGTCTAATATTTGAAAAAATGAGACGAAAACGCGTTCAAAACCGGGAGGTGCCTAAGTATTGTGTAAATGAGTGGGTAGGTATGACCAATCATTGAGCATCATCTGTAAGAGGTCTTGTCCTGCCTTAACTTTACCCTTCTTGACGTGCACAGTCCTAAGTGGTCTGTACAAATATTGGGAGTCGAGCTAGAAATATCGATGATTTGGAGTGTAGTTGAGTGTTTCTTATTTTACTTCATCAAAGTGAAACTGATAAGAAATAATTAAAGATTAACGAGAGTCATTGCTCATCTGGAGGTGCGGTGTCCCCAACATGTTTCTACATGGTCCATTGCCCAGCAAAAATACGATACCAAATTAAATTCTGCAGTTCTCCAGAAGAGAGAGTACTTGCATCCTCTTTCGACCGTAGGGACTGAATAAAAAATTGTATTCGTAAGAAAGTTAAGCGATGAGTGATATTCACTACAAGTCGAATGGATCATCGCTTTCAACGCTAGAGTCCGAAGGCTCTCCACCTTTCCGTATCATACAGTATTCATGGCAATCAAGTACCCTGGATCTGGTTCTCCTTTGAAGGCCTATAGCCCGGTAGAAGATAAACTTCGGAAATCCCTCTGAATATTTCATCAGCTGCCCCTTACACAGTCAACTAGACGTAACGGAAACCTTCTACTGGGGTTTTTTTTAACTAAACCAATTACGGGAACCGGTTTCAGTAAAGTTTTCTTTGGTGAATTTCATCTGGAAGTTGAAACTCGATTTTTATTTTTCATGGTGTGGCATGATATACTGGAAATTGAGTTTTCGTTAAAGCTGAACCAATGAATAATATAAGAAGACGCCACGTGGAGAATCGATAACGTATCGTATTATCTAGCATGTAAAACATCGAGAATTTTCATTATTGAAGAATAGGTGGCTCAAGGTGTAGATCCAGTGATTCTTCTTCACGCTAGATAAATAATATTGAGATTAGTTGTCAGACAAGGCAAAATTTTAATAATTCGTCGTGCAGTTCTGTGTAGTACGTAATTTTTGGATAAACCAATTGGATCATAAGTTTATATTTTTACAGTTTTATCAGTAATAGTGGCATTTTCGAACGGAATTATTAAAAATTCACTGAAATCGCAAAAATTATCCACGCAGATATAAAAAATAAAACCCGGATTGAAGTAATTGCGAGCCAAATCCCGAAGGGAAAACTAGAAGGGAGGGGAAAAAATCGACGATGAAAAATATGAAAAGAGTCAGCGCGGGTTGGAAGTAAGCCCCCCCCCCCCTTCCACGGCGGGTATACAAACATGGTATATTAATGTGGCGGCCTTGTGAATATTTATAGGGGTAACTCCCAAATACCTACCACTCTTCCATCCATCGCGTTTTTTAAAACATTTTTGCTTCTCCAAACCTGAGCGGATACCTTTCCCCGTATTTTGTTCGCTTTTTAAGGAGTATCGATAGCGACGCGACCGATATTTTAACTCAACGAACCAAAAGTTGGAGAAATCCTTATGAATTATGCATTTGGCGGATGAAGAGGGGCTGTTTTTCTTGCTCTGTCAATGAAACCCTTAGCAAAAGATGTATTCCAATGATGCTTGAATTTTTCTTTATGTAAAATTTATTTATCTCTTTCCTGGCGTTGGCTTTGCCCAGTTGAATTTATAATTGCTCCCTGTTTGCTTAAGATTCTACTACGGGGGTTTACTGGTCTGAGTATAACGGAGGTATTTTCTATAGGATTCTGGTCTGACAAGAGGATTCGTTTCAATGACATTCAAACGAAATGGATCCACATCATAGGAATCGTAAACCAATAATACCCCGAGCTTTCGGGAATTTAAAATGTAAAGAGAAAGATGGGAATATAAATTGAGAGCTCATTTATGCGAAATTGAAGGAAATGTTGCTGAGCTGCTTCCGTCCAATTGGGGAATCGGCCAATACCTACCCACTTGGAATGAATAGTGTATCGATGGCTTATTATCTGAAGAGGTAACGTATAAAAGGAATCACGCGAAGGACTGCGACGGTGGTCTTTACAACAGTGGAGGTTGGCGTTTGAGAGTACGGTGCGACGGTAAATTCAGTGGTGGTAAATTCGGGTGCTCTATCCGTGTTGGTGAAGACACCCTGGAAAATAGAGTTCGAGCAGTTGAAATTTTGTTAAAATTTTGTCTCAATTTGCTCCTTGTGAACACGTTTGCCTTCCTTGGAGCAGACGTTTTTCATCAAAAGCAAACTGTTTCAATCTTCACTTGTTTATGGACTTTATTTATTACAATCATAAACTCTAACGAGCTAGTGATTGGAGAAATCAATTTATACAGCTCAATACGACTAAAACCCACCTTGGCCTGAATTCCGCGGTGTCTGAGAAGCCTGTATTATCGAAAGTTGTCGGTGATAGGTTGTTCTGAGACGAAGCAATGGCTTGAGTTGTCCCTCGGGGTGTCAGTGTGGCCCACAGGACTCGGCTGCTGTCTCCTGGATACATGACCGCCTCGCAACTTTTCTTCACGTCGAGAGCTGACTCCAACCGGACTGGCACCGTTTTAGCGTTTCTTTCCCTTAATTTAAAACACCAGGTTAATGATGAATATGAATAAAAGGACTCTTTCCCTAAATTCTCTCTTTTAGTCGAATTTGCTCATGAGGAATTCATGCTATCCTTCAAGATCGGAAGGTTCTTCCATTGTTTCTCCCTTAAGGCTGCACCCCTAACCCATTTGTGTTGTGTGGACTGTTTGAGATTCTGTCTTACAGCGATAATTTCCTTGAGTATTTTGAACCGATTTATTTAAAATTGTAAGGAACGATGAGGGGATTATTTGTGTGAACCGAAATCTCTGTGCGTGCGCGAGGGTCGATTCATTAGGGTTCATACCCGTAAGTGATGAGGGTTGTGAAAAATTTGACGTCTCAACAGGACCAAGGAGGTTGCGGTTTATGTGACTACCATGACCTCACCGGTGATTATTAGCAAAAATTACCTTCAAATTAAAATTAGTAAAAATTTGAGGAAACCATGTAAAATTTTGAAAATTACGAGAACAAATTAATGGTCCTGGTTCGCTCCAGCAGCGGCCCTGCTTGCGGGTAACCTTGAATATATATCAGGATCTATAGGTTCGAATCGGGCCAAAAATTTATGGTATTTCGAAATTTACTTTTCAATGATTCTGTACAGATTTGATCCTAATTGATTTACTTTGGGTCCGCCCTTTAATAATAATTGAAATCGGCAAGTGATAACGCTGGCAACCTTTTACGTTTATCCCATGATTTTTATCCTGTCCGAATGTTAATAATGTTATTCACTATTAGAAAAATTTGTCTACTTATCAAGGGCAATGGCTTATGGCTTAATGAGGTTGGCAGTCCTGTCTCACATGTGTAGTATGCCGTTTCCATTCCGCCCTTTATCTCGAATTTCGAATCCGAGCATTTTGTTGAAATTAATATTCGTCTATCGTTCCTGCACATTCGAGAAGAGAAAATTTACGAAAATTCCATCATTATGAAGTACGTAAGATGAGCCGCGTACCGTGGACATTGAGTCTCATAACAATATGGGATAATTTCATCATTGTTCACTGTCCTGAAATGAAGAAAAGTAAGAAGAGGTTTAAATTACCCTCTTTTTACCTTTGATGCGGAAACTCGACCTCATACAAGGTGAATTGAAAAAAAAAAAAAAAAAAAAAAAAAATGCGCAAAATAAAAATGGGGAAAAAAATGCGCTGAAGAAAAATACGAAAGAGCCCGGCCTTGCGGTTCAAATAGAATGGAAGAAAAGATCTTATATACGAATAGAGCCATCATCTTTTTTTCAGAGCTCCTCGCCACGCATTGCCTTGTCCCCCACACCCCCGGCCCGTTTCAAGAAAAGAGAAAAACCTTGAGTTTTGCTTCATTTCTAAAGGGGAGTATGAAAAGATGAATACCCAGGGGAGACTAGAGTTTTCCCTTGAAAAATTTCCTATTCCTCTCTTCCTTTTCTCGCTCCCCTCGTTCTATCATTCGGAGGCTGGAGTTCAGCTTTAATTCAGAACACTCCGCGGATTCGGGACACTTTGTTGCTACGGGAGCCTGAAAATACAATTTTCGCGTTTGAATTAGGCAGAGCCTTCCCACTTTGAACCCTTTCCGAGAAGCGAGGGAATAGTCGAGTCTGTTATTAGCGAGGGAACGTCGAGGAACAATTCGCACGGGGTTGTCTGCTTACTAAGCGCTTGAAAATCTTGCGCTGTCCTCCAAAAGCTTTTTCTTCTAGATAATGTCATAAACGAGTGAAATTGTTCAATTCCAGACATACCCTATTGGCGAATATGATCTCTTTTGAATCATAGTCCAAGCTTTGGAGAAGAAAAAATATTAATCGTACGTTGGATGTTGACCAAAGTAGAAAACATTGTGGACTTTGTTCTGCGAATTGATGGCACTCTTTTGAAAAAGGAAGCGAGTGTGTTTTGAGTTAAGAGGTTGAAATTGAGTAATTTTTGTTACTGGGAATCGTTCAAATTCAAACTTTTGGTGTTATTTGTTAATCAAAAGTAGTTATCTGAGCATTCTTTTTTGGACAAAGAGTAGATACCGGTTATTGTTGGGACGATATTTTATCAACGAGAATTGGAATCAACACCAAATGCTCTGACTTTTAGGTTATTTTACCCACATAGTTCAACGTTATGCTTGAGCATTCAAAACGCTACAAGCAGGCAATTTCGAAAAGTGTATTGTGTCTTCACCAAGTAATAATAACCATTTTTCGAGGATACAAGAGTTTTAAAAAATTACTTTTATTGAAAAATAAAACTTAAACTGTAATTATGAGCCATTTTTACGATTAAAGATCAATTGGTCGAGAGTAGATCGATTGGTCTAAGCTCCAAAATAAAATTAACAAAAGTTGCGTGTCAAAACTCACTCTCTACATTTTAGAAGTAGCAGGGCGAGCATTGATCCAAGCAGGAGGACGCCGATGCTGCAGGATATGAGGACGAATAGCCAAGTGTCGTCAAGTTCACCTTCTAAACCTAAAACATTCAAAAGCATAAACTGTCGTTTATTAATGATCGGATATTGCACCGAAGTTCAACTAACATCGTTTGTGAGGCAGCAGCGATATTACGCGTCAGCTTCCTTGCTATATTTTCTATATTCTCTCTCTATATTATCTACCACGGTAGATACGAGTTTTGAATACCGTTTTACTCACGGGACACGGTTCTCGGAGAAATCCGATATTACGAGCATGGCCATCTGCGTTAATGACGTCATTTACCGAACCATCCAACCATCCAAACAAGGTAGGGAGAAACCTTGGAGAACTTCTATTTAGTCGAACTACTACAGGGAAACCATTGAAGTTTGCCCAGTTTGGCTTTCAACAAGGGGAAGACGAGGAGTATAAATGAGGGGAATAGTGGCTTTTATCTTAAATATACTCGTACGTGAGTGTTCATGTAGATCCCTGAGAGTGCCCTCACGGACCACTTATCACAGATCAGGGGATATGAAGACTGGGAACCACGCACCTAACATCTGAAATTCAGAAGTAACTGAATTATTATCCCATTATTATTATGAATTAATTATCCCAAAATAAATTAATAATGCTAGTTGTATGTCGCTCGCTGGAGTAAGCGAATCATTGACTGTACCTGAGTTAGTAATATTTAAAAAATACAATTACTACATTTGAAAAATCAATGAATCAGAACCAGTCAAGTATCCGAAATTGATTAGAGAAATCGTGAAACTCCGTGTTCAAAAATACACATTTTGACACATCCCCAGCATCTGTTTACGGCCATCGGACCACCAAAACCCATCGCAATCTATTCAGCTTCCTGAATTAACTGAAAACGATACCCCAATCACACAGACTTCTTTGTCCGCCTTCAACGCTATTATTGTTAGCAAAAAATTTACTAAAAATTAAAAAATTGTGGCCAAGGACTATTTTCGGTTGGTTATTCCTTGATAGCAAAAAATGTGTGTGTGTGTGTGTGTGTGTGTGTGTGTGTGTGTGTGTGTGTGTGTGTGTGTGTGTGTGTGTGTGTGTGTGTGTGTGTGTGTTGTTCCTACGTTTTCATGCAAAAAATCTATCTCTCCGATTCGGCCCACATTTTTTTCTGGACGTTTCAATGTGTCTAGATAACAATTAGCGAATGTCCTCACCGACTTTGGTTGAAGGAAATTTTCTAAAAATCTGAAATTCAGGTCAGGGACCCGTTTCTGGGTCTAGTTGGCTCGAAACATTCCAACCGGATCGGACCAAATTTGGGTGGGGTAGGGGTCAAAATGAGTATTTCGAAGAATTTATTTTCGAGTTTTCTGGATCCTGGGCGTGTGGGGTATCATTTTCGACTAAATTTTGAACCCTGAATCGATTGGAATGGGTCCGGGACCCACCTCACCCACTGTTTCCCAGCACGGTTGGCACTCCACATTCCACATTCACCGTACTCTTGCTCCAAGGGATAATCAACCACTGAAGACTAATTTTCAGCGTTTATTATTATTTGTCGGTTTATAGTAGATCAATCTTGCACGTGTGGGATTGAGTACCTTTTTGATCGTAAGAGTATCTATTCAGAGAACATGGGACAAACCATATTTTTCGAGAAGAACGTTTATTCATAGTCGCATAGTCGTGTGTTGGCATTTATAAGTACTCAATTTCGGTATGCGACAATCGGTTTGCAGCTCATCTCAGTCGATGCGGCCAACCTAATTGACCAATGATGATTTCTTGATTGAAATACTGACCATGGATAACTGAGTGAAACAGTACCATCCTCAAAGCAGTCGTTGGTTGGGAATATTGTATAGTAACACTACAGCTGAGGGTGCGACAGGGGAGTGGCCTCAGCTCAACCTAGCCTGACCCCCACCCTTCATCAAGGTCAACCTCTCATAACGGTTCTCCCTCCACAGAGCAACTCACACAAAACTCGGAAATCAGTTGACCCATGCAGTTGACCCTAAACGTTTCTGAAGGTGATATTCTGGTGACTAATACTATCATCATTGGACTTTCCAAAGAACCTGAACTCACGAGGTAAAGTATTATGCACAATTCATTTATTTATCTATGGCATGCATTATTGAGCAATGAGTTTGGAACATAAGAAGATTCTATCCTGTTCCCGTTTAGACTGGAGTTCAAGATACCAAGAAAAACACTAAGGAGAATCTCTCAGGTTTCATGGAGGAAAGGAGAAGAAGGAATGGCAGGATAATTTCCACAGGTGCCAAACCATATGCTTGTGATCAGTGTGATTACAGAGCTGCACAGGTAGGGGCAATGAAAAGACACATGAGTACTCACACAGGTGCCAAACCATATGCTTGTGATCAGTGTGATTACAGAGCTGCACAGGCAGGGGCAATGAAAAGACACATGAGTACTCACACAGGCGCCAAGCCATACGCTTGTAATCAGTGTGACTACAGAGCTGCCCAGGCAGATCAACTAAAAAGTCACTCATTTACTCACACAGGTGCCAAACCATATGCTTGTGATCAGTGTGATTACAGAGCTGCACTGGCTGGGGCGCTGAAAAGACACATGAAAACTCATACAGGAGAGAAACCTTATGCTTGTAATCAGTGTGAGTACTCACACAGGTGCCAAACCATATGCTTGTGATCAGTGTGATTACAGAGCTGCACAGGTAGGGGCAATGAAAAGACACATGAGTACTCACACAGGTGCCAAACCATATGCTTGTGATCAGTGTGATTACAGAGCTGCACAGGCAGGGGCAATGAAAAGACACATGAGTACTCACACAGGCGCCAAGCCATACGCTTGTGATCAGTGTGACTACAGAGCTGCCCAGGCAGATTACCTAAAAAGTCACTCATTTACTCACACAGGCGCCAAACCATATGCTTGTGATCAGTGTGATTACAGAGCTGTACTGGCTGGGGCGCTGAAAATACACATGAGAACACATACAGGAGCCAAACCATATGCTTGTGATCAGTGTGACTACAGAGCTGCCCAGGCAGATCGCCTAAAAAGTCACTCATTTACTCACACAGGCGCCAAACCATATGCTTGTAATCAGTGTGATTACAGAGCTGCACTGGCTGGGGCAATGAAAAGACACATGAGTACTCATACAGGCGCCAAACCATATGCTTGTAATCAGTGTGATTACAGAGCTGCAGAGGCAGGAGCGCTGAAAAGACACATGAGTACTCACACAGGTGCCAAACCATATGCTTGTGATCAGTGTGATTACAGAGCTGCACAGGTAGGGGCAATGAAAAGACACATAAGTACTCATACAGGCGCCAAACCATATGCTTGTGATCAGTGTGATTACAGAGCTGCACGGGCAGACCAGCTGAAAAGACACATCAGTACTCACTCAGGCGCCAAACCATATACTTGTGATCAGTGTGATTACAGAGCTGCAGTGGGAGGGGCGCTAAAAAGACACATGAGTACTCACACAGGCTTCAAACTATAAAGTGCTTATGATCAGAAAGTCAACAGAGCTTCGAGGAATGGCCTCTGAATAGCATGGGCTCATTTTGAGGACGTAGTTTAATTTAAGGACATTTTAATTAAATTCATCCTGACATTGTTTACTGTTTCTAAAATTTAGAATCTAAATTAAATTGTCATGTGTTCTGATACATGTGTCACATGGAATAAATCATTCTCAGGTGAATCCGACTTTTGCCTTTCACTCCCAGTTTTGGTCTAGATATCCTCTTGCTCTGTGACTGCATATGGCGTTAACTCACTGCTCGTTGGATCTAGCCATGAAGAAGCGATGTACAGACGCCGATGATTTTCGAATTGATCGAAACGAATCGTTCAAACCGGTTAGGCCACGTTGGAGACTATGAAGTATGTCAATCAGGTAGAAACCAGCTTGGTTTAATTTATTGCACAGATGTTGTTAATGTGTAATTGTTAATCAAACTGATACATGCATGAATACTGGTACTTAAACTTACGCCTCAAAAAGGTTTGAGATCTCATTCAGGTTCTAGTTGGTCCTCAAAACATTTTACCCCGATCGGCCTCAAAGTGGAGGAAGATATGGGTGAAATTCGGGAATTTCGGGGAACAAGCCACGTGAGATATAATTTTCCACATTGGACGCTGAATCGATTGAAATGAGTCCAGGACGCTTCACGATCTCTATTACCAATAATCCTGATGCAAGGATCCGTCCGCCGTCCACACCAACATTGGTAGTAGAAAACATTTCTACAAAATTTGTAGAATCTGAAATTCGGGTCAGGGGTCTGTTCCCGGCTCTAGTTGGTTCTCAAAAATTTTCAGTCAGATCGGACCAAATTTGGGCGGGATAGGGATCAAAATGTGTGTTTTGAATAATGGATATTCGATATTTTTGGCAATCTAGGTGTGTGGCGTATTATTTTCCACTAAATTTAGTACGTTGAATTCATAAAATGGGTCCCGGAACGATTGGCGCAACCTGGATGAGATTATGGGTCAAAATGGGTATCTATTACCCATTTTGAATATGTGTTTTCGGGATTTCTAGTATCTAGGTGTGTGGGGTATCATTTTCCAATAAATTTTGGACACTGAATCCAATGAAATGGGTCCCGATACGATTGGCGCCCTGGCTCAAAATGGGTATCTATCTACCCGTTTCGAGTATGTTTTTGAGACTTCTGGTACCCGGCGTGTGGGGTATCATTTTCCACTAAATTCCACCCTGAATCAAAATTTCAGAATTTCAAAATGTGTTCTTTGAAAAATGGATTTTCGTGATTTTGGGCGATCTAGGCGAGTAGGGTGTCATTTTCCACTAAATTTTGGACGCTAAATCCGATGAAACGGGTCCCAGAACGATTGGCACCCACTGGAAGAAGTTATGGGTCAAATTGGGTATATATTACCCATTTTGAATATGTGCTTTCGGGATTTCTGCTACCTGGGCGTGTGGGGTATAGTTTTCCAATAAAGTTTGGACGCTGAATCCAATAAAATGGGTCCCAGAACGATTGGCACCCACTGGAAGAAGTTATGGGTCAAATTGGGTATATATTACCCATTTTGAATATGTGTTTTCGGGATTTCTGGTACCTAGGCGTGTGGGGTATCATTTTCCACTAAATTCTGTACGCTGAATTCAATGATGTGTGTCCCAGAACGATTGGCACCCACCGGAAGAAGTTATGGGTCAAAATGGGTATGTATCCACCCATTTTGTATGTGTCAGGATTTCTGGTGCCTAGGCGTGTGGGGTATCATATTCCACTAAATTTTGGACCCTGAATCGATTGGAATGGATCTGGGACCCGCCACACCCACTGTTTCCCCCATTCGAGGAATAACCAACTCGTGTGTAAGAATTTGCAAATTTTTTTCTTTCTGAAGTGAATGTAGGTATCCTGTACCAACAGATAACGTTCGTATATTATGAGTTATCACAGTATGCATTTATCAGATTCGTTATGAACCGATTTCCATGTAAGCTTAAATGATTGGCATTTCTTCGAGCACGTCTTGAATTTTCATTTGTTTCTCCGTTCAGCAAGGTACCGCTTATTGATAGTGCGGTTTGGATTAGGGGAAGACAAACTCGCAGTAATGACGCCTGAAGGAAGCAATTCGGTAACAAACTAAAGTTACACGTTTGTTTGGGATGCCGGAAATCGAAGCAGAAACGGGAACGGAGAGAGGGGAACTCTAACGGGAAACTAAGTCAACAGTACGAGGTTGCTGTATGGAGGGTAACGCTTTTCGTGGGGTTTCTCCTTCACGGGAAGTTTTCTACTCTCCGACTGGTGAGTTCTTTTGGATGGAAAAAGTTTTCTATTCCTAACTTTATTCATACGTGAGCGGCAGTTGGAGCGCTCGATCAATCAGAGAGAAACCGCGTTAAAACGACGAATAAAAAATAGGCGGTGCAAGAAGCACAACTGATCGCTCAAGATCATTCTAAATCACATGAATTGAACATTATAACTAGAAATACTCGATAATTTCTCTAATAAACCATACAATACGTACAATGCAACCAAAACAACCTAAATATTATAACACAATGAGACAATGAGATTCACGGAATTTATCAACTCACGTTAACAATAATTGCTTATGATAATATAATAGCAAGTTTATGTAATAACAATAATTGTTATAATTATTATAAGTTTTATTGGATTGATTTTTCCATCCCATGGAATGCAATCTAAATTTTAAGGAGACAAAACGCTTCAGTCGGTAATTCTGGAAGTTTATTGGGTAATTCGAGTTTGTGAGCCAAATTAATTACTTCCGTAAAAACGCTGCAAATTATGTCTCATTGATTTATTGTTTAAGGTGGATTTTCTTATTGGAGTAACAGTTCCTTTCTGTGTGCTCCCCCCTCAACCCCCTCCCCACCCCCCAAAAACCTACTCTTTCGGCCCCTTTGATATTTATGACTTGCAGTTTAACTTGCAGTGACGAAGCCTGGTCTTTGCTTCTTTCTCTACTCATTTTGGAGGATCGATCGTGGTCGGTGCGGGTACCTTGGAAGATAAAGAATTACGCATTGCGCCTGCGGACCAGGTTATTTGCTCAGGCTTCCCACCGTACATTGTCGAGACACCGCGTAACAAATTTATTTCATGTTTTTTTTTTCTCCCCTGCCCGCGAGAAAAGTTGACGGCAGAAAGGGGCCCGAAAAGGTTTGGCGCCGGCAGGGTTCATCCATCTAAACCTCCCCCGCTCAGAGCTCCCCCCCCCCTCCTTCCAAGTCATCCAAGTCGTTGCCCTACTTAACCCGGTTGGGGAAACTAAAACATTTGAGGTGAGAACCTACTTCTACACTCTTACAACACAAATATTTTGCAGCTGATCCTGATGACCTACATGTTATCTAAAATAAATGTCAACTCGTTGGTCTACATTTCAGGTTGTCGACTAGCATTCAATATGATCGATATTTGATCTTCATCGCGTTCGTAAGTGCTCATTAAGTGGCTCACAAAGGAAGTCTGAGCGTTGCTTTTGAGAGATTCAGAGATCAAAAGCTTCCTCACCCTCAACACTTCCAGGTCTTGACGGTTAGATATAACCCCATCCTCGAGTGAACTTGTGTACTCAACGTCAGCGAGAAGGCTCAAGCGAGTGAGAAGAGCCGTCATAAGACACGGACACGGTATTTTCTTTCGTGAGGTTCACAATCTCTTGATTCAGTAGGGAATTCTCTTCCTCCACTACTGTTACAGTTACAAGCTCTTCGCTGTCATTACCTCGTTTTGACCCACGGGAGACCAATAAGTTGTAGTGAATTATTCAGGCCTCTCTCATTCTTCTTCACCTTCCCTTGTGTTCAATATAACCTTGACATTAAGATGAATAATTCTAATACAAATTTGTGTCTTTGGTACGCTCCTTGTACATTGGCTGCAATCAATAGCAACGAAACGACCCTAGTAGAAGTTTTCTCCATCATCATTTCAGCCATCCTCTACATTTTGAGCAGAGATGTTCTAGATTATAGTCGTACATCGACGGGGAATGAGCCTAAAGTGTGTATGTGAAATTCATTTTCGATCGTTTGGGGGACCTTGGCTTCTTTTTTACCATCCTCCTTTCAATTTAGAAAGAAAAATAAATCAGCATATATATCTTTTTTATTATGTGCAAGCGACCAGATTCTCCTCACGTTCATTGGTCGTTGTCCTAGTTTCTTCACTATCAGGAAGTGTTAGCTCTATGAACTTGTACTGAATAATTAGTGAAGGACTCTCGAACATTGCTCGATACTGCAGTCGGGGATTTGGAATATAAACTAAATAGTTTTCGTCATTCGACAAATCGATTCATTATGAATCGATCACCCACCCACTTAATGAAATTCTACAGAAATAGTTTTCAACACTTCGAAAAAAGCTTTTGGATCACTTCATTCTGATAGTCGCCGATATATTCGTTCCTGCCTCAACTCTACTTCAGTTCCAGTTCAGTTATTTCACAAACTCGCCTTCAACATCGTCAGTATAAAGCCAAAACTAAGTTTAGAATCAAAATTCCACAGAGACCGAAGTCAACATTTGGCTGGAAAGAAGAGAGAAAACAACGTAAAACTGGTTGAATAGTTCAGGTTGGGAAAGGACCAATAGCTTTGTACAACGTGAAAGTCAAGTTATTATATCACGAGAAAATATGGCCGTTTCTCAGTATTCTAGAACACAATTGAGAAGGGGATAGGAGAATTTAATTGGATTAGTTCGATAAGAGTAAGACGCTCGGGCAAAAAGAGGTTGAAGAAGAAGATGAGTGGGAGTCGTAAGCCTTGAAAGAGTTTTGTCAATCCTGTGATACTGTATAATAGATATCTACAACTCCAAATTCAGGGAAACTAGAAGACTTGAGGGTTTTCTTAAAAAGTAGCTTCTTTCTTTAAAAAAAAACGACTATTCTGTAGCCTAGGAGTCAGTTTAGAGGATAAGAGTTGGTTGTGGAGAGCAGTGAGAGTTCTTTCGAGTTCTTATTTAATAGACAACCATCAGACAATTCCATTACGTCTTCTAAAAATATTTAAGGTTATTAAAATTTGTCCAAGGTCACAGTGTGCAATTGTACGCATATTCAGTTCGTGATTTGATAATAATTATACCTTCTATCTCTCCGTATCAGGGGCCTAGCCGTAAAGATGGAATTAGTTCTCATAATGGCCACTGGGAGCCAAATTTCGAACAATCGGGCTGCCTTGTTCCCTCGCTGCTATTTATTGAAATGATTTTGTATGGGACCATTGAGGTTAGGAGCTGAGGAGGCACCTCTAGGGGGCTAGTTATAGAAATTACGTCATCCTCCCTTTCCATGGCTTATCATGTAGAATTGAAGGGAGTGGGCATCTTTTAGCGATTCTTCCACCAGAGTTAGTCTTGTATAGAAAACTAGTAGAATGAGCCATCGCCCTTTCGTACGCTATCAGGCTTTAAGTAGCCATTATGCGACTTAATCGAACATCCACGTGTAGAATATAACCTAGTAGGGAAAAGGTACCCCCCTTGTCCGTACAACAAGGCATGAGGATTGGCTTGAGGATCCTCGTAGCTTACTTTTATTCCATGGCACCCTCCAATGGTGTTTTTCGAACCAGTCCCTCCATCTAGAAGCACCTCCTTAGATTTTACCCCCATTGTTCCTATCAGTGCTGTACGTACTAGTTTTTCTTCCACTCCTTTAGCAAAGGTTCCCTGGAAGATCGTAGCTACTCATCAAACACGACTGTAATTGAATCGCTCTTCTCTCTACTGCGCCCCTGATTGGCGCTTCTGATAACAAAACAAAACTAGGGCGCGATTCTTTACTCGAGCATGGCCGAAACCAATCAACGGAACACGATACTTGAACTGAAGAAAACAGAGAGTTTACTTCTCACGATCGTATCGTCGAAGTACAGAAATAAGTTGATTGGGCCGTTCGGAGCCCCTCGACACAATTCGTATCGGCGAAGTTGGAAAGGGAAGGAGAAAAGATTTTTCCACAAGCTTCTTCCCCGTCTTCCTTCGTTTATCTCAAGTGGTTGAATAACCAGACGTAGTACAATTCGAAACTTTTATGAAGCAATAATTTTCTCTGATCCTCTTTTACTGCCTTCCTTCGTCGAGTTGTTGTCTCTTAAAATTGAAATTCCTTGGGAGTTTTGAGAAAAAAATTAATAAATTAGGGTTATGCATCGTAGACATTTTATGTACAAGGAGCCTGGCACATCACATTTTTCATTCCTATCACCTATCACTAGGTATGCCTGATGTAACGAACAGGAGTTCGGTACTGCTCAAAATACTCACAGTACCGCATAACACACTGCCTGATGTACAAAAAAAAGAGTTCATTCAAGGTAAAACACACCTGAAGATTTATGAACTGTACGGCAGCTCTTCCTGGCAATAAATTTTCTTCACCGGAAAATGCAGAGAAAAAACAGGCTCAACAAAATGAATAATACCAAAAGTAACGCTCGCCTAAGCACCTTCTCTTCACGAAAGATTCGCATAAATCTACAACAATCGCATGTCACATTAGAATACCAGGAGTTCGTGACGAGCCTTCTCCTCACCCTAACTGAAAGATTAGAAAAATCTGTCCATTTTAACTCGCTTCCGTGCGTCCCCTTAATTGTTCTTCTTCACGAGTTTATTATCCAGCCCCGAACTGAATATGGTGTAGAAAAGTTTTTTTTCTCGCGTTCTTGAACAACTTTTTTTTTCCTTGCTTTCCGCCACCTTTTTTTTTTTTTTTTTTTTTTTTTTTTTTTCAGGTGACGAATAAATTAGAGTTCCAGGCCACGGAAATGATAATGGCGGATGGCGGAGGCCGAGGGTTGGCATTATCGTCAATTAGTTCTACTCGGGGTTTGTAATTTGTGAAATTTCCTCTAGGCGTATAATTTTAGTAGGTCCCTGTTATTTAGCTTCATAGTGATTCACAAGCTGAATGTATGGGGTTGGGGTTTAAAAGGTGTCGACGTCCGACCCTGTTCGACGACTCTACAATTTACTTTTGTGGTTGTGATTCCAAATCATTTTTTATTTTTCCCCACAAAGGTCGGTTACTACTGTGGTTAACATTGCCACGTTGTTATACCACAATGCGATCCTACCAAAAGTATGCATCCTAAAACCCTTCTAAATTTTGAACAGTATAAAAAACGGCAAAAACGTGAAAAGAAAGTTGTTAATCTGCTTTATCAGTATCACAAAATAACTAGATATTTGAGCCTCGAATCGTTAATAATTATTTTTGTTACTACCGCTATAATTTGTATATTCTTAATTTGAAGTGAGCTACTGTAATTCTCCCACAGAAAGACAGATCACAACGCCCTCTATCGAGGGAACGCACAACGGACGTAAAAACCCGGGCGCTTTACTGAGTGATGTCTTGAGTCTTTTACTATTGCAAAATTATCAAAAAATATCGGATTTTTTTCAGTTATCCCAGACGTTTGTTGCTCGAAACAAGCAAAACCACTGATAGAACCTAAAATTTCGGACCCACTGTAACAAACCCTGCCAGTTTTGTGGGCAACCCTAACACGCTAAAATGTGCTGTTGCATGCATCCCTGTCATCGTTCATTTTTCCAACCCGAGTCCTAATCTTCTTCAAATCTTGTTTGTCCCTTTCTCATGTTTTACCTCTAAAACAACGAGATTCCTTCCATTGGTAGAGCTCTCAAACGGTAATTACTTCAAATTAGTGCCATGTGGGTTCGATCGAAACTCGAAAACTTATACTACGACATCACAGTTGGGCTAATATTCCAAAACTGAGCGAAATAAGGAAGGAGGCCTGCTAGATAAATACCGTTTCAATTATACTCATTCCTGTCCTAAGGTAATTCACCCTCCCATTGACTATAATTGTACAATTTTCAACAAGTAAGTAATATTTGCACGTTTGACTATTCTTAGTAAAGAGCGTCAGATTGAATAATTGACCTAGTTGAGAAATCGCCGGAATGTTCTTCGTTTCACTAGGGAATTTTGTCATTTCGTCGTTGAAACTCATTGGCGAGATAGACCAAAATAATTTTTCCCGGCGCGACCGCTTTTTCCCCCCGAGCTCTCGCCATTTTGTACCAATTCCTTCTTGGTCGGAATGGAACTCTCCTCCGAAAGCTTCAATCCCGTCTGTTCCACCCTTGGGACTTTCCGAGGAATATTGCTTTTTTCCGCCTCTCGCCATAACCACTAGATTCATTTCCAACCCGGGTGAAATACCTCGTGATTCAAAACCTCCTTCTTAGGTCTGTCAAGAACAAATTCGCTCGATCCACTGGAAAGAATGCAAATTGGGACGGTCTAAAAATAGAGAGAAAAAGAAATTTATAAAACTCGAATGGAGGAATACAATGAGGACGATCAAACACCCTGCAAAAGGCCAGAATGAACTTTAATTCTCGAATCAACGAAAGAGAAATCATTGAATAATCACGGATTACTAACGAAACGGTTGAAAACAAACAAGTAAAAACTTCCTAATCGCAACGTCGGTCTACAATTATAGAGTAGCATCACCAATCCAGAAGTGAAAGAGAAGTAAAAGTTTCGAGCTTCTATCTGGAAGCTTTAACGACGAGACAACTTTAAAAAGAAACTTTTCCCCTGATTTTGATATTCGTATCATGTCGACTTTTAGCTCAGTAATCGGGTTTTAACTTCTTTTTCGCTTCCACTTTTTAGGTAAGTTTCTTCGACCTCATGTATATTTGAAACTGTTATAATTATCACCATGGTTTTCATCAATATTGTTTTCGATTGTTCCAACCCCTCGTCTAATTGCATAAGTTGGTTAAGTGACAGACCCAGCTTCAGAAGAGGAATACATTAAGAGGAATCAAGAATGAGATTCCGTTTGATTCTACATGGGTTGTGAATAAATGAGTTTTGTATATTAAAAGCGGGATCCCAACTCATGGAAAAAAAAAGAAGAAAATGATCACAATTCTGTCCTTAGATGCTCCCATTAACGGGCAACTCACCCTGGC
>CM034005.1:16494561-16538604 GCA_019603395.1 Cyrtorhinus lividipennis | reverse complement strand
AATCGGAATGATACAATCGTACTGTTTTGTTAAAAAAATTTTTTTTTTGAGTTTTCATTTTTGAGGTTTCAAATATAATTCTATAAAATGCTTCAAAAATATAAAAGTTTTTACAAAGCCTTCATTTGGGTCTTAACCTATCATTCAGCTCGATTGCCGCAAACGGAGGATGGATAAAAACGCGGTTTAAAATTGGTTTTTGCAAGATTAGCATGTGAAATTTCCACATTGATTGAAAGTGACCGTCTATTGCACACCAAAGACGGTTGTACTGGTTGATACTGTTGCAATAGCAAATCACGCATTGTGATTTAGCACGGAACACGCATCAAAGGGGACCATCCTAAAATAGCTAAAAATACCAAATGCTGACAAGAAAACATGATGATTTTTGACACAGTTAATGAACAGTCCACATCAAGAAGATGATCAACAGAAGTTGGAAAATGAATGATATTAACTACCACCGGGCATTGCGCTTAATTATTTACTATAGTAAGGACTGAGTCTGAGGACGAATGCTCACAGTTTCATGGTCGGTGCAACATGCGACGAGCCTTACTATCATTTGCATCTTTTCTTCATTATGTCGGTCACGGGGGCGGCTATAATTTGCGCAGGGCGCTCAAAATATGCAAGAATGCAGATTGAGTTTTCTTCCGTTCTACTCCTATTCGTGAAGATCGTACTTTCAGTGAACATCTCCCATAAATCATCACCATAAAACCCTCTAGAAACCGTTCTTACTGCCCGTGTTTGGCAAATTGTGGTGAGCGTCAAACGGCAAGTTAAGAAACACCGCAAAGATCGGGTTGGAAATGCGAAGGGTGCGGTCGTTCTTTAAATTCACTCCGCTCCCTTCAGCCCATCAATTCCTGTTCATTTCCTTCCACCGAAAACTCTCGGAGTCCTCGCCGCTCCCCTCGATACGAACCATTTCCTCCGGAAGGTTTAGCAACACTGTTTTTCGTCTCACACCCGAGTCAGGGTTTTCCGCCCTTACGCGTAATTACAGACACGTGGCTTGATGTTGAGCGAACGATAAATTGAGACTAATACGGGACCGAGGCTGTAGTTTGGTTCTTGCCACTGTTGGGGAGGGGAACATTTTGAAGGAAGAACATAATATTTTGAGTTGTGGAGCTAGGTTTTAATCATTAGTCAGTATTGAAAAATGAAAGCGTACGTAAATATAAGTCATCCAATTAAGGGAAGAGGGGAGCCCTGGGCTGCAAGTAATCAGTAAATCCCTCAAGTGCTCAAAAGAAAGCGCTAAAACTCAGAACGAGGACGAGACAGTCATGCATGTGCGCATAGAAGAACTGTGAAAAGGAAGAAGAAAACAATTCAATAGGTCACCAAATACGCCTAGAGATTTATACACTACGATATAACATTATGAAGAACAATAAAAAAAAGAAAAAAACCGTATTTTCTGGAAAATTACAGTAGAGATTTGCCTCCATGGTGTTTTACTCGTAGGTTGACGATAGAGGCAGGACAGGAGGTAGCAGTCCCACCAACACCCTTTCATAGATTTCAGTAGCTGCCTTCACAAACAATGCTGAATTCTATATTAGAGACTGCTGATGTGAGATTGCTTGACGGCAGAGCAAAGGGCCAATCGTATGTTGTTGCCCTCTTTTAGGCACATTGTGATTAACCGGAATTGAGAAACAATGACCGTCGGTTTCTGAATTCAAAAATCTTCGACCGTCAAAAAACGCCAGAAACAGCGAAAAATGTTCGGTTATTTGACACTTCTGGTCTACTTGAGAAAAACCTCCAAAATTTCCCGGTAAATTCACTAAGTCGTCAACCGTGAGGTCCAATGAAATGTAGAATTCGGCCCTCTACTGTAACGTAAGGATGATTAGGACCCAAAGTAAAAAGATGTAACAAAACGTTATTTCCTCTTTAGTTTCGCCCACTTTTACTTAAAACATCCTAAGTTCACATTTTTCATTCATCAGAGCTAGCTTAACTTAAAGAGGGAAAACGAACTTCCTCTGGTACTAATATTCTTCATTTAGTAACTATATTTGAACGTACACTAAATTCATAGACGAAAAGGTAGGTCGGTACCGATGCGTAGAAATTCCGTTCACCTGAATACATTTCCACCGAAACACTGCGCTAGAAGAGAAAAGGGTTGAACGTATCAAAAAGCGAGAACACACATGCGTCAGCCGTTATTTTCCACTTGGATAGCTCCCTCGCAAATGGTTTCTATTGTACGTTAACTTCAAATAGGACCCGAAACGGGAGGCTATTGTGGTTTCAGATAAGTTGACCTTTCTGGCGAGGACCCACGTCAAAGGGTTTGAATGGTAAAGCGACAAATCGTTATGGATCTCCTCTTCATTCTCTCGATAAATTCCCTCTACTCGAATTTTCGACCATCTGGTGGATTTGGAACATTACGACACTTTGAAACGGAATCGTGAAGTATCTACATGTGTTGCTGAAGAATACGCCAAACATGTAATAAACTTCTTCCCGGGGAGGGGGGGGGGTCTTAGGTGACATTCTTTCACTTTCCAACGACGTCAGAACAAATCAAAACTCGTTGAAGATCAATCTGAACATAACATTCAACCAATTAGTAAAGTTCTCGACTTTTTGACCCAATAATGCCCCTCCACTCCATTTCCCTGTCAGAGTCAACTTTCCAATAAGATCCGTCCAGTTCCGCACAACACTCGCCTCCGAGCAAACCAATTAGAGCTCCCGTCTCCTAGAAACTGCTAACGATCTTCCAACTAGTTTGCATCGGAAAACTTCTTTTCCACACTAAAAATTCATTCAAAACTTCCATCACTCCCTTCAACTCCAACACGCCTTGCTAGAGAACTCTCGGAACTCACCCGCACTCCTTCAGAGTACCTACAGAACCAACTCGGCGTTGAAGTTTTACTGCGGGAAATCGAATGCGGAGCGAAATCTCCAAGATGCCTTGGGTGTTTTGAGGATTCTTTTGCAGAAAGGGCCAACAACTTTCTCTCTTAAGAAACTAGTTAATGAATCTGGCAAAACGTGAAGTTGGTTGGTGGGTAATTATTTATTCAAATTTGCTCCGAAAACTTGCCAAACTCTTGTTAGAGCGTAGGGAACAAGGTTCATTACTGTTCGTAAAAGACGTCCTTCTGAAAGAACGCTCTGATGTGACAGCAAGTGGTCTCAGAATAACATTCAAATGATTATTTCAAATAAGGAGGAAAAAATAGGAGTAATTACTGTTTGTGATTTGATGATGCGGTGCCAAACACTGCACATTGGGTCTATAATTGGGTCGTTGAGTTCGTTAATTTAAGAGTACAGTAAATCTGATTTACTCATAAAAACACTAAATTATTCCAGTCTCTCTTGGAAAAACTGCATTTACATAGGTATATTGATATTATATTTCATTCAATGCACAGAAATAAAATCCTTTTCCTGCCTATTTGTTGAATGAGCGTACCTTACTTAATTCCGGCTCACTTCTCTTTCTGGCGAGCTCTCCCATTATATTTTCAAGAGCGCTTCACCGTAGGACAACTTAAAGGAACAACCCAGCCCTCTCTCACCTCATCTAGTTTAATTTACAACGACTTTTTTTCGGGGCTCTACTGCTTGGGCGCTTGTTCGTTGATTAAAACACCCGGTTTTTTTCTCGGGGGGCGAACCACTTACTCTGCTCATTCCCACTCCCGACCTATATCTTTCGAAAAAGCGGGAGAAGGGGTGAAAGCTGAAGCTCGTTCGTGAGGAAATTGAGAAGCTTCAAGCTTGTTTTCCGCCGAAACAAAAAAATAAAGGAGTAATGGCCTCATCAAGGATACACTCCTTTGAAATCAGGGTTTCTCTACTTTTTTTCGTTATATTTATATTCATAGCTATGTCAGCTTTAAACGCGGGCTCAGGGAATTCCAGAGACCCGTTCGTTCATTAGTAAAGCGGTGGGAGAAAAAAGCAAGAAAAATTGCGCTTTTCATTTTGCCATACTTTATTAGGAAGCACGCTTATCCCGTTTTGGCTCAACCTCCGCTCAATTTTTTTCATTTTCATTCAGTGATGAATATTATGCCACACAAAGAATGATAATAATTTTCATAAACTTTACTTACTGGAGAAACAACAACCTTTCAAAAATTTATAGTTCACGTTATCCGAAATGGTTCGTGAAGGGTTGCTGGATTGGAGCAAGACTACAAGCTTCACCTAGACTGAACAGGACCGTTTGAGGAAATTGAGGAGAGTTTGAGGAGTTCATCAAATACGTGCCGGAGTCACCTTACCACACTCGGTCAAATAGGCTATCTTAACGCTCTCTGAGAACTTTCAAAAACACGGGCATGAAGAATGTGCACAGTAGTAAAAAATTCATTGATATAGTGGCAACATATGAATAGTGTTTGATTATTCAATGAAAATAAATTGAGTAAATGGCGGGTACCACGTTTAAATCCTGCATACAAGTCGGTTCTTTTAATTAGTTTTCTCACTGTGCGAGGAGAAGGATTCATACTAAATTCGTGTGGGATGGCAGAAAACGAGAAATTTCGTTGTTGCTGAATGGCTCTTGGGTGGATATTAGCCACTCGAGCGGGCCACTTCCGACGCACTTGAGAAAGGAAACCCACTCTCCTCACCCGTTGTTTCTTCTGTTATCTGTAGAACTCACTCCCGTCCCTCACCTTCCGTTTTAAACGATTTACCGAGATGTCCAAGTCATACGACTTGAAGCGATTCTAGAGAGCGACACGATTCCATTTGGTGTGTAAGATGCACCTTCCGGGCTTTCAGGGCATTTGAAATATTTTGAAAACAAATCTGTAATTGGGCTCATATACCTAATTTTTAGTACGATCGCCCAGAATGAGGCGTGGTGTGGGTGAGGATGGGTTTTCGGCGTTCTTAAGGACCAAGGGGTGTTCCCTCAGTGAGGTATTGTATTTCACAATGAAAAATTTGACCGATCCCGAATCGACGTTGCATATCAGAGGAGGGTAGGAATCAAAAAGCTTTATAGAAAACGAGTAATTAAATAGTTTGAGTACAATATAATTTTAATGGGGCTCTTACATCACACGATTCACTAAGCCGTTCAACGAGTGAGTAGATTTACTTGCAGAGATCATTTTGGGTAAAATCCACTCGGTTTGGGACCAGTATCAATGGATTCAGCGTCCGAAATTTTGAGAAAAATGGTACCTTACACGCCTAGTATAGGAAATAGTGGAAAATAAGTGGAGCGAAATGGACCAAGAGGGAACATTTTAAGTATATTGAATAATTTAATACTGTTGTTTTAGCCTACTTACAATTTGAAATTAAGCATTTCCATTTTGAATTGCTACATAAAGAAAACCAAACAATATATAGTATGGAACTGTTCAATTGCTATTCAGAGCGAATACGGTAACATTTCACCAGAACGATAGGTAGTTTGGAAACTATTCGACAATTATTCATTGGGTTTCCGAGCTAATATGTGACAAGTATTTTCGCTTCTTTGTAGCTCCTGAATGGAGTCACAAAATGTGTAATCGATATAGCACGTGAACGCCAATAATACGATTTGAGGTTGAGGGGTTGGAAATTGCTCGTGGTTTGAAGGAGATGAATGGGGATGAGAAATTACGGCAATAACTAACTCCAGCCATAACGATCCGATGGCGAAGTATCAAACAGTTTAGAGGTGTTTCGCGTGTTAGAGTGGACTTCACTGAACGGTCTGCGCAACAATTACCAGCAATTAACCACTTTTTTGATCGATAAGGTAATCTCGTCAATTCTACAATACTACTACTACTTATATTACAAAGGATTGGTATTAATCGAATTACGAAGCTGACGAAGGGTTCTGAAAGAAATCGTATTTGCGATACCTTCTGAGAATATTGAAGGCTCGCGTTTTATAATTAGAGTTCAGTCGACGATAGAAATCCAATCGAACGAAAGTATGATTAGGTATGGATATCACTGGCACGATATTGATGACTGGGCACCCCTGAAGAGTTATACAGTTGAAGAGCTCATTAATACCCCCAGGATATTTCCATTGAGATTCTCTCCTCTCCACCCTTCCCCCTTGTTCCCCCAGATTCAATTTAGCTGAGCGCTCACCTATAAAGAGAGCTGGTCTGGGTGGGACAGTCGGAACAATTAATGGTAGGAGGGATTCCGATCTGTGATGCAATTGGCTATTATCCTCGGAAAGCGGTAGAATCCTCTCGATTCCACGTATCAAACACCTGATCATATGTGTAAAGTGTGCTGGATATTTTCATTTGAAATGTGGCACCTAAAGCTGTGGAAGGCAACGAACGATTACATGCAAACGGTATGTTGAATTCTCGGGTCCTATTTTCCTCCCTACGCAGGAGGTTTTTCATAACGCATTGGACGAAAAAGATGATTTCTTAAGTTATCCTGATTCACCCATTAGGTATAAAAGGGAGAACTTTGAAGAGGGGTCATTTGATATTCAATGAATCAAACCCTTGACCTGCTGGTGCCTACTTGAGACCCTGACTAAGGTTTGAATGGGCCTTCGAGCGAGCCGGAAAGGTCTGAAGAAGCTGCTTTACAACGGAAATACAATAAGTACAAAAGGGGGTGGGAAAGGCTGGAAGAGAGTGGCTCTTTAGAGAGGCCTGAGGCCTCGTTTGAGAATTCGAAGGGGGAGAAGCCTGTTCCTGAGTTAGTAAACACGCTCATTAGTAAGCTATTCAGAGGAGTGGGGCTGCGAGGCCGGCCATATACGTTCGAGTCCGTGCTTCCCCTCGCGTGATGTCGGTGGGTGTGTGTGTTCTCATTACAAGAAAGGCCTCTGTGAGCTATGAGGCTACGAAGGGGTGAGACAAAAGTGAGCCAGTCAACCGCACACGGGGAAAAGCGCTCGAAAGGCAACAGTAAAGGACGCGCATGTACCTACGCTTCAAGCTGGGTTTTTGGATGAACAGTTGTGAGCGAAGACCTTCCAAACGCCATTCGGCTCATTTACAATGAAACAGATGAAGGAAAATCCGAAAACTACACACCACAGCCAAAACTGCCGGTGGAAAATCGCTGAAAAGTAGTTACAAACTGTGCTAAAAACCACTCAATTACTGCAACTTCTGCTCGAACTTCCGAAATAGCAGACCATGAGTAGTCTGAGGGATATCAGAATGCTGCAGCCACTGTTCCTTGCTCAAGTCCTCACTCGCGGCCAGAGTATTTCTAGAGCCGGGTTCCAGACCTAGATTTCAGATTTTTAGACAATTTTCTACTACCAAAATCATCTGCTTGAAAACATAGGTTGATTATTAAGGGGCAACCACCCGAAATGAATAACAAATCAAATGACGGAATTCTTTCCTTTAATAGCAGTTAATGTGTACACTCAATAGCAATGTGGTTCACATTGTTAGTCATCTACGCCAGCTATAGGGCAAAATGGACTAGCTGATGGGCACCTTTCCATCCGCTCCTTGTTGTCTTTGCAGAGATCACCTGGAACCGCAAAATTTGACGATTTCAGTAGTTGCAGTCACATTTTATACACACATTAATTTGAAGGATATAGTTGGAGCAAGTCAGTGTTGATTTTTAACAGCCAATCACAACATGGGAGTCTCTATTCTTGGCAACATTAGTAGAAGAGATGCTCCTCCATTTGGGTCATTCAGTGTCAAAGCGTCATTGATACGTACAAACGTCCTACCTACCTAATAAAAATATTTAGTATAAAATATATCTATAACTCACTGGCGGTCAACAGTGATGTAGGGCAGTTCTGAAAATGGCGAACAAATGATATAAAATTTGAATCATAACCGCTCAAGGTGTTGAGATCATGGAATTGAATGTCTTACCTTGTATGTTTCACGGAGGAAACACTTAAGTAGACTTTCAATAGAGTAACCCTCGCACGGAGCCGTTTGTTTCATTGCTGCAGAACGCGAGGTATGTCGGGATAAGTATGACATTTAATTATACTACCTACAATATTTGAGTATGAATGGACATCAAATTGAATTTAGCATGTTCAAATTTGTACCATATTCACACTTCTTCATCACAACTTCTTTAATTTGGGGCCCAATCTCCAGAATAACTGTCTTTCATCGTTGCTGCCAGTTTAGCTGTATCAAATTTTTTTCCTTCGCCCTTATCAGGGAAATGACACAAATTAATTAGAAATTTAAAAAAAAGTATTTGCGTATAATTTTATAACAGTCCTCAACTTACTAAGAGTCCCATTTTGGACAGTATACATTCCTCCAGGCACTGAAACAACAATAATCACTCTAGTTGTTAACAACATTGCTGATCTCACATGTTAGCGAAAAAGAACAAATTAATGCTCACTTACGTCAAACCCTTCTGGTTTAGGAGGTGGCCCAGTCCGGTTGGTGAGTTTGTCTCTCACAAGATCAACGCATTCATTCATGAATTTTATTTGGTTTTCAATGATCAAGGGAATTTTACAGCAGGCGGCCAATTCAATCCTCTGCGCAGTATTGTAAAATTATTATGAATTTACGAGATAGTGAGCTGGGCTCATAAATGCAATTTAAGGAGCACGTTGACATCAATGAGGTTTAGTTAGTGGAGAGGAGCATCAGCCAATCAGGAGCTAAACAAGATCGCTGCTGGTTAGAGAAGGTTGAGTAGCGTTCATTACTGTATACGTCAACACACTTGCAAGTATGCTGGTAGACGCGCAGTACGGTTTGTTTGACGCATTACATTTTGTTGTCAATACTATATCTCCTATCCAAAGAGTTTTTTAATCTGTTCCTCACGTATGTCAACTTGCTTCCTTGATTTTTGTTTTTCCTAAATGTCACACGAGTGCAGAAACTCGTTTATAAAACATATTAAAAAAAAAAAAAAAAAAAAAAAACTCTTACCTTGCCCTTTGGTGGTGAACATTCATCTGCTTTGTCTGTAGGTGGAGCCTATAAATGTAAAAGCCCTAAAACTGAATACGCTTCGTTAAGACTCGAAGAGCGCCATGATATTGTTCTGTTTTAATTCATAATTCATAATTTTCTTGAAAACACAAGCACAACCCAAAAAAAAAAACAAAAAACTAATAGCTGACTCTTGAACAACACGTCTTGAATTTTAGTCATATTGCGCACATCATGTGAACAAGTTTTAAAGTTATCATTTTTTTTAGATTCATTAGATTCTTACTGCCTAGCTATCGAAATCCGCTATTTAGCTGAATTATCATTTGTTGTATAAGCTGTTTATAAAACCAAAATTTAATTAAATAACTCACTGCCAGGGCAAATGCTGAGACGCCGAGGACCAACAAAGTTCGAAGTGTGTACATCGTAGGTACTTGACCGTTTCAATTGGTGTCTGCTCTTTCGAAAAACAACCTTTTTATACGGAAGGTATATCTGATTAGATTTTTTAAAGTTTGTTTTTGAATTGGGTAAGTAGCGTAATTGTAGAGTTCCGTGTGTTTGACAAACGGCGATTGTTGTGTGACTGACAGCTTCCAGACTTTTTTTTTTGTCAATTCAGTAACTCAATAGGAGAATGAATGAAGCCGGATGAGGTTGCGGAAATCGTTTAAACGATCTAATAAATCGGGGGAACATTAAGCTTCAACTTAGCAACAAATTTTGTTAACATTTCTGTTAACTCATTAACAATATCAATGTTCGTCAACGTGGGAGTGGCTCGTTTTCCTAAGTCCCGCCTCTCTACAAACCTCAGAGTCTTTACTAATCGACTTAAGACAAAGCCCGACAATAAGTTCTCCATACTTGTAAAAAGCAATATAATCTGTGAATAGTGAAATATTTTTTTCTCCAAGGTCGAAGACATCATGAAACGTATACAAAACGCTGCAAATCCTTTTACAGGGGGGTTATTCATCGGATCAGGAGCATGGAGAATATAGGGGAAATAGGTTGATAAGATGCCAATTTTGACCTGATCTGATAACCATATCAACGGATCCAGCATTCAAGATTTTTTTTTTTTTTTTTTTTTTTTCTTCCTCCACGGAGGCCCTCACGGGTCTATTGTGGGTGGAAGGTGCCCCCATGGGCTCCTTCCTTTACCTCAGGCCAGCCCTGCACCCCTGCCTAAGGTCCTGGACTCGTCCAGCCCAGTAGTCGCCAGGCTCTAAGTTGGCGTGGTAGTCGCTGCGGCTCACAATGGCTCGTCTAGCCTTTTCGATCCTTAGCCCCAGGACCCCCGCACTTAGACCTGGGTGGTCACAAAGCAAGCAATACTACAAAGGCAAACACGCATGTTGTGATATGCCCCCGGACAACCATTTTGGATACTTACTGCCGGTACTATATTGGCCTCACGACGTCGAGTAAACGCCGGGGGGTGCTGGATTCGAACCAGCAGCCTCGAAACTCTGACCACAGGAATCTCGAGCCCTTAGAGACCGACGCCTTAACAGGCTCGGCCACCTCGGCCCCCTTCAAGATTTAGTAGAAAATGATACCCCACACGCCTAAATCACCGAGAAACTGAAAAAACCATTATTCAAAAAGCTCATTTTGACACCTACTCCCTCCTCCCATTTGGCCAATCGGGCTGATATGTTTTGATGATCAACTGAATCCAAAAACGGGTCCCTGATCAAAATTTCAAATTTTTGGAATGAAAATGTCTACTACCGAAAACGGCAAAAAAAAAAAAAAAACACTTTGGGGCCTACCGGAGGCGGTCGATCCCACATGACCTTGAGAAATTAAAACACAGGTTCATTATTCAAGGAGTAATCAACCAAAAACTTTGGATCCTATCGGAGAAGGTTGACCCCCGTAACCTTGGGCATGATTACATAAGTTAATTATTAACCTGCTAATTAATAACAATCCCAAAAGAAAGTAGGAATATTAAAAACTAAGGATTTAATGTTCAAGAGCGATAATTTTTCCATTCAATCAGATATTATCAAATGAACGCAAGTGCTTGAGATCGAATGAAATTGGTTCTCGAAATGTAGGTACATAGCTCAAGGCAAGCGATAATTCGTTTGACACATAATAAATAATAAAAGTGGACCAAATACAACGATAGAATGGAACAGCAGGGAGCTACCAAAGTCTGGTATTGTAAGGTCCCTCACGTCTCAAGCCCAAGGCGATCGCCTGGGAGGCATCTGGCTCCGAATTAGTTGAGATTCCCGCCAGCTCTCCAAAGCTAAGACTTCAATTCCTCCAAAAAAAGGGGCCTTTCGAAATAACTCTCGAACAATTTACTGGGTACCCTCGATTGCTTTGCGCCTGGAGGCACGACTTCCATGAAAACCCGATGAGAAATCATTGCGGTTTATTGGACACCACACATCACGTTCGAACTGCAGAGCGTATGATCGGATCAGTGTTTGAACACAAATATCCAATTTCCCTCCACATTGCTCCCCTCGCGTACCATTGGCAAAGTAGAGATGAACATTTATAGCAAAATCAATCTTCAATAGAGCTCCGTTCAGCACAGGATGATTCACTAAATCGACTGTTTGAATTATGAGAATATTGAAACGTTTCCAGGATGAAGACTTGCGACGCTAGGCGGGGAAACCATTCCCTTCAAACTGCGACGAGATCACGAAATCCTTTCCCCACATTATCAATTGATACGCAATTTGCCTCGCTCGGCTCATTCGCCTTCAAATGGCGTCTGCCACGACTATGTATACAGTACCCAGAGCAATGTTTCAATTCAAACCCATCTCCCATGTCAGAACTCAATAGTCCTAACAAATAGGCGATGCAAATATGTAGCCTGAGTGAAATTCTCATTTATAGCTACAGTAAAATTAAGCCCAGTGAGAGCTGCTAGCAATTACCATTATACAATTAGCACCGGGAAACAGTTGTCCTCGGCAGTCCCTAACTAATTTGAATTAATGAACGAGAGATCTCTCTCAAGTTGTGTTTCTCTTGAACTGTCCTCCACCTTTGCGTGAAGCAAAACACGAATCTAGCCTGTAAACGGTAGATTCTCAGGTAGGGGACCTATAATATTATATAAGAAGCATAAGGAAGCACATGCATCATCAGACCATTAGTAGTTTCAGTGGATGCAACTCCAAGCAAATCCTCTCTTCAAGGTTCCCGCTGAACTTTTTAAGGAACTGTTTAAGACCCCAGGGAAATATATGAGCGTGGGCCTTGCTTTGTCGGAAGCTATAATAGCCTTTCATTCCAATGGGGATGCGTGCGCTGGTTATCAGTTTTGGGGGAGAACAGAAAACTAGATAGGACTTTGTGATTGTTCAAGACCTTATGAACATCACTTCGTCCAATTTTAGTCCATATACATTTTTTAGTCGAGCCTGGGTTAACTCTATTTACGTCATGTTCAATTTTTTGTGTGACGTTCATCCGACGAATTTTCTTGGAACAAGAGAGCTTTAGAGTTCAACATTCGATCAGCTCTCCAAATAACGTCCGGGTTCGAGACAACCGCTAACACACAGTACCACCAACTTATACGCTACTAGCGCTCTAGTATTGTCGTGCTGTAACATCAACAACGGTGAACAATAGAAACAC
Source organism: Cyrtorhinus lividipennis (assembly GCA_019603395.1). Classification (NCBI taxonomy): domain Eukaryota; kingdom Metazoa; phylum Arthropoda; class Insecta; order Hemiptera; family Miridae; genus Cyrtorhinus; species Cyrtorhinus lividipennis. The sequence goes on along the minus strand of CM034005.1, from coordinate 16,526,086 downwards.
GACATTTCCAAGCGCATTTTCTTTTTCTCGTCGCTTTCCCGCTGGGGATTCAGTGTTGTTTCCACCACGCGAGAGTTTCCTCTCACATTGGAGTAAATGGAAAGGCCTTTTCAGATGTAAATCGAAAGGGGTAGAAATGGTCGAGCCTCTCTCGGTACCTCTAGAAGCCTCCAAAACCACCGGTGAACCAAATGCTCAAGGTTGCTATGTAGTTCTGGGAGAGGTTCTACATAATATTTCCCTTTGTTTGCTACTGCAAGGTACTGGTCATGCTTTTGCCTGGTTCGTGCAATTGCTTGAATCACTGAACCACCAAAAATTTGTGTACGTCACGAGGTCGTTTCACCATATTACGAGCGGATGAGTTTTGGGCAAATTCATCTGAACGGGAACTCACCGTAATATTGGTCAGACCCAGAGCAGCTTGTTGTAGGGTTCTGTCAATTAGCACGCGAACAGTCAGGTTATTACAATCCTCTGCATTTTCTTTCGGTATAACAAGCAACGCAAAAACGGTGGATGTAAATCATCTCTACGCGAGGTGCGGAACACCCTGTACAAACGGAGAAGGAGGTGACTGACGTGACAGGTCGGTAAATCCGATTTCATTCGCCTTGTTTACTGCAAGCCAGCGTCGTCAAGGGGGGGGGGGGGGGGGGTGAGAGTTCGTGGGACTGTCAAGACACAGCCATTTCGTACATTAACCAGAAAAACCGACAGATGTAAGCACTGAGCAGTTTTCTCTCGACATGCCAATTAGAGCCCAGCTTTGGAATGGTTCGATCAAAGTCATCACTCAAAAAAGTTCTCAAAGGTCATGTTGAATGATTTATTGGAAATTCTGATGCAATTTTAGCCATTGGAGAAAATATTTTTTGAACTTCCTAGAAATAACAACTGACGTTCAGTCAAACCCAATGTGCCAGAAACTTCAATAATCCATTCGTTAAGTACCCGTACAGGGTGATACAAGTGATATAGGGTCCAATATTTAATTATAAATGATATTCCACGTCTATGTTCCCAATAACTCTGTTGAAATACCCCTTTTCACATTTTAGTCCATGCGTTCATTTACCATGCTGCAAATGAGTTGGGTACTGCTCGGGCTAAACTTAGAATACTTTGCCAAAAACATGACGTTTAATTTTATTTTTGAAGACATTTCTTAAATTATGAAACCGAAATTAGAACGAAAGATTTTTATTTTTTGATTGTTCTGTCTGAACAGCATGAGAGTACAATATCAGTAGGAATGATGAACAAAAAACTAGGAGGACGTATCCAAAAACTCAATAATGTAGAATCAGAGAAGTTGCAAACATCGCCTAACTTCTTTGTTGAACGTCAGTCGAAAATTACGAGTTTTCAGAAAGCAGATAGCATCTTAATTATTGTAGAATTCTCGAAAAATGTGGTTGTAACTCCCGGAACATAGGTACTGTAGAAAGAAGGGCGTAATTGAATTACGAAGGTTCCTCTAAAGCTGGCATGTCGCAAAGCCCTTATCGTTTGCCAAAGAATCCCCTGCAGGGTTTGCTTTGCGTACGATGTTCAGTCACGGACGCACATTTACCTGGATTATTGATTGACGCTCTATACTGTACTGAAGCACGAGAAAAGGTTTACAACCCCGAAGAAGCTTAGCTTGTTATAATTCACTCAACTCTTAGCCATTGCTTGCGACTAAAACTCAGCTGTTTCCTCTCCCCAGCGGCTCATATATTTACTTAGTTAGAGAGTTCTTCAAGTGCCGGAGGAAGAACCTCTGACGAACGTGACAAACTCGAAATTCTCGGGCTCAATCAGAACAAACTCGTCAGTCTCACTTAAAGTTTCATATCTGTCTCTAGAACGCAAACAGAAAAAGGATTAGAACGTCGTCAAACATTCAACAGCTCTTCATCAACTTCTGAGGCGTGCTTGAAATACCCGACAGCCAACTCCCTTCACCCTTTCCGTTCCAAGCAGATGAACTCGACCCGAGATCTCCATTCTCCGCTCCCATATAGCCATCAGTCGTCGAGTGTCAAATGGGCATTTGGGTTCCTATACAAACACGAAACTTTCCAAGATCAACCCAGTTCGCCATATCACTCCATCTTTCAACTGAAAAGCCCTGTCCCTTCTTGGACAACCACAAGCGTCTAAAGGACACTTTTACTTCAATCGATAAGGGATTTTCTTGCATTGAAACGTTTTAACGGAGCATTAAAATCATCAGTATCAGCTCCTTTGTCTGTATTGAAATATGCTACTGTTGGTCAGTGAACTTTTTCTATGTTGGTGTACGTTTATTAAGAAGCGTAAGGGCGTCAAACAGGGCTGGTTGTCATGAATTATACATTATTGCACCAGACGTATGAAAAATGTTTTGAAAGAAATGGACAATGAAACCAAATTATCCAACTTCCGGTAAGCTTTCTTAACGGAAAATTATTTCCTTTTGCTTGTTGAAGAAAAAATCCGTCTCATTTTCATTCTTTTTTTCGTACTATGTGGGTAGATGCTCAACCAAAGATGGACGTCTGCCGTCCATTCTACACCGTACAATGGTCAAAGAAGAGCTTGAAAGCTCCAACAAAAAATCTTTTGCTCATCTATTATATTTGAGCCATATTCCTGTTTTTTGAATGACATTATAAAATTCCATTAAAAATGAGCCAAGAACTGTGAAATCCCATTAACTGAGGGCGAGTATTTGTCAAAACTCTTATAACTCTCAAAAATTAGGGTCATTAAATGGTTCCTGGCTATCAGCTGCTCAAAAACCCACTATATACCACTAATGCTTCACTTTGTGAAGGTTCACACTTGTTTTCCACCGGCCGAAACTGAAATCAAGCAATAATGGGTCTCCAATACGTAGAAAATACTGCCACCTGTAAGTCCAAGCAGGGAAGCGGATAAAATACGAAAAGCTCCCGTAAGGGCTTTACACCTTTTCGAGCAGCTTGGGTACGAAAAAGGCCACCCGTGCATAAAGGGTTCGAAGTGAAACAGCCTGAGATGAAAATAGGGAAGGGAGAAATGGAATTGAATGTAAGATGAAACCAAGTACGAACAGTCTTTTTTCATGCCTTCCCTTTGCCCAGTTTTGCCTTACAACGTGCCCCCGGTAAGTAGAGTGGGACAATGAATCTTGCGGGTAAAAAAATCCTCCAGGTAGACAGAAAGATTGGGAGAAGGAAACCCGGGAAACAGGCGGATATTCTTTCTCGCTTCTCCACGGTGGAAAGGAGCCTCTTGAAAAGTAGTTTTCCTCGAGGAGCGTAGGAAATATGAGCAGAGTTGGTGGGGTGAACGTTGTTTTTTTTCTTCTCTTCTTTAAGCTCTACCCCCATTCACTATTCCATTCTGCCAAGAATGATCCAGGATAAAAAACGTCTTTCTTGCATATATACTTTCATCGTTTTCCTATTCTTATTTGACTCATTTCAAAGCGCATTCAAAAAGCATTAATTATTCAACCGACAATCACACATTCCTTTTTTATCTCTAATCTGATAAGTGGCAACGTTTCGGAAACCGTATCATTTGGGCTCCCCAATGGTTCCACTAGACAGACAAACACAAGATAAGCATAATGTATCTTAAACAAATCTTTCTCATATTTTGAGAAAACACTTTTTACTTATTGAAGAGTGTAAATCCACCCAAAAAATACGTTCGCTACAAAAAAAAAAAATTTGAAATGCTTAAAACATTTAACAGTTTGTACATAAATGGATTTAATTGGGACACTATTTGTGCCTAACACATTTTTCAACCTTATCAGTGCAAGTAGAGGCTTAAACGGCGTACGAGCGAAAAAAATGGATTTTGATAACAGATTTTCTAGGTTTTTGAAGACCATAACGTCTTTTTTGTTAAATTTTGGACTCTGAATCGATTGTTATGGCACTGGCCTTGCTATCTCACACAGAAGGATGTTCCAAGAACTAAAAGGACTTTCAGGAACAAAACCAGTTTTCACTCTTTTCATTTCTTATGGGATTATCTATAAATATGACTCAGGAGTCCTGGAAGTAAGGCATTCTGTTGTGATACTACACCTAGGACAAAAACTATTGAGTAACAGTTAACGTTAAGAAAATTATTCAATTTTCAGAAAATATATTTGTGACACTACATCCTAATGATGTTGTATAACTCTATAATTATTCTTCAAGTCTGATTAGATCCAAGTTTTAAAATTATATATGCTTATTGAATGGGCTGAGCAGCGAAAGGGTGGGATGAGACCAGTGAAAATCAATGGGCTGGGTACCCTCACACCCACTTGTTGCTCATCTAGCTAAGTTCACTCTCGGCTCCCGCGTTTTCTAATTATTGTTATGGCAAGCCTCGATCGAACAAGCTCGGAATCACAATCGCACTAATTTTCTGATATCGTTAGAACCCAATCATATCTGAATAAATGAGTTCCAATATTTGATGAGCTTCGTCTAACAATCTCGAACAACATGCGAGACTTTACAGACGAGTTGGATTGGATTTAAGCCCACGGACGTTCCATACAATGTTACTAATGGAGTCATTATTAAATTTGAGGTTTAGATTTCATCTCACTGCGCGTTAGAACTACACTGGAACTACTATTGAAATCGAAAAAACACCTTTAGCATAAACTCAGGGGTAGGAGTCGAAATGTGTACTTCAAAAAATGGATTTTCGAGATTTTAGGCGATCTAGGGGTATTACTTTCCACTGATTTTGGACCTGAATGCAATGAGACGGATCTCGGAACGATTGGCGCCCACCAGGAGAGGTTATGGGTCAAAATGGGTACCTACCTACCTATTTCAAAAGTGTGTTTTCGAGTTTTCTAGTACCTAGGTGTCTGGGGTCTCATTTTCCAATAAATTTTGGACGCTGAATCGATTGTAATGTGTTATCGTGCTCCTGATCCGAGGTTAATGAGTACAAGGACGGGCTATTCCAACAAGAATGATGAACCAAAATGGCGAAAGTCTAAGGCTGTAATTGTTTTGCGCTCATGTTTGAAGAAAAAAATGGTGATCCGAATTTAATTAGGGCAATTCTCTAGGAGTAACGATTTCTATTATAGCAAGTGATAGCTTCAAATGAAATTTGCAAATGCTTTTAGAGGACTGAGCTCTGTTCGGGAATGCCTCGAGAATGGGATGGAGAGCAAACGGGAAAGCTGGCAATCTCATGAATCAGTCATCTTTCCATTCTCGACGTTTGAGCACTTTATTCAGCACACCACGGGTTCCTCCGAGGTCTCAAAATCGATCGTATTTAAATGATAATGATACTTCGTTGTTTAGCTCAATCGGAATCATTAACGTAGTGACGGCTTTCAATAGAAGAGGCCACGTTTCTACTTCTTCTAGCTCAGATAAAAATGTAAACGAGAGGACTATCATCCCTGAAAATCTCATTAGATTGGTCGAAGCTCACCAAATCTCACTGCATTTTTCCTATTGTTCCCCAATAGCTCGGTGGGAATCATCGGGAATCGTTTAGAGGAGGATCTCTCGGCGAAGCGTTACATTCGAAAAATATATTGTGGGAGATAACAGGCTACTCCCTTCCTATCTTTACTTCCACAGCGTTAGCCGTAAAATGGAGAAAATATACTGAGGGAGACGCCAGCTGCTATACAATTGAACGGGCCGGTGGGAAAGGACGATCCGAAAGAGGAATAAATGATCAACGTTAAGAGTTTCACCTCTAAATAGTTGTTGTCTATCGGCAAAGTATCATGAAAAAAATTGACAAACGGCTTTTAGTCGTGGATGCGAGGAGTACTGGAAAACTTAATGGGCATCAAGTGATCAGCAAATTCAATTTGAAACATAAATCGTGTATTCTAATTTCACTCTAAACTCTGAACATCAAATTGGATGGCTGGAGGATGACCAAAGTGTACAATTGTTATATGTTATATAAATAAATTATTCAATTTATTCATTTTTCTCGCATTGGGCATTCTCAGATATTAAATCATTTGAAGAAAAAGGTCAGTCATATACCAGAATACCGATAGAAAAATTAATATTTTCACACTCAAATATTAAGTTACGTATTTTGACTAGCTGGTGAAAGATTTGTTGTGTCGACTTTACTTACGTTCAACCTTAGAAGCCAATATCCGTAATGCTATTTGCTTCTAAACTTGATCCTACGGGGGCACTTATATTGTTGATGTTTGTTGAATATGTCTCTTGAAAAGCCAAGCACAGCTTAATTCTTCTGTATCTCAAATTTGATCAGTCGCCAGCGGGCACACAGTTGGATGAGATAGAAAAAAAGAACAGATTCTGAGCGTTCCAAATAGTATAGAAAGAACTTGGGGTGCCACGGCCACTACTCGGGATTGAATAAAGTAGAAAAACCGTCCAATATTTTCCTATTCTCGACCCGAGGCTGTGGTCGGAGAGGGAGTCCTGGTTAGAAGACGGGACCCTTCGCGTTCTCAAGGATGTTTACTTCCCATTCTATGCTAAGGAAGGAGACGGATTCAATAAAGCTTTGAAAGGAGCCCTACCCTACCCAGACATGTGTTTTCCTGATATTACTGGATGAGAAAGGGGAGAGAAAAAGTTTTCCTCTTTCTTTCTATCACGGGCGCCACCAGGACTGTTTTACATAATCCACAACTCCCCTCCACTTCCCTCGTTCATGCGGATCCTCTGTGGATTTTCCCTGGTGTCACTTTTTTCCCCTTCCGCGACGGGCCAGTTATCTTTTCACCGACTTTTTCGCTCGTCTGTCTCTTCTAGAAGGAAAGAAACCCGTTATTTAATAATGGGACTGTGATATCAGTCGCAGAGCTTTGTAGAGTGGGAAGCAGTGAAAACAGTTGTGGTTCGTAAGCAGTCTGAATTATTGCCTGGCGAATGGAAAAATCTGTTTTATCGTTTCTCGCTAAACATATCACTTGAATGCATTAGAGTGCATCCACGATCTGTATTTCATCATGTTTGATAGTTACTTGCACTTCTAGTTGAATTCAACAGTATAAAGGACACTGATCGGTAATAAGACAAAAAAGTGGGTGATATATGACTTAATAGGACTCCTTCCTGAGGAGACTATCTTTATGAAGCCAAGCGCTCGAAACATAGGAAATTGGGAAGGAGGAATTTCTTTTCTTTTTTTTGGGATTGGGAGGAAATATCTCTGTCTCTCTCAAACATTCTATTATCTGGCCGATAATACATAGTACATTTATATTGCCCAAGGAAAGCCATGGTCACATTTCCTCTGAATTACTGTTACCAGGAGGGAAATTGAGGCAGAAATCTCGTACAAAGTAAATAAAGAGCTCGCCGTTGAATGGCCCAAGCTCAAAAATCGAAGAAACAAACAACTGCTGGAGGGAGGTATTTCACGGTTAGATGATATCATACTCCTAAAGTGCCTGCGGTTTTGTATCCACGCTCACATATATACTGTTTAAGGTAAGACAAAAAACCCATGAGGACAAATCCCACGAGAAAGTTACGAGGAAGTATTGTACTGAGAAAAGGGACCTCAAGATTAGCTTCCGCTTTTTATTCCTTCCGCATGTGTATAAAGGTCTTTTGTTATGTTTATATCTTGACGGTGACTTTCTCTCGTGTAAAAGAGAGCGCAGCAAAAGTCCATTTTGCCTTAGAGCACGACCTTATTTCAAAGTCTTTCCGCCGTAAACCATCCCAGCGCCTCCATTGCGCGCCCCCGAGATAAAAATTAGACTCTTCAACCAACTTTTGCGAGGACCATCTCGATTATTCCCCCTAGAGACCCCTTCCGTTACGTTTTCATACTTCCGTGAGGCCTTTTTTCTCGGTGAAAAACCTAATTCCTGACTTATCACTGCCAGTTCTAACTCTTATCTTTATTATTTCGAACTTTCTTGACAAGTTTTATGGCTGTAGTTGAAAAAAAGTTTCATAACAAGAACGGATGGCTTTTAATATCCGCCGTTATTGCGGCTATTTGTCTTTCCAAAGAATAACAACTGCGATTTAGGGGAGGTTAGTATTATTTTATGAAAGTTATTATTTGATCAACGGGAAATTCACCAGAGGCTCTTAGGCGAGATATGGAATAAAATGTGTCGCACTTTTGTGAAGTTTCCCCAATAAAATCGTAGTAGAACGCAGAGTGAATGGAAAAGTTATTGTAGCTTCCAAATCACGCGGTCCGGAACTGATTTCTCCTTAAACGAAGGACGTTTTCTGTTTCCTGGCTGATATAAGGACAGATAAAAAATAATAAAAGGCGTCATTTAGATGAACATCGAAAACCGTCCTAGTAGCACATGTTGAATGAACAACTGTTGGGTAACAATATTTTCGGCTTAAACTCATGGAGGCAGACGGGTTGGGGTACAGTTCAGCCAAATAGTTGGCAATGGGTTGGCCAAACGCTGGATCTTAAATGGATAAACAACTCTTAGCAGAGAACCGAATTGTTTGGAAATGCCAACCAATGGACAACAATGTTTTTAGCTTAAAAGGAAAAAACGGATAAATCATCCGTTGGCCTATGATGGACCCGAAAAAAGCCGTATTTTGGTTGGCCCACAGCTGAGAAATGCTTTAAAAAGCACCTCCAACAGCCTACAGTTAGGAGTCAACTAGAAAAAATTCAAGGACTTCCCCTCTTTTTTCTCATATTCATCTGTAGATCCATACATTGCAGGGTGGTAATTGCTTTCAAACAAGTGGCAGTAGTACGCGGATTTTCGGAGTATCGCTGTCTATCTAATTGTAGACTGTGAATTAAAATCCGAGCGAAATAAATTCGCTCGTTGGACGGCCGCGCGCGAAACAATTATCCAACGTCCAAAACCAATGAGGTAGGAACGTGTAATCCAACACACGATAACGAACGGTAGCCGGTCAGTTATTCAGATACCCATGCAGTAATATAATCAGGTGAGGAGAAACAGACCGCTTCATTACTCTATGAAAGTTAACACGTTCGTTATGAGGGAAAATTCATGCTCACCGAGCTGGACATTACCATTAATTTTCCAGTTTAATACTCGCCGTACCCTACTAAGTTCTTTTGTGCGGTAAATGAATAACAGTGTGGGTCGGTGATGAAGTTCTGGACTTAGCACAATTATCCACATCCAACTACGTCGTGGCATCTTTCCAAAATAATTCACGGTAAAATTGGAGTTTTCTCACAATCATCGCCCTACTTGCAAGTCATGCCCACTTCAACCGTTTTCCATTCTAGTTCTCTCCCGTCGGAGAGATTTTTCTGGACATGGCCAGCTGACAGTGGTCGCAAAAATGATATTTCGAGGAGATCCATTATTGGACGTTGAGGGCCCAACCTGATGGGTTCTACCTTTTCATCATTTGATTTATGGTAATGCGTACGCTAAATATCTCATAATGAAATATTTTCATTACTTTCCAGTGATGACTCTTATCCGAATGCAAGGCAAAAGGTCATCATAGAGAGTAATGCATTGATGTGATGAGTAAGACTGTGCGATGGATGTAGGACAGTCTTACCATATCTGTGTTAAGGACCTTCCTATCGAATAATACAGTGGGTTGAATTTTAGCGAGCCTACACTTATTTTTCCAGAAAGTGAAGAAAATTAAACAGGTATTCTAGTCTGGAGCTGAACGTGAACTATAAATAAAGTGTCGAGGAAGTAAGCTGTACTTCGATGAGGAGACATTGCCTGACCGCCTTGAGTGGAGACGGGTTCAGCCTCTTATCAGCAGTCACCCATCCAAGCAGTGAACAAGACCGATGTCGCTTAACTTAGGAAATCGAACGTTATCCGGTTGATTCGCCACCGTACGAAGTGGTTCCTTTGCATCTCAAGGGTGAACTCAGTGGTCATATATTTGACATTGTTTTGTTACCTCATGGATTGCTTTGGGTAACATTCTTCACGGAAACGCTGCTGAACGGAGTATTTAGCATTACATGCAATCCAATCTGTCAAAATTCGAAGCGAGCTACTCCTATTCACTAAATCGAAGACAGGATGGCTGAAACAATTCTTATCATTTCAAGAGTGGATGCATTATCTGGGTCAAAAGCGGGTATTTTCTAAGGGTTTTGGCGTCGCTCATTCACGTCACGTTGGCCACAAGTCTCAGAATCAACCGTTTCGGGACTGTGAAAATTGTGCGGAGTGGAAAATGTTTCAAATTTCTTCAACACTCAGATCCACATTTCCTTACTTCAACATCCTTTCTCCAATTATTTGTCACTTGAGAGGAGTGGTGTTAACAAAATGTATCAGGGTTTTGAAGGATGAGAGAAATTATTTTTGAAATATTATCAAACGCGAGAATCGACTCGGAAAGCCCTTAGACATCAGAGAGCTTCTTTCAAACTCTGTCAACCTCTATCCTCAAAATTTCCTGTCGTTTTAATTTAACGGGCCGTTGGGCCAGTGAAGTTGTCATTGATCTGACGGGGAGAAATATCAGCTTAAATTCTCCCCTCGGGTTGATAGGGATGCAAATGAGATCCCGGTCAACCTCCGCAGTTCATTTACACAAACTAGATGATTGCTCGCGTACCAACCTACTGGGGGCTTTTCTGTTGGCCGGAGGGGATCAAGCTTCGACCCGTCGAACCGGGTTTTAATTGTGAAAGCCGATGGAAATTCTACCAGAGCCGAAGCGGCTACCTCAAGCTGCAAGCCGCACATATACTCGTACGTACTAATACATGAGTGGAGGGTATTGTTGCACGAGGGCGGAATACCAATAAATCGACTAGTCACCGTTATTTATGGAAAGCGTGGATTCCGAATAATGGAATCAGGACAATGATCCTAAAGAGTTTCGTCGCAGTTTGAGTTCCACGATATTGTTAACGGTATTATCGCCCGTATCGACTGACGCTTGTCACTCGGCCAAAAATAAATAATTCCTCAGCCTCCATTAAGAATAATATTTGTTAAAAACTCCTCAACCGTAACGATTAACATTTCAATTTGGCTAATTTAAATGATTGTTTTTCTATTCTTCTTCTTTTGAACGTGGACTTTTCTAAGTAATTATGTGAACCTAAATTTGAACACCTTTGATCAGTGGTGAAAACTTTTTTTTTTTTCATTATAAACTGCTTCTCGTGTATCCGTTTTTTAGTTTACCGGCTTATAAGGCTTGTGATAACACTTTCGGCCGTACCATTAGGTTAATCCCCTCTAGGAAATTCCCATTCGTTCAGGGCATCAGGCTGAAACGATTGGGCGGAGCCAACAACTTGGGAAAGACCCTGAAATATACGCGGGTTAATGAATAAAACCTCCCGAAGTGGCTGCACTGAGCGGACTCGCTCTTTTGAAATATACTCCGAGATAAACTACAAACCCATGAGAATACATAATTTATAGCTTTTGTCCGTGTTACAGAGCTCTTAACGAGAATAACCTGTGTTGGGGAACGATTTTACATAATTATTGTCGTACCGTTTATTTATTTAGCTACTCTCAGATAATTTATTTGGCTGCCGGCCATTCCTCGCTATTAAACTCGAAAAGAACTTTCGCCTCTAATGCTTACGCGAGTTCCGTATAATGTACACATTAATGTTTCAGCGATTCTTAATGAAAGCTTCTGTAGGATGAAGGGGAGCCATTTTGGGATTGCTACCACACAACGGAAGTGGGCGATAGCGATACGTAGAAAATTTATGAGGAGGCCGGAACTGCGTTATAATGTAGGTATACTGCGTAACGTTCAAGCGATTTTCCGCGACTAAAACCTCGAACGAGGCAACAGGAGGAGAGGAGCTAATCTGTGGAGCCCAACTAATGAGAGCCTCGTCACGCACTGCGTCCTTTTCACGAGAATTCGGAGGTCTACATGTTGTGTAAATGGGTTAAGGGATGCTCCGAAGAAAATTTGAACTGCTCAGTAGAATTTTCAATGCGAGTATTGTTTTCAAGTAGGCGAAATTTGTAGGCCGCTTTTGCTTTCACGACTACGAGGCGCGTGTTTCCGTTATTCAAATTGTTTGCTGTAGGTGGTATCGAAATGTCTAATTTATTATCGTTTCAGACCTTCTGCCTAAATTTTATCCCATGTCTGCCTGTTCAAAAGTATCAATTGTATATATTTTGAAACTCGGATGGTTCAATAAACAATATCAATTTGTTGTTTATTGTATTTCATAGGTTTGAATAAGTCAAAATCTAACTGAGAAGGCTCATAATCTTATAGTGTTTTGGGATGAAAACAACTCAATCAAAAATTGCATACGATTCGATCATCTTGATACGGTTAGGTAAAGGTCTCTAAGTAGTGTTGTTAAGAGCATACATCTGCAGTGATTGGTGAGCATGGTTCTGCATATCAGTCACCGATAGCTTCCCAACAACACCTGACGTTGAAGCCTCCGGTGTCCCTAAAGATTCCTGATGTTGGGCTAACTGGCATAGTAGCTTAGGGCTAGGATAGCCATTTGGAGAAAAAAGCGAATCCCCCAAAGCTGCACAGCCATCCCAAGTCTACGCAGGACTTTTAAGTCGTAGGGATGCTTTGAAATATGTGCTTTGCATGCTAAGACGAATATATGATATTTATGAGCACCAGTGAGCGGGATTTCTTAAGGAGAAAAGTCTTTGAAATCTTACAAGGACCCAAACAAACTCTTTTCTTCCTTCCAAGACGCCGCTCTAAGAAGCATTACACTTGCACCCAAATTAGCACTACCCTAACCTCTTGCTTGAAAGCTCCACTTGCCGAGTCGGGCTCTTTGATGTTGAAAGAAGCTTGCAAGACGTGTGAACTCTAATGAACCTGAATTTAAAAAAAGACAAATAAGAAAAAGAAACCTTCGAGGGAGCTAAAACAGAATTTCAAAGTGAGTTTCTCCTTTGGTCTTGATACTTCGCCGTAATGGATTCAACACTACGGAAGAAACTTGCCACTTTATAAAAAGATCCTTACTACAGTACGCAAGTAAAAACCACAGTTCGCAAAGAAGTTCCCAACAGCGTAAAAAACCAAGTAAGTAATTTATGATCAAAAACCGACCTGTTTTCTTCCGAATTCCTTCCTCCTTCACTAACTATTTAAAGTGCTGTACTGAACACAAATGAATGAATTTGATTTACCGTGGTCTTTGCTTCTCATATAAAACGGGAAACTTTATGAATAATCAAATAAGTGGGTCATTATTTCGTTTCAAAGTGGATTTCTCGCTCGCACGCTTCTCAACAGTGCTTTTGTTTTGTTCTAAACGTGACAGGAATGTAGATTGGTTCACGTACCATCCAACAATATATGTATTCTAGGAGCTGTCGTTGGGAGATGATATCAAATGGAGATTTCGACATGAAAACCTCGTTTCGTCGTATGGAATTCCAGTTTTAATGAAGTACGACCGTCAATTTAGACACAAATCCTCTTTACAATATGCAGCTTCAACAGATCTAACCTGATCAGATGTCCCCAGAAACATTAGAAATCAACACATTTTGTGAGAAAATTCAACTACCACTAGCTTTGCTCCCTAATCAAAATATGGGAGCGAGCTTTGTTCTTTGAAATTCCCACTCATTGCGATTAAAATCAAGAGAATATTTCGAACCTGTATAGCCCAATGGGAGTCCATAAAGCATGAAGTATAGAAACCAAATTTTATATTAGTAATCGATACATGATTCATTTTGGACCACTTAATCGCGTGAAGCATTCACATTAAACCACATAAAAATTCCAAAGAAACGTGAAAAGTTCCTTCCAGCCAAAGCAGAGGAAGTTAACATTAGATTTTATCGTTTCATTTATTATTCAGTGTAACTTCATCTGATAAAAGGACCACTTTGTTATTTAATTTAGCAATAATTACTTATTTAGTATTAGTATTATTTCCTGCGGTACTCTGGTTAGTGAACAATTTCCTCAAGAATCAGCTTAGTTAAGAGATGTTTTTTCCGCCTTGATAACGAACAGACGTTTAATCAAAGTACGCAAGTTTAATGAAATGTCCACAGTTAATATTATGATTCATTATTAAATTCCCTCCGTTCCCCCGGATTTGGTTTATGTATCACAAGAAAATGGAAAAGTCCCCTCTTTTTCTTTCTACGGGAAAAGAAAAGTTGGTTCCGGAAGTGAAAAAGAGGCCTTCCATTTAGATCCACTCAATTGAGCTTCACCGAAAAGTCGTTCCCTTCCCCCTATTATTGTACTGCTCGCCCACATCCCAAAGAGCATTTTCCTCGTGAAAGAAACGATGGGTTTTAAAAGTGGGTTAGCGCTGCCATTCAGAAAAAGGAGAAACGGCGGATAAGGAGTGAAAGCGGGAAGGAAAAACTTATCAAATAGATTCTCTCTTGGTAGTTGTTCTTGAACTCCTCCCTTAAAATGAAAAGCCACCAAAGAGCCTCACTTCTTATACTTATATTCTCTCTCGGGGAAAACTATCAAAAATTAGACGGAGAAAAGGAATAAAAATGACAGGACGTTGCCCATTTACTCGAAGGAAACACGGGCGGAAAAATGCTTTATAAAATGGTTTCTGAAAGTAATAACGGGTGATTTATCGTTGCGGTCGTTAACGGCTGACGAACTGTTTTGCGGTTGAAAACCCCCAACCGTTTATCAATAGTAACTTTGAAGAGGTCGGTCGATAGGAGAGGAAATTGTGGAGCAGGCCATTGACTTTTAAATTTATCGATGTAGAGCAGTATAGAGAAGCTTCTCTATTACACCTAACCACGGGAAAGAAAGAATGACGAGCATTTTTCCATCACAAGTTCAACGCTTGTTTTACACAGTTAGTTCGTATTGCGACAACATTTTTCATCTTTTTTGAATCAGTAGCAGTAGAATTATAGCGGATCGGTACTACTTAGTTTTAGGTGATTGGTAAGGTTGAGTGAATCCATTTAGAAGAGGCTCAATGAGTGTAATCGTGGAATCAATGCGAGTAATCGTAGTCGAAAGTTGTCTGAAATTTAATCTGTTCTTGTTTGATGAGAGACAACCCAGTATAATAGAGGGGTGGAATGACCAAAATAGGTGTATTTATTCGACTGTGTTCGGCATCTTTCTATCCAGTAACATATTTCATTGCAACAGGACGATGAAGGGAATCCTCAGACCCCTCGGTTGAATTGCATTTTATACATCCCGCAGTTTGTTATTTATTGTTTGACCACTACCGTGATTCCCTTGTTATCTCTGCTCTGCGGGCAAAATTCTCTCAACTAAACCCTGCACGTTAGTAATTGGAACAATCCTTTCCTCCCGGTCGGGAGTTTCCGGGGCGCCATCCATAAATAAATTTGTTGAAAATTGAATGACCGCCGGTGGTCAATGGTAAACTATTCTCCGCTGGAAAACAAGAGGGTTCGCGTGTGGCGGGTTTTGTCTGTAGACCGGACAGAACACGCCCCTCCTATTAGTCGAGAAAGACAATGAGCCAAGACCCGCCAACCCACTCTGGATGTCTCGCCAGTAAAAGCCACCCAAGCTGGTCCGTTCTTATCTAAATTGGAGCAGAGGACTCGCTAGGGCGACCGAACTGAGTCGGACGTGGCTTCAGTACAAAATAACGACGTTATTTTAAATTTTTTCAAAAATTGATGCGTTCCCAATTTTTGGAGTTTATCTATACCACAATTTTCATACCCCTTCCTCCAACAGTCAAAAAAAGTAAGTATATCCATCTCAGCGAAAACAAAAGCCGTTCCATGTTTTCTGAATATGCCAGGACTTGGGTTCTGTAGTTGTCGCAACTTGTTTCTCCCTGCAATTATCCAGGGCGACAAGGCAGGGTTTCATTCGTGCGTGAATCAAAAGACTTTTCTCCCTTCTCGGTGAGACATTAAAATAATTGTCCCCGCCAGCTTACGCACTTCCCCACCCTTCGTGGCCGCATTGGAGTTGGCTCAATCTGGAAAAGGCTTATTACCTCTAATTGGGAGTAGAGTACAAGTGTTGGCGTGTACGCACTTCTGGTTTTGAAATTGCCCTCCTTTGAAATTACCTTCCTCTTGCAAGGCTCGCTGTGTTAACTTTTTACTGGAGCGACTCACAATATTTTGCCACGGTTTTCGATGTCGAGCCAAACACACGCGGCGTAATTATGAAAACACGAGTGTAATGCCTCAAAAGTAATCTCGCAAGCCTGAGCTGGTGTAATGTAGCTACTTTCTTCAATGAGTCTAATACAGCGGTTAATTATTAAGATTCCAGCTTAACAGAAGGCTATTAAACCTGAAAATAGTTTACATGGATTACCAACTCAATTTAGACAACGTAACTATGAAAAGATATTAAATTAGCATCTTCCTCGAATTTCTTTTTACTTGAACATACGTCAGTCAATAATGGTAATGATTGATAATTTGTGATTTTTCAAACACATTTCAATAAAGGGAAATCGCAGCATAGGTGCTACCTTACATGGCCTGATACTGTGCTTAAAGCGAGCGCTAGCTTAATGTGGGCTCTAAATATGACTGAGTGGTTACCGTGACATTACCTACTAGTTTCTAAGATCACGGGAACGAAACACTCCGGTTAAAGTTTCTCCCTTCATTACGCATGTTACGACTCCTTCAAGTCCTGTATTAAACCCTTTTACCACCAGTTTATTCGTTCTTTTAGTACTTGGTACCGAGATAACTTTTGGCTAGCGACCCTTGCATTTACAGAGTCATGAATGTCAACAGGAACTTTTTTCAGAGCGTATCACATAAACGGTTTTTGTCATTTACTAGACCAGAGTCGTGGTAACAGCGAGATGCCAATCCGAGAATACTTTGGTCTTTGTGCAGACGTTTGCTGCTGGTGTACACCTCTGATTGGCTGATCCTACTCTAGCCACTTCTGGCGAAATGGGCAATTGTGAGTTGCATTCTGTCATGTCATGAAACAGTCTGAAAAACAACATGGTGGTGGGTCGATACTTGAGACAAGACCAATCAAACACTGATTGGTCCAAATCTTTGTGCACCCCAGCAGTGCTTCTAGCGGTGGCTGTCCATCATGCTACAAATAGTGGGCTATATTTCGAGTAAGAACCAGCCCTGCATAGTATCGGCTATTGAAACAGATGCTCCTCCACCCCTTATTTTGGACCACACACTAACCTACTCATAACGACTCAGAGCTTTGGACCGCACAAGTGCAACAGTAATAAACTTGAAACCTATTGGGATAATGCATAGTTTATGATGTTATTGCGAAAAACAATGAAGAACCTCGATGAATTTCCACTAATGAGGTACCTATCGAGATGATGCAATAGTTCAGCTCAACTGGTCTTGAAAAAAAAAATTAAGATCTTGCAAATTTTTCTATCGTATGTCTAAGGGAGAGCGCAATACACCGGGTTAAATAGTGACAAATGCAACGGGAGTCTTGACGAAGGATTCAACTGTAGTTCCCTCCCTCGTCTGCTATTGGCAGGATAAACCACCTTCCCCCACAACCCACCCTCCCACTATGCCTTTCACCGCAGCTTGAGTTGCAATTGAACTAATGTGATGAGGTCGCCTGGTTCTCTAGAATTTATATCACAAAATTTATACCTCGAGTTTAGATTCACAACACCGCCTCATTCAAAGTACTTCGCTTTTAGCTTAATTTAATTTTCCTAAGTGGTCAGTTATGTGAAACCCTCCGACCGGCACTACGGTTCTCTAACACCTATAAGTAGCCGAATTTCATAAGAGCATTTTCATGGTGGAAAGAAGAGTTATTATTTACTACGTCAAAAGCGGCTACGAGCGAGCTTACGCAGTTACTGACGAGAAAGTCGATGTAAGATCTCAGAATTACGCCACCTAGAGCTAGTCTTGAAGGGAACATACCTTGTAGGACCTTTATTGGAGAAGGATACGGATGAACCGTGAGCGTGATAGTAGTAGGGTGCCTCAGACAAGAGAACTTTGGTCATAAATGGGACTGATGCAGAAGACACGCGACAATAAATAAAATGAGCCGTTGTTTTTTCCTAAGTGGCACTTATCGTGCCATTGTTCACGATAAAATAGTACAACTAGTATGCTTCTTTGAGGGGAAAAATTGTGTTGCAAAACATAGTCACATTATTTTTCTCTATTATTCTATTTCAAACGTTTGATTCTCCACAGGGGATTTCAAAGCTCAAGGATGTTTTTCCGGAGGAAGAAGGGCAGAGAAATAAAAAGACAAGAGGAACGGAGATAAACGGAGAAATAGTCTAGTCAGAAAACACGAGAGAGAACAAGACAAAGATAATGGGAGATTTACGAACAGAAAAAGGGCCATAGCTCCCTCAGGCCGCAGTTTTTGCTTTTTCTCGTAACCTATCCCTTCTGAAGATCGGGAATTTTAGCCAAGTTTATATTGACTTTCTAAGTGAATTCCGAAGCAGTATTGTTTCTAGTTTTGTGGTCGAAATCAAGTTTTTTTTTTTTACAAACGGATCAAACAGAACAATTTCCCACGTTTCATGTACATGTGGGTCATGTTCGGTCAGCTCAAGCTTTGAACCAGAGGGGGGTGTACATATTGGATTGATTGATTAACGTGTTTATCATCCTGCACAAATAGAACGGCGGGTCACTAATACAAATTAGCGAGGGCGACCTATCATTCTCACTGGAGTACTTTCGTTTATTTACCTTTCAACAAACGTATTTTCGGTTTATAATAATACGCTTTCGAAGGCGTGTTTGTATTTTATCAATTTTGAACGCTGAATCGATTGAGTATGGCCCCGTAGGTGGAAATCTCCCACATACAGCATAGGATAGAATATCGTATTATTGAACGAGGACGTGATAAGGGTTATGTTAGGCTGGCCCTATGGATTACTGAGATGAGTTCATTTTCATGGCATGACAAAAACAAGAGGGATCATAAGATAAATGGAACTCCTTTGAAAAGGTTGAGAGGAAGACAGGAGGTAGACGAATGCTTCCTGAACCGGAGTTATGCCGTTGCAATTATTCATCCCGTGTTTCTGGGCTATTTTTCAGTGGAAGTTGATCCTTTTGAAATATGAGCTGATTCGAACCTTGTTCAAGGTGGTAGAAAAATAGCCGGGTTTTTTTTTTTTTTTTTTTTTTTTAGTGACGTTTGTAATAGAGTTGAAGGAAAAATTCCTTCTGGAACATGGATGATAGTCTCTTCGAGTTTATACTACGCTGCCTTTTCACCGTAATAATGAACCCTTTGTGATGAGGTTTCGGCCCGTTCAAGCGAACTATAGTGCAACCTGTTGTGAAGCATTTTCCGGTCTTTGAGGTCGGCCTGATCCGAGCTCATGGAGTCGGCCAATAAAACCGAACTAGACAACAGCATAGAGGAAATGATGGGTTGCTTATCAAGGTCTGTTCGTGACCAAATCCACATTTACACCATGAGTACTTTCGTAGAGCATGCTTCCAGTACTGAACGAAATTCCGAACTGGGTTTCTCTAACTTGCGATCGTCGAACAGTTCCAAACCCGCGTATTAACCCAGGTATTCCGAGTTCGGGTAAAAATCTGGTGCAGCAGAACTGTACGCAGTTCTGAACTTGTATACCACCGTACTAAAAACACAAAACGGAGATAGAGTCCGGGCTGGTTCACTTCATAGACAAAACAAGTTTGTATTAAACTGTTTGTAGTGCGGTGGGCAACCACCGCTAGCAGCACTGCAGGGGTGCTCAACAATTAGGACCAAATAGCTATCAGCACTTGATCGGTCTTGTCTCGATTCCAACCGCTTCCATGCTCTTCAGACTGATTCAAGATACATGGACCCATGTACACAGAGTATCCTGAACTGGTGCACTATGAATAACTAAAATGGCACTACTCTTGTCAAGTTTAAATAACCAATTATTACGATTTTTAATAAACTTTCTTCTTATGAGTTAATTTTATTTATCATCCATGGCCAGGTTATGCTCTTGCAAAATTGTGTATTAACACTCAAACTATCATGCCCACAGTGAAGGGTAGCGTTTTCTCTCTAGGCGGGTTAGTAAATTACTATGGAGAACAGCGAAGTGGGTCACATAGCAAAGGGAGAGTTAAGGGCTTCGTATGGGGTTGTAATTAATCCGAAGGCTTTGCCTTCTCGGTTATTAGCCCACAGCCGCTAGATTTTCATCCGACCCATCGGACAACTTCGTGAGGGGTCTCACTTGACCCATCTCTCATTCACGTGCTCCTGAGCACATTGTTCGAACCTGCACGATGGACGATCCAGGATATACGTAATTGGTGACCGGATTAATTTAGAAAACTTGGCAGTTTTTATTTTCACCGCGACAGATGCGTTAATTTGAACAAGGAAGCAGGAACCAGCTATATGTATCACCCCACCCCTCCCTACACTAACCCACGTTCTCCAAACAACTGGAACCCCATTTTCAGTATTCACACTTCGAACTACATTCTACGAGGTAAGTGGGAGAAGGGGACATGACTTCCACCTCAAAATCTCGACAACCCACTTCCTCCTGTTTCCTGCCTCCGTTTGCGGCTATAGAGCACAAATGCAGAGCTTAGCACTTTTTTTTGGGTCTTTTGGGAGCAGTGGTAGAATGGATGTTTATAAACATTGAAAGCGTAGAAATTTAGGAGAGAATTGTTTCTCCTCAATACAAATGCGCAATGGTGTACAATTATTTCAAACACTTTCGGACAACTAATTCGAAAATAATATTGGCTCGATACATTTCAAATTTTTACTTTTCCCCAGTCCTCTTCTTCTCTCATTTGTATTCGTTTGTCAAAAGCACGATAAAACAAATATAATTTCGGTTGAATTTTTTGTTTTGTTACAGAAAAATGGAAAATTGTAGCGAGTGGTTGGAACTGGGTCCTCCGCCCGATACAATACTGACGCTGCCTCCGCCGCCACTACCATCATTTCTACAAGTGACAGCTTCGAATTTGAGCAACTGCAGCAACAATTTATGCGAGTGGGCTGGCGCTCCGACTACAGGGGTTCACTTCGTCGAGCTTCCTCCTCCGGGTGAGATTATCTCAGTTCTAAATCGTACTTATCTTCATTTACGAGTGTCGAGACGTGAGGGGAATTCGCCTTGAGATTATTATAGCATGGTGAGAACGCTAAATTTAAATATACAGCTCAAATCACTGTTTAAACCTACGAGTCACCGTTGAGTCTTGGGGAACGTGACCTGAGAATGGCGACTTGCAGAAAGCTCAATTTCGAAGTACCAAGGTTACGATCTCAACTCTTCAACCCACTGAATAACTTTATCCGCTGATTTAGATTCAAGGGTAAGTTCCAACCCCTGCCTGCACAACGAGTTTCGTAGCTGTGAAAGGTGAGCCCCTTACAGGGGATTGCCGCATGGACGGGTGAATACCACCCCTTGTGTCACCTAACCCGCCTCTACTTGTCCGGCTTCCTAGTTGGTCACACGCCAGGGTGAGTTGCCCGTTAATGGACGCATCTAAGGACAGATTGATGATCATTTTCTTCTTTTTTTTTCCATGAGTTGGGATCCCGCTTTTAATAATACAAACTCATTTATTCACAACCCATGTAGAATCAAACGGAATCTGACCTCATTCTTGATTCCTCTTAATTGTATTCCTCTCCTGAAGCTGGGTCTGTCACTGATAACCAACTTATGCAAATTAGACGAGGGGTTGGAACAATCGAAAACAATATTGATGAAAACCATGGTGATAATTATAACAGTTTCAAAATATACAATGAGGTCGAAAGAAACTTACCTAAAAAAGTGGAAGCGAAAAAGAAGTTAAAAACCCGATTACTGAGCTAAAAGTCGACATGATACGAATATCAAAACTCAGGGGAAAAGTTTCTTTTTAAAGTTGTCTCGTCGTTACAGGCTTCCAGAATAGAAGCTCGAAACTTTTACTTCTCTTTCACTTCTGGATTGGTGATGCTACTCTATAATTGTAGACCGACGTTGCGATTAGGAAGTTTTTACTTGTTTGTTTTCAGCCGTTTCGTTAGTTAATCCGTGATTATTCAATGAATTTCTCTTTCGTTGATTCGAGAATTAAAGTTCATTCTGGCCTTTTGCAGGGTGTTTGATCGTCTTCATTGTATTCCGTCCATTCGAGTTTTATAAATTTCTTTTTCTCTCTATTTTTAGACCGTCCCAATTTGCCCATTCTTTCCAGTGGATCGAGCGAATTTCGTTCTTGACAGACCTAAGAAGGAGGTTTTGAATCAACGAGGTATTTCTACCCCGGGTTGGAAATGAATCTAGTGGTTATGGCGAGAGGGCGAAAAAAGCAATATTCCTCGGAAAGTCCCAAGGGTGGAACAGACGGGATTGGAGCTTTCGGAGGAGAGTTCCATTCCGACCAAGAAGGAATTGGTACAAAATGGCGAGAGCTCGGGGGGAAAAAAGCGGTCGCGTCGGGAAAAATTATTTTGGTCTATCTCGCCAATGAGTTTCAACGACGAAATGACAAAATTCCCTAGTGAAACGAAGAACATTTCCGGCGATTTCTCAACTAGGTCAATTATTCAATCTGACGCTCTTGACTAAGAATAGTCAAACGAGCAAATATATTACTTACTTGTTGAAAAATTGTACAATTATTAGTCAATGGGAGGGTGAATATACCTTAGGACAGGAATGAGTATAATTGAAACGGTATTTATCTAGCAGGCCTTTCCTTCCTTATTTCAGCTCAGTTTTGGAATATTAGCCAAACTGGTGATGTCGTAGTATAAGTTTTCGAGTTTTGATCGAACCCACATGGCACTAATTTGAAGTAATTACCGTTTGAGAGCTCTACCAATGGAAGGAATCTCGTTGTTTTAGAGGTAAAACATGAGAAAGGGACAAACAAGATTTGAAGAAGATTAGGACTCGGGTTGGAAAAATGAACGATGACAGGGATGCATGCAACAGCACATTTTAGCGTGTTAGGGTTGCCCACAAAACTGGCAGGGTTTGTTACAGTGGGTCCGAAATTTTAGGTTCTATCAGTGGTTTTGCTTGTTTCGAGCAACAAACGTCTGGGATAACTGAAAAAAAATCCGATATTTTTTGATAATTTTGCAATAGTAAAAGACTCAAGACATCACTCAGTAAAGCGCCCGGGTTTTTACGTCCGTTGTGCGTTCCCTCGATAGAGGGCGTTGTGATCTGTTTTTCTGTTGGAGAATTACAGTAGCTCACTTCAAATTAAGAATATACAAATTATAGCGGTAGTAACAAAAATAATTATTAACGATTCGAGGCTCAAATATCTAGTTATTTTGTGATACTGATAAAGCAGATTAACAACTTTCTTTTCACGTTTTTGCCGTTTTTTATACTGTTCAAAATTTAGAAGGGTTTTAGGATGCATACTTTTGGTAGGATCGCATTGTGGTATAACAACGTGGCAATGTTAACCACAGTAGTAACCGACCTTTGTGGGGAGAAATAAAAAATGATTTGGAATCACAACCACAAAGGTAAATTGTAGAGTCGTCGAACAGGGTCGGACGTCGTCACCTTTTAAACCCCAACCCAATACATTCAGCTTGTGAATCACTATGAAGCAAAATAACAGGGACCTCCTAAAATTATACGCCTAGAGGAAATTTCACAAATTACAAACCCCGAGTAGAACTAATTGACGATAATGCCAACCCTCGGCCTCCGCCATCCGCCATTATCATTTCCGTGGCCTGAAACTCTAATTTATTCGTCACCTGAAAAAAAAAAAAAAAAAAAAAAAAAGGTGGCGGAAAGCAAGGAAAAAAAATTTGTTCAAGAACGCGAGAAAAAAAACTTTTCTACACCATATTCAGTTCGGGGCTGGATAATAAACTCGTGAAGAAGAACAATTAAGGGGACGCACGGAAGCGAGTTAAAATGGACAGATTTTTCTAATCTTTCAGTTAGGGTGAGGAGAAGGCTCGTCACGAACTCCTGGTATTCTAATGTGACATGCGATAGTTGTAGATTTATGCGAATCTTTCGTGAAGAGAAGGTGCTTTGGCGAGCGTTACTTTTGGTATTATTCATTTTGTTGAGCCGGTTTTTTCTCTGCATTTTCCGGTGAAGAAAATTTATTGCCAGGAAAAGCTGCCGTACAGTTCATAAATCTTCAGGTGTGTTTTACCTTGAATGAACTCTTTTTTTTGTACATCAGGCAGTGTGTTATGCGGTACTGTGAGTATTTTGAGCAGTACCGAACTCCTGTTCGTTACATCAGGCATACCTAGTGATGGGAATGAAAAATGTGACGTGCCAGGCTCCTTGTACATAAAATGTCTACGATGCTTGGATAACCCTAATTTATTAATTTTTTTCTCAAAACTCCCAAGGAATTTCAATTTTAAGAGACAACAACTCGACGAAGGAAGGCAGTAAAAGAGGATCAGAGAAAATTATTGCTTCATAAAAGTTTCGAATTGTACTACGTCTGGTTATTCAACCACTTGAGATAAACGAAGGAAGACGGGGAAGAAGCTTGTGGAAAAATCTTTTCTCCTTCCCTTTCCAACTTCGCCGATACGAATTGTGTCGAGGGGCTCCGAACGGCCCAATCAACTTATTTCTGTACTTCGACGATACGATCGTGAGAAGTAAACTCTCTGTTTTCTTCAGTTCAAGTATCGTGTTCCGTTGATTGGTTTCGGCCATGCTCGAGTAAAGAATCGCGCCCTAGTTTTGTTTTGTTATCAGAAGCGCCAATCAGGGGCGCAGTAGAGAGAAGAGCGATTCAATTACAGTCGTGTTTGATGAGTAGCTACGATCTTCCAGGGAACCTTTGCTAAAGGAGTGGAAGAAAAACTAGTACGTACAGCACTGATAGGAACAATGGGGGTAAAATCTAAGGAGGTGCTTCTAGATGGAGGGACTGGTTCGAAAAACACCATTGGAGGGTGCCATGGAATAAAAGTAAGCTACGAGGATCCTCAAGCCAATCCTCATGCCTTGTTGTACGGACAAGGGGGGTACCTTTTCCCTACTAGGTTATATTCTACACGTGGATGTTCGATTAAGTCGCATAATGGCTACTTAAAGCCTGATAGCGTACGAAAGGGCGATGGCTCATTCTACTAGTTTTCTATACAAGACTAACTCTGGTGGAAGAATCGCTAAAAGATGCCCACTCCCTTCAATTCTACATGATAAGCCATGGAAAGGGAGGATGACGTAATTTCTATAACTAGCCCCCTAGAGGTGCCTCCTCAGCTCCTAACCTCAATGGTCCCATACAAAATCATTTCAATAAATAGCAGCGAGGGAACAAGGCAGCCCGATTGTTCGAAATTTGGCTCCCAGTGGCCATTATGAGAACTAATTCCAACTACCCCACCCATCTTTACGGCTAGGCCCCTGATACGGAGAGATAGAAGGTATAATTATTATCAAATCACGAACTGAATATGCGTACAATTGCACACTGTGACCTTGGACAAATTTTAATAACCTTAAATATTTTTAGAAGACGTAATGGAATTGTCTGATGGTTGTCTATTAAATAAGAACTCGAAAGAACTCTCACTGCTCTCCACAACCAACTCTTATCCTCTAAACTGACTCCTAGGCTACAGAATAGTCGTTTTTTTAAAGAAAGAAGCTACTTTTAAAGAAAACCCTCAAGTCTTCTAGTTTCCCTGAATTTGGAGTTGTAGATATCTATTATACAGTATCACAGGATTGACAAAACTCTTTCAAGGCTTACGACTCCCACTCATCTTCTTCTTCAACCTCTTTTTGCCCGAGCGTCTTACTCTTGTCGAACTAATCCAATTAAATTCTCCTATCCCCTTCTCAATTGTGTTCTAGAATACTGAGAAACGGCCATATTTTCTCGTGATATAATAACTTGACTTTCACGTTGTACAAAGCTATTGGTCCTTTCCCAACCTGAACTATTCAACCAGTTTTACGTTGTTTTCTCTCTTCTTTCCAGCCAAATGTTGACTTCGGTCTCTGTGGAATTTTGATTCTAAACTTAGTTTTGGCTTTATACTGACGATGTTGAAGGCGAGTTTGTGAAATAACTGAACTGGAACTGAAGTAGAGTTGAGGCAGGAACGAATATATCGGCGACTATCAGAATGAAGTGATCCAAAAGCTTTTTTCGAAGTGTTGAAAACTATTTCTGTAGAATTTCATTAAGTGGGTGGGTGATCGATTCATAATGAATCGATTTGTCGAATGACGAAAACTATTTAGTTTGTATTCAAAATCCCCGACTGCAATATCGAGCAATGTTCGAGAGTCCTTCACTAATTATTCAGTACAAGTTCATAGAGCTACACTTTCTGATAGTGAAGAAACTAGGACAACGACCACTGAACGTGAGGAGAATCTGGTCGCTTGCACATAATAAAAAAGCTATATGCTGATTTATTTTTCTTTCTAAATTGAATGGAGGATGGTAAAAAAAAGCCAAGGTTCCCCAAACGATCGAAAATGAATTTCACATACACAGTTTAGGCTCATTCCCCGTCGATGTATGACTATAATCTAGAACATCACAGCTCAAAATGTAGAGGATGGCTGAAATGATGATGGAGAAAACTTCTACTAGGGTCGTTTCGTTGCTATTGATTGCAGCCAATGTACAAGGAGCGTACCAAAGACACAAATTTGTATTAGAATTATTCATCTTAATGTCAAGGTTATATTGAACACAAGGGAAGGTGAAGAAGAATGAGAGAGGCCTGAATAATTCACAACTTATTGGTCTCCCGTGGGTCAAAACGAGGTAATGACAGCGAAGAGCTTGTAACTGTAACAGTAGTGGAGGAAGAGAATTCCCTACTGAATCAAGAGATTGTGAACCTCACGAAAGAAAATACCGTGTCCGTGTCTTATGACGGCTCTTCTCACTCGCTTGAGCCTTCTCGCTGACGTTGAGTACACAAGTTCACTCAAGGATGGGGTTATATCTAACCGTCAAGACCTGGAAGTGTTGAGGGTGAGGAAGCTTTTGATCTCTGAATCTCTCAAAAGCAACGCTCAGACTTCCTTTGTGAGCCACTTAATGAGCACTTACGAACGCGATGAAGATCAAATATCGATCATATTGAATGCTAGTCGACAACCTGAAATGTAGACCAACGAGTTGACATTTATTTTAGATAACATGTAGGTCATCAAAATCAGCTGCAAAATATTTGTGTTGTAAGAGTGTAGAAGTAGGTTCTCACCTCAAATGTTTTAGTTTCCCCAACCGGGTTAAGTAGGGCAACGACTTGGATGACTTGGAAGGGGGGGGGGGAGCTCTGAGCGGGGGAGGTTTAGATGGATGAACCCTGCCGGCGCCAAACCTTTTCGGGCCCCTTTCTGCCGTCAACTTTTCTCGCGGGCAGGGGAGAAAAAAAAACATGAAATAAATTTGTTACGCGGTGTCTCGACAATGTACGGTGGGAAGCCTGAGCAAATAACCTGGTCCGCAGGCGCAATGCGTAATTCTTTATCTTCCAAGGTACCCGCACCGACCACGATCGATCCTCCAAAATGAGTAGAGAAAGAAGCAAAGACCAGGCTTCGTCACTGCAAGTTAAACTGCAAGTCATAAATATCAAAGGGGCCGAAAGAGTAGGTTTTTGGGGGGTGGGGAGGGGGTTGAGGGGGGAGCACACAGAAAGGAACTGTTACTCCAATAAGAAAATCCACCTTAAACAATAAATCAATGAGACATAATTTGCAGCGTTTTTACGGAAGTAATTAATTTGGCTCACAAACTCGAATTACCCAATAAACTTCCAGAATTACCGACTGAAGCGTTTTGTCTCCTTAAAATTTAGATTGCATTCCATGGGATGGAAAAATCAATCCAATAAAACTTATAATAATTATAACAATTATTGTTATTACATAAACTTGCTATTATATTATCATAAGCAATTATTGTTAACGTGAGTTGATAAATTCCGTGAATCTCATTGTCTCATTGTGTTATAATATTTAGGTTGTTTTGGTTGCATTGTACGTATTGTATGGTTTATTAGAGAAATTATCGAGTATTTCTAGTTATAATGTTCAATTCATGTGATTTAGAATGATCTTGAGCGATCAGTTGTGCTTCTTGCACCGCCTATTTTTTATTCGTCGTTTTAACGCGGTTTCTCTCTGATTGATCGAGCGCTCCAACTGCCGCTCACGTATGAATAAAGTTAGGAATAGAAAACTTTTTCCATCCAAAAGAACTCACCAGTCGGAGAGTAGAAAACTTCCCGTGAAGGAGAAACCCCACGAAAAGCGTTACCCTCCATACAGCAACCTCGTACTGTTGACTTAGTTTCCCGTTAGAGTTCCCCTCTCTCCGTTCCCGTTTCTGCTTCGATTTCCGGCATCCCAAACAAACGTGTAACTTTAGTTTGTTACCGAATTGCTTCCTTCAGGCGTCATTACTGCGAGTTTGTCTTCCCCTAATCCAAACCGCACTATCAATAAGCGGTACCTTGCTGAACGGAGAAACAAATGAAAATTCAAGACGTGCTCGAAGAAATGCCAATCATTTAAGCTTACATGGAAATCGGTTCATAACGAATCTGATAAATGCATACTGTGATAACTCATAATATACGAACGTTATCTGTTGGTACAGGATACCTACATTCACTTCAGAAAGAAAACAATTTGCAAATTCTTACACACGAGTTGGTTATTCCTCGAATGGGGGAAACAGTGGGTGTGGCGGGTCCCAGATCCATTCCAATCGATTCAGGGTCCAAAATTTAGTGGAATATGATACCCCACACGCCTAGGCACCAGAAATCCTGACACATACAAAATGGGTGGATACATACCCATTTTGACCCATAACTTCTTCCGGTGGGTGCCAATCGTTCTGGGACACACATCATTGAATTCAGCGTACAGAATTTAGTGGAAAATGATACCCCACACGCCTAGGTACCAGAAATCCCGAAAACACATATTCAAAATGGGTAATATATACCCTATTTGACCCATAACTTCTTCCAGTGGGTGCCAATCGTTCTGGGACCCATTTTATTGGATTCAGCGTCCAAACTTTATTGGAAAACTATACCCCACACGCCCAGGTAGCAGAAATCCCGAAAGCACATATTCAAAATGGGTAATATATACCCAATTTGACCCATAACTTCTTCCAGTGGGTGCCAATCGTTCTGGGACCCGTTTCATCGGATTTAGCGTCCAAAATTTAGTGGAAAATGACACCCTACTCGCCTAGATCGCCCAAAATCACGAAAATCCATTTTTCAAAGAACACATTTTGAAATTCTGAAATTTTGATTCAGGGTGGAATTTAGTGGAAAATGATACCCCACACGCCGGGTACCAGAAGTCTCAAACACATACTCGAAACGGGTAGATAGATACCCATTTTGAGCCATAATCTCATTTAGGGCGCTAATCGTATCGGGACCCATTTCATTGGATTCAGTGTCCAAAATTTATTGGAAAATGATACCCCACACACCTAGATACTAGAAATCCCGAAAACACATATTCAAAATGGGTAATAGATACCCATTTTGACCCATAATCTCATCCAGGTTGCGCCAATCGTTCCGGGACCCATTTTATGAATTCAACGTACTAAATTTAGTGGAAAATAATACGCCACACACCTAGATTGCCAAAAATATCGAATATCCATTATTCAAAACACACATTTTGATCCCTATCCCGCCCAAATTTGGTCCGATCTGACTGAAAATTTTTGAGAACCAACTAGAGCCGGGAACAGACCCCTGACCCGAATTTCAGATTCTACAAATTTTGTAGAAATGTTTTCTACTACCAATGTTGGTGTGGACGGCGGACGGATCCTTGCATCAGGATTATTGGTAATAGAGATCGTGAAGCGTCCTGGACTCATTTCAATCGATTCAGCGTCCAATGTGGAAAATTATATCTCACGTGGCTTGTTCCCCGAAATTCCCGAATTTCACCCATATCTTCCTCCACTTTGAGGCCGATCGGGGTAAAATGTTTTGAGGACCAACTAGAACCTGAATGAGATCTCAAACCTTTTTGAGGCGTAAGTTTAAGTACCAGTATTCATGCATGTATCAGTTTGATTAACAATTACACATTAACAACATCTGTGCAATAAATTAAACCAAGCTGGTTTCTACCTGATTGACATACTTCATAGTCTCCAACGTGGCCTAACCGGTTTGAACGATTCGTTTCGATCAATTCGAAAATCATCGGCGTCTGTACATCGCTTCTTCATGGCTAGATCCAACGAGCAGTGAGTTAACGCCATATGCAGTCACAGAGCAAGAGGATATCTAGACCAAAACTGGGAGTGAAAGGCAAAAGTCGGATTCACCTGAGAATGATTTATTCCATGTGACACATGTATCAGAACACATGACAATTTAATTTAGATTCTAAATTTTAGAAACAGTAAACAATGTCAGGATGAATTTAATTAAAATGTCCTTAAATTAAACTACGTCCTCAAAATGAGCCCATGCTATTCAGAGGCCATTCCTCGAAGCTCTGTTGACTTTCTGATCATAAGCACTTTATAGTTTGAAGCCTGTGTGAGTACTCATGTGTCTTTTTAGCGCCCCTCCCACTGCAGCTCTGTAATCACACTGATCACAAGTATATGGTTTGGCGCCTGAGTGAGTACTGATGTGTCTTTTCAGCTGGTCTGCCCGTGCAGCTCTGTAATCACACTGATCACAAGCATATGGTTTGGCGCCTGTATGAGTACTTATGTGTCTTTTCATTGCCCCTACCTGTGCAGCTCTGTAATCACACTGATCACAAGCATATGGTTTGGCACCTGTGTGAGTACTCATGTGTCTTTTCAGCGCTCCTGCCTCTGCAGCTCTGTAATCACACTGATTACAAGCATATGGTTTGGCGCCTGTATGAGTACTCATGTGTCTTTTCATTGCCCCAGCCAGTGCAGCTCTGTAATCACACTGATTACAAGCATATGGTTTGGCGCCTGTGTGAGTAAATGAGTGACTTTTTAGGCGATCTGCCTGGGCAGCTCTGTAGTCACACTGATCACAAGCATATGGTTTGGCTCCTGTATGTGTTCTCATGTGTATTTTCAGCGCCCCAGCCAGTACAGCTCTGTAATCACACTGATCACAAGTATATGGTTTGGCGCCTGTGTGAGGTAAATGAGTGACTTTTTAGGTAATTCTGCCTGGGCAGCTCTGTAGTCAACACTGATCACAAGCGTATGGCTTGGCGCCTGTGTGAGTACTCATGGTCTTTTCATTGCCCCTGCCTGTGCAGCTCTGTAATCACACTGATCACAAGCATATGGTTTGGCACCTGTGTGAGTACTCATGTGTCTTTTCATTGCCCCTACCTGTGCAGCTCTGTAATCACACTGATCACAAGCATATGGTTTGGCACCTGTGTGAGTACTCATGTGTCTTTTCAGCGCTCCTATCTCTGCAGCTCTGTAATCACACTGATTACAAGCATAAGGTTTCTCTCCTGTATGAGTTTTCATGTGTCTTTTCAGCGCCCCAGCCAGTGCAGCTCTGTAATCACACTGATCACAAGCATATGGTTTGGCACCTGTGTGAGTAAATGAGTGACTTTTTAGTTGATCTGCCTGGGCAGCTCTGTAGTCACACTGATTCTGAAGCCACAAATGGGTCCTTGATGCCGAAATTTCATC
>CM034005.1:16452580-16493836 GCA_019603395.1 Cyrtorhinus lividipennis | reverse complement strand
TGAAAAGACACATGAGTACTCACACAGGTGCCAAACCATATGCTTGTGATCAGTGTGATTACAGAGCTGCACAGGCAGGGGCTGAAAAAGACACTGAGTACTCACACAGGCGCACAAGCATACGCTTTGGTCCTCCTGGACTTTTCAATCCGATCGAACCAAATTTGGGCGGTGGTAGGGGTCAATATGCGTTTTTGATCAATGGTTTTTTGAGATTTTTATGTACCTAGGCGTATGGGGGGTATCATTTCCACTAAATTTGGACTCTGAATCCAATAAAATGGGTCCCACAACGGATTAGCACCTACTGGAAGAGGTAATGGGTCCAAAATGGGTGCCTATTTACTCATTTCGAATGTGTGTTTTCCAGATTTCTGGTACCTAGGTCGTGTGGGGTATCATTTTCCACTAATTTTGGACCCTGAATCGATTGGAATGGGTCCATAACCCGCCACACAGTTTTTCCCCATGTTGAAAAAATGAGTCTCCATGCGCCTGGTCCGAGGAATAACCAACCCCTGTGTAAGAATTTGCAGCGTTTTTGATCTAGACACCATGAAACGTCCAGAAAAAAATTTTGAGCCGAATCGAAGAGGTTGACCATTTGCATGAAAACATAGGTTGATTATTCAAGGAATAACCAACCAAAACCAAAATGTCCGTCCGCCGTACGCGCCGTTTTTGGTAGTAGAAAATTTTCTAAAAATCTGAAATTTGGGTCAGGGGTATGTTCCCGGCCTGGGTCGGTCCTCGAAACTTTTCAGCCCGATCGGACCAAATTTGGGCGGGGTAGGGGTCAAAATGTGTTTTTTGATTAATGGATTTTCGAGATTTTGGGCAATCTAGGCTTGTGGAGTATTATTTTCCACTAAATTTTAGACCCTGAATCGATTGGAATGCGCCTGGTTCAAGGTTTATCAAGGGTTTCAGGTGACTTCCAAGAACTTTCAAAACTAACCTAAATAGACCCTGATGGTTTTTGCCCTGTACCACTTATATCTTATGGGATATTGGAATGGTGTAGTGTTGAAAGATGATCTCATTGTAACATGTGTAGTTTTTTTTAATTCGATGAAGAATTAGAATAATAGAAAAAATAAGAAGCATTAATCTTTACGTGATAGGTATCTGAATGAAATCAAAATTATTTCAATAGCAACTTCAGTCGAATTCCACATCTAATCATTCCAAATAAGTAGAAACTGTTCAAATGCTGTTCGTCTACGTGGGCGACCGAGGCTGTGGTACGTAGCCGATTCTCTCAGCTACAGTCAGATTTTTGTTGTTCTGCAGCAAAACTTTATACGTCCAAGCTGGAACATTTGGAGGTGATGCCGGACTGTCGAGGTCCTTATCGCCACCAGTGTTGTTGCGAATGTTGTGATATTCGGCGATGTCGTCGAGCTTAAGTTCGATCCTGGTGGGATTTCGACGAATCATGATCTATGGAATAAGAAGATGAGATGAATAAGGACGTGTGAAGACGTGGATAAATATTATAAATTGATCACTAATTTAAATTGATTCATTCATGCCACCTAAAACCACTCAACAACCGTCATTAGGCCATATAATTATGTGCGGGATGTACGAGTTTTCGTGTGACAACAAAGTATAAACGCTGATAATTCTTCCACAAAGGTTGGTTATCCCTTGGAGTCAGATTATGGGGGAAACAGTGAGTTTAGTGTCCTGGATTTCAATCAATTCAGCGTCCAAAATTTAGTGGAAAATGATACCCCACACGCTAACCCCCCTTAAAAGTCCCGATAATCGAGTTTCAAAAAACATTTTACTACCCACACCCTCAACAAACTGAGGCTACTGGATCCGATTCAGCCCGATTGGACCCAATTTGGGCGGGGTTGGGGTCAAATGTGAATTCCGAAAAATGGATTTTCGAGATTTTTGGCAATCTAGACGTGTAGGGTATCATCTTCTACTAAATTTTGGACGCTGAATCCAATGAGACGGGTCCTAGAACCATTGGCGCCCACCGGAAGAGGTTATGGGTCAAAATGGGTATCCATCTACCTACTTTGAACGTGATACCCAAATGAAATAAATATAAAAAAATTACAAAAAAAATTTCCTCAGATTTCTGAAATAAAGTCTTTCTATGTTTCAATAATGTTGCAACAACATAAAATCAATTCTACTCTTCAATAATTATTTTAAGAATTGATTGTTTTGTGGAAAAGGCTCCTTGATCCCAAGTTTATTTCAAAGTTGAATTAAATATTCCCAATGTACGTTAAAAAGGTAAGCCCCAGGTATAAAGATAATCTATTTTTAGAACTCAAGTTTTGGCAGGAATCATCCTTGAATTGAATCATCTTTACTCGAATAACAGGAAGTTAAAGTCGTGTTCAACAGTATTCAACAGTGAACAACAAATCTACCTACTCACTGTATCAAGTAGGCACATATTTGTATAAGTAGGAGTTGGTATGTACGGTACCGTGGAAATAGGGTATTGCAAAATGGTATGCTGATATGTGTAGGGGGGCATGGAGGGTCTCTAAGTAACCAGAGGGGAGCATGGTACAGAAAACTGATGCCCCTCTAAGGGGGGTACGCGACGGTTTTGGATAGGGTGAGGGTGTGCCCTTTAGTGCACATGGCCTCTGACTTTATCAAGAGGAAACCTCTAACTGGAAGGAGATTCAATGTGGTCATCCCAGAGAGAGGAGTTTGGACCCAGGGGCTCCCGGGGGTACTGCCAGGGGATCTGGTCCAAGATGGGGAACGGATCCGGCCTGGGGGTGTATGGCCCGGTGCCAGAATGGAAGCTCTCGCTCTCCCTTGGTAGCTGGGTCACAGTATACCAGGCTGAGCTGCTCGCAATAGAGAAATGTGCTGAGGAGAACATGAGAAGGGCCTACCGAGGTAGGCGGATCCACATCTTCTCCAACGGCCAAGCAGCACTCAAGGCTCTAATAGGATCGAGCTCTGACTCGAGGCTGGTGCTTGAATGCTGGGAAGCCCTCCAACTACTGAGTGGAACAAACAAGGTTGTCCTTACATGGGTCCCGGGCCACTCAGGGGTTGAGGGTAATGACCGAGCCGATGCTCTGGCCAGGCGTGGGTCGGGGACTGTTTTTACGGGACCTGAACCATGCCTAGGAATCTCCCGCACCCTACTATCGGGGTGGGTGGCAACCTGGGTTCGCTCCCAGCACCAGAGGCGCTGGGAGCGGACGCCACGGCAAGAACACGGTCACATCATGATGACTGGTCCCAACAAAGGAAGGGCCACGAGATGCCTTAACCTTAACAGAGCTTCCCTGAGACTCACCGTGGGCTTATCACAGGACACGGGGACTTCAGGAGGCATCTCTGCAGGATCGGGGTGCGCAACGGTACCCCTGACTGCAGATTCTGTGGCAAAGACGAGGAGACAGCGCCTCACATCGTCTTCAATTGTCCTGCCCTGGAACATAGGCGTATCAGAACCTTCGGGACTTCCTCAACCAGGAGAACCTGGTCGGAGCTCTGCTGGATCTAGACGGGAACACGGAGCTTCGGCCAAGATCAGCTCCAGGGGTTAGCACAATGGGCCACTAGGTCTAAGTGCGGGGGGCGGGCACTGCGATGAACGCCCCCTTTACCCCTGTGTAATTAATCTAATGGTACAGAAAAGTTTGGGAATCCCTGCTACAACCGGTCGTTGGTGCCCATGGTTTGCTCATTCAAGACAACAACACGAGTGAAGACGTACACAACCAACACAACAGCGGGTAAATTCGTGAAGAAAAATACAACAAATGGTTACATTTCTTCACTTCTACTTTTCTCAATTGAAGTGATAAGTCGTTTATCATCAAATCGTGATAACAATGTCATCGATACGGGAAATCCTAGAAGAACTTCGAAGAATATCGAAAATTTCGACGGAAGCTGTTGAAATGGAACTTCGTCGAGCTTCTCCGGACATTGCTTACATACTTGATACCGTCGAGAAATCTACAGCTGACGGTGTGACGTAAGTATACATTACAATGTAGTGAGTAGTCAATAATGTACTAATGTAGTAAGTTATCCCTTCACTCACCGGTAACTACGAGCAGAATATCTCGAAATACTGCGACAGGTCGCTTTGTTGTTCCTCTATCTCCACTCGTCTCCAAACATCGACTTGTACCGATGTTTACTTATCGATTATTTACGCCAGATCGATGTATTCTCGTGAAACATCTTTTTGGGCCGTTTAAGTAATTATACTACGTACCTACATACTTTTTTACGGCTTAACAATAGTTTTATTAGTGCTTTTACGGTTGTTCATGATCATTAAACGAAATTTACTCTATACGGATTCAAGTAACATCGATGTATTAGAATCGAATCGTGAGTTGTATATTCGTTATCAATGTTATCATCCTCGTCCTCCAATTCATCTTTCCTCACTTTCCACTAGGATTTCCCATCTCATAGTGCCTATTTTTGTCAAATTTAGCTGTATTTTGAGAGTATAATAGGAAAAACGTGTCGAGATTTTGTTCCTTGTTGTTTTTAATCACATTTTCCCTCCAGGAAAACAGTCGATATATCGAAATGCTAATGTTCGGCAATCGATACTCATTGCTTGCCCGCTGTGCCAATGCTCAATTTTTCCTTACTTTTCCGATTCTTCGGATCATGAGAAACAAACACATCGAAAATGTCTCTCTGTGTTAATATTATTTATTGCAGTTACTCAGCCAAGGAATGATTTTTGGGAATTAATTCAAATGTACAGCAAGCACCAATATGGCTGTGCATAAGGCCAATCCAATCAATTGGAACAACCTATCGTTACGGCAGCAATCAAGTTGTTACAATATATTATTATCATTGTAAATAATGGGACATTGTAGCGATTTATTTATGTTAGATTGGCCATGTTAGGCCTTGCAAACAAGGAGCATTTTGTGGCCACGATTTCTTGCAGTTTGCAATCTTGAAGTGCGAAATTATTGATATCAATGTCCATACATCCACTGCCCACTTGATCAATCAGTGATGGCAGTGGCCAACATTTCCACCATTCTTTGTTCTCCTGCTATCCTCTGAAGCTGTTACTTAATATGGTGCTAAATACTCCTCATGTCATGGTTTCAGGTCTGAACATATCAACACTTTGGCAAACGCCCTTGTGGACGTCTCCTGGGAAGAATGCAATGTTGGGCATTGGAGTGAGGTGTCTGAAACTCCCAAAACGATGTATGCTTATGGCAGTCTACACAGAGTCAGTGAGCTGTCATTTCCCATTTATTGTACAAACCTTTCAACATACATTGTCTAATTCTTACTTGTTTGATTGACATTTGAATGAATTCCCTTGAAAGGTTCTACTCTGTCTGATACGGGCTGAGAGTTTGCCTGGAAAAGAAGCTGAGTTGTTGAAGGCAGCCATCAGTGCAGCGGATTTGGGTCTCATGCTTGGAAAAGGGTTTGAACATCCCTTAACAAAGGCTGCCACTATGCTGACGAAATTGTTGAATCAATGTGAGTACGTAGCCACGATAGTAAAAAATACATTCGGTGATGGTAGATGGTAAAAGACACCTAGAGGAGGGGCTATGGAGGGCCCCAAGCGCTGAAACCTGGTGGCGTGTTGTGCTTCTCTTAGGTGTCCCATTCTTTTAGTCCATAAACAGCCCTAGTCCCCTGATGAGGGTTGTTAGGTTGTGGACTAACTTTTTGTCGGGTATGGTTGTCATTGGGGTTTGTGTCCCAAGGAGGGTGTTTTGCGGGATGTGAGTGCTGGGCACTCAAAGATTATGTGAAATGCAGTTTCTTCTGCTTCCTCACAGAATCTGCATATAGTTGTTGATTGTGTCACCCCTATGCGGTTCAGTGGAAAACGCAGAGGAGCGAAGCTGGTTAGTAGGCCGACTATTGCTCTTAGGTTGCTGCGTTCAAGTCTGAGTAGGTCCTTGGTGAGTGATGGGTGGGGTTTTGCCACTGCACGCTTACTGTGGACATGTCCCTCAATATTCCGCATCTGTTGGTGTGTTTCTTGCACGTCCACGCCCATGTGAAAATCTCAAATTCGGTTTGAAAAAATCGCAAATGTGTTTGAAAAACTCACAATTTGCAGAGGCAAAGAGTAGATCCAATCACCCCTCAAAACAGCGAGTGAAACAAGCCGCCATGCTACTTTTGAATTTTTTCCATAGTAATTATCTTCTCATTGCCTCAACCATAAATCTTGTGTACAGTTTAAGGCGAGATAAGTACTTTTATCCATTGTTTCCCACAGATGAGGCCAAAGGAAAGGCTTCAATCAGCAAGTTGGTGCCTCGGGATGACTCAAGATCAGGCGGGACAGTTGAGGATGAAGAATTCGTCAAGGAAGGGTTAAGCTCGATTCCTTTGACCAAATCTTATGTCCCGTCTATTGAGGAATTCAGCGTCAAATACTTCACCCCTCGAGAACCTGCGCTCTTATCGGGTAGGTATCATCCCTTAGGTGAGTTGGCGTTTAAATGCGGTAGAACTCAGGTTTTGAGAACGAAAATACTTGGATTGAACAAAAATGTGGTGATGAATTTGTCGACGTATTTTGTGTATGTACAAATCTACTGGACCTATTCAGTCCCCCTCGCCCCAAAAGGCTTGCAAATAAACATTATTATCAGTTACGGGGGAGGGGTCTATTCTGAAACATGAGACAACGATGCGTCCATGTGGACGTTTTCGAACCTTTCACCGATTTAGCTTCTTCAAATCCTTAATTCAAACTTTTAATGTTCTTGGGCAACAATCGAACATTCGCGATCTTTGTCAGACATTCTCAACTGTGACAAACGGGAAATAAACTCTGTTCAGCCGTGTTCTGTGGGTACTCACTTTGAACCAATTACACCTGGGAAGGTCAGATGCCATGGGAGGCCTGATCCGTCATAGCATTCCTTACAGTCTGCAAAGACCCCTTCAAGGTGAGCAGGGGTTCAGTTGATGGAAAACGTTAATGAAAACGTTCCTTCCAATGAGTGCGTCTTTACAGCCAATGCTTTGAGAGCTGTCCTGACTGGGAGACAATGCAGCCAGCATTGCTACATAAGATAATATCACCCGAATACCTCCTATAGGTAAGCATTCCTCATCACACCTGGGTGGCCAGGGGGAGACCCAGCCTGTCATGACCTTCTTCCTCCTCACTTTGCAGTCCTGACTGGGAGGCGATGAATAGGGCTGCAGCCAGCATTGCTACGTTCATTTTGGTCAGTGGGGCTGGCTGACCATCTGAGAGTACCTGTAAGAGAATACCACCCGAATACCTCCGATAAGCATTCCTCAGCACACTTGAGTGGCCAGGAACCCAGCCTGCCATGAACTTGTTCCTCCTCACCTTGCAGCGATGGAGGTTCCTGGAACTGTTGTTTGTGACACAGCCAATGCTTTGAGAGCTGTCCTGACTGGGAGGCAATGAGAAGGGGTGCAGCCAGCATTGCTATGTCCATTTTAGTCGGAGGGGCTGGCCGACCATCTGAGAATATTCGTATGTCACCATCCAAATTTGTCCTTTAGACATTCCTGAGCACACATTTTCGTAGCGTAAAAAAAAAAAAAAAAAAAAATTGAAGTGCATTCAAATGAGAATAATAAATTGTAATCCTATCGTTGCTTTTTGGAGACTGATATGTACACCAAAAGCCCGTTCAGCAATCTTCCCTCATTTCAGGCTGCATGGACCACTGGCCAGCTCTGCGCAGATGGAGAGATCTTGATTACCTGATGCAAGTCGCTGGGCCGAGAACAGTTCCCGTTGAAATCGGCTCCTCCTACACGCAAAACGATTGGGGAATGGAACTGACGTCGATGTACGATTTCATCACCAAACACATTTTAGGAACCGCCTCCAAAATTGGCTACCTGGCACAGCATCAACTATTTGATCAAGTAAAGTGTTGATTTTATTTTTTATTTATTTATTTTTTGCACAAAATTTTACTAATTAGTAATTTCTTCAAGATCCCTGAACTCAAGAGGGACATAGTGACGCCAGATTACTGCTGTATTTCTGACAGAGAAGACGACGAATGTGAAGTCAGCATAAACGCGTGGTTTGGACCGGCTAACACTGTGACTCCCCTGCATTATGACCCTAAGCATAACTTGCTTTGCCAGGTTGGTTACCCAAGTACCATATCTTAGTGTTCTTTTCATGACATCCTCTCAACATTATATCTCTATTTCTGTCGCATTTTCAGGTGGTTGGAGCTAAGCGCATTTTACTATTCTCTCCGGAAGACTCGGCTCGTCTGTACCCCCACGACGAGAGCATGCTCAATAATACGGCCAAAGTCGACCCCTACGCACCAGATTACGAAAAATACCCAAATTTCAAAAATGCCCCGGTTCGTTACTGCACCCTTAACGCAGGTAAGAAGCATGCCGGTATTTTAGAACCCAAATACAGGGGCATGGTGTTGTTTCTGCCACAAGTAGTACATCGAGACTTCTTATTTCAGGG
The DNA here is from genome assembly GCA_019603395.1 of Cyrtorhinus lividipennis. Classification (NCBI taxonomy): domain Eukaryota; kingdom Metazoa; phylum Arthropoda; class Insecta; order Hemiptera; family Miridae; genus Cyrtorhinus; species Cyrtorhinus lividipennis. The sequence continues at coordinate 16,485,372 of CM034005.1, read as the reverse complement.
GAGATGTTGTACATTCCTCCCAAATGGTGGCATCACGTAAAATCGTTGGACGTCAGCTTCTCCGTCAGCTTTTGGTGGGAATGAAGACGCCAGCTGGAAATGCCATCAACTATCATGGTTCCTGCAGTGTCCTGAACTCTGGCCTCAATGGTGATGCATTTGGACGCCTTTCAACACCTTTGCAGCGTCATCATTTGAAATCAGGTAGAGCAGAGTTGACTGCAGAGCGCTCCAGTGGCAAATTGCAACAGCTTAACGTCCCATTGGTTCTAGTGTGAAGATGTTAAGCTCCCATCCCAACCAACTGCATGTCTGTTCTGCCACTCTATCACATTGTAATTGCCAGAAGTAACTCCCTCCAGTGAGCCCTTATGATTCTCAGATCGGGCGAATTATTGTTTCGATACCATCGCTCGTTGAATCCACCACCTGTCTGTACTTGATTCCTCGATTCTTTCCATAATCTCAATTACGATCGCTTTTTTTGTACAAGTGACGAATAAACTGGTGAGTTATTTGTGAAGCCTCATCATTCACTTGAATACCTCGTTAGCTGTTGGCTGTTATGCAGCACACAGGTGACTGTGTATCGCATCTTGTCTTTTAGGAAAATTTATATTCATCATGGTTACCTGGGAGTCCTCTTCTCCAGCTCTGCTGTATTTTCTGGGGCTTGTGGTCACTTTGTCAGCCGTGCAAACTCTGCTTCAGCAGCAGTTGTGGAAACATTGATAAGAGCTGGATCCCACTGAAGCGAGTGCAGGTTGGCTTTTATAAGCGCATCTTACTACTCCCTCGAGGTACCCCCAATGCAGTGGTGCTGAGATGGGCGCTCTATCAATAGCCACCCATGTGCTGAATGATGCAATTTGTTGGTTGCTCCGAGTCAAGAATAAGCTGAGCGCCTTTTTCCCTATCAACCAAAGTGGCTCAAATACAACTGTTTGTGGCAGCAGGAGGCCTCTGCGTCCCTTCAAAATGTGTGCCATCAGTACAGGCTAATGGAACTGACAACTGGTTTTGCCAGCTAATGCCTACGTCGTCACGCAGATGTGGCCTTGGAACTATGGAGTTTGCCCAGACATGGACCACGCACTTCAGGAAGCTTCTATTCAGCCACAGGGCTATCTGCTCCAGGATTGGCCAACAACAATCACATGTTCCTTGGCCCAGCTGCGGGTGCTGAGCAAGCATGCTCCCAGGATACTGGTGGCAGGTGGCAAGGTGAGCTTTGTGTCAGCAGTGTGTCCCATCTGTAATTGAATTCTGGAATTTTGAGATGGGTCCTGGAACGATTGGCACCGGAAGAGGTCATGGGTCAAAATGGGTATCCATCTACCCACTTTGAACCAAGATTTTTGAGATTTCTGGCACCTAGGCGTGTGGGGTATCATTTTCCACTAATGTTTGGACGCTGAATCGACTGAAATGAGTCTCCATGCGCCTGGTCCGAGGAGTAAACGATCCTTGTGAATGAATTTGCAGCGTAATGATGTTGGCATCTTGCATCTAGCAAAAAGAACCCTACTCTTGGAGGTTGATGCAGCTTTACCGGAGACGAATGAATACTCACATTATGACATTATCTTATTTATTTTGGCATATATGAGGTGTATTGTTCACACAGAACCACCAAATTAGTCCTAATTGAGCTTTACTTCGTACAGTGGCGTAATTTTGGCGTTTGTATCGTCCAAGTTCACTCGTTGAAGTGACAGACAATGCGATTAAATTAAATTTCATGTCAATGAGCAAATGAATGCTTCACCCACTCTTCGTCGTAATATCTGGCATCGCTCAGCCTCAACGCTGCTCGTTTGTAGAAGTAGTAGTAGAGGAGAGCGACTGAAATATTAAATTGATTTGATTATATAAATTCAAAGGACATTTAAGCGTTTTAATGAAAAACACTTACCCACACGATGAGAGACGAACAAGACGGAATACATGTCGGGCCAGACATGTTCCATCAGGTGCATCCAACGCAACGCCAAAGTCGCCGCTTGGTAAAAAAGCGTCAAAATCAGGTAGAAGCAGGTGAAAAATATAGCGAATTTGAACCGTTTGAGGAGTACCCGTACAAACCCTGCCTGAAAAATGCGAGTTATTTTTAATTAAAACTTTTTTTTTACTTTTGCCACCACGACAGAAGAATGAGAAGGGCAACAACCGAGTCCGTACCTTGAAGACGTGAGTTCTGAACATTGTGTGCCCCAACACGATGGCGGAAAAGATGAGGAAAATGTCCTGAAAGCTGAAATAGTCAAATGTGTTGAGAAATTAAAGTCTTAAGGAAAGGGTGTCGGTAAACAGAAGGTATTTTTTAAAAAGTACCTAAACCTAATAGAGATTGTGTGCAGGATTCAATTGAGTTTTGGTTTATAATCTTGAATAATCCACCTATGTTTCCATGCCGGAGGTTAACCTCTTCAATTAGCTAAGATTTGAGCGTTTCAAGATGTCTAGATCAAATAGCAGGGGTTGGTTATCCCACGAATAAGCAGCATAGACACACATTTGAATCGATTCAGCGTCCAAAATTTAGTGAAAAATGATACCCCTCACGACAAGGATCAAGAAATTTCGAAAACACATCTGAAATGGGTAGATAGATACCCATTTTTAACCATAACCTCTTCCAGAGGGCTCCAATCGTTCTGGGACCCTTTTTATTGGATTCAGCGTCCAAAATTTATTGGAAAATGATACCCCGCAGCCTAGATCGCCAAAAATCAAAAATTATAAATCAAAATGAGCAAATGTCCGTCCGCCGTCCGCCGACTTTGGTAGTAAGAAATTTGCTAAAAATCTGAAATTTCGGTCAGTTCATGGCTCTAGTCCCGAGTTTCCCAACGTGGGGCCCACGCCCCACAAGGGGGCAATTTGATTTTTAAGAGGGGCAATTCGAAAATGGACTGAATGCGCCCCCCCTCTGAGGCCCCCGGACCATTCCCGGGCACCCATTTAAAAAAAATTAAATAAACAACTTCAAGGAACAAATAAAACACATGTCGATGCAAAAGCGGAGATATTTGGTTTCATTACTCTCTTTGAGTTATTGTAATGGGGGCGGCAGAGTCCAAGCGCCCCGTCAAGAAACTTTGGCGGCGGGGTACGGGTCGGGCCCTCTCCCCTCCAAGCGCCTGACCCAGCTGGGCGAAAGGCGTGACCTCATCGGATTGGTCGGACGACGGGTGGCGAGAGGCACCCGGGGAGTAGGAGGAGGGGAAGGCGACTGGACGAGTAGACTGGTGAAAGGCTGCGGGAGTCAGTCGTGTACGAACTCAAGTGGAAGAAGGTTGGGCCCCCCCTGCTCGCCATAATCTCGAGAGGACGAGGCGAGGCAGGGGTGGGGCGGAGCAACCGGAGCGGAACAACCCAAGCGAAACAACCTGTTTCGAAGCGAAACAACCGACGCGAAGCAAATCAACCCCTTGTGAAGCCGGTGTTGTGAACGTGACCTGAGGGAACAAGTGTATCGTGGTTCCTTCAGGGTGAGAATTCGGGAATTGGGAGATCAGCCAATTCCTCTCCCGAAACAGTGGGCCCTTATACGAACTGAAAATCCCCCGTCGGACCCGAGTGTTGATTCGTTTGCGCCCGATCGACGGCCAATAGTCCAGGTTCCCCACGCACCGCCAGTCGTCGGACCCGAGTGTTGATTCGTTCGCGCCCGATCGACGGCCAATAGTCCAGGTTCCCCACGCACCGCCAGTCGTCGGACCTCCGTCGGAAAGAGCCTCGCCTCCTCCGGCCTGGACGGCGTTCCCCTGACCGAAGCCGAGCAGCGAAGAGAATATCACCCTGTTGTCTCCATACCAAGGAGTTGGTACACGTAAGTGGCGAAATACCTCTATCTCGTGAAGAGAACATCACCCTGTTGTCTCCATCCTAAGGAGTTGGTACACGTAAGTGGCGAAATACCTCTATCTCGTGAAGAGAACATCACCCTGTGGTCTCCATCCCAAGAAGTTGGTACACGTAAGTGGTGAAATACCTCTGTCTCGTACCCTCGCAACGCGAAAGTCGTAACTCTCTAAATCTGGCCCAAGCCCTGACATTTAGTCACCAGAAAGCTGATCATATAGTTGTAGATTGTACCCATATTATTTTGCATTTTTGTCTGTCGTACATTAGGAAAAGAGAAAGGGATTAGGGGAGGACACTAACAAATCACTTTCACTTTTACCGTTATTCAATCCAACATTCTTGAGCCTTCAGCTACCCCGTAAATTCATTTGGCCTTCAGCCCTTCACTTTTGCCTACTCAATAATTAGGTTACGTATAAGTCAATATCCTTCTCGGCCGAGACATTCCGTATTTTATATTTCTGTCAATTTGCGTTCATTATAAGTCAATATTGAATCCTTGTCTTTTCAATCACGAAACCCCATTCCTCAGAGCTTGGTAAATTCTAGTGTACATATTTGGACAACCTAGAATACTCTTCAGGTGTACTTGACGTCCTTGACCAGCATTTCTGCATTTCTGAGCAGGCATTTCTGACGGTAAGTAAAAGCCTTTAATTTCCCACTAATTATTCGCCTAGGTCAATTTTAGGATCCCTAGCCCGTCGAGTGAAAACGACGGGTTACATTATGTCAGAAACAAATTAACAACAAAAACTTTGATCAGTTTCATTGGCTCCAAAAATGTGAAGTAACTCATACCGCTTTACTTGTTATTGTCAATCATCTGAATATCTTATCGGCTGATTTTAAAGAAAGATTTTCTGATTTAAAACAAATTGATTTTCCAACATGGATGATGCAGCCAATGTTAGTGGATTTGTCTGACATATCAAATATGCAGTATCAAGAAGAACTCGCAGAATTGCAAAATGATGAGTCAGTTAAAACTTTATTTAATATAAAAGGTGCGATGGCATGGCTTTGTGAGGAAAGAGAAATGAAATACCCAAATTTATCCAAATGTGCAAGGAAACTATTGCTACCATTTCCATCTTCATATCTAGCTGAATGTGCATTTAGTGCTGTAAATGATTTACTGTAAAAAAAAAGAAGTCGGCTGGATATAACACGACGTGGAGACTTGAGACTGAAGCTATCTAATTTGGAACCTAATATAAAAGCTCTGTGCAGCATGCATCAAGCGCAAGGATCTCACTGAACTGGAATAATAAATTAATATAGAAATATTTTTATATAATTTTTTTCGCATTATAATTTCAGTTAAAATTTTATTTTTTGCTAAAATAAACAAGTTTCTAGTGATTTCTTCCTAAAATCTATTATTTAAGTTTCTCAAGTGAACAATCAATCAATCAATTTTTTGATATTGAAAATTATGCATTTTACATGGGGGGAGGGGGGGGGGGGCATAAGAATTTGAGAAAGGCTAAGGTGGGGCACGACGTGAAAAAGGTTGGGAAACACTGCTCTAGTCGGTCCTATAAACTTTTCAACCCCATCAGACTAAATTTGGGCGGGGTAGGGGTCAAAATGTGTATTTCGAAAAATGGATTTTCGAGATTTTTGGCAATCTAGGCGTGTGGGGTGTCATTTTTCACTAAATTTTGGACGCTGAATCCAATGAAATGGGCCTTAGAACGATTGGCACTCACTGGAAGACGTTATGGGTCAAAATGTTTATCTATCTACCCATTTTGAATATGTATTTTGGATATTTCCAGTACCTAGGCGTGTGGGGTATCATTTTCCACTAAATTTTAGAACGAATCCAAGAGATTGACTTGATTGATACATAGGTTGATTATTCAAGGAATTACCCACCAAAATGGAACTTTTCTGATTCGTACAATGTGTTTCATTAAGATTTGAAAAAAATGAAGTTATGCTGCCGCACCCTATAGTTCCTAGATCAACATTTTCACCCTTATTTGTAACAGTTACGGATCAAATTCAGATTTCCTTGTTACATTAACAATTTCCTCGTATTTCGATTATTATATTTTTTATATTATTATATAATATTTTTCTTAATTCTAGAAATGGTGCTGGTAAGTTACTAGCAGTTCTGTTGAATTGGCGTATTGGTGTTTTGCTTGTTGGTGTTAGTGTGCTATTAGTGTGCCATGGAATTGGTAAATTTATTTTACGTATCTACATAATATTATTTGTTCCACGTTTCGTATTTAATTCACAAAACTACTCGTAAAAGTTAATGGGCTCAGCTGGGCCTTGAATTTCTGACTCTTGTACAAAGGGGAGGTGGAAGTAACCTGCGATGAAATTAAAACAAATACGGGGAGTAACAATCAACAGGCTGGCCTTCCAGATGGGCGTTCACTTACATGAAAACCAACAAAAATCGGAATTTCTCTTTTCGGACGGCAGACCACTGCACCAACTCGTTGATAGCGACGTCTGCTACGAGGAAAATCATTTGGACGACGACCGTCCAGACATACACCGTCGTCGTCAGCGACGTTGGCCTGTAAACTGCTTTCATATCTGCACTCAAATGGACGCTAGATGCGATGATTTCCGCTGACAAGAGACGACCATTCCTGAAGAGCTCCTGTTAAACGACCTTTCTACTCGTAGAACTTGCCCATTGAGCGTAACACTAGATTTGAGGTTCTAATTAACTATTTATAATTAAACGCACAGGAAGACCTGCTCGTCAACATCGAGCCTGTTTGCTTGTTCCAGTCGCTCGTCCCCTAGCAACCAACACTGTTTGGCCTCGAGTCGGTTGCTAGGGCGAACCAAGGGGTTCTGTGAGGGAGATCCCAAATTGGTTTGGTCCATTACGGGTGAAAAGATACCTACAGTTGTTCTTTAGAGGGTATTTATACAGAAGAGGATTGAAGAAGAACATTTTGTGTTTTGGTTTTTGTTTTCATGCAAAATGTCAATCTCTCCGATTCGGTCCAAAATTTTTCTTCTGGACGTATCAAGGTGTCTAGATCAAAATTAGCAAATGTCCGTCCGCCGTCCACGCCGACTTGGGTAGTAGACATTTTTCTAAAATTCTGAAATTTTGGCCAGGGGTGCGTTCATGGCTCTAGTTGGTCCTCGAAACTTTTCAACCCGATCGGACCAAATTTGTCTGGGGTAGGGGTCAAAATGTGTATTTTGAAAAATGGATTTTTGAGATTTCTTGCAATCTAGGTTTGTGGGGTTTCATTTTCCACTAAATTCTGGACGTTGAATCCAATGAAACGAGTCCCAGAACGATTGGCACCCACTGGAATAGGTCATGGGTATCTATTACCCATTTTGAGTATGTGTTTTCGAGATTTTTGGTACCTAGGCGTGTGGGATGATTTTCCACTAACTTTTGGACGCTGAATCCAATGAGACGGGTCTCGTAACGATTGGCGGCCTCTGGATGAGGTTACGAGTCAAAATGGGTACCTATCTACCCATTTCGAATGTCTGTTTTTCAGATTTCTGGTACCTAGGCGTGTGGGGTATCATTTTCCACTAAATTTTGGACCCTGAATCGATTAGAATGGGTCCGGGACCCGCCACACCCACTGTTTCGCCCATTTTCCTCCTCATTTTGAAGAAATTAATCTCCATGCGCCTCGTTCGAGGAATAACCAACCCGTGTGTTTTGCAGCGAGAATTGTCAGCGTTTTCTGTTTAATCAACTATAATTAGAGACAAAAATGGTTACAGTCTAAAATTTATAAATTTCATTTTTCAATCAAATTACATCAACCTCACAAATATTTCGACAACGTCAAATCATCAACAACCAATGCAGGCTCTAAAACGAGGCGCCAAGGTATTTTTACGACGATATAACCATCTTCTGAATCCACAATTTGACTTGGGTCGAATAACTCTTCAGCTTTCCCTTCTGAAAATAAAAGCCACAATATTTAGTGGTAGGAAAATTGAATATTAATAAGACGAAATCGTTTCAACTTTGCCACCCAACAGCCAACAGTTACTAAAGAGCAGGGATAGGATCAGCCAAAGAGAGATGAGGTAGTGAAATCACCCTCCTAAAGCAGAAAATCGCTGCAAATTCGTCTACCATGGTTGTTTCATGCTAATCTTGAAACAACTGTGGAGTGTGCCAAGGTCAATCTAATCGAATCTGCGTCCGACATTTAAGGAAAAATGAATACCCCACGCGTCAAGGAACGCAAAAATCTTGAAACGCCACTTTCGAAATACGTAGGTAGGGACCCAAACCCACCCCCGATCTCAATAAATTCCGGAATTTGGCGGAAAACTATACCCTACATGCCTAGTTAGGGAAATGGTGGAAAATAATTTATTTATTAATTTGCCATTTTTGGCGCCAATTAATTTGTTGTCACCCGTTTTTGGTTCTAGTTGATCCTCAACACTTTTCAGCCCGATAGGACCAAATTACGAGGGTAAGTAGGTGTCAAAATGTGTTTTTCGAACAATGGATTTTCGAGATTTTTGGCTATCATGGCGGATAGGGCGTCATTTACCGCTAAATGTTGGAAGCTGAATTCATTGAGACGGATTGGCACCCACTGAGGGTTGGTATGGGTCAAAATGGGTACCCATCGACCTATTTTGAATGTGGGTTTTTATGGGATTTTTTGGGTACATGAGCGTTTGAGGTATCATTTTTTCCACTAAATGTTGGGCGCTGAATCGATTGGAATGAAATTGGGACATTCAACACGAATTTTTTCCCCATATTCTTGCTCCTAGGAATTATCAACCGTTTTGGAAGAATTCTCAGCGTTTTCATCTCGACAACATCATAAAACCTTCTAATTTTTGAGCCAATCAGAGAGGTTGACCTATGATAGTACACGAAAACGTCATTATTCAAGGAATAATACGCCGTACGCGCCCCTTTAGTCAAAAGAAAACTTTATTAATAATTACTTATATACTAGAATGAAAATGGAATTAGTTGGTAAAATAATTCAACAAAATTTGTTAAAGGCACATAAATTTTATGATTGGGTTTGAAAAAAGATTGAAGGGAACAGGAGCTGAAAATAGGACTACAGAAGGTACATACGTGATTTTTGGATATCTAGGCGGGTAGGGTGTCATTTCCCACTATAATTTGGACCCTGAATCGATTGGTATGGGTCTGGGACCCGCCATACTCACTTATCACCCCTCTCTCACCCCTCACCACTCACCCCCCCCCCCTCTCCAGCTCCTGGTCTGTGGGATAACCTACCCCTGTGAAGGCTTTCGCAGCGTTTTGAGCACAAAACTTATGAATTTTAGTGTTAATTTTTTTTTTTTAAATAAAAATGTGATCTTTACATTAAAGCAGTAGCGTAACCTCTCAACAATGTTACTGTAATGGCCCTGCACTTGGTTTAGTTGGCAACCATGGATGGTCTCAGGTTGTAGCAGGCGCACAGCACCTATTGAGATAAGTTGTTTGACCAACAAGAAGCAATCAAGTAGTGATAACCCTTCATGTATTGAACCTCACTTATCGCACCATTCTTCCATTAAACCGTCATGTACATTTTTTTCTGGTATTGTTCAATGTCATTTACCCCTAAGGTGAATAGGTTCCAGGCAAACACTGAAGTGCTGACCATCTCTGTATGGCTCTGTAAAGTGGGTGTTGGGAGGCAGAGAGTGAAATGTGATAAGCATTTAAAATTCTTACTGAGGATTTTCAGAGTTAAGAGGCTCTCTTCATCAATATCCTCGACCAATGCCAGTATTTTCTCAGATGGACTAGGGCAGCTATCAGTCACAACTAACACCTAAAAGAAGACAAATTACACATAAATGTCAATCATAACAATTAGTTGGTTTTGCATGCATTGGCAGGGGCTCTCATACAGACCTTGAAGTGAATTACGTCGCCAGGGTTAGCCTTATCTACAGGTATAGACGACAACTCGAAGGTATTAGTTTCACCATTTTCTTTGCTGACGCTATTTGCACAATGGCCGTTAGCCAAAGGTGGAGCTGCCAGTTCATTTGCAGCATTTTTAGAGGCTCTGTAACAATTAGTTTATTATCCTGGATGTACGAAAACAAATGAAAATCTCATTGGAGATTCATAACTCACCTATTTTCATCTCTTCGTTCAAACACCTTTCTGTTTCTTTCATTGGCTAATGACAACAGTCTTTCTTGCCAATCTTCCAACACTGGCTGTTCTAGCGAGTGTCCACCTGCAGTAATATGAGGAATGAGTCTTATTGTGACAAAAATAGCACTGGTGAAGGCAGAGGAGGCTTTAGGATTTTGGTGGCCCTAGGTGACACCTAGCATGACCCTTTGATATCTGCAAATTGCAAAGCAATGCATGGAGCAAAAGTGCGCCTTTCTGAGTAATTTGATCCATTTGATCATCAAATTATAATGGAATGAATGTTGCTGCTGTTTCTACCAGGCACCACAAGGAGGGCAGCATTACCCAGTATTTTTTAAAAAGATAGAACCTCCAGTACATTATACATTGATGAATCAAATACCAAGATCTACACACTTTTTCCACCGTCTCAGAAGCTTAAATAGTCCTTCTTCATTAAGAAAAATTGAGGCTGACTTATCAACGAATTGCACACATACTCCTCAATTTCTTCATTGCTTTCAAATCTTTTTCCTCGAAGGGAATCTTTCAAAGGCGTGAACAAAAAATAATCACAAGGGGACAAGTCAGGGCTATAAGGAGGGTGTTTGATGGCTTTTTATCCCTTGATTTTCTGTCGATAAACTTAAAACCCATCTGGCACTAACTTTCTTGAAGCCAAGTTGATCAGCAATAACGGATTGAACCCTCCCGTAACTGATCCCCACTTCTGATGATATTTCTTCAATGAATAACTGGCGATCACCTTCAATAAGCTCTTGAACAGCAGGGATGTTGTCAGCTGTGAGACTTGTTCTTGGTTCTGGGCGTCGATCATGTTTTTCATTTTCGACCTTAACACTTTTCTATGTAGTCACCTCTGAAATCTACTCACTTTTGTACTGGTCTTGGCTCCCTTCCTACCCGCTTTCTCGGGACGCGTTTTGGTTGGTTATTCCTTGAATAATCAACCTATGTTTTTTTATGGCATCTTCACAGTAGCATTAGATTTACTTACAGGCTTATTGTAGATGTTTGGGGGCTCCAGGCGACTGCTTGTGTCGCCTTTGCCTTAAGCCACCCCTGATGAAGGATTAGAAAGAGAGGTAGGCGTGGAAGGATCAGGAGAAAGAGAACTCAGGGTATCTCATTGAGTGGTTGTCCAAACAAACAGGTTTAACAAGATGGATTCCTTCATAATAGACAGGATTTTTTTTTTTTTTTTTTTTGCTGTAAGTTGTTGTTTGTCTGAAACCAGGGGGGTGGCAACCTGGGTTCGCCCCAACATCAGAGGCGCTGGGAGCAGACGCCGCGGCAAGAACACGGTCACACCATGATGACTGGTCCCAACAAAGGAAGGGCCACGAGATGCCTTAACCTTAACAGATTCCCTGAGACTCACCGTTGGCTTATTTACAGGACACGGGGACTTCAGGAGGCATCTCTGCAGGATTGAGGTGCGCAATGGTACCCCTGACTGCAGATTCTGTGGCGAAGACGAGGAAACAGCTCCTCACATCGTCTTCAATTGGAACATAGGCGTTTCAGAACCTTCGGGACTTCGGACAGAAGGGACATCCTCAACCAGGAGAACTTGGTCGGAGCTCTGCTGGATCTAGTCGGGAACACGGAGCTTCGGCCAAGATGAGCTCCAGGGGTTAGCACAATGGGCCACTAGGTCTAAGTGCGGGGGGTGGACACTGCAGTGGATGCCCCCTTTACCCCTGTGTAATGAATCTTATCTAATCTAAAGCTTTTAAAAGGAATGCAAATCCTGTTTTGATTCTCAACCCGCATACAAGCTGCACCAGTTCCAGAAAAGTGCCAAAAACCATCCATTGATCAATATTCGAGGAAAGAACCCACTAACTTCATTGCTCGCTTACCATTCAACGCAGCAGACGTGTCTTCGTCAAAACGAATATGAGACGAATTCGACGGCAACCGGGATGTGTCAGCTTCTACGAGGGCACTGCCGAAGGAAGCTGAAGGCTCTGTTTGAATAATCGGCAACGTCGACGTTCTGGACAGCTTTGATTTGTGTTTACGCTTTCGTTTTCTTTTCTTTGGTTCGGCGCCATCAGTCACGTCCATACATTCTTGATCTAGGGCTTCTACACGGGAGAGCAGTTCACCTTTTAGGACCTCCAAATTTGTCGAAGGTTCTCCGTTTTCCTCAGAGGCATTTGGTTTGGAGTCTTTCTTTTCTTTTCGCCGTTTTTCCTTTCTTGAAAAATGAAACAAAAACGTTGTAAATTCTTTCACGGAGATTTGTCATTCCTAGAACCAGGACAGTGGGTGTGGCGTGTCTTGAACCCATTCCAATCGATTAAGCGTCCAAAATTTAGTCAAAAATGATACCCCTCACACCTAGATCGCCAAAAACCTCGAAAATCCATTATTTGAAACACATTTTGGTTCTGGTCTTGTTCCAAAATCGGAAATTCACTACCTAAATACTATGAACTCACTATAAATATACTATAACCATTTCACCTTAATTAATTACTGATAAACAATTAATTGTTAATCTGTGTTCAATCATATCTGTGTGTCCCACCATCCATAGCCAGCAGGAATAGATACATCAGAGTTGTACTGATGTGCAACTACGGCCTCCAACAATGTGTCCAACATAACGTAGGTACCTCACGTGATTTAGTCCCATCACAGGGTCAGACCAGAGGCTATAATCTGAATGTTTGAGGGCCTTCCCATGTTGGATGTCTGTACAACCAGTCCAGAGTTGGTAGGAGTCAACAAGGGCCATATCTGACTGTTTCACAGAGTCCTTCCTGGGTTGGAGGTACATCCTGTCCAGAACTAGTAAGAGTCAACAAGAGGCTATATCTGACTGTTTCACAGATACATTCTAGGTTGGAGGTACACGCTTTCCAGAGTTAGTGGGAGTCAACAAGAGGCCATATCTGACTGTCTCACAGAGGCCTTTGTGGGTTGGAGGTACAACCTGTCCAGAATTAGTAGGAGTCAACAAGAGGTCATATCTGACTGCTTCACAGAGGCCTTCCTGGGTTGTAGGTACGCCCAGTCCAGAGTTAGTAGGAGTCAACAAGAGGCCATATCTGACTGCTTCACAAAGACATTCTGGGTTGGAGGTACGCCCTGTCCAGAATTAGTACGGGTCAACAAGAGGCCATATCTGACTGTTTCACAGAGGCCTTCCTGGGTTGGAGGTATACCCTGTCCAGAATTACTACGGGTCAACAAGAGGCCATATCTGACTGTTCCACAGATACCTTTCTGGGTTGGAGGTACACCCTGTCCAGGGTTAGTACGAGTCAACAAGAGTCCATATCTGACTGTTTCACAGAGTCCTTCCTGGGTTGGAGGTACACCCTGTCCAGAATTAGTAGGAGTTGACAAGAGGCCATATCTGACTGTTTCACAGAGGCCTTTCTGGATTGGAGGTACACCCTGTCCAGAACTAGTAGGAGTTGACAAGAGGCCATATCTGACTGTTTCACAGAGGCCTTCCTGGCTTGTAGGTACGCCCAGTCCAGAATTAGTACGAGCCAACAAGAGGCCATATCTGACTGTCTCACAGAGGCCTTTGTGGGTTGGAGGTACACCCTGTCCAGAATTAGTAGGAGTCAACAAGAGGTCATATCTGACTGCTTCACAGAGGCCTTCCTGGGTTGTAGGTACGCCCAGTCCAGAATTAGTACGAGCCAACAAGAGGCCATACCTGACTGTTTCACAGAGTCCTTTCTGGATTGGAGGTACACCCTGTCTAGAACTAGTAGGAGTCGACAAGAGGCCATATCTGACTGTTTCACAGAGGCCTTCCTGGCTTGTAGGTATGCCCAGTCCAGAGTTAGTAGGCGTCAACAAGAGGCCACATCTGACTGCTTCACAAAGACATTCTGGGTTGGAGGTATGCCCTGTCTAGAATTAGTACGGGTCAACAAGAGGCCATATCTGACTGTTTCACAAAGGCCTTCCAGGGTTGTAGGTACACCCTGTCCAGAATTAGTAAGACTCAACAAGAGGCCACATCTGACTGTTTCACAAGACCTTAATGTGTGTCAGTAACCAATATGTAGTCAGTTAAGGAACCTCTGAGTAAGTAGTCATGCTACAGGATGGACACGCTTAGGTTGGATTAGACCCAATAGATGTGAGTAAAACCAAGCAAGAGAGTAACACCCAACAAGGAAATCAGGTGGGACACTTGTATACCAGCAATCCAAAAGAATAGGTACAACAGCTCTCCAATTTCGCCAAGACTTATGAGGTAGACTCAATATACTCAAGTAAGCTCCCTTCCATGCGGTGGACTTCAACTGACTCCTCTTCTCTACTGTGCTCCCAATTCTTCCCCTCTCTACCAACATGTCTACCAACCTTAGAACCTTCGTTTTTCATCGCGTTTTGCGCGACAGGTCTTGACACTTTGAAACGCCCAGAAAAAAATCACCAAAACGGCTCGGAACGAGTCCAAAATGCTCCACACTCACTGTTCCTCTATTTTGACCAAGAACCACATACTGTCTAATTTTGAAGCTAATTGAAAAGGTTAGCCTCTCCATAACCTTGAGCATGATCAAGTAGGTTCATCATTCACATAACAGGTAACTAAACATAAAAGTGCAGGTCGTTTACTTACCGATTCACCAAATCGTCTTCAATATCAGAATCACAATGTTTACTGGACTTTGAATGATGGAGTTTCTTGGCCCTTTGAACAGAAACAATGACCTAAACCAATTATCTTCAGGAATAAGACTATTTTAATTATAAACTAGCTGAAAAAGGCACTTTTGATTGCTCAACAAAATATGAATATTTTTGGCTCTGGTGCGGAAAAAGGGCTCTGAACCTTTTCAACAAGTAGTGCTCCCAAATGAACTGGTTTGGATGTGCTCAGTTGTAAATGATAACATTTGCGTTGGTTTCTAAAAATCTGAAATTTGGGTCAGGGGTTCGTTCCCAGCTCTAGTTGGTCCTCGAAATTTTTCAACCGATCGAACCAGTTTGGGTGGAGTAGAAGTCAAAATGTGTAATTCGAAAAATGGGTTTTTGAGATTTTTTGCAATCTAGGTGTGTGGGGTATCATTATCCACAAATTTCGGACGCAGAATCCAATGAAATGGGTCCCGGAACGATTGGTGCCCTCTTGATGAGGTAATGGATCAAAATGGGTACCTATTTACCCATTTTGGTTGAAATGCGCTGTTGGGGGCCCCTTGATAAAGCGTCTAAATATCGATTTTGACTTCGAGATCACTGTATCGATGTCCGTTACATTTGTTTGGCGGTGACATATTTGCGCATGTCAATGTTTTGTATAATTCTTCGTGTCGCTGCATCCAAATTAGACGGGTTTCCCTTTATTTTGGAATGGAAGAGTTCAATTTGGTTTCTTTGGGGTGTTCGAGGCATGAGCAACCTGAATGAGTAATTGAGATTTGTATGGATCAGGGATTGATTGCGAGAGTGTGTGTCCTGAATGTGGGAAGAATATGTCTCTCAGACCATGTCCTTCAAAGCAAGATAGGTTTGAGTGGGTCTACAGGACGAAAGGCTGCTCCTTCCCATCAAGTGATAAGGAGTGTTCGTTCGGGATCTTACTTCAAGCGTAGCAGGATGTCAGGAATTGAATTTGTTGATTAACCGAGTCGAACACTCTTTTATTATGCGTGATATGAGTGTGTCTTCCCATACGGTGTGTGATTGACACAGTTATATCAGAGAAGTATGCTTAGAGGAGTGTTTGGGAATGAATGAGCCTATAGGTGGACCTGGCGTGATTGTTGAGATAGATGAGAGCAAGTTTGGGAAGCGTAAATTCAGCCATGGGAAGAGAGTGACTTGTAAATGGGTGTTGGCGGGGTGGAAAGGGGCACATCACAAAACTATCGATTATCTCGCTTGACAGGACATATCGATATATTAGGGCGCCATGACAGGGGCCCCCGACAGTGCATATTTACCCCCATTTTTAGTGTTTTCGAGATTTCTGATAACTAGGCGTGTGGGGTATCGTTTTCCACTAAATTTTGGACGCTGAATCGATTGGAATGGGTCCGGGACCCGCCGCACCCACTTTTCCCCTCATAATCCCCATGTTGAAGAAATGAATCTCCATGCGCCTGGTTCGAGGAATAACCAACCCCTGCCTAAGAATTCGCAGCGCTTTTTCAATTCTTTTCTGAATGAACATCGTATGGATTTTATTATTGATTTTATCATTTTGACGTCTGCATCAGGATCGAACTATTTCCAAACTTGAACAAGAACTTGGTGCCCTCTATATCTCACATTTTTCATTACCGTAAATTTCCTTGTTCTTCAATTGCCAGAGTGCTGGTTAATATCTATACACTTCAATAAACTCCTTGATCACATGCTTTGTCAAAATGCTCGTCTATGGCTACCTATTTTTCGGGTTTTGACCCTGTTCATTTCGGAGCGCAGTCGTCCATCACTGGACTAACGACGGGTGACAGTAAACATCGCTTGATTTCAAAAAGTAAAAATACGTAGTACGAATTCGACACTTACGTGATGACGTCATTCTTCTGAATTATACAGATCGGTTCGTCACCTGGCACCCAGCAGTCGTCTATGAAAAGCTCGACGTCTTTCAGATCGAACAAATTCCGCACATGTTTCTCCAAATCTTCAACTTTGGTCCATTGCTCGTCGATAAAAATGAGACACTTCTTGAGGATTGAACCTTTACTGGTGGAAAGTTCAACGGATATGCGGAATCCTGGCATTTTCTTTTCCCTGCTGTCTGTCCTCTTCGACAGTAAATTTGTTTCCACAAGCCACCGTCAACCGGCCTCTCTGAAGTATTACTGGAAAAGGAGAGTTCACGACGTTTTTTCACTTTGAATGAACTAACCAAACGAACCTTCCTCCATTAGGAAAGACGCGATTTACACTAAAGTTTGATTACTGGCAATAATTTGATTTTGATTTGACGAGAGGCACAAATTTCTGGAACATCGCACCATGGGAAATAAACAATGAACAGACGCTAAAGCGACGCTAGCGTCGATGGAGATGAGTATCGATGTATCGAAAACATCGATGTGTTTTCTAAGACGGATTTCATCTTAAATCTTCTCTAATTGACTCACCTCGATGGATGTGTATTGTAGGGATTACCATCTTCAATATAAAGTCGAAAAATTGTGAGCGTCTCTGTTGACAAAAACCGTATGAATCTGCACAATTCGCGAAGGGAGCGGAGTCTACAACTAATTCCACCCAGAGCGCTCAAATCACTGTTTTTCTCCATGTAGGTTCGATATGTGTGACATCACTGAGGTATTTTGCAGTGGGGAGGAAGTGACAAAATCTGAGGACTTGTTCCCCGATTCTTAACAGATATTGATGTTCTACCTAAAATTAGTGGTAATTGTTGAGGTTTAAGGACAACTACCCAATCTATTTTGTCTAATGTGTCTTTATCGACCTGACTGGTTTGATATCGATACTGCAGATTTTCTTTTGATACTAGTATAATATCGGATGATTCAATACCAATACGATACCAGTACTATCGAAACAAAAGTATCGATACCTACCCATATTGGTAGTATCGGAATGTCCCTAGTCATAGTTAGGGATGATCGATACCAGGGGAGGATCGATATGACCACACAGTATCGTTATCAAACGAGTGGTATCGATACCAACCTATATCAGTATCGAATCAAAACTCGGCGCACCACATCTCGCCAGGGGGCTTGCCCTTGGTTACCACTGTTTACATACTTCAGACAAAATTATTGAAACACACAACTTAAAACAAAGTGACCATGGAACAAAACAACACATTTAACGCTGTCTTATCACTGGCATGATAGCAAGGCATTCTTCTTCTTCACAAGACAACCCCTAGCCAAAGCATGGAAGAGGGGTCTCTCTCCAAAGCATCTGGCCCTTCGAGTACATACCCTGGTATATACACGAAGTATATGCTCGAAGTTCTGGCTGAAACAAGTGTAGCAACCTTTAGGAGATGGCTTTCTTGATTCATAATTGGTAATTTTTAACAAAAATTTGAGGTACTGTTATAGTTCGATACTTTTTCGATCCCGATTACTTTTTCCAATACCAGTATTGGTATCGAAAGCAAAGTATCGATACCAAAATGATTGGTATTGGAAGAAAAGTATCGATACCGATCCTGCCCTGGAACATAGGCGTTTTAGAACCTTCGGGACTTTGGACCGAGGGGACTTCCTCAACCAGGAGAACCTGGTCGGAGCTCTGCTGGACCTAGTCGGGAACATGGAGCTTTGGCCAAGATCAGCTCCAGGGGTTAGCACAATGGGCCACTAGGTCTAAGTGTGAGGGGGGGGGGGGGGGCACTGCAGTGGACGCCCCCTTTACCACTGTGTAATTAATCTAATCGATACCGATCGGTATCGGTCATCCCTACCTTACCTACATTCCTTATCAGGCAGAGCTCAGCGTCAGACGTCATTTCGCCCGGTAGAAAAGTACTTTTCGTTCTGTGGCTTTGCCAGTCCTCTCTGGATATCATTGAGTTATTCAATTATATTTTGATTCTTCCTGCTCGAATTGAACCAGCAGCGCACGTCAGCCAAAATGAGAGAACCCTACTTTCCCGGAAGAATAATTTACTGCACTGAGCGAGCAGAAATCGAATTTCATTCTCGTCAGTTATTGTAAGTGTACTGCCACGGAAGGAAGCACTGCGTTGGCTTATCAATCTGACTTTTTTACCTTATTGACAATTTCTCCTTCGTGACTAGGGAACAAGCTGAAATATCTGGTGAGCTGGTACTTGGATTTGATACGGAGTGGCCCTTCAAACATGCAATGTTTATAAGGAGTAAGACCTCGCTCATCCAGCTTTGTCCTGACGACGATGACTGCTACCTTTTTTACGTGAGTGCCTTGCGTTTTGTTTTGGTTGGTTATTCCTTGAGTAATCAACATAATGTAATCACGCCCGAGGTCGCAGGAGGTCAACATCTCTGATTGGTCCCAAAATTTGGCAGAATAATATTCATTTTATTATGTTTCATGGTGTGTAGATCAAAAGCATAGGGGTCGATTATTCATTAGACCAGGAGCATGATGAATAATGGGAGGAACAGTGAGTGTGGAGTGCCTCTGACGCATTTCACTCGATTCAGCATTCAACATTCAGCGGAATATCGTACCGCGATACGCCTAGGTGCCATCGAATCTCAAAACCCACATTCAAAATAGGCAGGTAGACACCCATTATGACTCCAGCGGGATTCTGTCATGACTTTAAAAATCTCGTTGGTTTGAACAATTGGATTGGTTCTACGAATGTCCTTGGCACGATGTTGTCCGAGTATATCTGACAAATCTAGAGTGCTTAGACACTTCAGTTCCGCCGATTTCGATAGAAATTCATTGACGTCATTAGTCCCGTCAAGTGTTTTTTTCGATTTCATAATATTCTGCTCGATGGTGAGGTTAGGAACCTTAAAATTAGAAACATGAAGTCGAACCTTTATGATCAATGGTCGGCAATTCTGCAAGAAGCGCAAATTTGCGCACAAACGACTGTTCTTGCAAAAAGTCAATTTCTCCGATTTGCCACCAAATTAGCAAATGTCCGTCCGCCGTAGACAGTCCATGCCGATTTCAGTAGTAGACAATTTTCTAAAAATCTGACTTTTCGTCAGGGACCCGTTTCCGGTTCTTGTTGGTCCTTGAAACTTTTCAGCCCGATCGGACCAAATTAGGGTGGGGTAGGGGTCAAAATGTGTTTTTCGAAAAATGAACTTTTTAGATTTTCGGTGATCAAGGCGTGTAGGGTATCATTTTCGACAAAATATTGGACGCTGTATCCGAAAAAAACGGGTCCTGAGATACCTCAGACTGCTGACTACTTATCTTTTGGAGCTCTTGGTAGAGGAGTAGCACCTGAAAGAGATTAGCTGATTCATTAAAATATCACTCATTTACTGGCTAACTCATTCATCTCACCCTTACATCAACAAAATCCAGCAAATTCTTTCACGATGGTTTATTATTACGTGAGACAAGATTATCTTGCCTCAAAGTTCTACAAAATTCAGTTTCAAAAGTGGGTTCTGGAGATTACTGGTACGTCTAGGCGTGAGGGGTATCATTTTCCACTGAATTTTGGACGCTGAATCAAATAGGACGGGTTCCAGGACGATTGGTGCCCACCGGAAGAGGTTATGGGTCAAAATGGGTGCCTATTTATATATTTACCCATTGGGTATCCATCTACCTATTTTGAATGTGGGTTTTGGATATTTCTGGAACGTCTGGGCGTGCTGGGTGTCATTTTCCACTAAACTTTGGACCCTGAATCGATTGGAATGAGCCACAGGCTCGTGGTCCGAGGAATAACCTACTCCTGTAAAAGAATTTGCAGTGTTTTTGCATTCAAACTCCATTTTCTCCCAAAACTTTCCTCTTAACAATTTTTTTCACATACTAAGTAACAGAAAAAATGTTGTCTTCTACAAAATCTTCAACTTGGCCACTTTTTTCCACCAATCGATCAGTATAAACGAAATCGGATTTCATATCAGAGAGATAGTAAATTTAACGCTATTTTTAACGGTATCCTCAACATTTATTTAAAATTGTAATTGAAGGGATTTCAAGCCATTTTCCAGTTGAATAGAAAAAAATGTATAAGGGGCACTTTCTGTAGAAATGACTCCTTGAGTTTGTCCCATACATTGTGCAGACACCCTGCTCCTGAAGGTACATGATATGTATTGTAACGATTTATGTTCTTAGTAAATAATTTATTAACAATCGTTCACTAGAAAACACTGTTCACATTCGCGCACTTACACAATGACAGAATCACAATACACGGTTGTAACGCGGTTGTCGCACTATTTATAACGCGGCACGGCACAATTTATAACCCAAAGCGTCTATATCCAGACTCCGAATTGTACTGAACTCCGCGGCGTTCCTGGGTCTCTTTATGTTTGCTGCCTCTCGGTCGAGTACCTTCCAGAACGTTCCCTGGTTCTCGGAACTCGACGTGTTGTCTGGAGCGAATGAGGAGGCCCTGTACACATGACGACGTTTGTCGCTCGGTAAACGCCGCGTTTGTCGCGCGTTGGAAATTTTGATACCGTACACATGAGGGCGTCAACAGCGCGCTTTGTCGACGTTTTCATGACAGCAGGCATCTGCCAGTTCCACCCATGGACTCAGTGCAATTATGCATTATGTGGTACATGCTGCATTTATGTAATGTATTTATTTGAATAAATGAAGGTCTATAATTAATTAATGCTACTTATGCTTTGTATATTTACCTAAAACTGTCTTCTGTTCCTGTGTCATTTTTTCTTCTGCGAAAACGTCCACAATCTCCTGCCAAGCAGTCTTTTTTAAGACTCTATTTTTATAATCTGGACACTCCATGTCCCAGATACACCTTCTTTTTTCAATCTCATCGATGAATAGTTCTGTGTCGAACGCTTCCGCATCCATTGCACACAAAAACACACACAAGATCAACACACAAGACCAGGGCTCAGATCACCTTTCCACTGCAAAAGCGAGCGTTTGACTGAGTGCATGTGTACGGAATAATGCGAAACATAGTAACTTCAAGCGCGCGACAAACGCGGCGTTTGATGTGGAAACTACAAGCGCCGCGGTTGTCGCGCGCTTTTTCAAAGCGCGCGACAGCATGTGTACGATCCCATTGCTTCTATGTATGTGTCAAACGCGCGCTTGACAACCAAGCGACAAACGCGGCGTTTACCGAGCGACAAACGTCATGTGTACAGGGCCTGAAAAAGATTTGATTTTCGAACGCAGAAACGTGCGTACAAATGGATGACAACATCGAAGACGAAGAAGAAGGTGACTTGAGGGAGTAGAAGAAGCCCAGAGAAGAGTGATAGGGGCGTTTTTATCAAAAGATTTTCGGTTCCAATTCACGTCGTCATGGAATAACAACTTTTTTCTCCCATATTGACGCCGTGTACTTGTGTTCAGTACTCGTATTATGTGATTTGCAATGTGTGATAAAATAGTAGTGTAGAAGTTTTGCCGGATGATATCCGGCGTCGTCGATTTGCGGCACCCACTCTACAGGTGCTGGACCACAGAAGAAAAAGTGGGCTGAAATAGGCCACTCTCGATGAAAGTATGTAGTTTACGAATAGAAAAGGTTACACTGTTTATATTAGGAAACAACAGAAATATTTATTTGACATCTGTACATTTTAGGAGAAGCTGAGAGAAAATGAAGAGCAGTGTATCGCCAGAGCAGTGATGAGGCCAAGAAATTCCTTCGTCAATGTGATGAGCTTCGTCTAACCGTCGTTAATAAAAAATTAAATTTAAAAACTTGTGTGGACTTCATGATAGGTACCTTCAAGTAACTGCGCTTGCAACGGGAAGAATAGAGTGAAGACCAGTTGTACATAAATAATTTTTCTTCATCATTAAAATATTATAAAATCATATTTTTTCTTAAATAACAATTTGTTCATAGATAATTTTCCTACAAATAATTTGTAAATAAATTTTTTTTTCTCGGAAATTAAATGATTGTCAAGTACTACTTAGTAAATATTTATTGCATCTAGCCCTGAGTTGTTTTACTCTACGCAGTCAAACTGGATACTGCTTCCACCTGCAACAGCACAAATAATTTCCAGTAATTTTGGAGCTTTGAGTAAGTGGATGTGCACCTCATTGTAATTCATTCGCAGGGAGTTTGGAGCGATTGGTAATAAGACTGAAAACAAAGTTAATAACATTGTGACCGTTAGAAGTGTTTCTCCAACACAAATTTTTTCTAAATAGTTTACACAGCATCAATCATGAATTACAACTTCGAAAATTGTGGAGGTGCAATAATCATTGATAACATGAAGACTTGGAAGGTTGGTTGGTACTCACTTGCTTCGTTTGCCCGAAAAACCATACCGAATGAATTAAAAGAAAAAAACACCACATATAACAAAGTATTCGCAAAATAATTATTTATCACTTCACGTCAACACCTCAAGCACAGAATATTTAATCCTCCACAGGTCGTTGACCTTGCGACGCCAGCAGCCCATTTGACCGGCGCAGGTGCGAGCTCGCAACACTGCCCCCTCCTTAGAATTGTTCTGTCCCAGAACAATCTTGGGCATCTGTTCATCACTGGGCCCATGTCGATAGCGGCATTTATCACCATTCTTGCAGCTGCCTTGGTGGATGAAATAGCAGTCCACAGTCTTCACATCAGTTCTTCCATGAGGATTCCAGGTACACACCCGCACTTCAATCTGGGTCCCTTGAAAAATGAACTCCAACATGTTACGGACTATCCTCCAATCCAATTGGTCCAAGCCACAACCAATCTTGGGTATTGCCAACTTCTTCATTCCCTGCTTAATGAGCAGCTTCTTCAGGGCAAGTAGCGCATCCCAAAGAGTCCTGTAGGTTGGCTTCTGGTGGGAAGACTGTTTTGTCACTAGATAGACTATTAGCTGGTTGGCTATCCTCAGTGACAACGTTTTTCCAATGCGTGGATTTTGCCGCTGCAACTGGTCGACATTACCATATTTCTTCTTGAATATTTCGGCAATTCCTCTCGACATTTTGAGGTCGGCAGCTACACAGTGTGCTAGCGCATAATCTTTTCCAACGTCAAAAAGGTTTTCGCGCACTTCGTTGGTGACTCCAAATCTCGCTTTGCTAGTCCCTCCATAGTTCTTCATGAACATGTTGAACTCCAGGGTTGCCGGGTCTTCTATACTTGATGGTGTAGTCACTGTCCTCGATAGGTCTTCCTGCGTCGAACTGCCCACGAATGCTGCCAGCCGATTATGATGTACCACTCGCGGCTTCCCTCTTGGAGTTCTTTGAATCCTGTAGATGACATCGTTGATTCTTTTCATGATTTCGTAGGGTCCTTCCCAATCCTTCTGGAGTTTCTGTGATAGTCCTCGCTTCCGACGCGAATTGTAGAACCAGACAAGATCGCCTGCTGGGAAACCCACCTCAGTTGCCTTTATGTCGTATCGAGTCTTCATCCGGTCACTGGCTATTCGGTCCATTGGGCTTCCCACATTGTACTGCAGCATCTTTGCCCTCGGTTTCACAGTTGGTCCCTGCCCGGCATTGCATAGCAAACACTTCTTACACCAATCTTTGACAGATTGTTTGCTATCTACCCAGTAAAAACGCTCTCTAACCTTCTGTAGCGTTTTTGTGATGCCAAAATGTCCTCCTGATGTTCGATCATGGAGATGCTCCAAAACCAAGGGGGAACCAACTTTTGTGGAACAATGATCTGCGTCCTTGTCTCAGTACCATCATTGCTCTCCAGGCGACGTTTCAGGATTCCTCCTTCCAGAATGATAGATTTCCACTGCGCCCAATAGGTTTTTATAGTTGGACTACGATGTCTAATTTCTGGCCAACTGGGTCTCCTGTTGGTTCTCTTCCAATCCAGAAGATCCTTTAGCTCCTGGTCTTCTGCTTGCCGCTCCTGCAAGTGCTCTGGCTGCCACTCACCCAGGATAATTCTGGTCCTCCGTAGGTGTTCTACCTGCTGGTCCGGTCTTGAGCTGTGGCCGCAGTTGTCCAGAATAGGTCTCCTCTTCTTGCCCGTCTTGTAACTGTGAGAGGACTTCCCCAATTGCCAGCATCTGAGTTGTCGTTTGAGGTCCTCCCAATCGGGCTTTTGCTTCAAACGCCTTAGTACCCTCTGAACGATGTCCTCTTCTTCTTCCACTACCTGTCTCAGACGTGCTCCGCTCCGGTGAGAGGCTTGCTTCGCAGCCTCAAATTCCAAAGCATGCGCCAGGGCATCGCACAAGATCTTTGGGCGTGCGAGTCTCAATGCTTGCTGAGTTTCACTGTCCCTGATTCCATCTACGAAAGTCTGGACAGCGAGCTGCTCCAAAAGTCATCAGGCGCTGTAGGGTAAGCCAGTCTCACCAGTCTTGCAATGTCCGCTTCAAATTCCTGTAGCGTCTCGGTGGCCCTCTGGTTCCTGTCCTTTATCTGCACACGGTAGACTTGTTGTAGATGAGCATCTCCGTATCTCATATCCAACCTTGCTGTCAGCAATTCATAATTGTTCTGATGGCCAGCGGGTATTGTCTGGAGAATGTTCAAGGCTTCTCCACGCAATGCAACTATTAGAGCTGTTGCTTTGTCATGTTCGAGCCATCCATTTGCAACAGCTGCAGCTTCAAATTGTCTCTTGTATGTTGACCAGGGTACCTTCCCATCAAATGTAGGCGGTTTAATTTTATTTCCTCTGGTTCCTGTAACCTGTTCTTCCTTGCCACTGTTGAAGCTGGCTTCTGCTGGTATATCCATGTGCCTCAACTTTACTTGATTGCTTCTCTCTAGTGCTAGAATCTCATTCTTGACTCCATCTCGAATTTTGCTTTCAATTTCGTCTCTAACCTGAGAGATCTTATCATCAACTGTAGAGATCTTATCATCGACTGCAGAGATCTTATCGTCAACTGTATTGGACAATGATTTCAAATTGTCCTCCAGTCTGTCTACATCTATTTTTATGTTGGCAACATCACTCACTATTTTATCCATATGACTCACCAAATTCTCTTCCAGTTTTCTAGAGTTTTCTTCAAACATTCTTTTAGAACTCTCTTCCATTTTCTGTGAGTTTTCTTCAAACAGTTGTCTAGAATTCTCTTCAATTCTGGTGATATCATCCACAAAATCAAAGTTGTCTGGGTCATGACCTTCCTCAACCAAGTTCTCTTTAAGTCGTAGGCGTAGATCTGCTTTTGTTCCACAGGTAGGTAAGCCGCGCTCTTCCAGCTCTTCCTTCAGCTGTTTAACTTTCAAATCGGTCAACTTCATTTTGTTTGTTTTTATGAGTTCAAGCGCGCAGTAACACACTTAAGTCACTATAACACTTTATAACTACTGTAAAACACTGTAACACTTTAACACTAACTATTGTCCAACACTATAACACTAATTATTGTAATCCCACTTCTGACACCAATTGTAACGATTTATGTTCTTAGTAAATAATTTATTAACAATCGTTCACTAGAATACACTGTTCACATTTGCGCACTTACACAATGACAGAATCACAATACATGGTTGTAACGCGGTTGTCGCACTATTTATAACGCGGCACAGCACAATTTATAACCCGAAGCGTCTATATCCAGACTCCGAATTGAACTGAACTCCGCGGCGTTCCTGGGTCTCTTTATATTCGCTGCCTCTCGGTCGAGTACCTTCCAGAACGTTCCCTGGTTCTCGGAACTCGACGTGTTGTCTGGAGCAAATGAGGAGGTTCCCGAATGTTCGAGACCCTTAATCCTCCACAGGTCGTTGACCTTGCGACGCCAGCAGCCCATTTGACCGGCGCAGGTGCGAGCTCGCAACAGTATCATGCATGATTGCCCCTGCTGCACGGAGAGACTCACATTAAAAAATGTTTTCATTGTTTTCGTTCATTATGTTATTCATTATTGTTGAATGTTACGTTTGACTAGCTAATTTATTGTTATTGCTCTCTTATAATTGAATAATGAATTTTAGTCATCCTCCAAATTAATGAGTTAAATACCCAATTTGATGTGAAAATATGTCTTTACTTGATCTAAGTTGTACAAATTACTTTCAGGTTTACAAACTTGAAGAACTCCCTACGTCCCTTAAAATGTTGTTGGAATGCGACAAAGTACGGTTTACTGGTATGGATTTGGCGAAGTAAGATGGGACGAATTCCTCACTCAATTTTATTATATCCGATCGTGTTAGTTTTTTGTAATTTCGCATAAATTACAGTTACCTGGCGCAGCTTTCTCAATTATTAATTTCATTGCAGGGACATCAATAAACTGTCTTTTTCCTTTGGGTTGAACTTGACGATGTCACACAGATGGATTGAATTGGACACTCTGGCCAAGAAAAAAGGTATCACGAGGCCAAACCTGTGGGGATTAAAAACACTCAGCAAAGAACTGGTGCGGAATAGTATCTTGCTAACTGTATCTATTTGCGCGTATCGAAATTGCCTTAGTCCAGTAAATCACTCGCATTTGAACACAAATAATTGAAGATGTCCTTGTTTGATGCAGTTAAACCTTGATGTGAACAAGTTTGAGACATTGAGCGATTGGTCAAAAGAAATAATGACAATGGGTCAGATGGAGGATGCTGCTACTGACGCTTACGTAAGTCCCACAAACCAACCAATCAAGTTGGGACCCATTTCACCTTTTGGATCCTGCGTCCATTATTAGGTGGATGTTTTCCCACATGCCTAGATCACCAAAAAGCTCCAAAATCCATTTTTCAAAAAACATCATCACCCTTACACTCTCCGAATTTGGTCCGATCGGACAGAACAGTTCCGCCCCTTGTTGGACCACAAACTTAACAGAGGGTATAGGTAAAGATGTTGTTGCATCGATGTTCATTAGATGACGTCATTGGATCAGGGGGGTTACGTGGCGGAAGGTTACACATTATGTTTTACGTAGGGATGGGTATCGGTCGAGGACTTATCGATATATCGGTTATCGATATATTTTTGCTTCAGTTATCGATATCCGATAAATATCGGTAGAGAACTATCGATATATCGATATATTGGTGAAAATCTATCGATATATCGATGCTCAATGTGATGCTGAAAGTGGAGAGCAAAATTTGCTGCCAACCTGCCATTACCTAACTTACCCATTTTAGATTTAATTAAAAATCATTTTAATCATTTAATTGAAAATTAAAAACATCACACATGATTCGCGGCTATTCCATTGATATCAATGGAATATAATATATTTATATCAATGGGGCTATTCACCCTGAACAACTGATCCTGATCCTACAGAAATCAGAGTATCTTGATACACAGGAAATGGGTAGCTAGGTAGCGGTTTGGTCTCCGCATATTTAATTTAAATGGAGCTTTTAGAAGGTTTTTGTTGGAGATCCTGTTTGAAATGAAAAATAAAAATTACGTTGTTTTCAACATCTATGTCCCTCATGTGAATCCAAATTCATTTCTTTAAATGAGAAGGTGGTGATGTCATACATTATTTTGACACGGAGTTCCAATAAAAATTGAGTGATGAAAACCACACATTGATATCCATTCATTATCATTCCTTAATATCCTTTCAATATCATTGAAAGCTGGAGTGATTTTAATAGTTTAAGGAATATTCCCAACCTTGCTACTCATCTTTCTGTTGCTTGTGAATAAACAATAATCAAACATAAAATTCTAAACATTTCAAGAAAGAGTTGAAAGAGCTGTCACTTGTTTTCAAATAGCAATGTTCATACCTACAAAAATATTATTGCATCCTAATATGAAAAACACAGATTTAGACCATATGGTCCTAAACCAGGATTGTTATAAATAAAATTTGTGTAGAAATTGTAATGTTGCCAAATGTCACTTTTGGGCGGCATTTCAAGTATTGGAAAAATAGAAGAAACTAATAAGTAGGCCTAATAGACTAAAATGAGCTAACACACAAATAAACTAACATAATCTAAACTCATAAACTCAGTAACTCACTGCAATTCTATAGCGTCTGTTCTTCTTCATCAAAACAAAAAAGAAAAAAAACAAAATGGATGCCCCAAAAGCAAAAGTATTTATCGATATTTGATGTGCAAAATATCGATAAACGATAAATATCGGAAGGAACTTATCAATAATTATTTATCGATATTTTTCCCGAAATATCGATATATCGATGTTATCGTACCCATCCCTAGTTTTACGTTGATCAACCTGCCTTGTGGATGGAGCATTATTAAAAAAACCTTTTTCTTTACATTTCTTTATTAGTTAAAACCCTGCACCGAAACATGGCCATTCAAATATTTAAATTCTTCAGTACGCAACTGAATAAATTTTTTTGTGTGAGTGTAGTGAAGTACCTAGTGAATTTGCATCGAGGTCGCGAAACATCACAAACCCGGTCGCCGCAATGCCCAACGGGAACAGTCGCAATCGAGAAGTAAATCTACACGTGAAACCCCCAGACAATTTCTCATTTAAACCAAATGAGTGGAAATCGTGGAAACAGAGGGTTGAGCGTTACCGGTCGGTGAGTAAATTAGATAAAGTGTCTGAACAACAAGTCGACATGGTGTACTGCATGGGTAAAAAGCTGAACAGATTCTGATTCATTTGGTCTAAAAACACCTGAATTGGCCAATACAACACCGTCATGGTCAAATTGAGAACTATTTTACACCAAAGAAGAATCTAATCTACGAGCGTGCCAAATTCCTAAAACGAAAACAACAAACTTCCGAAACCATTGAAGAATTCGTCACCGATCTGTATAGTTTGGCAAAGACATGCGAATGGGATAAATTAGAAGAACAAATGTTATTAATGATGAGTCTTATTGGAATGCGTGACCAAAATCTAAGCGACCGCTTGCAGCTAGAGTCTGATCTCAACTTGAAACCGCTATCAACACAATTCGGAAATCGGAAGAAAATCCTAGACAAAAAAGTGAACTACATGACCCAGTAATCGACGAGGTAAGGAGATCAAATTAAAACAGTAACAATGGATCAAAACAAAACACATTCCCAACAAACCGCATGAAAAATCAGTGGAAGTCAAATCTTATGGACACTCAGACAAAAAAATACACCAAATAACAATTCTCCTTGCGTGTGGTGTGGTATATACCCATCTCACAGAAGAGGCCTGTGTCCTGCAAAAAACGCCTCATGCACGTCTGTAATATCCTCGGACATTACGGGAAAGTTTGCAAGTCCGGTCGGGTAAATACCCTGGAATTCAAGGACATCAAACAACAAATGACCAAACAACTACCAACCTGATTTCTTATTGGAAATGTAGATGAAGAGGGACCATTACAGGAGCAGACCCATGGGCCATCACTCTGGGATTCAACAATAACTTGGACAAAATCGTTCAAAATAGATACTGGTGGGACGTGTCGTGTTACCTGCGAATATCAGTCTATCACAGAAAATCAAAGTTCAGCAACCAAGAGAATACTTAGAGGGAGCCGGCGGGAACCACTCTCAATTCTTGGAACTGTTCAATCAACACTCACTTACAAAAACTCAAACTGCTACGAAACTTTCTACATTACGGAAAAACCTGGAACGCCCTTCTTGGAAAACCTGCTTTGAAAAAATTAAAACCTTCTGGCTCCAACAATCAAATATCAAAATGTCCGTCAACGGATTGGTTCTCAAAAACATCCGTCATTATTCACAGGATTGGGGTCAGTCTCTGGAGAATACCACATCGAACTACGAGGAAATGCAAAACCCTTTGATCTACACCCTCGGAAAGTGTGTCACTGCTCTCTGGACAGAAACAAAAGACAGAGCTCAAACGAATGGTCGAAATGGGCGTAATCAGACCAGTACACGTGGCAACTGAGGTGGGCACCGATGGTCATTGTTCCAAAAAAGGGCTCTAAACAAGTGAGGATCTGCGTGGACTTAACTAAATTGAATGAAAACGTAAAGAGCACTACTACCCAATCCACTCAATTGATAACCACTTTAGCAAGTCTAGCTGGAGACGTGTCGAACACTAAAACTAGTTGAATCAGGCTTGGCAAATGAAATTAAGTAAAGAATCCCAGCACCTGACTACATTTTTATCCCCCTTTGGAAGGTACTGTTGCGAGCTCGCACCGGCGCCGGCCAAATAATGCTCGGCGTCGCAAGGTCAACAACCTGTGGAGGATTAAGGGTCCGAACATTTGGGAACCTCCCCTTCGCCCAGACAACAGTCGAGTTCCCAGAACAGGGGGAACATTCTGGAAGGTACTGACCAAGAGGCAGCAGGTAATAAAACAGGCCCACGAGCGCCGCCCAGTTGAGTTCATTCGGAGTCTGAGTATAGACGCTTCGTGTCATAAATCGTGCGTGTTATAAATAGTGCGACAACCGCGTTAACCGTGAATTGTGATGTGTCGTTGGTAAGTGCGCGAATGTGAACAGTGTATTCAGTGAACAATTGTTAAAAAATATTACAAGAACATAAATCGTTACAATTGGTGTCAGGTGTGGGGTTACAAATTAGTGTTATAGTGTTGGACAATAGTTAGTGTTAATAGTGTTTTACAGTAGTTATAAAGTTGTATAGTGACTTAGTGTGTTACTGCGCGTTTGAATCTTATTAAAACGAACAAAATGAAGTTGACCGATTTGAAGGTTAAACAGCTGAAGGAAGAGCTGGAAGAGCGCTGTGTACCTACCTGTGGAACAA
This sequence comes from Cyrtorhinus lividipennis, assembly GCA_019603395.1. NCBI lineage: Eukaryota > Metazoa > Arthropoda > Insecta > Hemiptera > Miridae > Cyrtorhinus > Cyrtorhinus lividipennis. The sequence goes on along the minus strand of CM034005.1, from coordinate 16,454,149 downwards.
AAGCAGATCTGTGCCTAGGCTCAAGGAGAACTTGGTTGAAGAAGGTATGACCCAGACAACTTTGACTTTGTGGATGATCTCACAGAATTGTAGACCAACTGTTTGAAGAAAAACTCAAGGAGATGAAGAGAATTCCAGACAACTGTTTGAAGAAAACTCAAGGAGAATTGAAGAGAATTCCAGACAACTGTTGAAGAAAACTCAAGGAAAATGGAAGAGATTCTAGACAGATTTTGAGAATTGTGGGGAGTCATATGGATAAAATAGTAGAGAGTGATGTTGCCAACATAAAAACAGATGTAGACAGACTGGAGGACAATTGAAATCATTGTCCAAACAGTGGATGATAAAAATCTCTCAAGTTAAAGACGAAATTGAAAGCAAAATCGATGGAGTCAAGAATGAGATTCTAGCACTAGAGAGAGCAATCAAGTAAAGTTAAAGCACATGGATATACCAGCAGAAGCCAGTGTCAACAGTGGGCATGAAGAGAAGTTTACCGGAACCAGAGTAAGTAAAATTAAGCCACGACATTTGATGGGAAGGTGCCAGGTCAACATACAAGAGACAGTTTGAAGCTTGCAGTGTTGCAAATGGATGGCTGAAACAGGATAAAGCAACAGCTTTAATAGTTGCATTGCGTGGAGAAGCCTTGAACATTCTCCAGACAATACCGGCTGGCCATCAGAACAATTTGAATTGTTGACTGCCAGGGCTGGATATGAGATATGGAGATGCTCATCTTCAACAGGTCTACCATGCACAGATAAAGAACAGGAACCAGAGACACTGAGACTCTACAGGAATTTGAAGCAGACATTGCAAGACTGGTGAGACTGGCTTACCCTAGCGCCTGAGACTTTTTGGAGCAGCGGCTGTCCGGACTTTCGTAGATGGAATCAGGGACAGTGAAACTCAGCAAGCATTGAGACTCGCACGCCAAAGACTTTGTGCGGCCCTGGCGCATGCTTGGAATTTGAGGCCGCAAGCAAGCCTCTCACCGGAGCGGAGCACGTGTTGAGACAGGTATTAGAAGAAGAGAAGAAGATTTTGTTGAAAGGTTACGAAGGCTTTTTGAAGCAAGAACACCAGCAGGAGGAGCAAAAGACAAATCAGATGCTGGAATTGTGGGGGGAAGTAGGCCACATTCGCCGTAGATGCCCCAAACCTGCAGAAATTGGAGATAAGAAGGAAAACTAAAATGGGTCGCCAAAGAGGGGTTATGTTGGCCCATATCAACAATACCCCAGAATTGGTCTCCCAGACTACTGGACATTAAGCAATGACAGCATCTTGTTGAACGGCGCAGTAGAGATGACAGTCCTGTGAAGTTTTGATTGACACTGGAGCAACTAGGACTATAGTTAAAAAGACCCTTGTCAAGAAATAAAGGAGCGCTCAAACAGACTGATTCGCCTCAAAACAGCAGGGGACCAGGAAATCCTAATGCATGGAGTTACCAAACTCAACATCAGGAGCGGACCTAAGCAGCTACAGCACGAAGTCCTAGTTGCTGACATCACTGAAGAGTCATCTTAGGAATGGATGTGATCAAAGTAGAAGTATGGC
>CM034005.1:16310083-16452480 GCA_019603395.1 Cyrtorhinus lividipennis | reverse complement strand
AACCGTGAATGTCTGGGGTTTGCCAGATTTGAAAATAAAGTCGATATTCGTTCATTCAATCGAATTCAGCGCCCACAGTTTAGTGGAATTCAAATTTTTTGTAACCATCCAAGCTAGAGGTACAATATCCAACTTGTAATTTTGAATTAATTTCTTATGAGTTCAATGTAATTTTCCTCCTACAGGTCCAACTTAAAACAGTATTGAACACAATCTGGATTGAGTGGTTGAAACACCGTGTTTGAACAGTTGTTTAAAACAAATGTACAAAAACAGTACTAACCCTGATACTCAGTTATAAGAGTAACAGGAAAAACATTCAGTACATGCATGTAGTGCTTCGTTACCGCACCGCTTCAACTTGTGACCACTAGAGCGCTCTGAGGATCCCTCTATACTTCGGTTATGAGAGGTATGTTTCAATAGGGCGCCCCTGTGACAACAGTATAACAGTGATCCATCCTACCCGCTAACGTCAAATTCGTTTGTGAATTTCCGGTTGTCAAAATTTGGTTTTGTGCGATATCCAAATATCGTGTCCTGATATCCCTACACATTTGTGATATTTTATAACTACAGATTTCGTCAGTGTCACGCGCTTCCCGGCTTTCCGTTACGTTTTATAAACTCTCCCCACCGACAAGCCCAGCTTGACCTAGATTTCCAGCCATTTGGAGAGTTCCAAGGATCCGAGAGAAAGGAAAACACGGAATCACTCGTTTGAAGGATATCATTTCATGGGTGGGGAGTTCTTATAGTTTCTTCACAATTCCTTCATACCTGTTTCACAATCTCGTCCACTTCTCATTTGCTTGGAACGCCAGTGTCACGCAAGCTCGACCTTGCTCTGGTTAACGTACATTTTGTATTTTTGGTGAAATCGCTCATAGTTTGTTGGGTGTTCAGTGATCGAAAAATGGGATTGGCAAATTGCAAAGGTATTCTTCATTATGAATCAGCTGCCACTTGTCAATACAGCATCCGCCGTACATGTTCATACACACAGCACCTGTTGATTTGAGCGGCCGCAGCCACATCTGATAGTTCATAGTTAGGTTAACTAAATTAAGTTACATAATTCCCATCATGTTCAAATATTTGTCACTCGGGAAAAGTGGCTGGAAATCTCTGGGAAATTCAAGGATTCATCTGGCCCGGTTTTTGTTCACTTCACCGATTCTGTCCAATGGTGAGAATTGGCCTGGAAATTCAATAATCTCGTGTTTGGCACATTCTTGAGCGTGATCACCCACTGAACCTTGTGTTAATCTAGATACGACGGTGAAGTGCTTCTTGTTTTTTCACTTAAATTCTCATCTGAAAAAAATTGTTGGTCACAACATTGTAGTTTGGTTAAATTGAAAAACTATCACTGAAATTTTAACACGAATTGTCTCGTACTGGGTGTTGGAAAAGTGAACAAAATTGATGAGTGACAATCGATCACATATCACATATGTAGCTACAAGTTTTAGCTTTATTTCTTCCCTTAGGAGCAATCATTCAACCATTTTTTCAACTTCTTTATTAGTTATACTATGTATCGGTTGAAATGCACTGTCGGGGGCCCCTTGATAACACGCTTGATAAAGCGGCTAAATATCGATTTCGACATTGAGATCACTATCGATGTTCTTTACATTTATTTGGCGTTGACATATTTGCGCATGTCAATGTTTTGTATGATTCTTTGTGTCGTTGCTTCCAAAAAATAGAAATAGACGGGTTTCCTTTTTTGTTGGAATGGAAGTGTTTAATTTGTTTTCTTTGAGGTGTTTGAGGCATGAGCGGCCGGAAAGAGTGATTGAGATTTGTATGGATCTGGGATTGATTGCGAGAGTGTATGTAGTATGTGTGTCCTGAATGTGGGAAGAATATGTCTCTCAGACCATGTCCTTCGAAGCAACATAGGTTTGAGTGAGTCTGCAGGACGAAAGCTGCTCCTTCCCATCGAGTGAAAAGGAGTGTTCGTTCGGGATCTTACTTCGAGCGTAGCAGGATTTCAGGAATTGAACTTGTTGATTAATCGAGTCAAACACTTTTATTATGCGTGATATGAGTGTGTCTTCCCATACGGTGTGTGATTGGCATATCAGAGAAGTATGTTTGGAGGAGTGTTTGGGAATGAATGAGCGTATAGGCGGACTTGACGTGATTGTTGAGATAGATGAGAGCAAGTTTGGGAAGCGTAAATTCAACCATGGGAAGAGAGTGACTGGTAAATTGATGTTTGGTGGGGTGGAAAGGGACACAACACAATATATCGATTATCTCGCTTGACAGGACATATCGATATATTCGGGCGCCATGACAGGGGCCCCCGACAGTGCATATTTACCCGCAAAACACATCGATTATTGCCTTTGTACGTTATTCGATATATCAAATGTTATCAGACATGGCGACCTCCGACATCACAGACTTCACCGCTAAGAATTCTAACATAAAATCAACTAATGAAAAACAGGGGTTTTCTGAATTTTTGGATGTTTGGATTTGTATGTGATTTTTTCCTTAAAATGAGGAATGCTGGTATAGGGCTTGAGAAAATACATTTTTTTAACAAACAATTCACGACGATTTGGGAAATGACTCAAAAAATTGTTACTTGTTGGATTTACGTTAAAATGACATGAATTTTTGTTGGATTGCGAGGCTATTCTTGTTTGACCATCTCTGGTCTATATGTCTGTCTAATCGTTATCCCCATCATTACATGTAACATTATTTGCCGAACGAAACCATTGATAAATAGTCTGAAATCCCTTGCCCTTTTCAGTGCGGTCTACCTTGTAGACACCGCCACTTTTAAATTACGGCAGAATGGCGTTATTTTCGTCACTTTTCTCGTTCTTTCGTTGTCTGTGGTCCATCGTTTGGCACCCTCTAATTAGAGCGATTGGATGGAATAAACGCCCAGGTGATTTTGTGATGAACGCTCGTTTACTTGCTGTTAATTATCGCTTATTTCGAGCATCCTGGAGCTTTGGTAGTGTTGTTTTGTCTGAGTTATGTGACTGCACTAATCTTCGAATGAGTGGTTGTTGAGTAGTGCTGGTCTGCATGATAGGGCGTTTTGTGCCTTCCTCGGCGAGATTTTACAAGAAGTCGGTTGACGTGGCCCTGAGTTTGAGGGGTTTTGCACTTCAATGTTTCAGGTTGAGTGATGATATTGGAAAATAAACCTTCCTGTTGATTTTGTTTTATATCAGGATATTGCAGAATGAAGAATAGATTTCTTTACGATTTTGTTCTTGCTCGATGTGGTTATCTTATCCATGTGACAGCATGAAACCTCAGTTTGAGAGCATGTTCCTCCTTTCCTTTAGCCAGGTAGCCGTCCCATGCACAAAAAAACCTTTTAAACTTATTTTAGTGGTAATTTGAGAACAGCTGTAGCTCTATAGTTGAAAATGCCTTCTCTTGCCGGATGCTGAGGCCTGGGAAACAGTTGATTACTTATCAATGCCGTGACCACATCCCTTTTCTTCCCTTACCAGCGCTTCTTGTCGCTGGTTTGTTCTACTCCACGTTCCTTCTACTTTGTCAGTTGCTCTTTAGCTGTCTTATTTTCAACGTGATGTCTTTAAGCCACAAAGGTGATCCGATCTCATGCCACAAAGATTGTATGGGGATCAAAAAATATACCGAGGAATGAAATTAAGCAACAAAATCAGTCAACTTTTAAAAAAGTTGCTTACAAAATTCTAATGAGTACTTCCAACGTTATAGAATTTATTATACTAAATAGATACGTCAGATGTTTCATGTAAATAATGTATAACCGTGATATTAATTTATTAATGTATATTCAATTTTTCAGATCGCTCTGGAGATTTCGTCGAGGGAGTCGTGTGCAAGGCTTCAGAAATCCCAGAAAATGGGTAAGTGCACGACGAGCTGATTTTTCGGTTGGTTTTCCATAAATAACTTGATTTCGAAATTTTTGATGGTTCAGGTGTGTGGGGGTATCATTTTCCACTAATTTTTTAGAAGCTGAATCGATTGAAATGAATCTGGTACACTCCATACTACTATTTTCCCCATAATCATGCTCCTAGGAACGTTGTAAAGTCGTTTGGATCGAGGTGGGACGAATCGCGGTCAAATCCATTTATTGATTAGCCTTACATCATTAACCAGGTTTCCATGTGTCAATGACCCCTCCCCCCGGCCACTCGCAGAAACGAAACTAGTCGAACTATCTTGTTATTTAAAATGATTTATCATTGTGTCATTTGCGTCATTAGTAGGCAGATTCATTTTTAGAAAATCTTTGAAGTATGGAGTAGTAAATACTATGAAATAGTAAAATGCTACGTATAAATATAAATAAAGTGGTCCAGGATCCATCTCTGTCAATTCTACGATCATTGTCGACATGATTTTTGATATTTTGTCATCAATTTAAAAAGTAATTAATGAGAATATAATAAATTCCTACCCCCCACTCTATAACAAATAAAACGAGGAAGTTTTTCTCCACCTCATACGTACGCCGGCGTTTTCTAACTGCTGTTCATCCGCGAAGAAGTTGCTGAAATCAGCGGAGGTTCGTCGGTGTGGTCAACAAAATCCTCTGCACCTGAACAGTTTCACCCCGATGGCCACATATTCCAGGAAGGTTAAAAATAACTATAAATCAGTTGTTCAGGACGTTCAGCCTAAGCTCACTTGTCTCGGTTTGTGGCAGTCTAGGCCTATGTTTGGCGTCTTGTGCCATGGTGGATATCTTTATGGTGTCAATGCGTGACGCTTCTGATTATTCCACTATTGTAGAGTATTCCTTGGAGCAAGAGTATGGAGAAAACAGTGAGTGTGGAGTGTATCGAACTCATTCCAATCGATTGAACGCCAAAAATTTAGTGGGGGTGTGTTCCACCACGCCTAGATACTCGTACATCAAAATCTCGAAAACCCATATTCAAATTGGTAGGTAGGTACCCATTTTGACCCATACAAACCTCCGGCGGGCAACAGTCGGTTCGGAACTTATCTCATTGGATTCAGCGTCCAAAATTTAGTCGAAAATGATTCCCCACATGCCGAACAAATAACAGATCTCGAAAATCGAGTTTAAAAAAAAAATACAATTTTACTCATGTATTTCCCCGAATTTGGTCCGATCTGGCTGAAATGTTTCAAGGACCAACTAGAGCTGAAATGAACTTTCTGACCAAACTTTCAGATATTTTGAAAAGAGTCAACTGCAAATATTTTAGCGCCAATCGGAACGATTGACTTCTGGACAAAACCCCGTATCATATTATGTCCATACGCCGTTTTGGGTAGTTTCTAAAAATGTAAAATCTTGGTCAGAGTCCTCTTTTTGGCTCTTGTTGGTCTTTGAAACTTTACTGCCCGATCGGTCCAATTTTGGGGGGAGTGTGGGTAAAAATATGTTTTTTTGAAACTCGATTGACGGGATTTTTGGGTTCAGGGCCTGTGGGGTATCATTTTCCGCAAAAATTTGAACGTTGAATCCATTGAGAAGGGTTCCGGACCGATTGGTGTCCACTGGTAGTGGGTATGGGTACCCGCCTACCAATTTCGAGAGTGGGCTTATCAGTTTTTTGGCTACTTAGGCGTGTGTGGTGTCATTTTCCACTAAGTGTTGGACACTGAATCGATTTGAATAAGTCCAGGATACTCCACACTCACTATTTTCCCCTTACTCTTGCTCCAAGGAATAATAAACCACGTTGTATAAGACATTGATCAAGCTTCCAAATTTTGCCTATTTCTCAGTTAAATTCTTACCATTTTTGTTTTCCAGAATGCGAGTTGTCAACCTCAACTCCGAGGACAACAAGGTGCTATTGGTCAAACAGAATGGTCAAATATGCGCCATGGGAACCAAATGCTCCCACTATGGAGCTCCCTTGATCAATGGAGCGCTGGGCAACGGTCGAGTTCGCTGTCCCTGGCATGGCGCCTGCTTCAACATCAAAACTGGTAAGATTTTCTGACACCTCTGACAGACCAGCGAAGCCTCTGTGTGTTGCTTATCCTCTGTGTTTTGCTCAGGTGACATAGAAGATTTCCCTGGGCTGGACAGCGTTCCGTCCTACGACGTCGAAGTGACCACCTCAGGTGACGTTAAAGTTCGAGCCAAGAAGTCGGATCTCGTTTCTCAGAAACGACTCAAACAAATGGCTGTTCACGATCCGAACAACACAAACGTTTTCGTCATAATCGGCGGTGGTGAGTTTCAAAAGCCCAATCATGGAAGCGATTGATTTAATCTAAATCTGAGTGAATGTGAACAAAATACAACGCCTGCACACCTTCACATGTACCTTACCTCGTACTTATACTTATGAAGCTATGATGTGAGTTGTGATCGGTTCAACGACCAGCAATTCCCTCATTTTGTTCGTTTTTGGAGCCTTTACATAGTCAATTGTTCGTGAAGACTCCAAATTGATTACTTAAACCGTGTGTGAACGCCATAAAACAAGCCAGTGATCTTGCATTTCATTTTCTTTTATTTTTAAATTAAAAAATTATTCAAATAACCTCCTTTTGACAGGACCGGCTGGGCTAGTGTGCGCTGAAACGTTGAGGCAAGAAGGGTTTTCCGGCAAAGTGATCATGATAACAGCTGACAAGCACTTGCCGTACGATCGAATCAAATTGAGCAAAGTCCTCGACAGCTCCCCTGAGAAGATTCAGCTAAGACCGCAATCTTTTTATCAGGTACCATAAGAGCGTGGGAATAGATTCTTAATGATTAAGGAGGGAGTTTTGTGAAATTTAATTTAAAACGAACGGAATATGGGGTTTTAATTGGTAGTTCGATGGATTTTTTAAATTCAGTGAATCGTTTCATTATGCCGCTTATTTTTGGTTATGGATAAAATAGCATTTTTGTTACCTACAGGAGCATCACATCGACGTCAAATTGAACAGCGAAGTTGTTGGTGTGGAAGCTGACGCTAAAAAAGTGAAGCTCAGCAATGGGGAATCTGTGGCCTACAGCACGTTGTTCATCGCCACAGGGAGCATCCCCAGACGCCCCGATCTGCCTGGAGTCAACCTTCACAACGTTTTGACGCTCAGGACGCTCGACGACGCCAGCGCCATCTACAAAGCGCTCTCCCAAGAATCCCACGTCGTCGTTTACGGGTCGTCCTTCATCGGCATGGAAGCGGCTGCTTACTGCGTCGGCAAAGTGAAAAAAGTGACGGTCGTCGGTCGAAGCGCCGTTCCGTTCGCGGAGTCTCTCGGCGCCGAGTTGGGTGGCCGAATAGGGAAACTTTTCAAAGAGAAAGGCGTTGAGCTGATGATGGAAACGACGATTGAGAGTCTCAAAGGGGAATCGTCAGTCAAAAGCGTCGTTCTGTCCAACGGTTCGTCGATTCCGGCCGACGTCGTCATTTTGGGTCTTGGTTCCTCCTTTGCGACGGACTTCCTCAAAGGGTCTCCGGTCAATTTGACGTCCAAAGGATCCGTTCCGGTCAATGAGTTTCTTGAGACGAGTTGCCCGGGCGTGTACGCAGGAGGGGACATCGCGGAAGCCCCTGTCTTTTCCATAGGTGGCGTTCCGCAGGCGATTGGCCACTGGGGTTTGGCCCACTACCACGGACGCATTGCCGCCCTCAACATGATGTCCCATTCGACGCCTCTCAAGTCCGTTCCGTTCTTCTGGACGATGCTCTTCGGCTCCTCCTTCAGATACGCCGGTAAACCTCGTAACGTAGCTTAATTTCAATGAAATGTATTTAATTCACATCCTTTGTTATTGTAGCGTGATCTTTTGTAAGTATAACATAGATATAGTGTTTTCCCGTTAAATTTGAGGTTGACGGAAATGATTTGTTTCACATTAGTTTTAAAAGCCGCAATGGTAGCCTGCGTAAATTCTGAAGATGTTACAATAAGGCAAATCAATAAGCACCTTCAAAAGAATGGCATTTGGAAGGGACGATAGAATGTCTTCGTCGTGTTGTGTTGCACGGAGCAGGTATTTCCAGAATCAGAGCTGGCTAGCATTAGGGCGTTTGAAACTATATGAAACAAACCACTTCCGTCAACCTCCAAGTTACTCGACCGCCTAAACGCGAACAAAATGAATCGGCCACAGTGCACGTCTTATCGGATGCTCATCTTACACGCATTAATTTCTTAACGTTCAGCCCAGTTCGGTTGTTTCTTCACGTAGCCACAATGAGTGCGGGTCACTTGTATAGGAAAATAATCTACGACTATTCTACATGTGTGCAATTTTTAAAAAGAAAGGAAGTGCTGCCAGATTAAATAGGTTTGTGTGACAATGTTAGAGACGGCGTAGTGTGTGGTGAGCAGATGAAGGAAAATGTTAAGTGTAGCCGAAAACGAAATAGAGCGGGGGAAGTGATCAAAACTACATACTTGCGGTGTACAAAAAAAGGTTGCCAAACTTTCAAGTCCATTCGAAAACCCACTTATCCCTTAATTTCTAGACGGTAGATAAATAGAAGGGTAGTAGAGATAGCATATTGAACGAAGGATGGGTCGGTAGATACATATCGATCAAGTACCACCTCCAATTTTATTTTTAATGTATAAACCATCCAAATTGATGTGTAAAACCTCAAATTTGAAATAGAAAACCCCCAATTTGACGTGAAAAATGTATAAATAAAATTTTGCTCGCCGTGGTCTCTCATCAAACCAATTTTTTCATTTTTAGGTTACGGCCAAGGTTACACGGACGTCGTCAACGGCGGAGACCTCGACGCCCTCAAATACGCCGGTTACTTCTGCAAAGGCGACCAAGTCATCGCCGTCGTCACTGTCGGTACCGACCCAATCGCCGCAGAATTTGCCGAACTCCTCAACAACGGCGGGAGCCTTAGCAAGAAGCGGGTCACAGAACAACCACTCGACTGGTACAAACGTTGAACTCGTGACATCACAAACAACATCACATGAACAAACCGTAGACCCAAATGTCGAGTCCGTAGGTTCGCATGACTTTGCTTCTTGTGCAGTTATTGTGATATCCCCCAGAATTAATGTTTAATTTAAATCGTGATTAATTTTATTTTTGTTACAATGATCAATTTTCTAAGTATGATATTAAGTTTATAGAACAATAGTTTCGATTAGGAATCGCCCATTTTTGTACAAAATTATCCCCTTTTTCGTTTCGCTTCGACAAATCGTTCCCATCTATTAACTAGCCAATTACTTCATGATTTGCTTAAAAAAGTAGGCCTATTTTACTCCCTTACAAACATTTTGAAGAGAAATAAGTGTCACCGGAAACCGTAAAATGGCATGAATTACGTCGATTATGTGGAACATAATTTTCTTAAGCAGGTTGAAAATTTCCGCCTTAGATAGTCTGTAATGAGAAAATAACGTTCCTACTTTGTGACGTCACATAATGAAATCACCTTGTTGAGATTTGTTAGTTTGTTGCGTGTTTTACACTTACTCACAAGCATCAGCCTTATTCAAAATGTACTCTAGAAAGACTCTAAGACAGCTTCGATTAGATTTTATAATTCACCTTCACGTTATTCCCTCGTGTAACAAAAGGAGGCAATAACATTGCAGTATTATTCAACTTGGCGAAAAGCGATCAGAACTAGGTGTTCGATGTGCCTACAGTAAAGCACGTTAGGAGAAATCAAAACTTATTTATTGTAGAAATATTTGTTCCAAATCGTTCAATCATTTGACGAAGTTAAGAATAACACTTTAATCTTAATTCCACTGTTCTGCATTTGTTCGTGAATATGAACCAAGCTCGTCACTCATCGTACCTCAAACTAAACGAGGAGTTCGACCACCGTTTGAATCTTCGTTGACATCACAATTCATATTAATTCCAGTTAATCTCGTATGAAGGTAAAATTTACGCTCTTGTTGTTCATTATATACCGATATTAAAAATTTCACATTCATTCCCCGTTGGCCTTCAAATTCTCGTCGCAGTTTGTGCTGGCTCCTCAAGTTTTCCGTATCGCTTGAGTTCAATCGTCTGAAATAATCTATGATTTTCATAAATAGTTTACGTCAGTAGTTTGGGTTTGATTCATGTAAAAATCGAGGATTCCATACGAATCGAAATTAGAAGCACAATATGAGACTAATCGAGGGATATAAGTGGTCATCTTTGTGACCATTCTTTACCAACTGAATTCAAAATCGTTCTTGAGCGAGGCCCGCTCAGAAGTGTTCGTTCAATTGGTCATTTTTGAGTTGATGCTTTTATGCTTAATGTATTTAGTTTCGGTATGACCTAGTGGTCTTCAATTTTTTAGAATCTAGCAAATGGTCGTTGAAACCTGTGAGGTAATCGCGACTTCGGAGGTAATTTCCAAGAAAAATGAACTCTGAACAAGCGCTTGGTTACTTCAACTATGGACGTCACCGCGTACGAAGAGCATTATCAGATGAAGAAGGAGAGGATGATGCTGACCTAGCAGTACATTGGTCAGACTGACCAACCAGTAAGACTTACTTGGTGCAGTGAGCGAGCACTTAGGATGTGAGGACACCATTGCCAAGCCAACTAATGAGTCAAAAACGCTCGCTCACTGCACCAGATACGTCAGGTAAGGCATACCCTCTCTCTGATGTAGTTACTTCCTGGCCCAGGAGGTTTGAGCAGCGATGATGGAGTGGGAGAAGAGGTGACACAGGTACGTTGAGGGGACTCGGATTCAGAAGAGAGTGGCGGCAATGAATTATGTTTCAGAAGAGAACATGATAAACCTCATGAAGAAGATCACGATTATTGCACTGCTCCCAGGAAAAAAGGAATATAGTTATTGCTTTTGGTGAAGGAAAAATATCCCTTCAGGGCTCCAAAGTGGGGAACAGGGACACTAAAGGAAGAATTGGTGCTGTGAACGTATGCACACATGGGAGTATAAGGCCATCCAATGCTGAAGTTGATTGTGCACTTCACATAAATACGTTGAACTCCATCAGCGCCCAAAATATGATACTGAGATCGAGGCTCTAATCAGTCTGGACTCCTTCAGGCTCATCGTCTCAACAAGAACCACGGTATTGAAATTTTCGGACCGCTGATGAAGCGTTTTCTATCTTTTGTATATTAGGTGTTGGCAAAAAAATACCCATCTTTACATTAACTATATTTCCCTGGACGACCAAGAGGTTCTGCGAGCTCAAACCATACTACCATTATTCAATTAATTTTCTCCTTATTTTTCACTCAAAATTAAAATGGTTACTAAATAGTAAGTGCTAACTACAAGTTTTGAATAATCAAATAATTGGTTCCTTTCTTAATTGGTTCAATCTTCTCCCATCCTGCCAGATACCAAATTCCATGCTGATAAACATACATAGAACACATACCGCCTCTCCGTGGGCTTACCAGGCCCAAAAAAATTGTAGTAACTAGGAACTACCTGCCTACATTTCAGTAGAAGAGATGATCGTATATAATCATCCCAAGTCCGTGTTCACATGGGTATAAATGCGGAGGCGGTCCAAGAGGTTAATTATGAACCTGCAAGATATTCCCTACATCAAGTTGCAGGCAAAATAACGAGCAAACAACGCAATAACACGAATAACGAGGTGTTGGTTTATTGAAAAAAGTTCGTCTTGATATAAGTAAAAATTTATTTCAATAAAATTTATCGGTATCCGTACGAGTTGACGACAGCCGTGTAGGGAGCGGTGGCTTTGGCGACCTTTAGCCCGGCTTGCTTCGTCAGTTTCTGAAAATGAAAGAGAGAAATTATTATTTACAGAAAATTAGCTGGAAATGTGGAATCGATAGACTAGGACCATAAAAAACATTCAAGGACCTCACTCAGGTGGGAACTTACCTTGAGGGCATTTCTCTTGCGGATGTCGAGCACGGCGCGGACCTTCCTCTTGGTCTCTAGAGCCCTGACGACGTCCTTGTACTTCCAGCCAACCTCGCTGGACAGGCGGCCAAGATGGCAGTAGGCACGACCTGGCTTCAGGCACAGCACACGCATGGCGCTGGGCACCACGAGTCGCTTCCTCTTGTCGTAGGGCGGAGGGCAGCCTTCGAACAGCTTTATCCTCCTAAGGGCGGCCTTCCCTCGTTCGATCTTATGGGGGACCATACCTGAAAAATAAGTCATGTCGCTACAATTAGTACATAACAACATAACCCCTATTTTCCAAACTACCGAGAAATCTCTGCAGCCTACCACTGTTGGGGGTACCTGACTGTTCTACCTACACACAGCCGAGAACGCCAGGCCAAATAAGAATTAAGATGAGCAAATTGACTGTTGGTTCGAGGCATTCGCAGAGCAATTCGCCAGCCAAACCAACGACTAATCACAAACAACACCAACCCACTCATTCACTATTGTAACATCACAAAGAACGTAGGTCCCTGCAAGACAAGCGTAGGATAGGTGATGGACAACTGCGCAAGTATTTGGGTGCTCAGCATCATACTTCAGTTTCACAAAATGTCAAATAATGTAGGTAAGAAATATTGATCATCATCGCGGCCCAACAATGAGAATGCGCCTATTTTCCACCACATCAATCAATACATTATCCTACACTGCCTGCAGAGTACTGAAACTACACCAAAGCATTTCCTCAATTACCAAGTATGGACTGTGATAGTTATGGTTACGCTATAGTTAGTACTAAGGGAATCCATTACATCCGATGGAACCCAAAAATGTATTTAAAATACCGTAAAATTCAAAAAAGTGCATTCACTCATCACACATTTTTGAATAAAAAACAAATTATTCAGATCCTACAGTTTTGTGAATCATCAAACCAGTTCCAAAATCAGACATGGAATTTTCAAAAACCTGGAAAATCCATTTTTCAAAAAACATTTCTACTCATACGCTTTCCAAGTCTCATCGTGTCGAGCGTCAATTAGAGCCAGACAGAGGCCCTGACCAAAATTTTACTTTTTCAAGAAATTTTCTACTCAAGACAACGAGATCGGCGGACGGACATTTTGTCTTTTTTGGTCTCGACATCGTGAAACTGTCAAATTCAGGGGCCAATCTTAGAGGTTGACCTCTGGCATAATAACTTATTATTCAAGGAATAAACAACTAAAAATTTGAGTACAACTCTGATAAGAAATGCGCTGCTAAACCATTTTAACTATTACTTTTGAAGATAGGAGGCCAGGGAGCTCAGTATTATAATTCCGTTTCATGAAGTGTCAAATAATGTAGGTAAGGAATAATAATATTCATCATCACGGTCCAACTGGCGGATTCAGCAGCCTCGTCAAAAAATAAATCTGAGTCTTAAGTACATCGAAATACGCTCACGCCTCAAATTCCAGTTTTCCTTCTTAGTTGAAAATATAACAATTGGAATGTTGCGCGATAAGTTTTTGAGCTGAGGTGAGGGCTCCAAGCATCAATATCCTACCAGAAGGTTTCAAGTACTTGAAAACAGTTTCATTCTCAGGCTTAGTTGTCAAGAAAGCTCAGATTCACAATAGTTTCATATTGGGTCAAATAATGTAGGTAAGGAATGTCTGAGAATCATCATTGCTATCTTGCACGGCACGAGGCCAAACACAAGTAAGCCTGTTAGCTCATCTGACTGAAGGAGAATGTATGCACGAACCTCTGATAGTTCTGTGTAAGATTTTACTCGGAGCTCTGAAGTGGAAAGGTCCGCGTGCTGGGTTCACGTTACACCGCTTTCTCAAGAAGGACAGATACTTCAATTTACTCCTGAAAATTACAAAGGTGATATCAGTAATCGGTACAACGTGGAGGGAAATGGCCAACGCCAGAGCGATCGTAAGTTTTTAGCTCACCTGAAGAAATTACCAGAAATGTTGATCTGTTCGCATCTCACCACAACGACTTTGTTGCCATTCAGGGCGGCTTTCGACACGATGGAGGCCAGCCGGCCGAGAAGGTGGCCTTTGCCGTCTATAAGCAAAGGCTGCGCGACAAAAAATAAAAATATCGTCAATAATGTGAACTATACGCAGTACTACTACAACTTATATGGGATCCCAGAATAAATATTTTCGGAAAAAATAAATTTCTACACAAAAAACCCGTCCTTACATCTGTAAGGACTGCGATGTGAACAGGTTATGTTTGGTCATCTTTTGGGGCACCAAACACACATGACGTATCGAAAATTCGGCTAGAGAGGGATCATGCGTGATATTTGGCATGTCTATCAACTTGTCTCATTTAATATTTTCGTCAAATTTGAACCTAAACACTGCACACCGCTCATGCAGCAACCATGGTTAGGTAGCCACGTGTAGTGCACCAGCTCTCGATCTGTCCGAGAGACGAATGAAAATAACAAACGTTAGAACGATTTTCGTCCGAATAAATATACGATATTTTCTAACAAGAATGTTACCGATAAATCGAACAATTATAACATGCAATAATTCAACATACCTTGTCACTAAAGCCCGTCATGTCTTAGGATTCCCCAAAAAACCCGATTGAAAAAGGACTGTAGGCAGCAACGACCATGGAGTGGGCATTTGGCTTCAGTGTTGCCAGTAATTTGAAGCTACCAGCAGGGGACTATAACCAGCATATTGAAATATCCTTACTTTGATTTTGGCAGCCCAGAAGATTAAATGTTTTTATTAAAAAAATAAGTACTTAAGGAGATTTATGTTCAAAACTTGGATTCCGTAAAGAAAGTCTTTGCGACCCACGAAAACAAACAACACATAGCGACCCTAAAAGGAAATTCATGTTGATTTTGCCGTACTAGTTCATTAATTGTTCTTCATAATGGATTTACACTAGATATTATACATTCTCGGCTGTCTGGAATTTTTCTGAGCACTATTAAATTTAAGGAACACTGTTCGAAAATTAATTAAAAGCATGCTAACAACAACAACAATTGCAGCGCCCATCAAGAACTCACAATCTTGTTAGTACTTGATATAAATTTTATCTATAGTTTCTTTCATTATCTTATTATTCATATATTATATCTAATCTAAGTGTGAATCCTGGGAAATACAGTTGACAACGCAGTGAGGTGTAGCGTGTAGGTGGCATGTCACAGGTAAGTAATGAGAAGGTTTCGTAATTTCTTTTAGATCCTGTGCTTTGCGATCGAAATGGAAGTTGAATATATGATTATCGTTGTAGTTGAAAAAATACAGAGCTGCTGACTGAAGATTCAGCAGTATTTCGATTTTCCCGTAATTGCGGGAACTTTGATTTTGTTTTAGGGAATTGTGAGAATTTTGAACTGGGTGCATCATAAGTATATAAGTATTCTGTAGGTTATCAGAATGATAGTTCGTGACTTTCAAACGTCTTTGTTTGTTTGATGAGATGAATTCATCAGTCCGTCTCCATTCCGTTGTACGGAGTAGAAACACAGGCTTAGTATATTGGACCCATAAAGTTCGCACCTATTTATTAGTGGTCTTCCAGGAGAGCAAGGGTGTGTATCTTTTTTTTTCGAGAACTATTCATGCAAATTTCAACAACCAGTGACAGATTTTAGGCAGGAAATCTACGTAGAGACTACATAAATTTTATGTACAAATTAAGCTTCATGGATTTTCAATTTATTATTGATGGCCTTTACATTCAGTCTCACTAACCACAGCTTTGTAGGTTGACGTGGGCTTGCCCTTTCTTTCATCTTCTTGCTGTTAACAGGTCAGAATTTATTCGTCAATCTCAGACGTCAGGTAATCCAGTCAGACTCGTGTATGTCTTATCCTGTGTCAATTTCAGATTTCTCGAGCAGCAATGCCGATCAAAGGAGCAGAATTGATCAACGCCGCCGAAGTTGTGGCTGAGTCCAAAAACATGATGGTTACTTTGAAGTGCACTTCTGCAGCTGGACTCTTCACGGGTGTTACAACGGCTGCAGGCGGAATGCTCGGAGGACCAGTAGGAATAGCTTTGGGTATGATGCTCATAATTTACTGATCAGCCTGCCTGATTGGCAGGACTTGGTGGGAGAGGTCACCGACTGCTTTTTTTCGTCGTACTCGTGACCCTAAAGGGCCTGCTAACTGCCAAAAGTGACCACATTTCGGAATACAAATGTATAAGTGGATGGCTCAGCCGGAAAAATGAGATAAGGAATCTATAGTGCGGGCATCAATCTGAACTTTTAGCTAAAACAAACCGTCAATTCAATGCGGGAATTGACTGAATGAATCTAGGAAGCCCCTACGTATCTGTTTCTCAAAACAGAACGACTGACATTAAAGATCTTGATTTGGAGGATGGCGTTTTGCCGTTCAGCAAGATAGAGCCAAGAGAACTGGTTCTCCTTCTGTACGAAATGTGGCTCAACCGATATCAGCTAAAGAGAACCGTACCGCTCATTGGTTCTGTTTTCTGAATGAGATTCGCTGTTGAGAATTTCTTAGAACAGAACCAGAAGCGGTGGCTCATCACATGGATTTTTCCTCAAAGCTCGGAGTGGAGCACACCACATAAATTCGAATTTTAAACGGTCTGCGGCCGTAATTTTTCGATGCAGGGTTGCATTCAGCACCTGAGAGAGGAAGAAAATCGAAATCAAACCATTACCTGATTTTTAAACTTGAAATTACCTTGAACCGCCAAGGGTAAGGTTGAGTTTGGTTTTGCTCCAAACCTGGTTTTGGTAGGTTATTCCTGGAATAATCAACCTGTTTTCATGCAAAAGTCAATCTCTCTGATTCGATCCAAAAAAAATTTCTGGGCGTTTCAAGGTGTCTGGATCAAAATAAGCAAATGTCCGTCCGCCATCCACGCCGACTTTGGTTGTAGAACATTTTCTAAAAATCTGAAATTTTGGTCAGGGACCTGTTTCCGGGTCCTTAGTCCTCGAAACTTTTCTGCCCGGTCGGATCAAATTTATGGGGGGTAGGGGTCAAAATGTGTATTTCGAAAAATGGATTTTCGAGATTTCCAACGATCTAGGCTTGTGGGGTATCATTTTTCACTAAATGTTGGACGCTAAATCCAATTATACGGGTCCCAGAACGATTGGCCCCAGGTTATTGGTCAAAATGGGTATCTAGCCTCCCATTTTGAATGTTTTTGAGATTTCCAGTACCTAGGCGTGTGGGGTATAGTCATCCACTCATTTTGGATGCTGAATCCAATGAGACAGGTCCTGGAACGATTGGCGCCCACCGGAAGAAATTATGGACGCTGAATTGATTGAAATTAGTCTCCATGCGCCTGGTCTGAGGAATAACCAACCGCTGTGCATGAATTTTTGTGGTTGGCTTCCTTCAGGTTATTGCCGTCTAAATAAGATTGACGTTTCGGACTCGCCCTAATTTGAAAATTCTGAATGAACCTGAGATGGCCTCTTTAGGTTATTGTGTTCATGGTATCACAAAAACCTAAGAGTGCCTAGAAGTAAGGCACTTAGGCTGTGTGGTAAGATATGGGAAACAGTGAGTGCGGAGTGTCTCCGACTCATACCAATCGACTCAGCGTCCATAATTTAGTAAAAAATGGTCACCCACCAGCCTAAATTAAAAAAAAAAAAAAAAAAAAAAAAAAAAAAAAAAACACTTTTGAAATGAGTAGATAAGGGCCTACCTCTATGACCCATGCCCACTTCTGGAGGGCGCTAATCGGTCCGGAGACCTAACTCAATCGACTCAATGTCCTCAATGCAGTGGAAAATGAAACCCCACATGCCTAATTTGAACATGGATTGGATATTTTGGGGAACGAGGCATGTGGGGCATCATTTTCCACTAAATGTTGGACGCTGAGTCGATTGGAATAAGTCCGGGAGGCTCCATACTCACCGTTTTCCCCATACTCCTGCACCAAGGATTAATCAACCATTGCGTTAGAATTTGCATCTTTTTGATCTAGAATTCATGATACGTATACCGTAAAGTTTTAGCGCCAATCGGAGAGGTTCAACGATTCAAGGATTATTCAGGGAATAATTCAAGAAAATCACAGTAAAATGTGTTATCATCATTATTATTACAGCTGTATTGCTTCTCTCATTGTTATTTACTCATACCTTACATCTTATTTCTGAAGTATTTCCTGGCATAACGGAAACATCTAACGCCAATATTTGACATGTTTAACATGTTTCTTATTCTTCACTTTACTCACTTCTGTCAGTGTGGCAGAGGGGATAAAAGGGACCATAAAAAAGGTTGAGAAGTTTTCAATGAGAAGAGCTAGAGAATACGCTGAATAAACTTATTCGCTCTCTGTATCTACGGGGTTGCTTAGATTAGGAGGAGGGGGTGGATATATCACGATGGTAACACAAATGAAGCGACGTATAGCTAATTTTTTAATTTTAATTTTATTCATCCACATGATTATCCTCCGCTATTTAATTTTTATGTTGACCTCCCCAGGCGCAATTTTCGGTGGGATTTCGTCCGCTTTATTCACCCAAGGTAAATTCAAATCAGTCGTCGAAATCATCCGAAATGATTTGACCCTGTCTCAAAAAGAACGTCTCATTTGGCATCTGGAAGAAGCGGTCCGTGACTTCGGCATCACTGACGTCGTTCAATTGGCCACACTCGTCATGTCCAACGAAGCTCTATTCCTCGCTGTGGGCTCAGGACTGCAGAAATTCTTGACCAACGACCTGAATATGATGCTCAAAGCGTAATGTGTAGTTACTATTGCTCTCTAATGCCCTCGAAAACCATCCGTGCTCTTAGCATAATTTTTGTAGGGGTGACGTTTTTAACCTCACTATGTTGTCACTATATTGTTTTATTACTCAATTTTTAGTCATCAATTTATACTGTTATAATTTTTTCTCTCTTCACTAGGAAATGAAAACAACAAAAATTTCAACTTTTGAGAACCAAAACTTCTTTTAATCATCAAGTAGATTTGCTATAATAGTACACACTTTCAATATCGTGACGTTTAGATTGAATGATTATATGAAGATATTTTTCAAGGTGATTTTAGCGTGTAATTTATTTATAAACGTAGGGTCCGATGTGGATAATTAGGTTCCTACTATTTGTCGCCATGAGGGCGCTGGTGATAACATAGTTGATTGTATTCATTGGGTTTTTATACAAATCGTCATATTAGGACTGAAATTTTCATTCTACTCACAATATTTTCATATTAATTGGCTCACGAAAAAGAATTCTTTGCTGGTCCAACATATCATAGCGCACTGCAGTTGGCTCGGACTAGAGTCATTAGCTACCTACAAAGTGTGAGCCATTTTTTCATTCGATTGTATCCCCTACTTTTCTCGGTGCTAGCGGTTTGTGATACATTTTTGAAAAAATATTTCATTAGACTCCAGTAAATGACCAATTCTAATCATGCTGTTTTTGGACTGTTTATCACTAAGTTGCATAATTTCAATGTAAGTGGTAACTTTCGAGTTACCTTTTAATGTTATCTTTAATAAAAAGTGATTTTTTTAGATGGAGTATACTCAGAGGTTTTTTTTTTTTTTTTTTTTACTTTTTCCTAGTTTTGCTTCCTGTCCCTAAGCGATTCAATCTGGTTACCTTCATTATAGCAGTTTTATTGATCTTTTTTATTGGAGGTTGAAACGATTTCAATACCCCAAAGGGCTATCCATAAACTTTCGACTGTTTTCTTTGTTTGAAAGTTGATATTCAGAAAGGTGATTGTATTTTGTACCGAAAAAATATCATCATAATAGTTGAAAGACGACAGCTGTTGGGTTGAAAAAAATGTCTTGATGAAAAAAAAGTTGTATTGTTTTGAAGAAATTATTTTTACAGAGGGATGTTTGTAGATAGCTTCTAATCAATATTTCCGTTGGCTTTTTCATTGATGATTACTTAGTTATAACCATAATAACCTATAGGAGATGTTGTTACGACGTATGTTGACGACTATGATTGACCCATAACCAAAGACCTGGGGTTAGGTAAAAAAAAGGAAGTAACAGCATATCATACAGCTCAGGTTTTGTGAAATCAGTCTGGCGCATAATGACCTTAAACCAATGAAGAGGAAGGGGCAATACTTATTTACATCGTTTTCTCTGAAGGACCTGTATCTGGTTCCCAGATTTGAACATCTGTCGTCCAAAATGTTTGGAAATTCATCATTGCTAACATTTGAAACGATTTTTGTGAATTGTTGCTGTTTCTTAAATTTAAAAACAGGTTGATTATTCAAGGAATAACAAACCAAAATTGTAAAATACTATTTCTCCGAATTCCAGATCACAACAAGTATGAAGAAATGACGATCAAACACCCAAAAACTTTCTCGAAAATCGAAATTGTGAAAATAACGCGGGATTGGTACTGGAAGGGCCAAACAGGTAGAACAATGCATTCAATTCACGTAAGGAGGCTGCCAACTTCATCAAAAATGTTACGAAGAAGGTGTTTGGAAACCTTCATATATTTCTGATTTGGAATAATGATTTCACAAAATTACCACATTTATCATCAGTTTGACCTAGATGGTTGCCCCCAGAAAAGGCCATTCACCAAATCGATTTCATAATCAAAATAATTTAATTATAAAACGACAAGGCCGTCAAGATGTGAAACACGATTGCCAAATAGCTCAAAACCCATGGGTTGAGTGCGCTTGAGCAGCTTTTGCCGTATTTCTCTTGAAATCTACGATGGAGGTGCGAGTGGTGCTTGACAATTTTGTACTTGGGTGCCTCGGTGCCATTGGAGCGCGTCGTATTGACCAGCCCTGAGCTGATGGAGGACTTGAGGAGCTCCATTAGAGAGTCGACTTCGTTTTGATCTGACTTCCCTTCGGTCATCTTCGCAATCATCTTTTTCATCCCTTCATTGATTTGCAACTCACCTTTCTCGTCGATTTTCACCCGAGACACGGCTCTTTCGAGTGAGGCCATTATCAGTTTTTTGATGTTTTCGTCTAGCGCCCCCAAATGGGCGATGGGGGATTTAGACAAGACTTTGGTGACAAAGTCCGACCGCAGATTTGGATTTTTAGGGGATAGACGGATGTCTCCAGGCCGTCGATTTGGAAGAAACTCATCCATAAATGACAGATTTGACTTTGTTCTGTTTGACTTACTCGCATTTAACAAAGAACTCACTGATGTGTACCCACTGTGATTAAGCACTCCTGCCAGTAAACTGATGGCATTATTCTGAGTGGCGAGATTATTCTGAACTGGAGCAATCAACTGTAATAGTTTAGTCAACGTACCCAAGTTGATTTTGTCACTACCTAGGCTCGCCAGGTGAGTCAGCGCTGTAAAATTGCTCAAACGTTCACGAAAACCTTCACCTTGCAGAATCTCAGTGATGTTCACGTGGGAGCCCCCTACAAGAGATTTGAACAGTGAAGGATCTTCGCCCTCAACAAATTGTTTGACCTTATTCATTGTATCTCCAAGCTCTCCATTGAAGATTTTCTCTAACAAACCAGGCAAACCTGATATTTTTGAAACCAAAACACCCGTTGGCGCTACTACAGACGAATTTGAACTATTCAATTTTCCTTCCAACGGGCTCTGCTTTCCTTTGGTGCTGTTCAAAATCTTCTCTAAAGACTCTACAAATCCAAGTGCGATTTCCCCTTTGATAGGTTCCCCAGAGCTGACACTCTCATTTCCTGAATTCCCTCCTGAGAGGTGGTTTGCCAAAACTGACAAGGTCTCCATGAAGAATGGATAAACGACTGCTGGAGAGAAGGTTTTAGAGCCATTGTTATTTTTTTCGGCGCGACTGGCTACCCAGTTTAATATGTGTTTAGGGTAAAAGTCAGTCACTACATGTTTGAAGATGCCCTTTGCTTGCTCTTTGTCAACAAGATTACCCCATGAAATGTTACTTGAAGTTTGATTACTCTGCTCTTGTTTATTAAAAACTGCACCATTATTTGCACTAACAGAGTCAATTTGATGGTTATCCGTGAAAGTTGCATTTGTGAGTGCAGATTTGTTCGTCAAATGATGATTGGCATCCAGCTTACCCCTGTTGCCTTGCAGCATCAATTTTACTTTGGTTGCTGCATGGTTTTGCTCTTCTGCTATGAATCTTAATGAGTCATATTCTGGTGTGGTTTTTCCCTGTTGGTGTGTCTGAAATGAATGTTCAGATTCACTTCTGACACTATCTCCCTGCAGAACCTGATGGTGTGCCTGGAGGGAATGTTTAGATTCTGTGCCATTGGACTGAGAGGACTTAGATGTAGGGCTACCTTCTCTCACAACCAGATGGCGTGTCTGAAGAGAATGTTTCAATTTGGCACCATTAGACTGAGAAGAGTCACTTGTAGCATTGCCTTCTCTCACAACCAGATGGCGGGTCTGATGATAATGTTTAGGTTGGGTAGGAATAGACTGAGGAGGCTCACTAGCAACACTACCTTCTCTCACAACCAGATGGCGTTTCTGAAGAGCATTCTTAGGTTCTGTACCATTATAATGAGAAGAGTCTCTTGTAGCACTACCTTCTTGCAGAAACTTATGTGTTTGGAGAAAAGTTTTGGTTTTTGTATCATTATACTGAGAAGACTCACTTGTGACTGTACCTTCTCTCACAACCAGATGGCGTGTCTGAAGAGCATTCTTAGGTTCTGTACCATTATAATGAGAAGAGTCTCTTGCAGCACTACCTTCTTGCAGAAACTTATGTGTTTGGAGAAAAGTTTTGGTTTTCGTACCATTATACTGAGAAGACTCACTTGTGACTGTACCTTCTCTTACAACCAGATGGCGCGTTAAATGTGAATGTTTGGGCTCAGCACCAGTAGACTGAGAAGCATCTCTTGTAATACTGCTTTCTCCTGGAAACATATGATGTGTCTGAAGAGATTTCTTTGTTTCTGTACCATCATACTGTGATGACTCATTTATAGCATCTTCTAGTGGAGTACCCCTCATTCCTGGTGAAGTTGATGAGTGATTACATCTTTTATGATGAGATTCTGTATGACCCAAATAAGTTTTCTCATCTAATGTCGGAGCACTTGAACTGTTACTGCTCACTCGCTGTATAAACTTGGAGTCATTTTGCTGTAGTTTTCTTGATTCAATAATAACCAAACACGCCAGGATCAAAACAAACTGCACCCACTGCATTTTAGTTAACAGGGTCGGTCACATTGACTGGCAGCCTTGTTGATCAGATTCACATTACGCTCATCCTACCCTGTTTACTCAAGTGTGGTGCCAGTGTAGACTTACGTTGTATTGTCATCTTCGACTTAATTTGCATTTGAATTCATCAGTATTTTGAGGTGTCTTTTATAGGCCAAATAACAGCTGTTATTGTGCGGTAAATTTGAAAAAAGTCAGGTTGGCTCAATTTAGTTGTATAAAAAAAAAACAATTTAGTGCTGGTGAATTTAATTTTATTTGGTACAATGTTAGTAAATTGAGGCTGTTCACGGAGGGGCTATGCTGTTAAGATGGTGAGACTGAATATGCAGGCGGTTTGACTCGTAAAGTGGTTCTATAGACAATTCCTATCTGAATCTATATACGACTACTGCTGAGAGTGGCATTCAACGAGTCTAACAAGTTAGCCAAAGCGTTTTTCGAATTGTTGTTGATGATCCATTGCGTTCCTTGAGTCACGTTGTTAGCCAGAGCGCTAACATTGAAGTTTCTTGTAGTGACTTGGTCAAAAACGTTTTTGCCCAATGTGAATGCGTTGTCAACACCAGTCTGGAACGAATGTAAATTAAGTATCATCTTTGGATATCATCTACGAACTATAACCTTAAGGAGATGTATTTTATTTCTAACTTATCCATCTTGCCATCCCGTTTAGTGTAGATATTGATTGCGGCAAATGGGTCAAGATACAGAGAATGAGCAATTTTGTCTGAGCCTCATCTTGATCGATTCAGCTTCAAATTAAGAAATTAATGGAGACAAATACTCCACTCAAGTATATTGAATAACACAAGGTTGGAGTCGATAAAACGAAAAACCCGGAGCGACAAGCTGTAGTGCGATATTCCGGAAAATAAAACAGGATACTAAAAATGCGAGACCCTTAGGAATTGAAGGTTTAGTTTCTCAGTTCTTCGTAGCTCTCCTGAAAATTTCGAGTAGCGGGCCATTCTCAAAACGTAAAACATGTCTATACCTTGAAAGCACTCGTGAAATCGGGTAATTTTAGTTTTCGATAAAGCGCAAAATGTCGATCTTGAAAGCCCAATTCCTACTTCCAATTTTGTCCTTGACTACCACACACGAATTTATACGGGAGCTACAAAGGTAACTCTTATATCCGGTTATCTCTATCGTATTTATACCTGCAGGAGGGTTGTGCCCAGAGCGACGGTTGTTTGTCCAAAGGCCGTACCAATTTTGGCTGCGTTGGAAACAGCTCCAGCTCCAACCTGATTGGCTTTGTTGGCTAATGAAAAAGACGCTTCGGACATGTTATCGATACCGTTGATCACAGCTTGACCCAATTGGTTCACCGAACTCGCGGCGACTCGAGCTTTGTTGTTAGCTGCTTTGACAACGCTTCCTACGACGGGAACGTTTTTGAGAAAAGAATCCACCTTCCCTGGAATGGAAACTTCATGTGAGTGTCTTGCTCAGATGTCATTCTTTTGGCACGTATGGGCCAATTATTATAGTTTGGTTTCGACTTTGTTTAAAAATGGGCATAGTGTTAAAGCCAACTACTATGAGTTGAATCATGAAGGTCTTAACTTAACAGAGCAAACAGTGCTTGAAACGCCTCGCACGCACGTAGTTTGCAATAAGTTTGGCACTGACCCTGATCCTGATTCCGTGGACCCGACTCGTATCAAATGGAGAGAGTTCCTTTATGGTCCACAAGTTAGATTGAGCTGGCGTGAACGCAAAGCACCTTATAGTAGATTGATAGACACGAGCAGGCTAGACACGTATCAAATAATGCTCGGTACTACATATTAGATTGTAGTGTCATTATTATTACCTGTCTTGTCTACTGCTATATTGGTACCGTATGCGAGCACATGTCCAGCAACTGCCAGACCAGTACCAACGGCGATTTTCTGAACCATGGCTCCCTTCTCAATGCCATTCGACAACAGCGCTGTACCACTCTGAACGGCTTGATTCCCTAAGGCGATCCCTTTTGAGAACGCCGATGATCCTAAATTTATAGTTTTTTTAATTGCGGATTGGCCCGCTTTGAATAACCCCCAGACACCTTGATTCTCGGACGCCACTGCGGAGACCAACAGAAATCCAAGTGCCACCTTCAAAACGAACATATTGCACGTCTCCGCGAACTGCGAACAATAAGACAAGAAGGTCTAGGATAAATTTTAACAAAAGAATTGAATGTACACATGATCATGATCCGTTGAGCAGTTGTGTAAACAACGTGACAAAATTTGCTCATCAAAAACAACCTCAGCATAGACTTTCTGACTTGTAATTTATTGCCTGCGCATTAGGTGATTGTGCTGCTACTCTACGATGACGCAAGTGAAAGCACAATTTATTATAGAATTGTCACAGTGTACATACATATTCAGGCGTTGAAGCGACACTCTTAGATGCAGGCATCTTCGATTACCAGCAGAAACGAGATCAAACAGCCTGAAAATAGAGAATCAATTCAGTAAGAAGGAAAACTTGCAATTTATTGATTTATTGATCTTTACATCCCTTGTTGAGATCACCAAGAGCGGAAAAGCTTAAGTACTGTCAAAACAATGAAGTTTTGGTTTGGGTCTCAAGATTAATGTTGGTGTTCTCGGTTGGCCGGGGTGGACGTAGGGTCTACTCCGTTATTGTGACTATACTTGTTGCAATTACATGCAGTAGTATTCTTCTCAACAAACTAATAACTTGATTATTTTGGGAACATCATTAATTGAATCGTACTAGGACAAATATGATAACTTTGCAAACTGTTGATAATGATAAACTGTAATGATAACTTTTGGTTTGATTTATTTGGTAGAAGGTTCAAGTAAATCGACAATCTTGTAGATTCCAGAAAGAAGAAATGGAAGGGAAATTTGGATTGAGAGCTTAAATAAGTAGGCAGAACCAAAAATATGGGTTTCTTCAATTTTCGAATGGCAATAGCTTGTAAATAGGAGTTAATGTTGCCTGTTCTTCTTGAACCCCAAAAATAAATCTCTGTGGTGTCGGAATGATGCAATTACCGGTCATCTGCCTAAACGTAACCCGGCAATTAAGTCAAGATGATATTAGTGGAAATACGATCAATAATATTATTGTTTTTTGTCTCACATTAATTCGACCAATTTACCAAAATCACCTCGAAATAAGTAGATAGATCCCCATTTTTACCCATAACCTCTTCCAGTGGGCGCAAATTGGTCCAGGACCCATCTCAATGGATTCAGGGTCCAAAATTTAGCGGAATGTGATAACCCCAATGCCTTGTTTCCAAAAAAGTCCCCAAAATCGAGTTTCTAAAAATCCATTTATCCATACCCTTCCCAAAATTGATTTGATCGGGCTGGAGGACCAGCTAGAGCCGGAAAGAGGTCTCTGACCAAAATTTTAGATTTTCAGAAAATAGTCTACTAAGTACCAAAATCGGTGTGGACAAGGGGTAAACATTTCGGCTAGTTTTTGGTTAACCAAAATTGATTTGTAGGAGTTCTTCGAGGTAAGAATCATTTTAGTAATGAACAAGGAACGTGTCAACTAAATTTGTTTATTATTTTGAAATAGTAATACATAAATAAGTAAAGAATGCTTCATCAAAAGTGATAATAATTACAAATATAGGTGATGCAGGTGACCGGTGATTTCAGAAGGGGACCACCGGACATTGATTGAAGATTTTACTGTCGAATCCCAATCAGCGAGCGAGCATTAAAGAAAGAATTATATCTTAACCAACCAGGACCAAAGCCTGATCATAGGATGATTAAATTGAAATAAGCATGGTATGAATATAACGCGTTGGTAGTGTATCACTTGCGATATCGAATTTTATCATTTCAATTTATCGGCTACGCTTTGAGGTCGGACGGAAGTTTGGAATCGTTGTCAATCCATTTTCCTACATTCTCCAAAGTGTTTCCAAGTCCTTGAATCGCGTTGGAAGTCGCTCCGATTCCTTTGCTTACACCGACGGATGCGATATGAGACAATTTGCCGTTGACTTGGGACAATTTGCCGATGACCGAGTGGGTGGCGGCGGTCATCTTGTCGGCGACTTGGCTGGTCGTCGATGTGGCAAAAGCGGCTCCGACTTGACCGGCGCCAGTCAGGAATTGAGTGCTGCTTTTACCGAAGCTGACGCTCCCGTTGATGATTTCTGAGACGATTTGATTGGGCAGCTTGGTGAATTTACCGATCACTGGCGTCTGATTGACCAAATCTGAAAGAGATGAATTATTGTAGTAATTAATTTAGTTGTTCCAAATGGCAGAATACCAGTTTTTAGCTAAGACCAGGTCAATATGGAAATAAGCGATGTGACGGAATAAAGAAAACTTACTCAAAAATTCATTGCCAGCATTTTGCGCCATGCCCATTCCTTGCATAGCTACGTCCTCCATGTCGCTCAACACGTTGACGGTCTGTGCGCTCACTTTGTCGGAAACACTGGCCGTGGCTTCATTCGCAGCAGCAGCGAGCTTTCCACCAAACTCCAACCAACGGTCGTTGTTCTGCTGATTGGCTTCGATAATCGCTTGCGCTGTAGCGTTGCCTTTGGATAGAAGTTTCCCAATGAAACCACCCGTTGTACGGTCACTGGCCCAAGAGCACGAAACAGCTGCTAGAATTACCAAAAATGTTTTCATTCTGAGAAGTTGTGTTCTACTGGTAAGGTAAGTCGTCGAAATGCGATACTTCGAAATGGGAGTACGTATTCTTAAAGAGAATGGATTTGACGCAAAATGCCCACACCTGGACAAATATGGGAATTACATCTGAGTCCACTTTTTCAAGGTTACGACATTGTGTAAAATTATGTTTAGTTCGTCATCTGACCGCGATTATCTTGTTCCTCGTATCGGAGTTCACGGTTAACCCAACAGTCCTAATTGGCTACCGTCGTGGGGGAAACGCTCAATTCCATCTCGATTCTTCGTAATCACGTCCCAGAGATATTTATCAGTACCAACCTGTTTTAGACGTACTACCTTTACCTACAAAATACCACAAATGATTCCAAAATATTCATCATCCATCTTTGTCACCGTCTTGGTGCCCGGAGTCGGTAATTAGAAAAAATGAGTTTTGCAAGTACCAACCCATTTGAAAAGACCCCCTTCTTTACCCACAGTTAACACCCTTCGATGAACGACAATCGGCCCGAAACCAATTTGAAGTAATTCAGAGTATACAATTTTGGGGCAAATGACAGCACACACGTGGTGACTAAGAAGCTATTTTTATTGTACCCATATTCACACATATCCTGCCTCCTTTTGCAGCGATCGGACCAAAAAAGTTTCGAAGATCATCTAAAGCCTAACCAATATTTCTTATTTATATGAGAATTCTCATTGCGTACGGCGTAAGCATTCAGATATAGAATGTAGACACGTACAAACACTACAAATCTCATTTCAAGACAGTGCTTCAAAGGGAAATTCGTAGAAAATGCTTACATAATAGTCTGCATCAATAGACGCCCTCCCCCTGACTGTTAGTCAGAATATTAAAAAATAGATTTTCCGGCTTCTCGCAGGTTTTACGCTTAAGCCCATTAATTTTACTCGAATGTTATTGAGCTTCATGTTCATTCATTCATCAGTGACACGGTCAAAAGTGGTTAAGCCCCAACCAGAAATTGAACTGGTTTACTTCACCGTCCCTTGATGGGAAGGTCAACATACAAGGACATTCAATAGATATCTGTTGTCTTTCACTTCATCTGTCAACAAAATTTCTATGGGCCTTTTATTCTTTGCATTCTTATGTTTCACCTGATCTTTATCAAAACAAATATTTGCATCGTATGGAGTGCTGCATGACGTAAAAGCGTTGCGACGAACCGATATTTTTCGCTCACAAAAGCTCCAACTGCGTAAATAAAATGTCAAAACTGATCGCGGTATAAGGCATAAAGGACGAAAAGATTATTCATCTACTCCCCGGATTTATCATGAAGTCGTGCCTTATTTTCGTCGCGCTGATCGGATTTGGTGCTTGCGCGAGCACCAACTCGAGCGGGATCATCAAATCGGGCGCTGGCGTGATCACGTCGTCGGTATCGACAGTGGCCAAATGGACCCAGAAGGGTATCTCTATGGGCAGCTCGGTAGCATCTAAAGGGAAGTCGATGATCACTAGCGGCGCCTCCAAAGGGATTTCCATGGTCCAGAGTGGAGTTGAAGGAACCATTTCGATGGTCAATTCCACTATGCGAGGGACAGTTGATGTCGTATCGTCTGGTATAAGTAAGAAAAGATTTCAATCGCCATCATGTGAATTCGGTATATTCTAGTAGAGAAATTATTCACACTTATTATTAATGAAAAAAAAACCACACTGGCTGCTGGCAAGGGGGGCTGATTATTGCTTCACTCCTTGGACAAAATAGAGATCCAATTTTTGGCAAAGCTTCACATGCCAGTCCCCCAAATTGAGGTAGGAAACGGGCATAACCCGCGGGGTGAGCTCCTTCATTAACTGTGGCTCACTTCCTTGAATTGAGGTGAGGAACAAATGGACACTCTGTCCAAGGTTTTCCCTTGGGTCCCCCCAGGAGGTTATAAGAAAATTAATATAAACTGCGATTTTTTTCAGATTCGTTCGGCAGCTCTTTCGATAAAGTGCCTCTCGTTGGAACGGTGATTAAAGGTGCAACAAACATGACGTCTTCGGTGTTGAATTCCGGTGCATCAATGGGCAGTTCCGTCCTCTCTGCCGTTAAAACGATCAAACAGCACGAACTCAAGTATGTCAATGCCACCATCGTCAAGGGGTCGCAGTTGATAGGAAGCGTTGGATCAACTGCTACTGGCGCCATCAACAGTACCATTTCGGCTACATCCAAGACGGTGAACTCTATGGTGAATTCGGGAGCTTCGATAATGTCGTCCATTTATGGAAAGTTCAAGATCGGCTAAGTCCGTATTACATCCTCATTTCACACGATTCAATTGACGTCCTCGAGTTCAAAACGGCACCATGTTATACACATTCTATTTAAACTGTCTATAAACCTTTACCGAAAGGAGAAGAAATCTGACAACGCTATCAGACTGCCCAGATCGTAGCCTCAAAAGCAGGCAAGATGTTAGGTGGAATATTACCAATCTTACCCTCATAAATGAGAGTATCAAGGTGATTGTGCAGGGTAGCCTTATGGTTTATTATTATTGGATAATACTCATACGAATCAAAAAATAGAGGAAAAGCCCTAAATCTCTCACCACGATACCACCGTCCAGTCCTTTGAATGCATTAAGAAAAATTTGAAAATTTGCGCATGGGTTGTGGAGATCCATCGCTCATTTCCGGCAGAAACACGACGAACTCAACGTAAACATTTCCTCTGATGAACAGAGGAAATTGGGGATCATGGTGAAATAAGTAACAAAATTATGACTTTTATTTATTCTTTCAATCAAAAGATTCCTTCCCAGCAACGCTTTCTTTTCACGTTTGAGGTGTCCGAAAGGCGTGAATTAATCCATTACCCACAAATGACAGTCCGTTTCCAACTCCACGATGAATGGCTCCTACGCCGTTGTAAAGGGTTGACAATCCTGAACCAATAGCATTCCCTGTTATTGAAACGCCTTTGTCTACAGTCTGGCCAACATTACCTATCGCCTGGCCAGTAATGTTCACCCCTTTGGCAAATGTATTGCCAACGAACCCAGCTCCACGGCCAATGGCTGATGCGACTGGCTTAGCAAGATCTTCAACAACAGTCTCATGAACTGTACCCATTGCATGGGTTACCAAGCCTGCTCCTTTGGAAACTGTGCTACCTACGATTTCAACTCCTTTACCAATGCCTGATGCAGCGGTTGTACCAACGTCTTCAACGATGGTGTGACCAACTTTGCCAATAGCATGGCTTATAATGCCTCCACCTTGGGCAGCTGAGTTGACCAAGACTTCAGCCCCTTTGAGGAGACCAGAGGTAACAAAAGATAAGCCAGACACTACTGCAATGCTCGCTGCTCTCACTCCTCCTACTACATTGCCACCTACTGTCCCAACTCCTTCCATGATTAAATCGCCAATTACTTCTATTGTACTCAGTGCTGGTGATGGTGAGTCGGTTGAAATTGACATCCCCATCTTCAGGGCTTTTCGGGCATTATCTTGACTTATTGAAGGTGATAGTTTGGGCGAAGTTGAATTATTTAGTCGTGGATCTACAGAACCTGGGCTTTTAGTTGATCCTTTTTTCACTCTCTCGCTATTGAGCCCAATATTTTTAGATTTACGGAATTTACTCTCATAATTCAATTTCCTTGCTGCTATCCCAATATCATTTCCCTCAGCGTTAGTTGTCATTGATGATCTAGTTTCTGAAGGTCCACTCATGAATGAAGAAGAATTATAAGTGATTCCTTCGAAAATTGCTTTCCCGGAACTCATCACAGTTCTAGAGGTTCCATTTCCAATAGTGGTGATGCCGTTGGCAACACGTTGCATTCCACCTCCCAGTTTCTCGCTAATTGTTTGAAACAACCTTTTTGCCAGCCCAGCTGCTCTTGTTGCTCCGTAAGCTACTGGTTGTGTTGACGTCCGTAAGACGGTGCCTGTGGATAACAAACCATTAAAAGTAGCCACCGACAAGCTGTTCATCACGCTACGAAGAAATGTTAAAACCAAAATGATGAAGTCAGTCGCTCCTTGCAGAATGGGTCTGTACACTTTTGTCGCCTCGATCAACATAAAGAGCACTGATTTCAATACTCTTTCAATTTGTTCATCGACGTAGTAACCAAAGAGAGGGGACCCGTATTTCGCTCTGATGCCAGCATTCAATACTGTTGATCCATCTTCACCACCAGAACTCAATCGTCCAAACCAATTCGTCAGGAAAGTTCCGGAGGTTTTGTCAACAGGCCCTATATGGAATAAATATACGTATAAAAAAATATAGTTAGCGAATATACTTAAAATAAACACACTCGAAATCTCAAATACGCTGCCAAACTGTGTTTAAATGGATTTTTTCCGCACAAAAAAATTTTTTTTTCAAGTAGAGCAAGCATAAAGTACAAACTGTATCAATTAATCACAAAATATATATATAATAAGCTTGCACTAAGGCTCTAATCCATAATAAGAATAATAATCCAAAAATCCAAAAAATTGTCTGTTTGGTCTTTTAGGAAATGGTTTTTAGCGTTTTAAAGAAGTAACAGATAGGTGTATTATTATATGATATAGTAAGCATTGTATATTTTTCATACCCACACCAGTATTAGTGAGTAGCCGCATCAAATCCTCTCCGTACTTAACAACGTCGTGGAAATCTCCAGTCAATAACGAGTTCACGGAGCCAATTGCAATTTGGTAAGCAGCATTGACTATTTGGGCCATTTTGCTGAATAGCTGCTGGCCAAAACAAATAAACGTGCGTATTTGCTCGGTGGAACGACGTAAAGCTTCATTAGCGTTAGAGAGCCCGCTCCTAGCGTCAGTCGTATTGATTAAGCCTCTTAGTATTGCCTTGTACAACTCATGGTGGCCGTCGACTCGATCTAGAAAATCTGAGAGAAAAAAAAATTGATGATTTCGCATAAATTCGCGTTTGAATCCGAAGGAGCAGTGGAGGCTCTAGTCCAGCGAATTAACGATATTGCGTGAGTAGATCCTACAAAAAGAGCTGGTAACACCAATTTTTAGCTTGATATGCCAACTTAAGGCCGCCATTGCAGGAATATTGTCATTTTTTGTGTCGTTTGACCTACCCAAACCCTTGGAGGCAGTTTCGTACCCCCTCAGTGCAAATCCTTCTATGGAGTGAACAACATTATCGACAATTTGAATCCCAATTCCATCGTGTGATGAACTGCTGTTGGATTTCAAATCTCCGGGCATCGCATCTTCTATGCCTGAAAATGAATAATACTGAAAAAAGAAGAACTACTGATGGAAGATAATGTACAAAAGAATGAATATGAAATAAATACATAGAAGTAATAATAATAATAAAATAAAAAATCGGAAGCCCGATATTTTGCACAAGTTATTATTTGCATGAGTTTTTACTAATTATTATTCTGTCAATCACAGAGGGAAATGCTTCAAAATATTCGTTTACTTTCCGTTTTATTCGTTTTTATTGAACATATACGGGCTCTTGCCCAATTTATAATGTATTAATAATCGCAAAAAAAAAAAAAAAAAGAACGAGAGAATGAAAGAAAAAGAGACTTAGTTAAACACAATACACACAAGAGAACGAAAGAAAAAGAGAACTAAATTAAATATAATACGCAATCTTACAAAAGAAACACAAAACTGGGTAAAAACATGAAAACACCGAACATTGTCCCTAAACACGGATACGAGGAAAATTAAAGAGAAATACTTAACGCAAAAATTTTATAATCACTGATTTTAAAGTCCTCATGGGATCATTTACAATATCGTAGGGTGTCCCCGAAAATACTGAGTCCAACAACCTTTGTGAGCGCAGAAGGGGGTTATTGTGCAGGTAATTTGTTGTGGTGGCAGGGGCATAAAAAAAATTAGAAGAGCGCGTTCGGTACTGTGGGGCGTGAAATTCAATCAGCCGCAATAGCGAGGGGCAATCAATGTCCGACTTCAGCAGCTTGATTAGAAGCAGGCAGTCCGACATCCGACGACGAAGAACGAGGGGAGTAAGGCGACAAAGGTCCAGTGTCGCAGACGGATCGAATTCGTCCCAGCTCACCCCCTGCCCAAAGGCGACAAAGCGGAGAAATTTGCGCTGAATCCTCTCAATACGATCGGAGGCATTGGTGTAAATCGGAGACCACACCATGGAACCGTACTCCAGCGTCGAGCGGACCAATGCACCGAAAAGCGCCACCAGAGCATCGACATCAGTAAAACCCCTCGCATGACGTCTCATAAAACCCAAATTCTTCATTGCCCTTGAACAGATGTCGTCGATGTGGGAAGAAAAGGTCATGCGAGAGTCAAAGATGACCCCGAGATCCCTGAAGGAGTCCACTCTGGAGACCGTCTCACCGTTCAGCATGTAGTTGTAGAGCATGGGAGTTTTTGATCTTGAAAAAGACATTACAGCACACTTCCCGATGTTCAGGCGCAATTCATTATCGACGCACCAACCATGCAAAGCGTCCAGCGCCGCCTGCAGAGCCTGCGCGTCGGCAAGTGTACGAACTCGGAGAAACAGTTTTAAATCGTCGGCAAAAAGCGAGAAGCGAACGTTGCCCAACCGAACCCCCGACACATCGTCGACAAAAATCAAGAAGCACATTGGTCCCACATGAGAGCCCTGAGGAACCCCCGATGGATTGGGAAACGGACTGGACTGCGCTGTTTTGATTCTGACGATCTGACGACGATTAGTTAAGTAGCTCCTGAACCACTCAAGCACAGAACCAAAGAAACCGAAGGCTTTCAACTTACTGATGAGCAGGGAATGGGGAACCTTGTCGAAGCACTTAGAAAAATCCGTATATACACAATCCACCTGCTCGCCAGCCCCAAAAGCATCGAAAATGAACTGCTGCAGTGACAGAAGATTTGTAATCGTCGACCTACCCGGCAGGAAACCATGCTGGTGCTCCGATAAATGTCGAACTATTAGCGGCATAAGCTTTGATACGACGATCTTCTCCAAGATTTTAGGAATGGTAGATAGTGAGCAGATGGGCCGGTAATTTTCAATCCGAGATTTATCCCCTTTCTTCGGTATGGGCGTGACAAAGGACACCTTCCATCTATCCGGGACAATTCCCAGAGAGAGGGACCTGTTGAAGAGTAGGGAAAGAGGACGACACAGGCCATCAGCACATCGACGCAGTAAAATTGGAGGAACTCCATCGGGTCCCATACCCTTACAGACATCGATTGAAAGCAGCGCAGCCCTTACAACGCTGATAGTGACTGAGATAGAACCAATAGAGAAGGATGAGTAGGAATTCTCGTCGGTAAGGAGTCTGTCCGAAGGCGGATCGTAGACCGAAGAGAAGTGCTCCGCAAAAAGGCTGGTTATCCCGCACTGATCATTGGCAACACGATCGCCGAGATGCATAACCTCAGGCAAAGAGGAAGAGTCCCCACGCAAATAATTGAAGTGATTCCAGAAGGCCTTCGGATTTGACTTCAGCGACTGTTGGACATCATTTAAGTAGGCGCGGTAGAGTGCTCGAGATCCAGATTTGCATTTCTTACGAAGTTCAGCGAAAATCATGTAGTCACTCTGAAGACCAGTTGACTTGTATCGGGCGTGTGCGAAATTCTTGGTTCTAATCAATTTTATGAGACTGCCATCCAACCACTTGGGGAAGGATGCACTAACTTCTCTCATTTTAGGAACAAATTCACATATGGAACCAGTCAAGACATCATAGAACTTGTCGACTGACTCCACAAAGGGTAATGCATCGCAAAAGCTCCAATCGACTCCGAGCAAATAACTGACCATGGCCTTGTAATTGCCCTTGTTAAAATTGAAGATAAATTTATGTGATGGGTTTATAGAGGATGGAGAAATGTCACAGGTAAAGCAGCACTCAAAAGTTGGATGGGCAATGTCAAGGGGCACTATTGGATCAGTGCCGTGGAGAACAATATCAGGGATGTTAGATAGGCATAAATCTAGAATATTGCCGGACGGATTACTCAAAAAATTGTATTGCCTGAGATCAGATAGATGCATGGAATCAACCAGCACTCGAGCCTTTCTAGATAACTTGGAGGTATCAGCTACAAAACCGGTATCAGGATCCCACACAAGGCCCGGGAGATTGAAGTCACCGACCACGAACAGTTTATTGGCGGGGTATGTCAAGGATAAGCGCTCCACCTCCTCAAAAAACAGCGCAACGTGATCAGCTGACAAGTAATCAGGCAAATAGACACACCCCACAATGACCCCGTGATCGGGCAGCAGAACGAATAACTGCTCCAGACTATTAGATTGAAGCTGGCATTGCACTGAACGAACACGAGAAGACACACCGATGAGTACTCCACCCCCCGAAGATTTAGCTGAGTTATACCGTGACCTGTCAGTCCTGTACAGAGTATATAACGTAGACAATCCGAGTTCCGACGAAGCGACATCAGCTGAGAGCCAAGTTTCAGTAAGCAGGAGCAAATCAGATGATAAAACAGAAGAGAGAG
Organism: Cyrtorhinus lividipennis; assembly: GCA_019603395.1. Taxonomy (NCBI): domain Eukaryota; kingdom Metazoa; phylum Arthropoda; class Insecta; order Hemiptera; family Miridae; genus Cyrtorhinus; species Cyrtorhinus lividipennis. Next base: position 16,416,339 of record CM034005.1, on the reverse strand, counting down.
AACGGAAGGTATCCAATTTGGTATTTAACCCCCGTACGTTTTGGTAGAAGGCAGTGAGAGTTAATAGTTTTTTGAATGGCGAGGCGTGGAGGATCCCTGCCTAGAGGGGCGGCTTGCCGCGGGTCCGACAGACTGGGTTACGATCCTTGGTACCCCCCTTTCATATCGAATCGTCAAATCCCTCTCACCGCGCTCCAAACGATCTTTCAGTTCAGTACGCAAATCCTGAAGCAACTTTCTTTCCATCGGTGTTCGATCCTGAGAAATGGACAGCGGGCCAGGCATTGAGCGATTCTCTACCAACACCTTCAGCGCAGACGAGGGGCTATCAAATGTGACTACCAGCGGTCGAGGTCTTGTGCCACCAAATTTACCAATCCTGGACACCTTCTGACAAATGACATCCATATCCAAAGTACAGCAAGACAACCTCAATTTCAGCGCGGCCAGATCCTCCTCCCGACGGATAGACACCGACGACGACGCCGACTCCTCAAGACCGTGAACGAGTAGATTATGGGAACGACGACGACGCTCATTTAGCTCGCTAAATGCCTCTTCCATGGCAATCTGACCGGGAAAGGGGGCCGGGGGTCCCGAGCCACCCATAAGGGACGATACCCCACTCTCGAGAGATTTTATACGTTCGTCAAAATTTTGGTTCTTAATGAGGTCGACATCTGTTCTCAATGAAGCAAGATCAGATGAAATGGCATCATAACGAGCCAGGCAAATATCAATAGAATTCTGGACATCGTCCAATCTACCAAATATCTCATCCTTGAAATCTCTCAGCTCGGCCCGAATAGTAGCTGAAATAAGGCTCCTCAATTCCCCCGCATCCACCTGGGATTGAGTGACAGAAGCAGGTGAAGCACATCTCGAAGTTCTACATCTCGAGCATTTCCAACCCAGTCTGGAAATCTTGGACATTTTCCGAAAGTTGATCTCTGTCAAACCCGCACAACCGAAGTGCAGCGCTGAGTTACAAACAGAGCACCGTAGGGCGTCCTCTCCAATAAGCTTTTCCTGACACTGCGAGCAGTCGTGAGTATCCATAGTTCGCTTCTGAGCTAACGAAGAGACGAGACTACAACTTCGAGTAAACAACAGATCGAAAACAATAACGCGAGAAGGAGAACGCCAGGCGGCAAAGTGGGAGCTTTGACCGGAGCGGGGTGCGAGATAAGATACCGGCCGGCGTGGGGATCCACCGTCCGACGCGAAAAAATGAGAAAAAAAGATTCGACTCGACGAGCGCAAAATACCCGGTACAATACCGCGAAACTCAGCAGAGCGATTCAGAAAATCAAACCCACCGCGTATACCGAAACTCAAGTGTGTACGCACAATATAAACGAGAGAAAAACAAAGCAAGAAACGGAGCGATGTGTATTAGACCGAGGTCACAGAACGTACTTCTAGCATTTGTCTTGAAAATAAGTTTCTACTATAATAATAACAAAGTCTCATTTGTTGGGTATTGCGGAGTTTGCTGAAAATGGATTTTGACGTATTGAAATTGTCTGTAATTCATTCCAGAAGGAGTGTTTGATTCGCTGTCATTCGATTGGACGTTGTTAATCTGAACGAGGGCATGGCAAGACGTAATCAATTAAAGTTACGGATTATCTTGTTTTGAATTGATTAAATTAATATGCAATATCTCTTCTCGTGGAGGTTATCAGTTTGTTGGACCTTTAACGAATCGTACAGACTTTCTCATCAGTTAAAAATCTGCCGGTTACGATGGTTGTGATCACCAAAACTACGACGAACTGGTTTTATTGGCGGGCGTGAAAACTGTTTAAAGTTAGTGCCGCGTGAATGAGAGCTTTTGATAGTTAAATCTTAAATGAGAACAATAAATTATTAGAATGTGGCGTTGGTCGTTGTTGTCTTTTGTTGTTTTGATTGCTCAAGAGAGCGGAACTTTGGGAGATGCTCAAGCAGAAGGATTACGTACGCCGTTGATTCAAAGGATGTTTTCATCTGGAGAACTAAGTAAATCAGAAGTGTACAACATTGCAGCGCCGCAAGGAAGTGGCAAGCTGCATGACGCGGTCAAAAGAGGCGATGTAAATTTTGTCAAGAGGCTGATAGAAAATGGCGAAGACGTTGACCAAATTTCCGCTGGTCGGTGTCCACTACATGAAGCCGTCATTTTCAAGCAGACTGAAATCGTCAAGTACCTCATCAACTACGGAGCCAACATCGATTGTAAAGATAGATTTGGTAGAACCGCCTTGTTCGATGCGGCCGCCCGAGGTTACTTTGAATTATTGCAGTTACTAGTTGGTGAAGGGGCGATTGTGAACTGTATTGACTTTAATGGTGAGACACCTTTGAAATTGGCCGTCAAATCGGGAAATCCTAAATTGGTGCCCTTCCTTGGGGACAGAGGAGCGGATCTTGAATCAAGACATGGAGTGTATTCTGCATTGCACTTGGCATCCCTCAACGATAACATAGAAGCCGCTAAATACCTGATAAATCGAGGAGTAAGTTTAGAATCAAGAACTGCAGACAGTAAGACGCCATTGCACTTGGCAGCTCTTAGCGGATCTAAGAAAATGTTGGCATACCTGGTTCAGAAAGGAGCCAACATAGAAAGCAGGGACGCCTCTGGGTCAACACCTTTGATCGACGCCGCCTCAAATTGTCAGGAGAAATCCGTGAAATTTCTGTTGGACAGAGGAGCAGATGTCAACGCCAAAACCACCGAATGCAAATCCGCTCTGCATTGGGCCGTTCGAAAGTGTGGTTCTTCAACTGTGTCAGCGCTCCTGAGTTCTTTTCAGGTGGACTTTGAAGCAAAAGACCGAGATGGATCAACGCCTTTGCACATAGCCGCGGCAATGGGTAACACGTACGCTGTACATTGCCTAGTGGAGCGTGGAGCCCGATTGAATAGCGTTGATAATAATGGGCTGACTCCATTGGATTATGCGAAACGGCAGCATCGTCTGCATATCACGCGGTATCTGACTTCAGAAGGAGCTGCTGTTAACTGAAAGTCCATCGATGTGCTGCGTACGTCGTTACGGTGTGGTCATTTCCCAGGCCAAGCTTCAGAGATTTTGCAAATGCGGAAGGAATTTGGACCTATTACCTGGGACTAAAGCGAAAGTTCCTTTCTTCTGGAATCCATGATCCCAATAGTGTATCGTCAATATTCAGAATACGCTGCTAAGTGTCTTCCCGCTAAGTTCTCGTTGTATAATGTTGATACATGAGGAAAGGTTAAAAAGTTAACTTCGCTAATTTAACATCGACGCTGAGGAGGCAGCGTACTAGGTAGCGAAAGTCTTCGTACTACAGGCCGGCATGAAACGTCAGCATGTTTCCGATTCATCTGTATTATCGATTATTGTAATAAATTATTGCCAGATAACAAATACTTTCAATTGAAAAAGATTGACCACCCTGATTTGAGCCCTTCTCTAACGCTCAAGGTTTGTTTCCCGACCCTTTATGATTGATAACGCCTTCGAGCGTTTACCACCGCGTTTTGAGACGAGAAAACCCTATTTTTACCGTATTGACAGAGAAGAAACAGCTATGTAAATAGAATTCGAACGGAAATTCTCTTTTGGAGCAGATTTATTTCTTGAACCCTGTCGCAGAACCGAGATGACGGATATTCCAAGACCCCTCATGCGTTTTGGGATTTTATGCTGCTTAAGAAGTGCCCTCAAACACTAGTGTTTTCCTCCTGAACTATTCCTGTCAATCTGTTAGGTTCGGAACAGCTGCTTCTCCCATATAAAACGACTCGTTGAAGTGAGCTTGCCAGTTTTTCCGTTTGGTTCAGGTGGGGTCTTGCCGGTTTCCCTATCCTTGGTGTCCTCATCTCCCCGATTTCAGGCCTTCTCGTCAGCTCCCGTCAAGAGAAAGAATTGACAGCCACAATAAACCAGCTCCTGCCTCCACAGGTACCTTAGAAGGCCCTTGATAAGACCATTTAAATGAGGTATCGCTGTCCAACCCTTAGGTACCCTGAATGTGAGTTCCGCCCATCAGAAACGCAGGTGTTGTTTTGCTCTGAAGCTATCGGCAGGATGGCCACCCTCGACAAACAATTATACCGCAAAGTTTTTCTGACCTCAATTTATTTATAACCAACTGACCTGGATTGAAGTGGGCTCGCCATGGGTTTAAACCTGTCCAGCTTCCGATCAACATGTCCACCGCCTTCTTGACGTAAGAACATCTTCCAAAGGGCAGTGTGCAGATACCAAAAATGACAAGAATCCCAACCTTGGAACACCTCATATTTGGTAACCACTTGAGTAAAGAGTGAACAATAAAAGTGGTTCCCCTCTCATAATTGCACTAGGGGAAATCAATGACTAATAAAAACATACGTCATTTTGCGATTAATCTCTGCGGTACTTTGATAACCTTAGCACTGCTCAAAGAAAATTGAATAACGGACTTTTTTTTATTGGACATTGGGTCGCTCAAAAGATTAGTTCTCTAATTCCATAATATTATACTGTGTGGTCTATGCCACTGCATTTCAGGCAAGTGAGATGCAACCAACTACCTTATCACTGTTCTCAATTGGAAGAAATTTGAAAATTCACTATCAATCAGCATTGAAAACCATCCAGGTCTTTCTCCTCTGTGTTAGACTTGTATAATTAAGTTGGGAATCTTTATTTTTCCATCAATGAATTTTCTAATTCCATTTGCATTGATTTTTATACTAAAAATTTTCTTCCCATTTTATTAGTTCTGAGTGAAGTTCTGATTTCACTGAAAACTGATTTAACAAAATTTCCTCACTAGTAATCATTGGATTTTCGTAAGCGTATTGAGTTATTACCATCTTGGTGTTATGTGTTTCATACAGTAGAAGTGGATTATTTGGCCTTTATTGAATTTATCGTTGCATCTTGATTCAAATTGTCAATTCGCTAAGCCACAGCAATCCGACTCACAGATTGTGTTTCGTGTAGTTTCTTCCTTCTCATACGAGTATATAATCGAGTATCGTAATATAATGTTTTCCTACTACTATGCAATCCAGCGTCGATACTTCCAACGAAAATATAAAAGCTAACGATGATGATATAAAAAATATTTTATTAATAAATTCCCGCGAAACCTTACGGGTGAGGTGAGAGCACAGTGTCTGTGTGCAGACTTTACAAGGTTACAAATAACTAGAATAAATAAAAAGAAAATGGCATGAAATCGTGTATTTGAGTTCAGTAGTGGTTTCATGATGATATATAGTAAACCACTTCAAGTTTCCAAAGGCTGCGTACAGAGCAAGAGAAGAATTCAGAGGAATATCCTTTTTGTATGAGTAAGTTACCATGTACACACTAACCGTACTGCCTGTATTTTCCATAATAGCTGTAGCCTTGTGAATGACCATAGCCGTGCCCCTTTTTGTAATCATCCTTCTTCCTGTCATCGTACTCCTTTTGTTTTTCTTTGTGATAGAAATAGTCCTCTTTGCCTTTCTCTTTTTGGTAATAATGCTCATTACTATGGTCGTTGTACCCATATTTATTCTTATCAGTATTTTTCTTGTAACTCTCTTTTTTATAATCATCATGGTCATCATATTTATAGTTGTAATTCTGATTGCCTTTCTTTTTGTCATTGTATTTGTAGTTATTTTTCTTGTCTTGCTTGTCATAGCAATGATTATTGACGTAGTGACTATCACCATCATAGTAGTATTTATTTTTTCCATTATTTTTGTTCTTACTGTTTTTGTTGTAGTAATCATGATCATCCTCGTCAGAATCATTTTGGTAGTACCCCTTCTTATTACCTTTTTTATTTTTATAATCCTTGTAGTAGTGATCATCATGTTCATCTTCATCTGAGTCATGATTGTGGTAATAGTACTTTTTGTTGTTCTTATTATAGACTGCCTTCTCCTTTTTATTATTCTTTTGGTAGTAATTATCTTCATCTGAGTCATTTATGTGGTAGTAACTATTTTTGCTCATCTTATTGTTTTCGTCCTTCTTATTCTTGTAGTAGTGATCATGGTTATATTCATCTGAGTCTTCTTCATAGCGATATTTCTTCTTGAATTCCGTTTTATCACCGCGACCTTCCTTCTTTTTATAATATTTATCTCGACCACCATAATCCCAGTCATACTTGTTCCAGTCATAGCGTTTTTCTACATCGTCCAAATTCAACAGACTGTGCCCGATTCCAGGTAGATCCAACCCAATGGAGTCTGTTTCATTGCCCTCCAGAGCTAATTCGATCTGCTCCTCAATCACAGTAGCTTGAAAAAAAAAACGAACAAAACAAAATTAAAAATTCAATTCCTCTGGAAAAGTTCGATTCTACTATCATCAAGGGTGAACAAAATTTATGATTCAAAATAAAAAATGTCTGCAAATGGCCGGTTATTAGATTCAAAACGACTGAATAAGTTGCGTTCAAGTATTTAAACGTACTTTTTTTTGTCTTCTAAGGGATCTTCAAAAAAATCTCTTTTGCCTCTGCGCAAAAGGTTCTGGGCAATCCCCTCCACAAGCCTTAGAGCATGATCACTTTATCAACTCAATATCAAATTTATATATTTATTTAGTTACTTTTTGGCCGGAAAAAGGTTCACATGTATCGTGTAAAATGCATCACACTCTAGCTAATGCAGCCAGTCAAAAAATCTCACCATTTTCTGTTGAGTTGAGCCCCAGTTTCCCTTGAGACTCGTCGAAGGAGGATGGCTCCAGTTCAGCTAAGATTTCTCCGACATTCAATGACACGATTGTAACGGCAAGAGATAAAAAGATCCCTGCCGTCATCACGGTTTGTAACAAGCTCTGACAACAATTACAGCGAGGAATGGACACAAATCCATCTTAACGATCAAATATCATTGGTAAGTGCGTCATATTAATTTGCATACCGCAAACAAATCATATTTGATATATATGATCTTCACAAAAGGTACAACTGCTAGAAAATGTCGCACGAATGAATCCCGAACGCGCATATTAATTTATTGAGGTAGAAGCCACCATTTGGCGAATGGTTATCAATATGAAATTAAGGTTTTTACCCAAGGAGGAAATATTAACTAGAAATTGTTGATCAGAACAATCTCATTTTAGACATTTCCTCAATCATCCTCCGTAGATTTACGAATTCCTCCACAAGTACCAGGGTTTGGATGGAGGATCCGTCTTATTGGCGTGGTATATTTCTCATGAAGCTGTTTGCAAAAATTTGACGTTTTTTCTTAAATAATAAAAAAAAAATTTCAAATAAAATAACAATAATACTAATACGTAACAATAAAAAATACTTGTAAAAGTGAATAAATAAAATGCTTAAGGATAACCTGTTTGAAATTTTGTTGAAATTTAGAGCCTTTTCTATGCTCCCCTCTCCCCCCAAAGCCCTGGACTTGAGGAAAAGCCAACGAGTAAAACAACATTGAAAATGCACTCTCTGAAGGATTTTGATGAGCTGAGCCTTAATGTTTTTTGGCGGGGAGCGATAGTTGGCCTACTAACCGGCTTCGCTCCTCTGCGTTTTCATCTGAACCGCATAAGGGTGACACAATCAGCAACTCTGTGCTGATTCTGTGAGGAAGCAGACGAAACTGCAACTCACATAATCTTTGAGTGCCCAGCTCTCACATCCCGCAGATACACCCTCTTTGGGACACAAACCCCAATGAGAATCATACCCTGCAATAAGTTAGTCCACAACCTAACAACCCTCATCAGGGAACTAGGGCTGGTTATGGACTAAAAGAAAGTGACAACTAAAAGAAGCTCAACAAGTTACCAAACCCTTATAACCTCTACTCTAGGTGTCTGTTACCATCTAATGTTTTTATTTATTTATTTATTTATTTATTTATTTATTGAACATATACGGGCTCTTGCCCAATTTATAATGTATTAATAATCGCAAAAAAAAAAGAACGAGAGAATGAAAGAAAAAGAGACTTAGTTAAACACAATACACACAAGAGAACGAAAGAAAAAAAGAACTAAATTAAATATAATACGCAATCTTACAAAAGAAACACAAAACTGGGTAAAAACATGAAAACACCGAACATTGTCCCTAAACACGGATACGAGGAAAATTAAAGAGAAATACTTAACGCAAAAATTTTATAATCACTGATTTTAAAGTCCTCATGGGATCATTTACAATATCGTAGGGTGTCCCCGAAAATACTGAGTCCAACAACCTTTGTGAGCGCAGAAGGGGGTTATTGTGCAGGTAATTTGTTGTGGTGGTAGGGGCATAAAAAAAATTAGAAGAGCGCGTTCGGTACTGTGGGGCGTGAAATTCAATCAGCCGCAATAGCGAGGGGCAATCAATGTCCGACTTCAGCAGCTTGACTAGAAGCAGGCAGTCCGACATCCGACGACGAAGAACGAGGGGAGTAAGGCGACAAAGGTCCAGTGTCGCAGACGGATCGAATTCGTCCCAGCTCACCCCCCGCCCAAAGGCGACAAAGCGGAGAAATTTGCGCTGAATCCTCTCAATACGATCGGAGGCATTGGTGTAAATCGGAGACCACACCATGGAACCGTACTCCAGCGTCGAGCGGACCAATGCACCGAAAAGCGCCACCAGAGCATCGACATCAGTAAAACCCCTCGCATGACGTCTCATAAAGCCCAAATTCTTCATTGCCCTTGAACAGATGTCGTCGATGTGGGAAGAAAACACAGAAAGGTAGAAGGCAGAAGGTAGGTTTTTTGGGTAGAATGAAAATCGGGAATACCCGTCAGTCCTCCGGGCTGAAAAAGGGCGTTTAGGCAATACGCTGAAATGTAAAAATCTGAAATTTTACATTTAGATTTCTGTTCTGCCGAATTCATTGTAACAATAGATGGAATGAATACATTTTAAGGAAAAGTCGAAAAATAATTTCTCTTTACGGACACCGCCGTGTCATACGTGAAAAGAGAAATAGTGTTGACTTTGCTCAAATGTCTGAACTGTCAATAATAGGAGAATTCGTGAGCATCTGTGCCAACCTACTTGCGCAATTTCTCTTCTTTCAAAGCCAAAAGGAATCAAATATTGTCAATGTGAACTCGCTTTGATCTCAACGTGATAGATTACACAGGTGTAATCGAGAATGATATAAATGGAAAGTTTTCCCGAGTAGTTACATTATTACTGGAAACATGAATTACTTCGCGCCGATTTTTCTACTCGCTGTAGCGGGAGCTGTGAATTCACAAGGTTTTGGAGTCTCTGCTGGAATCGAGGCAAATGGTCAAGGAGGAGGAGCCAGCGCGGTCCACAGCATGATCGATGGAGCTGCGGGTGTGGGAAAAGGAATAACCGGTGAGTGGTATCTCCATTCTATCCACATTTCTTGATAACTGAATATATGCGAACGTTACTTACTGGCTCGAATAGTCGAATACCAAAAAGTTGCTTCCGAGGTGATTGAGTTGAAGTAGAAACCTGTTGGTTGGTTATTCCTTGAATAATCATCCTAAGTTTTATTTTGTACCCTACAAGATAAAAATCCAAGTATCGAAAATCTACAGATTTGACAATATGTCTTATTTCAGGCATAGTTGGCAGTTTCTTACCTCATCCTGGCGTACAATTCGGAGTCAAAGTGGCCCAAAGTGGAATAGACGCTCTTGGAGCCATGGGAAAAATTGGAGCTGACGTAGTACTTGGAAATGGAGGTTCTGGTGGACTCATCACACAAGGCCTGAACACAGCCACAGGATTCTTGTCGGCGATTGGTGGCGGTCTTGGAGGTGGTCTAGGAGGCGGAGGCGGCGCTAGTTTTGGTGGCCCCTCAGGTGCTGGATTTGGACAAGCCTTAGGTAGATTTGGTAATCGAGGCTCAGGATTTCTGTCATCGGGTGCTGGAGGCTTCCAAGGATCAACAGGAGGACTCGGAAATGGCGGGTTAGGGTTTGGTAGCGGAAGCTTCGGAGGATCAGCAGGAGGAATAGGAGGTGGGGGTGGAAGCTTAACGGGATTATCAGGAGGATTCGGAGGTGGCCGTGGAAGCTATGCAGGATTCGGAAGTGGTGCCGGAGGATTCGGAAGTGGCGCCGGAGGATTCGGAAGTGGCGCGGGAGGATTCGGAAGTGGCGCGGGAGGATTAGGCAGTGGAGGTTTCGGAGGAGCACTCGGAGGATCTGGAGGTGGCCGCGGAAGCTTTGCAGTGTCATCAGGAGGATTGGGAGGTGGCCGTGGAAGCTTTGGAGGATCATCAGGAGGACTTGGAAGTAGCGCGGGAGGATTTGGCAGCGGAGGTTTCGGAGGAGCAGCCGGAGGATCTGGAGGTGGCCGTGGAAGCTTTGCAGGATCATCAGGAAGTAGCGCGGGAGGATTTGGAAGTGCCGCGGTAGGATTAGGCAGTGGAGGTTTTGGAGGAGCAGCCGGAGGATCTGGAGGTGGCCGTGGAAGCATTGGAGGATCATCAGGAGGACTTGGAAGTAGCGCGGGAGGATTTGGCAGCGGAGGTTTCGGAGGAGTAGCCGGAGGATCTGGAGGTGGCCGTGGAAGCTTTGCAGGATCATCAGGAAGTAGCGCGGGAGGATTTGGAAGTGCCGCGGTAGGATTAGGTAGTGGAGGTTTTGGAGGAGCAGCCGGAGGATCTGGAGGTGGCCGCGGAAGCTTTGCAGTGGCATCAGGAGGATTGGGAGGTGGCCGTGGAAGCTTTGCAGGATCATCAGGAAGTAGCGCGGGTGGATTTGGTAGCGGAGGCTTTGGAGGATCAGCAGGAGCAATAGCAGGTGGGGATGGAACAGTGGGAGAACTTGAACTGGGAGGCGATGTGGGAGGGCGCGACAGTGAAAGTGTTGGGAGCTTTGCAGGATCAACAGGAGGATTTGGAAATAGCCGCGGAAGCATTGCTGGATCAGTAGGAGAGCAGAGTTCTTGGGGCAGCCTGTGAGAATCTGATGTTTAGTAAGGCGCAGACAAGCATTCACCTTTCTGTTCATCCTGACCAACGAAGACGACGATAAAAATCCGCTCAATCGTATTGCACGTTCTCTCAAATTGGAGTCACAACAATCTTATCCTCTCAAAAGTTGTTTCAGTCACCGGACACACTTAATTTAAAATAAAATAGTCATTCAATTACGACTGAATTTTTATACCCAACCATTCCGTGTTTCAAAAAACCAGTAAGTAGCCAGTGAAGCCAAAACTCTTGAGCGGCATCAAGCTCTACAATATACTTGGTAACCCCTCGCTACTGCATCACAGTGGGATTAATGTTAGTCACCATGAGTTAGTACGCAGTTTTGTTGTCAATGAGAATTGATGTTTCCGATCGATTGTTTTGGCTCACTGTGCTGGAGCTCACATGCGCCTTTACAGCTAGCGTAGCCTTCATGGACATAAATGGGGTCGGTACCCACTATCAGGAGAAGGCCGAACTCAGTAAAGAAGGATTGAAAACGACCAACAACGAACCTGCGAGCGCTAGTATTACTGCCAAGGCAATCACTAAAAATGTTACGAGAGTAGGGATAAACAGCGTTATAGCGGGCATCATGACCCCAGCTGGATTTCCTCCCACTGTTTTCAGGTAAATTGTGCATACCTACCCTGATATTTCTAGTCAAGAATCATGTAAATTATCATCACATACTGCCCCATTATCTCGCTTTATTTTTGCATTACACGTGAAATGAGTGTACGTTGCAGGGTTAATATCTACACATACAACTACAAACTCTCCAGAGGGCCTTTCATTGGGCTGATGATCACCACCGCAACTTTGTACCTGATCGGATCAGCTCTCATGCTAGTAGAAGGATCGGTGCTTGTAGCTGTTTTCTCCCTAGGAACTGGTATCGCGTTAGTGTCGGATTTAATTCTCTCACTGGCAAATCACAGTTATGAAGTGAGAAATGTACAACGTCCCATAAATCCAATCCCTCAAACTCCAGCGGCGCCGATTCAACAAAACCTAAGCATCAAAGATCAGGGAAAATACAAAATAGCTTCCGAAGCAGCCTCATAAAAATGTACGTAGTTTTTGTTCAAAAATAAAAATGATTTTCTTAAAAAATGGTTGATGATAATATGATTACTCTCCAAAGACAACCTGCTTTCTTACATTATAACTCCTACAATATAACAACTCTGAATATATATTTATGTTCCTTGTTGCTGAGTCTTAAATTAAGCCCTTAGTCTTTTAGAGAGAAATCCCGGCTTCTGCTCCTTGCCAAAATCTATGTGGAGGGGCTGAGGAGGATAAAGAGAATTTATTTATTTAAAAAAATTAATAAGAAAGTAATAATTTAGCCTCTTTCTAGCACACGGGATGGCTAGAAATCCGAACAAATGTCGAGAAAGTAAGATAACGAGAAAGTCTTACTGCAGTAATTTTACTTCTAAGGGAAAAGGGGAAAGCCGATAGATGAAGCTTGAGAAGGAAGGCAGTTGTCACTTGTGTTCGTTGGGGAAACTATATTAGCTTAGGTACTACACATTTTTGACTGGAGAAAAATTGGCCAAAACTTCAAGAGGCAATGCTCTCTTAAGCGTCTGAAGGCAAAAAAGTATTGAAAAAGCTGGATTACGTAAAAATAGCTGTCCTTTCGTGTGGTTTGGCCTTGGCTGTTTATGGCCACAGATAACTTCTACTGCAAAGATTCTACTTTTGCTGTTATCAAAAAATAATAAAATTTATTATATTAATTATAATACAATTGATTGATCATTGAATTGAGGGAAAAAGGTTGAATCCAAAAAAGTCAGTTCCTAGTCTCTTCATTGCCTCTTGGTGCCTGATAAGGCTTTTTAAGTTGGCTTGCTTGTTGACTTTACACATGATTTCAAATTGTATGAACTATGTCGATTAAAACCCCAGTACATTTTGTCGAATGGACTTCGATTTCCAATATCGTCATCCAACAAGTGTATTCACTCGGTAGAAGCCCCATGACTCCATGTACACACTCGTATCCAATAAAGTTTCACAAAGTTGTGTACATATAATTCACACTCGTTAAGGGCGGATATATTATTTGACAATGAAAGCTCAATTGTCAAACAAATACTTCTGGTTCGTGTCAATGGAATTACTTTTTGGATTTTGGGCCACCTCAAGTAATGAAAGGTACGCGCACGCTGACTCCCAGGAAAGGTTGGTCTGGATGTTGGTGGAGTTGGCGATTTGCGGAGCTTTTCTACCGATGATGTTCAGGTAGATGTGACTATGATAAAATTTAATCAGAGTTTAAGTTCGAACGATGTAAACAGTATGAGAAACGTACAAAGCGAGGTACAACTCTTTTGGTCTGGGTAGGAATACCCATGTGATAGGACACAACCAGTAAATAGCTAGAAAATTGTGGCTGGCCCAGACAAAATTAGGATTTTTTACGCAACAGCAATATGGTGCTGAAACTCTCTGCCTGAATAAGTGATTACTGACAATTTGCTACTAACTCAATAATGGAAAATTACTTAACACGTGAAACTAAACTTTTTTCAGAGTGATGTCTTTCAGCAGGGACAAGAACGTGGGGAAACCTTCAATGCTTACGATATTTCTCTTCGCCTCCATCATGTACTTGGCTGGGGGTGTGCTACTATTAATGTTCAAGGGAGCTAGAGGAATCCTTCCCAGGGCGATTGTTGCAATAATTTGTTCTATATTTTTATTCATCGACATGATTTTCTTTTGTGTTGAGAAATAAAGGTTGATTTGCTTGGCAGAAGGGTGTAATGCTTAAAAGTGAGTATTAAAGTCTTTCACGAGACATTTGGCTGCCCATGTGGAATGTAACTGTTTTTCCGGGGGCTTTTCAGATTCGTGGGGTATCCTTGAACAGGTGAAAAAGGTGTTTTTTAATGACATACACAGCATAAGTTAGCTTTTGAATCTCGTAAAAACCTATAAACATCATCCAGAAACTCATGTTTTAATGCGATGAAAAATAGCCTTCTCAATCTAATATTCGCGAGTTGCCTGAATAGCTCAGGTTTACTTGTTGTGAGAATCATGAAAAACGGCGTACCTACGGACATTTGACTTTTTTGATCTAGACACTTTGGAACGTCCAGAAAAAAAAATTTGGGCCGAATCGGAGAGATTGACATTTTACATGAAAACAGGTTGATTACTCAAAGAATAACCAACCAAAACCTGCTATTTTCCGTTTTGAACATGCGTCTATCTGTGAAACTCATGACCGATTGGCTTTTAAAATATCGATACGAAAAATAAATTCCTTAGTTTGGGAACGGGGTGAGATAGAAAGGTGAGCTTAGTCGGTTTTAATTCAATTTTTAATCCAACTTGACTTTTTTAAATGAAGAGATGCACTAAAAGGGAAGCCATGTTTATTCGTGGATGGTCTCGTATTATCTTTATGTAGTTGATATCGAAATATCAAAAAGCCATTTGATTAGTTCTAAATGTTCTACAGACATCAACTCCATAAATATTTGTCGTTTCTTCAATCAGAATGATTTTCTGGACCTTTTGATAATTTTTGCACGTATATTACACTATTTTTTGTTATCGTCGCTTGTTTCCGTCTAAGTAATATTTTAGAGGTAGCTAAGCGCACATTAAAAAGTCACATTAAGAATTTACATTCTTTATAGACAAAGAAGTTGCTTGAGCTCATGACTTCGGTTTCCTCAAACATTATCTAAACGTGCCTGTACAAGTCCTGTATGCGCATATACAATATTTCACCGACTCCAATCCTCAATTTCCAGCTCGCGTTGGCTACACTCGAAATTGTTATTTTCGAATTTCACGCAGGGAGCCATTTTTGTTTTGTATCTGCCGTTGTTGGCACAATCCAGTCGGCAACAGCCACTCTCAAGGTTTCCGTCATCGCTGTACAACGCATCGCAAGGACGTTTTTCACTGTGGCCTTCTTGTATGGGTCTCGTGAGGTTGACTGTGTGTTGAACCTGGCGAACATGGACAAGTTGACATGAGTTACAGGGAATATACACAGCCCAAGTACCATTCAATCGATGAGGTTACTCTTTTCTCAGCGGCAGAAGAAGCGTCTCTGTCATGAGTAGTTGTAGAAAGGGAGCATACAACTTACCGTACTCCTCCGATCTACAGTTACACACAGTAACGTTACAAATAAGCCAGATACCTCTTCACGACGGCCTCTCAATCCATAAATGAAGTTTTGAAGTTTCGGAACGCTGGTACCCTCTGATTTGGACGTCAGAGATTCTTTTTCTACAGCACTGTAAGTCTGTGTGTCTACAGATCGTCTCATATGGCTCAGGGTTGTTTGCATTGCTAAAGTCTTTTTGTTTTTCAAATCCGCCTAAAGGACCAACGTTAAATGAGCCTCCAAAACCTAATGTACGATTCAAGACTAATCAGTTCAGTATTGGTTAAACACGATTCGATATATTACTGCCTGGCACGCGTCCTGTTTCATTGACCAAGTGCTATGTCGGTACTTGTAAACCAAGCGAGTTGCGATTGGGTGAACATCACACTGAACACTTTTGGAACTGTGGAACCGTGTCTGTACACCGTGGAACTTACTGCTGAAACATTCACAATTCAGGCATGAACGGTCAAACCCGGTGTAAAAATGTGAATTATGAACAATATTGTATCATTACTCGTAATTACCGGTTTTCCTTGAGTCCTCTTCTTAATTGTAGAATGTCAATAAACGCTGGATGTCGTCTACCGAAATCGTATACTCTTTCAATGCACCTGCGGAGGCATTTTATGCAATTATTTTTGTGTTTCAGCTCATTAGACTTGTCCACTTCACGCAAAAGGGGATTCGTAGCAACAATTTGTTCGGGGACACCCCAAACCCGTTTTCAAACCTCCAATCACAAAACCGGTATAAACCATACAGCCGCTTACACTTTTTATTGAAATTTTCGGCTCTGCGTCAAAGGAAAGACACAAAATGTCAAAAATATTGGGCCCATCAAAAATATTGTTCGAGTATATTGCGTGAAGAGAAGTATAAAATCAAATGTGCGACTTTGTCCTTGTCAAGTTCTCAGGTAGTGTCTACGATAATAAATCAAAATTGTACATCTACCTTATAAAATAAATAGGGGTTTGCAACATTTCGAAAATCCTCAAAGGTACTTACTCAACAGGAGAAAGACAAAACAATTTAGCGGACTCGTGATCTCTGAATGCGTAGCATTTCTCGTCAAATTTCAACAGGCCCATTTTTCGTTTACCAGTCAAGAGAATTCCATTTGTCAATATGAGCCAGACTGGGTCGAATCCAGCAAACTGAAGAGGGGAAAAATAAAGGGAATGAAGGTAATCAACACAACACACAAAAACAAGTATGAGATCCACCTGTTGATCCTTCCATCACCAAGAAACTGTACGATAACTCACTTCAACGTTCCCACCTTCGTCTTCGGCCCACGAAATTTCGAAATTATTTGAATATTCGTTATTAAGCTCAGCTTCCTCTTGGCTAGGCGAAAATAAATTGGGACTACTGAGCACCCAAGCAATCGATTCTGGAAGAAAAGGGACCTGAAACAGCCAAATGTGTAATTTCAATATCTTCGTGTAATAATAGGTGAAACATTTTCAGCTTTTTGTGAAAATTACTTCGCAAAGTTGGTTGTATTTTTTCAGCATCCTGTTAAACTCAGATATGAGTACGAAGCGGCCTTGAAAAAATTTCCAATTGTGATATAATTCCACGAAGTCTTTCTGAGGAGAAATAAGCAAACAAACATTGAAATTTATTGCTTAAGAAAACCTTCTCTTCTGACCAAATGAGATTAAGCCGCTCAGCATCTACAGGCAAAGTCAAGATTGAATTTTAGCCACAACAAAAAATGCTGCGATTTCGTCCACAATAGATTATTATTATTATTTAAGAATGTTTATGAGGGGGATAAAACAGTGAGTGTGGAGTGTCACTGACAATCGATTGAGCGAATTTAGTGGAAAATAACTCCTAGCTCCGCATAACTTGAAAACACGTTTTCCCAAAATCGTATTTTGACCCATACATTTCAATGGATTCAGCGACCCATGTTTAGTGAAAAATGATACCCCACTCTCTAAAATCTCAAAATTTTTATTTGAGCGTCTTGAAACGCAAAATACCAAAATTTAAGGCGAATCAGGGAGATCGACCTCTATCATGAGAATATTGGTTGATTATTCAAGTAATAATGAACCAAAACGGGTTTATTGAAGCCCTTATTTCAGTTGTGTCCTGGAGATGCAGAATGGCCTTTGAAAAGCCATGATCCAGCATAATGAAATAACGCACAAGCGATTCATCAACATTTAAAAAGCAAGAGGTGGTTGCCTCTTAATAAGGAAACGACTAACTTTTTATAACTACGAGAATTATACCATCCATTACGGATTATTAGTGCATTATCACTGACATATGTACTAAAATGAATACGCAAGTATCCGATTTTCCTCACTTCAACTTCTGTTCTCGGGATGCCAACTTTACAATCCAATTTAGTCATCATCTGGGAAACTGTACTTCTCATATTAGCCTCCGTATTCAAATGAAGCTGTACTGTCTCATGCAGGTTTTCCAACATGAACCTAAACCGCCAAGCGTGTTAGCCTACAATGGACGATTAATAAGAACAACAATGAAATCAGTGTCACTCACGTCAACACTTGAACCACTTGATGGTAAAGGCACAGAACATCTTTAGCTGCGTCGACCTCTTCATCGGTGATGAATGAATTGAAATTCAGAACTCCGACGGATTTTCTGTCCCAAGTGAAACATTCTTCCAAAGCGCGTTCCAGATTGGTTACTTGTAAAGTCATCCGTTTCATACTTTCTTCTACCCGTTCTTTCATAGTGATTGTAGCATTGAAGAGAAGTTCTGGCACTGAAAAGAATCAAGGGATAGGATTTCAATTTAACCCAACTCCTTACTGTATTTATATTAATAACCGTAGTCCCTTAGCATACGTGTTCATTGAATTCCTAGCCATGAACTAGAATAGAGATTTAAAAAAATTTGACGAATTTGTAGAAAGGACCAATTGGCGCCAACTGGAGGGGGGATGGATCAATTGGGTACCTACCAACCTTTCTATTTTGAAAGTGGGTTTTCGAAATTTTTGGGTACCTAGGCACATTTTCGTTGGAAAAAAATTATTTAAAAAAATCCTCACTCACACCCGCTAATTTCATCAGCGTAACTAGCGTCTGATGACTTCGGATTCATTTTCGCTCTATTGTAAATCCGGACTCCCGTTACAAGCCTGATCAATTCTTGAAGCTTTTTACGTTTTCTTGATTGTGTTAAGGATACAAATCTTGCCACTTCTCTCTGCGAAAAAACGCTTCGCAAGGCTGCTGTGAGGAGGAAAAAGTATGAATTGCGGATGAATACACGGATGATTAGGTTTCATGGCCCAATAAGGATTTGAATACCTTCCGCTTCTTTAAAATTCAATCGCACCGTAGGGTCACCCATTCCAGTAGTGAGCATTGTCATATAAACGATCTGCCTGAAGATCATTTCTGTGTCAGGGTCCGCACGGTCGTAAACCATCAAATGTTGTTGAAGAGGATGAACTTGATGGTTGAGCATCCGTCGATAACGATTTATGATGTTGTCTGGTATTCACAAACCATAAAGGTAAAGTTATCTTTACCTTACAATAATACAAAATCACTGTTATTTAGCAACAGTTATTTTATCAAAATTTATTCTTCTTACCCACACTTCGGAATTCCTCAAAGTAAAGCGATTGCGCCACCAGCAACCTATGTCTGATCCCTTTCATTGTTGTCAAGTAGTTGACTGCATTCTGAGTCACGCGAATGATCATTTTCGGCGATCCTCTCGATATTTTTGCAAGAGCTGGGTCCAGTGATACGATGGACAGCTAACAAGCAAATTAATTTGTCTCGTATGAATACCTACTGATCAAGCAGAGCTTACTGCACCCAACAAACAAGGAATGCACTCACAGCATATTTCGCCATTGATTCTGTACATGGTACACCATCGTTGATGCATGTCAAGCGAATTTCTTCAATCATTAGACTCAAGCTTCTCTCTTCGCTTACAACCATTTTGAATCTTTCCTCCATGAGCAATCAAGCTAAGAGACAGTTTGCAGTTAAATGCTTTTTATGAACTATGAGCAAACAATAGACAACGACAAGACAAATTAATGAATTATGTTTGGTCTCCAGAAAACTGTCGTTAGCTGAATGTGCTAGTAAGCTTGTTAACTAGCAATGGGAAAATCAACAGTTGTTGTAGGAGACGGTGAAAGTCAACAACTCTTCAGCTGTTATAGCCTTTGAGTCGCTATTTGGGATATTAACTGTTGACAGTTGTTCATTACAGATGTCCAAGACCGTCTAAATCGCTCTTTCAGTTCCACCCAACAGCAAGAAGGCTGACTTTGATTGCCTAACTATGTCGTCATCAATTCAACAGCTCTAAACTGCATTCCTGGAGCAGTCAACTTCTGTCTTCACCTGAAACAGCTGTCAACTGCAACAGTAAAATGAAAACCCTTCCTGGATCTGCTGTCCAGCCTGGTTTATACTCATGTAGGATTGTATTTACAATTGTGAGCGGTCGTCTTTCGACCATACCTGTCGTAGTCTTGCACTATTATCCGGCTTCTGATTGGCTGTTCCTCAATATGCAGAGGTTGCGTCAGTATGATCACGGCTTCAGTGTCCTGATAGAAAATTCAGTACAGCTAGCAATACACGGTAATTTTCCGCTGAGATCCCCATTAATCATAATAAGGAGGCGTCCAGGAGGCTACTGGCTGGCATTCTGGTTAAATTTGGAACAAACCTAGTGGCACTACTGATATTTTGGCGTTCCAGGTTTGCCCGTTCACTGTTGAGGAAATTTTTTTAATTTTGTTAATTTAACTTTTAGTATATAACAATACTCTTTGTTGTGACAGTTGGTAGTGAAATACATGCAACCCTTTGCAGGGATTGCGTGGAACTTGATTGAAGGTCAATGTGAAATGTGAAACGATAATTTCAGAGGGAATTGTAGAGGAATTGTCTATTATTCTCTCTATTAAAGCAATCCTTGTGTTTGGGCATTACGCTAATAATCGTAAAGCATTAGGGATTACCATCAAGTTTCAGACGGTTGACTCTCATAAATAACAAACTTGTGACATTAATAGATCATCTCATACTAACATAAGGGGTCTATTTGAGGTAAAGTTGATGGTTTCTCCTTGAGTGAATAGTGCATGAATAACAACCGCCTTCGTTTACTCAAGCATTCACCAAAGAATGATCAATGATCACTCGTCACGGTAGTCGCAGAGTAGGGACTATAATCTTCCCAAGCGTCCTAGACAAGACCCATATTGTATTTAGTCGTGTTACGTATTAATCCTGACTTGGAAATGTTCCCCAGGCGCGGGGTCAGCCCAATCATCGCAAAGTTTGACGGATTCGTACAAAAAGATATCTTTTCAACATTTAACGCCCTGCTTCATGACGCAGCTCGTAGTGGAAGGACGGCCATAAGTCCGATGGTTCTCGTTGTGGGTAGAATGGAAAGGCAAGTCGACGAAATTTACTCACAGTATAATCACGCCGGAGGAATTTCCGGATTGGGAGCATATCTGAACAAGAAACCGCGTTTCCACCACAAGCTATGGGTGTGGGCTTCAACTTGGATCATCCTTCCTCAGGTATGGGCTTCTAAATTACCTATGAATTAAGGGCTTCAATTATATTCGTCAAGTAAATATGTGTCGTAACAGGCAGCGGCGTGTACCCGTAGATGAAGATTAGGTGATTTTAATCGCGCTCAACAATCAATCTGTACTTCACAGAATTCACTCTTAACACAACCGATGACGACTATTACTCATAGGTCTATCTTCAGATTTCTTGTCTCAATGAAATAATTGGGTATTGGAAGTCGGACGTAGGTAGCTTTAGATTTTACCAGTCTTTTAGAGAGAGGAAGTTCAGCTGGACGCAACAGCCCAGTTTTCGCCCGGGAGACAGACGGAGGCTCATTTTGCATTCAAAGGTCTGCCATTAAATGACGAAGAAATTGATAATCGATCACAGACTGATGACAAAATCAATTGAAAACGAGCATTAAGACGCGTGATTCATAAGATATTGTTAAATATTAGCCCACTCGGGGCACACATTTCATGTGTATAAAATTCAGTGGAAAAACAGTGATAATTTGGCGGATATTGATTGAGTTATTTGGTATTTGAGAGCAAAGTCCACCAAGCTAATGCTTCATTGTAGGAATTCAGAAGAAAGAAAAGTAACTGAAAGGCGTACCATTAAATCATTGTTAATGAAGCCTTTTCTTAAATCTCTTTTCCAAGTCTGCATGGATTTAGGAATGGAGTTCCAGTTAGCAAGATCGCAAAAAATTGGTTTCGAACAGAGAACTGTTTACTACTCGAATTTTGCAACGGTTTCAATCAAATTCTGGATGGATCAGGCCGAGGAGGGGTATTCCCCCCAGAGCTGTAAATGTTGAATTGGTCCTCAATGAGAGCTATCCGAGTTCGCACCACTTCGTATTGTTTTAAACATCATTTGGTAGACAGCTGAAAAACATGATCATTTTTTACTTACAACTTTGAACAATCTGTCCAACAGACAACGAAACTCGCATTGGGCCAATTCCCATAATATAAATCATAGGTTTTCCAAAATTAGTTTTGGCACCTTACAAACCACCTGTCTCCGTAAAAGATGTAGGAGGGACTTACTGCTCTTACTGCAGGGACTTACACTAAAATATAAACCAATTGGGCCAATTTACCCATTGTTGGCTTCCAACAATTAGTATTTCCTCACATTTTCTCTGGGAAAATCGTTGTTAATTTGATCAATTTTCAGATTATTGCTTATCGTATACTTTCAGATGTTTCATCATTTCATCTTCATTGAATTCCCATTGTGTTAACTCTGACCTTTTTCAGAGACGTTTCAATTTTCCTCGATTTAATGATATGAAAATCTTCAGGTGACGTTGGCCCATTTGTACACCGCATTTTTCACGGGGATTCCCCTAGCGACGAGATTTCTTTCCATGAGTCTTGGATTGGATCAATTACAAATCACCATAAAGAGCCACTACATCCTTCGTAATTTGAACAGGTTTGCTGCTTGTTGATATTCAAATTAAATCTAATGTAAGAGGATACCTATTTCCACTTGACTAATTGAGAGAAATCATTCTTGGATAGATTCAGGAGCATCATGTTGGACTTGGAGTCGTTCCATTGCGTCAACCATCTCGAAACTCAGGCCACGGCGAGTTTATTGAAAATGTGCAAATTAGTGAAATGGTTGAGAAGCACTTACAATTTTGCTTGTTATTTCACCTTCATTGCATGGACCCTGTTCCCAATCGTTTCCACTCCAAAAGGTAATTTAAAGTAATTGGCCAACGATTTCTTTTGAAGTGATTACTTCATGAAATCAACCTAACGAATGCACTTTGAATGAAAAAGATTCATTATTTCTCATATAAAACTGCGTGTTTTCTATAGGGCTCTTTGGCATTGAAGGGGAGCCTATGATGAAAGTCCTACCTCCGGAGTATCCGTTTGCTACAGATTATTTCCCAATGGTTCAATTCATTTACGCCCTTGAATCGTTGTCTACATTCGTCATTTTGACTTTTTTCGCGTCTACCAACCTCATTTTAGTCACGGACATTCTCCTGATTTGCCGAATGTTTGAAGTCCTCAATCTGTCGGTATCACCGCGAAACGGAGTGGGCCCTATGCATCTTCGTTGGTTTGCTGCGGATCATCAAAAACTGTTGACGTAAGTTTAGATTGATTTTCTCAGATAGCTTAAAAAATAAATAAATGAACGAATAAGACACCGAGTTTTTACTTTTCAGCATCTGCACTGAAGTTCGAGATTTGCTGTCGCCAGTCCTGGCAATGCAGCTGGGTGTCAGCGTTATGACAATCACTTTGGCCGTGTTTGAGATCACGATGGTATCACATGTGCAAATGGAACATTAGAAAAAATCTCTTCTCCTTGAGGACTTGTTATTAGCAGTTCAACAATGATTGTAGAACCTCAAGCGTTGGATTGTGAATGCATTCACGTCTCTTTTCATCATACAGATCTTACATGGTAAGTTGAACGCCTCAAACAAGATTTCAATTTTGTCAGGTGAACCAAACCTCCGATGACGGTTTTGATCACATTGTGCTGATGGCGAGGAAAAGCAGCTACACTGCCATAATTTTCGTGGAACTTCTCCTTTACTGCTGGCTGAGCACAGAATTAGAACTTTCGGTAAGCATCAATGCAGAGATAATTGCCATAATCGGCAGGTTATTCATTGTGAAGATCGATCAACCTCCAACAAAATTATGAATCATGAAAATAATTATTCCGCGTGTTTTTTTTTCTTCAAAAACCAGAGCCTGAGCGTGCGAAAAGGAGTCTACGAAAGCGATTGGTACCAAAGTCCAAGACGTTATCGCGACATAATTTTCATTATGATGCGATCCTTGCGCCCTATTCGCCTGACTGCTATGAACATCACAACTCTTCACTTGGGAACCAGCCTTGAGGTCAGCCAAAATTAACAAACTGACTACGATATCCGTATGTATATGAAAGCCCGCACCTTTGATACTGTCGCTTCCTGAACTAACCACACAATGGGTTACGATCGCGTTTTCAGGTCTTGAAAATGGCTTACAGTTACTACACGTATTTGAAGAGACTTAGAACGAATTGAAACTGACAATTTGAAAGAGAGAACCACAATGAGAATGACCTTTAGTTGAGAACGATAAATATCTAAGTTGGTTTAGAACTTAGGAAACCGATAGACTGTAAAATTTAGAACAAATTACAACATAATCCGTGCAGCATCAACCTTTCTGGCGTAACCTCATTTTTTTGGTACCCTGGGTCACTGCTGAATGGTCTCCTCTTAGTAGATAAATTTCCTACTACGCTCGATGTCTTTATATTCTGCCAGCTCGTGACAGCCTGAAAAAAAGGTGACACATTTCTTAAGTTTGCATTTCCTTTGTGGCGCCCGAATCCTTCTTTACTGTTTATTACAAAATTTATCAGTTGAATATATGACAAATTTGGCTCCAAGCGGTTTCCAATGAGCGTGGACAAGGTTTAAATTATACAGCATCATTCCTTCGCTATTTACAACGTATTTATATTTATTCTGTTGTCAGTATAAAAAAGATGAACGGCGCGTAAACCAGGGCCTGGTTGGGTAACGAGCGGATTAGATGGTGAGGACCACTGGCGCCTTTTCGTGATCAGTCTAATGTTCCAAATTTTCTCTGATGTTTGAGAGACCCATTAGATGTGAATTCATCGTGATGAATTGTGCGCAGATGAGGGAAGTTCCAAATTTTGTCTTAACGACGTCCGTTGTACCTGTCGAAGACGCGTAAAATAGTTTTAAGGAAAATAAAATTGGTTTTCAGCTTTGGCTAAACAAACGAATTTTGTACCTGTTTTGTCCAGGAGCAGCGCCACCGATGGGGTTGCCGTTGTCGTCGTATTGCCTGGGCTGGGATGCGATGTAAGCGAGCGCTCTCTGGATGGCTTCAGGGATTGGTGGGGGAGTGGGGAGATGAGCGCCTGAAAAAGAACGATATACGAACAATTTTAATTCCCACTGAAATGTGGGGACTACGGGATCATATGCATTTAACGACGACCGTAATTTCGGTAGCATTCTTCGAAGATGTGGGATGACACTCCACTGCTGAAACTCCACCACCCTACTGAATAGTCACCAATAGATCAAAAATTACCTTGGGGTTGGAAACCATTTTCGTCAGCACGGTAAGTCAATGTGATGACCTGTCCTTCGGGAGAGGTGTAGGAGAAGCTGCCGTCAGCAAATTGGATTTCGTTGGGCTCTCCGGCTCCGAAATTCCTCACGCCACCTTGTTCGTTGGCTCTGATTCCATTGGCGGTCTCATATCTAAGATTACGAAAGTACAAATTTGAAATTTGCATTCGTTCATGAGAGCGAAAGAACCGGTAATCAGGCTTTGAACCAAAACATGAAGGTTACGTCATGTCCATGGCTAACGAAGACCACCTATTCGATTAGTTTCGGGAAAAAAGTTGAACGAATATTCAATACCTACTTCAGATCTGATATGAATTATACAATTTCCTACTTTATTTTACAGCTATTGAAGAGGTATCTTTTGCCTTGAAAAGCTGAAGCGCGACAACAGTGGTCAAAAATTGAGCAACTGCTATGTTCAGGATTAGTGCAATATAGCCGCCAAAAAAACGAAATATCCAACACTGAATCATTCCTCATCAAAAATAAAATTTCCAAACCGACCGTTGAAAGAAGTTATTAGGACACGGGCTAGTTTTTAGGCAACGGCCTATTTTACGACGGTCGACCCAGGAGGTCCCAGAACTAGTGGTATTGAGAAAGGACCGAATATCATAGGTTAGTTGAGCCCTCTAGCTATGGTGACATCTGATGAACCCACAAACCGGACTAGAAACATTGTACTGACGATATTGAACAACCCGACAATAAGGCAATTTTGTGGGGGCGCCATTTGAATTTTTGAAGTCTTGAAAGGTTTTAATGTTCCAAAATTCACCAATTTACCATATGCTGGGAATTTTTCAGAGTAATTGTCCACAATAATGCAGTCCACCAAATACAGATGAAACACAGGCGAGGGAAGCACTGATCATTTTGAAGAAAAAAAAAGTTTAAATCTATCGAGCCAAAGCATGCCAGAATAACAGGATTATATTTTCATTGGCGTGATAGACAGATCCTTGGATGAGAAGATGAAGTTAACATTAAACACTTACGACCAATCGTAGGAACCATCTAGGTTGGGTCCGTTTTGGCTTTGGGAGATGATAGGAATGGGGGTTGTGTAGCCCGCCTGGAGCTGTGGCCTGGCCAAGGCACAACCAGCCAGCAGAACAAGTGCGACCTGCAAATTCCATAAATGAAAGAATAAATGTAGAGAATAATCGTAAAAAAAAACTATGTAAAATGCAGACTGGGGAAGTGGGGAAGTCCAAGATTGGTCGGGAAGGGAACTAGTTGTTATCAGATAAAAGTTACAGCCACACCAGTTGTACACCATCGCGTACAAGTAGAGGCCAAATTCGCAATTAGTGACCGGAAGGGCAGCAGTACCATGGGCTTACAAAACCGATATAAACCATACGGCCGCTAACTTTAACGATTTCTGTATGACGAGCCAAAGAAAAAACATAAAGTGCCAAAAAGCATAGTTATAATGCGGACAGAAGCCCCGAGTTTGCTTATATTCTGGCTAAGTTAGTAGAATAAGAAAAGTACAAAACAAATTCATTGAGAGCATTCAATAAAACGTAATAAAACCAATGACCAATTGAGAAGATACAACTACGTTCGGACGTACGATTCGGTTGAAATAATCTAAAATCAATGTTAAGGACGATGAAATACAGTAGACTGTTTACGATAACGAAAATAAGAATTTTCTCATCACACGTCAAGTTATGCAAACATCACCACTCTTTACTGATGAAACTCGTTCTCGAAAATACGCATTTTATATTCGATTTTACAGCTTGCGTCTCGTCTAGGCAAGGTTGCAGGGTTCCTTCAAGTGTCAAAGTTCACTCGCTTATTACGATCTTTCGCCTTATGTAGAAGTACCAGGGCGTTAGAGGTCGAAGGAAACAAACGCAAAATCGTAAATGGTAATGAAGAAGCTTCTCAGGCTCATCTGCCTTTCAATTACAAGTTATGACAGCACGAAGCCGGGAACCTGACATTTAGGCGGACATTATGTGGCAATCGGGTTTCAACGAGTTTTTCACTTCTGTCCTCAGGCCGTAAAAGGCGCGGGAACTGTGATAGAAAAGTGCAATTTGTTTAGAAGGCGATGTTTATCACAATCCTGGCGTCACCAGGTTAAAATAATATATCGCAACACAAAATGTGTCAAGTTTAACAAAGATGTCGTTAGTACCAAAAATGAAATACACAATTTCAATCCAAAGGAAAGATTGACGAGCGCTTATTAGATATAAAAAACCTCCACTTTTACACGCTAGTACAGATTTCTGTAGCATTACGAGGTTCATCATCAGATATATCATCAGCATGACTGCGCACAGGGCTTAATGATGCCTACAAGATAATTTCGTAGGTACTCGCGCCACCTGTAACGTCTTAGTCCAATAATATCCATAATGACTAGGTTTAGCTCCTCTGGTGCTCATCTTCCCCCAATACTATCCCGGATACGCGAAACTACTGTCTCAGCGCAAGGTCAAGTAAATTGCCCCCTTAGGGCACGGGATAGTTCGATATTTTTCATTCGTGGCATTGATATCGTGACTGTAAAAGGAATCTATCAAATCGTTTTCGAATTCGTGAGGTGAGAATTATGTAGTTGCTTTATGATAATGGTGAACTTCCTTGTTAACCTTTCAACTTTCGTATAATGCTCAGCTTATCAACAACGTTGAATAACGTAAAATTGGAGATTGTTCGAGCCCATTCTCATTTGTACCAGGAAATTAATCAATTTCATTGTTGCAAATTTAATTTTTAATCTTTCACGATAGCTCGACAAAACGAGAAATAATACAATTATAACCAACTAGTCGCTTTCCTGAAGTTTGGAGAATCATCGGGAAATTGGCTGGCGTGTAATAGAAGGGTTCACCATTAACAAGGCATATTCCGGATGTAAGTTTCATTGCTCAGTTTTTCAATTGTCCATTGTTAGAAAACCACCTCAGAATATGTATGTATAGAAAGTGAGTAACTCACATGACCAAATCGATTATACGTAGCCCAAAACGGTTAGAATGATGAATACGCTATTTCAAAAGCCACAAATTTATGTAAAAATGTACATTTTTCAATTTTCAGAGGGAAACGTTCAATTTCTGGTAATAAATTTATGAAATTTCAGTAGTCAAATTTAAAATTCAAGCCCTCTACAGTGATGATAGTGTACTTCCTTTTGCTCTACGTCCTGCGACTTTGTAATTGATACAAGTTATTACTACATAAACCTTACATGTATTTTTGAGATCCTTTATATAGACGTTAGGGGTCTTTTCGTGTCACCCCAAATCATCTGGTCGTAGAAAAAAAATTCGAATTAGGCTCTCAACTTATTTGATATGCTCAGAAAGTCAGAAAGAATTTAACAAAGCATGAAGTTTGATGATCATGATTGATCCACCATGAATTCGTGTGCAAAACCGCGGCTACTATAAAGTTTCTTAATTATTTTATGGTTGATTAAACCATAAAAATAACCTAATGTAAAGGCTACTATAAAGTTTCTTAATTATTTTATGGTTGATTAAACCATAAAAATAACCTAATGTAATCAACCTGTGTTTTCAAGCACATGGTCATCTCCGATCGGCCCCAACATTTTTTTCTGGACGTTTCATAATGTCTTCTATACTGAAGTGATATACATTTATGAAGGATGTAGTATAGTTTATTTCGTTTCAAAATTTAGTTCCATTTAATAATGGCATTAAAACTCCTGGTTTTTTGAATTTGATAGTTCATGTTTGATACTTTTCCGGCTAAAACAGGGCGTTTACGAGACTGATGATACCCCTCCCCCCTTTAAACAAGTGAATTTCACTCGTCATAAAATTATTGCACTCCGATTTAAATCGCACTACCCGAACACTGTTCTCCTTCCGGCAAATTCACACTACTTCGACACAATTTGTATCAAATTTAGTTCATTGTACTTACAACGGAGATCATCCTCGTGTTAAAAATCACAAAAAAACGAAAATGACGAAGGGATGAACCGAAGGTGGGACTGTAGTGGGACAGCGGTTCAGTCAGAGTTTTATACCGGCACCTACTCCCGCTGACTGCGCTCCCACCCCCGTGGGTCGTCTTCCCTGCATCCCCCGACCTTTGGAAGCTCCACGTCACCCTCGGATTTGTACGACTGGGTTTTCTGTAATTGTCACCGCTTCCTCTCAACTTGGCTATGATTCATCGAGGTCTCTAGTCACTACGACATTATTAGCTTAATGATGAACTTTTAGGTACTTTGACACAAGCCAGTCATGAGTAATTTGCATCCATTTTGCTTTTGAGACTGCCATAAGAGCTAAGCAAAAGCTTAGTTTTCTTACAAAATGAAAAAATAATTTTTTGTTAAAAATATGAACACATTTGTTTTGTCTCTATTTATTTGCCAGTCCAAATTTTCATGCCACAGTGGTAACATCTGAATGGATTTTATTGCCACAAAATGTTTAGTCATCATCCAAAGTTAGCTCAGGATGGTTCCCTATAAGCGTCGTTTTGATCAAATAAACGGCACTCTCTGCACGCGCACTACAGTCACTCTGTTCAAACTATTGGCTCGCCAGCGCAATAACTTCCACATGTGTGATGGCGATTGCGATGAAATGTTAAGGGACCGTGCTGGTTTAGCCATGAATCATCATGAATCCTATCAGTTTCATAATAATCAAATTAACGATATGAGCTAAGTGCAACAGAATAGTTTAAATTTGCTTCCTCATTTAATAAATTCCCTGATACTGGACCGGTTGTTTTCAGTTTTCATAAATCTAAATAAGTCACATTGACAACAGAACCCAACACAGGGTAGAGACTCCACCTTTGGAGATCGAGGGATCCAGCCTGTTACGTACAAACCGTATAGTACAATAATATGGAGGTCTAAACCTCCTCATCACAGGCTGACTTGAATGTAGATGCGCACGGTCGTTTTTCGTACATTTCAGAAGGTTTTAAATGCCTGTAAAGGTTCATATGGTGGAAGAACGCATCAAATGAGTAAAAATTTTAGGTGAAAGATTCAGGAAAAAAATAATTCTATAGGTTAAGAGAACCCACACGTTCATATTCATACAATAAAGATGATATATTTGACATATATGGTGCTGACTCGTGGACGCGCAAGGCTGTGGATATAAACTGTCTCAAGGCGCGTCTACGTAATGACTACATTCTGCAGCAAAGCTGCATCAACCGGGAGCTACTGTGCACCATAAAGCGGCGTAGCATCAGACCATAATGATGGGCAAGATTGCTGGGCGCTGGGTGTGGGCCGGAGAACTTGAAGAGCTCACCTAAGTTTTACCACTTTTTACGAAATCCCTAAAGATTATGACATTTGTGGATTTGACAGATCCAAAGCACTGGATATAAGGATTTAGACTAGCATGACGCATCATCATTTGAATCACATATGGCAATAAGGGTAGGTTTGATTTGTACTCGAATAAACGCAATATTTTGAAATGCCGGATTTATCTGCAGGAGACAATCCTCCATAAAAGGTATCACCTTTCCGCTCCTAACTTCACCCCATAAATACTGAGTCGTCCTCGAAAATGTTGGACGACAAAAACGTTAAAAACGATCCTCTAAAACTGTTGTAACATCCACCGCATGAAAAGGTTTCGGGGGTAATGAAGATGATTAATTCCTCACACCCGCGTGCGGGCTCTTGTGGGCGGTCAGATGAGCCAAACGTGAAATAATGATGAATGGCTATGTCTCGAGGTGGCTTGTCTCTCGCTCAAACCTGTTTCTTAGCTGGGGACTACCCGGTAGGTGACACAAGAGGCGTCTTCATTGATCACGAGCATGACGAATTAAGAGGCAAGATCGTGCGTTCTTCAAGTGACCTAGGCCGACAAACTGACCATCAGATTTCCATCTTAGTATATATTGGACAAATGAAGCGATTCTAACACCCTCCGGAGGAGAAGAGCATGGCTTAATGAAGAGGCAGGGATGATTGGAGTGTTAAATGGTTCCTCTATTCAGCAGAACGCTAAATTTCTACACGACGCTCGTGGAAGTGAGATGAATTTATTATTAACATCTTTCGCGACACACCATTTCATGGGAAGTGGATCAAAGTTGTATCATTCAAGCAAGCTTCAAGCCCGAATCCAGTACGCATCCCTCCAAACGAGATATACCAAAATGAATGACCGAGTGGCAGTTCAATTCCATCGATTTCAATAGATTCAACAGGATAACTGGTCGCCATCTAGGGTGAGCGTCGACAACGCATTGTTATTCTAACCCATCTAGCACCAATGGCATCTGGAGAAGTCAAGAAGTTATCAGTTTCATTAAGAAGTCATCATGTTCCCTCCATCCTCAAAACTTCTCATGAAGTTTACGAACAGTTTATCACCAACCACGTTAACACGGTACAAAAGAAGTGATTTTACTTTTTTTTGTAATTTGATCGGGAAACCTTTTCTGTTTTAGATAATTAATAATAATATTGCATTTTCATTTCATAACGGTTTGGATTTGATATTCGTTTGGGTATATTCGTTTTCAGGAAAATTGGACGTGTTATTTAAGATTGTTTGGCGAAGATTTTTATCAAATGGGTTTTTCTCATTTTGAATCTCCCCCTGTGATTTGTTTATAATAAACTTCTTTTCTTCTTCTTCATTTTGAATACTTAGTTCAAAACCGAGTTGTCCAATTAAAATTAGCAGTAAAACGTGAATATAGGAAGCAGAATTGGTCTCGTCGCTCTCTAAGACGTTTTTTTTAATTATAGATTTTAGATTATTATTATTTTTGGTTGGTTATTCCTTGAATAATCAACCTATGTTTTCATGATAATGGTCAACCTCTCCGATTCGGCTCAAAATTTTTTTCTGGACGTTTCATGATGTCCTGATCAAAAAAGGTCAATGTCCGTCCGCCGTCCGCCGTACGCCGTACGCCGTCCGCCGTACGCCGTCCATTGTCCACGCCGTTTTTGGTAGTAGAAAATGTTCTAAAAATCTGAAATTTGGGTCAGGGGTCTGTTCCCAGCCGAGATGGGTCCTCGAAACTTTTCAGCCCGATCGGACCAAATTTGGAGGGGGTAGGGGTCAAAATGTGTTTTTTGAAAAATGGATTTTCGAGATTTTGGGTGATTTAGGCGAGTGGGGTGTCATTTTCCACTAAATTTTGGACGCTGAATCCAATAAAATGGGTCCCAGACCAATTGGCACACACTGGAAGAAGTAATGGGTCAAACTGGGTATTTATTACCCATGTGGGTGACTTCAGCCGAATAGACAAACAAAACACATCGTCATATCCTGTTGTTTATAACCAGCTGTTAAACTTAGCAACCAATTTTGAGCAGTTGCCTACAATTCTTTTTCTGTCCGAGCTTTTTATTCGTACCATTCAATTCAATTTAATACAATTATTATAGCCTTCTAAATTACCTACGTTTTCTCAATATTATATTAGTAAATTAGTGTCGTAGTGCCCCATAGATACACCCATCTTGAATATGTGTTTTCGGGATTTCTGCTACCTAGGCGAGTAGGGTGTCATTTTCCACTAAATTTTGAACGCTGAATCCAATAAAATGGGTCCCAGAACAATTGGCACCCACTGGAAGAAGTAATGGGTCAAATTGGGTATTTATTACCCAATTTGATTATGTGTTTTCGGGATTTCTGCTACCTAGGCGTGTGGGGTATCATTTTCCACTAAATTTTGGACGCTGAATTCAATGATGTGTGTCCCAGAACGATTGGCACCCACCGGAAGAAGTTATGGGTCAAAATGGGTATGTATCCACCCATTTGGTATGTGTCAGGATTTCTGGTACCTGGGCGTGTGGGGTATCATATTCCACTAAATTTTGGACCCTGAATCGATTGGAATGGGTCTGAGACCCGCCACACCCACTGTTTCCCCCATTCGAGGAATAACCAACCCGTGTGTAAGAATTTGCAGCGTTTTTCTTAATGAGATGAAGAAGGGTTTTTTGGGGGTGCTCTAAAAGTACTCGTCTCTGCATTGACCAGTGTTTCATTGCTTTTTATCGAGCATTAGAGTGGAGATTGCTCCTTAATTTTTCTTTAATTTATTGTAAAACTGTCCTGGTTTGTCGAAAGTTGTATAAGTTTTATGCAAGTACCTGATTGGAGGTGAAAAATGAAAATATATACTACCTACTGTTTCCTTCTCCTCTTAAGTATACTTCAAGAAACGAGTATTTTTCATCTGCAGGCAGTAATTATTCAAGTGCGTCTCGACCCTCGTTCGAAACGACCCCCTTTTGAACGTAGACTGTCATTTTCAATTCAACGGTGAATATAAATATTAATTCTTTGAGTTATTTAATGACGACCAGCTGGAAATACACCATTCCCTTCCAATTGAAGAAAGTCCATGTCAAGTCAACGGTTCTACAGCAACCTTGAAATCCGCTCATATCCCGGACGACGAGTATTGAGAGAGCAGGACCGTTCGAACCGACAGCCCATTTCACCTCCTTGAACCTTTGAACCAGCGACGAATCGCAACACCCCCAGGCGCAGTCGAGTTCAGCTCACTAGATCTTCTCTTACGGTATTCAAATATATGCAAACTTCTCGCACGGTATGAGCTGGGGAGATGATTCATTGAGTAACCCGTAAATTCAGACGCTGATTCAGATGGAATTCGTACAAATATTTTGCCCGCAGTGTGAAAATCGCGTGAAAAATCGGTATTTTCAATTCGGTACATTGTGGGGCTTCCGTCAAAGATTCAGCTCAAACCTAAACATAACTAAGCGTTGTTAAAGAAACAGCAGCGTCTTTACTTTTACCGTCACCTTTTGTGTTTTCTCATGAGTAAATGCCTCGTAAGTAAATTGCGATCGTAAAATCACAGCAATAGGACACTCCTATCAGAAAATGAGGAATTTTCCATCGTCTTTATTTTATTACAAATTGGAGTTTAGCCTCATTATCGAGATGAAGGTCCGGGGAGATGACATCAGCTACTGTAAAAAGAAGTCATTTTACAGTTTATGTACTTATCGTCAACGCAGCGTTGTATGAATCAGCGTGGGTATCACTTGTCAATATTGCACCTTCGTCGGAATGTGAGGTTGCACCACGGAGAGGAAACCCACGGCAAAATGAAGTTATTGGAATATATGCACGTTCGTTGATCTCAGCTATCTCCTAATCATCAGGCATAGATGATGGTAGATGGTAGATTGTAGATGACACCCAGAGAGGGGATTAAGGGAGCCCAAGCGCGGATGCCTATTGGCTTATTGCACTTCACATGGGTGTCCTATTTGTTAGTCCAGAAAGTCAACCTCTCCAATTCGGCCAGAAATTTTTTTTCTGTTTTTTGGCGTTTCAAGGTGTCTAGATAAAAATAAGCAGATGTCCGGCCACCCTACGCCGTACGCCAGCCGTCAGATTTTGTTAGTAGAACATTTTCAAAACAAATTTGAAATTCGGGTCAAATTCGGATGGGAACGCGTCCGGGAACGAGTGGCCCCCACCGGAAGAGGTAATGGGTATCCATTTACCTATTTTGAATGTGGGTTTTGAGATTTCTGGCACCTAGGCGAGTGGGGTATCATTTTCCACTTAACTTTGGACGCTAAATCGATTGAAATGAGTCTCCGTTCTCCTGGTCCGAGGAATAACAACGAGTCTCCGTTCTCCTGGTTCGAGGAATAACAACCTCTAAAAAAGAATTTGCAGCGTGTTTTTTTTTCAAGATATTTTAATAAGTTGTTTAATTCGTTCAGTGGCCATGAAAGGAGTGGGCATACATGCCATAACAAAATGATCGAATAAAAGAGCCCATGCACTTTCAAAGGTCGAATCACCGACGATTAGAAACAGACTCAACTCGATTCTCGTTCCAAGTTCGTATACCGGACGTGAGAAGCTCTGGCGAGCCGAGTATTGGGCAGGTTGCGCAATGAAATAGGTTTCTGCTCAGATGTAGATAGTGTCGAGATGTTCGGGGGGTCAAGGGCAGGAGCAGATGGTTCGCGTACGCTGGCCTCCCCGTCACCCAGCGCATGACTTCTAGCTTTGAGGGATTTCGTGGTAATCGAAATTTATATCCTGTCTCCTTATTAGACCTGCCTCATTTTCTTCGCCATCCAATATGATATGACAAAGGTTAATCAGAGGACGAAGGAACTATCACTATTGAGGCTGAAATCTTCTCTGAAATATTTCCAGTTCTGATTTAGGACCTCAACTCCACTTCCTCAACTTGGATTCGTTTTCTCCATTACATCGGAACGGCAATCCACACGAACATGGAGTGTCTTTGTCTGCAGGTCCCCCTGATAGCCAAGTAAGAGGCTTTACGGGCCTCTAGAAAACTTACTGCATTGTACAATAATTTTTTAAAAATAAGAACAACACTCCTCATTAACACAGTTTGCTCATTACATATATTTTTATTTTAACGAGATTTTAGAACCTATTTTATCCTCTTATAATTGTATCCAAATCAGCGACCCAAAAAGACATCATTTCAGGGCCACGACATTCACCCACCGGAATTTTTAAGTCGTAATGGTATTCAAATAAATGAAAAATTCTCCCTTTTTATTAAAGTGTCACCAACGTTGCCGGATGACATTTTTCACCCCGCGTAATGACTGATCCTTGACCCGCCTCGCCACCATAGATAAATTATCGCAACCTTTTACCATGTCTGAACATGGTAATCGCGCATCTTCGCCCAATTTGTGTTTTCCCCAAAAGATCGACCTTGGCAATATTCAACGTTTGAATCCTTCGCACCTTAGGAAGCGGCCTATTTAAATATTTGGTTTGATAAAGTTGGTTTTCGCTGAATATTAAAATAATGTTAGCTTCATTCACCAATGCAAATCAGG
Organism: Cyrtorhinus lividipennis; assembly: GCA_019603395.1. Taxonomy (NCBI): domain Eukaryota; kingdom Metazoa; phylum Arthropoda; class Insecta; order Hemiptera; family Miridae; genus Cyrtorhinus; species Cyrtorhinus lividipennis. Next base: position 16,380,701 of record CM034005.1, on the reverse strand, counting down.
CTGCTCCCGCTGGAGTCGGAATCTCTTTCTGAAGGAGAGATACGACCATGAAAGACACCTTCCATTAAGTCAAATATCGCCACGAGGGGAAAGGTCAAACCATTTGACCTCAGATAGTCGAGGGATTTACTTAATTCGTACGGAGAAGAAACGCATTTAGGTCTAAACGAGATGTGGCAGACGATTTTTTTTCCTTCTTCGCTCTCAAAGATAAGAGCGTTATGTTGCGACATAATCGAAAAAGACCGTCTGGTTACCCCACGCTGTTTCATTCATTTTCCACCAGCTATTGGAAGATGGAACCGTTAGTTACCTGGGGTTTTTTTCGCTTTCTCATTAGCCGAAGGTCGAACGTCAATTTCCCCAGTCCAAGATCCAGATTGATGAACGTTGCACCACGTAGGTGCACGGTGCTAATCTAAGTTGACCCTCAGAGTTTTTTTTTTTTTTTCCAATGACCGACAGTTGAGAGGACGAATGTTCCCAATAGAGGATCTCGAATTTCATAAAGAAGGAAAAACAGCCTGAGCTGTAATCAATTTGGCTCGTCAACGCATTATCAGCACTATCCTGTACATGGTTTCTAACCGAATCGGTCCAAAGATCCTAAAATCTTAATATTATCATCACGAAATCAGACAGCACTGTTCAAATAAATCATCAGTCAATGAATAAAAACCTGATTAGGAGTTTCCCGGACAAATTATTATGAGAAGTACGGGCATCTACCAAAATTTCAAAAGTAGGAGTTTTTTTTAGAGATTTTTGTAGAGTGGAGGACAACATTTCACTGAATTTTTGGATTGAAATTGGTTTAGGACAGAGTGCCGTGAATGGAGGCGGAGTATTTTCAAGTATGGGTTTCTCAACTTCTTTCTCAATTAGGAACCCAATCTGTAATTGAATCGTTTATTTCAAAAACCCCCTAACTGTCATTTTTTTAATTTTACAGTATTAACAAAAAACCGTGTAACTTAAACAAAATAAATAGTAATTGCATTATATTTTATTTTTTAACGTATTTTATGTAGATACATTGCTGACTTAATTTTTGAGTAAATACGATTAAACACAAATAAAAAAAAATTTATAAAAATTTTATACTTAAGGGCTTTTTGCAATAAATGTAAGACTTAGGGGTTTTTTGCAACAAAAAAGTGTTATTAGTGTCTTATATTGAATATTTTATTGTTTTTTAGCTCTCCAAAACAATGAATGTAGGACACTTTAAATATATTATAAATTTTTTATGTTCAAGTATTGGTTTTACCGGATTTTTTCACAAAATAACAATGTATTACAAAATAACTGTTAGCAGTTGAGGGGTTTTTGCACTAAATGTATAATACTTGTATAAGGCTTGGTTTAGTAGCATTGGAGATGCTAGATTTAGGGGGTTTTTGCACTAAACGGTGTATCTCAGTTTTTAGATATCATTTGTGGTTAAAACTGAAATTAACAAAAAATGTCAGTTAGGGGGTTTTTGAAATAAACGATTCAATTCTTGTAAGTACGCTTTTTATTATTTATGTTTATTCATTTGAGATGCCGAGACTCCATTTGCCCATAAACACTTGATCAAATTCCCCTTTCAACCTTGGTATTAGTATCTGATGGCATAAAGTTCACATATTCCTTTCGTACCTACGAAGGACACCCCATACTTTTTCATAGATCTAAGATTACACTGAATATACCTGTCCTCAAAAGAAGCGATGACATCAAAAACCCAACGCGGTTCGAGAAAAAGAGTTAAATAAACAAGAAGGCCACTCTAAAAACGATGAATCATAAATTAAGGAATAACACTCCCACACTCAAGGCAGCAGGTTGTAAATTCAGATTTGCTTGACACCTCACAATAGGGAAGGAAGAAGCCGACCGAGAAAACCGTTTTATACGTATGACTGAATCCGTATTTTAAAAAAATCCTCCTCTGAAATTCGATCTCTTTGTCCGAGGAAACAAAGATGTGCCGCGGGCGACGAGAGCATGGGTGAGCAGAAGGTGGCAAAGTGAAGCAACCGGTGCTAGCAATACCCGAGCCATGAGACCCTGTGATTATCCGTCATTTCATTCTTAGCGAATAAACGATTTGGGCGGTCGTGAGGAGGATGAAAATGTTTTAAATCGGTAGGCGATTTCGGTTTTGGGGGAAAATTACGTGGTTACCCTTGGTCGTTTTGCTCTTTCCGAGATTAGCGCGGAGTCACGGTGATTCCCCGATATGTCCCTCTCGAGCGTAATTTCAATAACTGCACCGTTAAAAGCAGCAATTGCACGTTGAGAGATTGGATAAGGTCGGCACTTGGAAACCGGCGCGTCCTCCTCGGCCAAGTTCACCTGGTAAAAAAATCTGCAAATTCTTACACACGGGTTGGTTATTCCTCAAATGGGGGAAACAGTGGGTGTGGCGGGTCCCAGACCCATTCCAATCGATTCAGGGTCGAAAATTTAGTGGAATATGATTCCCCACACGCCTAGGCACCAGAAATCCTGACACATACAAAATGGGTGGATACATACCCATTTTGACCCATAACTTCTTCCGGTGGGTGCCAATCGTTCTGGGACACACATCATTGAATTCAGCGTCCAACATTTAGTGGAAAATGATACCCCACACGCCTAGGTAGCAGAAATCCCGAAAACACATAATCAAATTGGGTAATAAATACCCAATTTGACCCATTACTTCTTCCAGTGGGTGCCAATTGTTCTGGGACCCATTTTATTGGATTCAGCGTCCAAAATTTAGTGGAAAATGACACCCCACTCGCCTAAATCACCCAAAATCTCGAAAATCCATTTTTCAAAAAACACATTTTGACCCCTACCCCCTCCAAATTTGGTCCGATCGGGCTGAAAAGTTTCGAGGACCCATCTCGGCTGGGAACAGACCCCTGACCCAAATTTCAGATTTTTAGAACATTTTCTACTACCAAAAACGGCGTGGACAATGGACGGCGTACGGCGTACGGCGTACGGCGGACGGCGGACGGACATTGACCTTTTTTGATCAGGACATCATGAAACGTCCAGAAAAAAATTTTGAGCCGAATCGGAGAGGTTGACCATTATCATGAAAACATAGGTTGATTATTCAAGGAATAACCAACCAAAACTGATGGACGGGCAGGTTCGTTATTTGAGTACCAACCATACGATCACAACTTTCACGCTTGTCCGCGTTATTTCTCTTTGAACGCAACGGTTGTACTGGCGCAACGCTAATTAAAATCCTCACTTGACGGGAGGTGAACGGGTCATAAGAAAACGACTAATCCTGAATTTGTTCTGCCCGTTGCGATTACCAAGGAACCGGTTACTTATCAAAATAAGAAGACTTGTTTCGTAGGCTGGACCCCAGCCGAGAGCAATAGCTAAGAATCGCAAGTCAATTCAGATGTATTTTCACTCAAATCATGGCTTACTCGAAAGTACGGATTTGTGCTGATCAGCTGGTCGATACCAGGTACCCACGGATCCTATTTGTATCACAACGAACAGTCTCCAATGTACCTAACCTATAACCTGTATACGAGTATTATTTAACATATTAGAACTCTTGTCAAAAATCAGATCTTTCTATTTGTCCTAGAGTCCTACTCCTAATTTTTCCTTGTTTACTATGCCTAAATCATCCATTTTTCTATGCTTCTTCCATCAAATGACGTGTACTCATATTATAATCACTGTCAAAACTAATTATAAACTAATCAAAACGGTTTAGAAGATGAACAATGATCATAATCTTGAAAACAGGGGTAAAACTCAAAGATGACACTGGTAAATTAAAATTATTAAGAACCGCTCAGCAGATGGTTACATAGTCCATGAAGTGAAATGCCCAGCTATTAGAATATTGAGAAGACAAGGTTTAATAGAAGGGTACCTAGAATATAGAACTGTAACGGGGCGGCAGATTCCAAGCGCCCCGTCAAGAAACTTCGGCGGCGGGGTACGGATCGACCCCTCTCCTCTCCAAGCGCCTGACCCAGCTGGGCGAAAGGCGTGTCCTCATTGGATTGGTTGGGCGATGGGCGGCGCGAGACACCCAGGGAGGAGTAGGAGGGGAAGGCGACTTGACGAGCGGACTGGGGAAAGGCTCGGAAGTCAGTCGTGTACGAACTCAAGTGAAACGAGGTTGGCCCCCCCTGCTCGCCATAATCTCGAGAGGACGAGGCGAGGCAGGGGCGGGGCGGAACAACCTGTTTCGGGGCGGAACAACCGGAGCGGAACAACCCCAGCGGAACAACCTGTTTCGGGGCGGAACAACCTGTTCCGAAGCGGAACATCGAAGCGAAACAACCGACGCGAAGCAAATCAATCCCTTGTGAAGCTGGTGTTGTGAACGTGACCTGAGGGAACAAGTGTATCGTGGTTCCTTCAGGGTGAGAACTCGGGAATTGGGAGATCAGCCAATTCCTCTCCCGTAACAGTGGGCCCTTATACGAACTGAAAATCCCCCGTCGGACCCGAGTGTTGATTCGTTCGCGCCCGATTCGACGGCCAATAGTCCAGGTTCCCCACGCACCGCCAGTCGTCGGACCTCCGTCGGAAAGAGCCTCGCCTCCTCCGGCCTGGACGGCGTTCCCCTGACCGAAGCCGAGCAGCGAAGAGAACATCACCCTGTTGTCTCCATCCGAAGGAGTTGGTACACGTAAGTGGCGAAATACCTCTATCTCGTGAAGAGAACATCACCCTGTGGTCTCCATCCCAAGAAGTTGGTGCACGTAAGTGGCGAAATAACTCTGTCTCGTACCCTCGCAACGCGAAAGTCGAACTATCTAAATCTGGCCCAAGCCCTGACGTTTAGTCACCAGAAAGCTGATCATAGAGTTGTAGATTGTGACCGTATTATTTAGCATTTTGTCTGCCGTGCGTTAGGAAAAGAGAAAGGAACTAGGGGAGGACGCTAACAAATCACTTTCATTTTACCGTTCTGTTAAATCAAACATTCCTGAGCCTTCAGCTATCCCGTAAATTCATTTGGCCCTCAGCCCTTCACTTTTGCCTACTCAATAATTAGGTTACGTAATAGTCAATATCCTTCTCGGCCGAGACATTCCGTATTTTATATTTCTGTCAATTGCGTTTATTATAAGTCAATATTGAACCCTTGTCTTTTCAATCACAAAACCCCATTCCTCAGAGCTTGGTAAATTCAGGTGTACTTGGCGTCCATGACCGATCATTGCAGACATTCCGGACGGTAAGTGAAAGTCTTTAATCTCCCACTAATTATTCGCCTAGGTCTATTTTTGGATCCCTAGCCCGTTACGTGAAAACGACGGGTTACAGAACCACGAAGACTTTTCCACAATGGGGTGTACAAAGGAGTAAAAACTGAACAATTGGAATTGGTTTTAAACCCAACGTTACCATTTACGTGAGGTCCTAGAAATAAACGGTTGATCCAAGGATGATCTATGAGCAGGATGATGAGAGGGCCTTTAGCTAGGAGAACCATGTTAATAAAGGATGAGATCATCACGTTTGCATTCTACGGGTACCCTTTGGTCTCAGGTTGACTCCAAAGGTGGGCCACGCAATGGTAAAAACGATCGTACTGAATAGGCCAGATCAGTAAACTCTAACAAACAGTATGACTGAACAAAAGCTGAGAAGGCAGTAACTTTCTTATATTATCAATTTGCAGCAAATTATTTTACGGTGTAACCTATGAACCTATTTTCAACTATATTATTGCGAAGAATGATGAATCGAAGCGCTTGGAAATTCTATCGAAAATGAAGTACATTTTGGTTGGTTATTCCTCGAATAATCAACCTATGTTTTCATGATAATGGTCAACCTCTCCGATTTGGCTCAAAATTTTTTTCTGGACGTTTCATGATGTCCTGATCAAAAAAGGTCGATGTCCGTCCGCCGTACGCCGTACGCCGTACGTTGTACGTTGTACGCCGTACGCCGTCCATGTTCCGCGCCGTTTTTGGTAGTAGAAAATTTTCTAAAAATCTGAAATTTGGGTCAGGGGTCTGTTCCCTGCCGAGACGGGTCCTCGAAACTTTTCAGCCCGATCGGACCAAATTTGGGGGGGGGGGGGTAGGGGTCAAAATGTGTTTTTTGAAAAATGGATTTTCGAGATTTTGGGCGATCTAGGCGAGTAGGGTGTCATTTTCCACTAAATTTTGGACGCTGAATCCAATGAAACGGGTCCCAGAACGATTGGCACCCACTGGAGAAAGTTTATGGAATATCTTATACATTCCATGTAACATACGAACTACATATTGCTCTCCTTAGACTGTTAGTGGTCATGTGGGTTTGCAGCTCTGTTCATTTAAGTCTCAAGTCACTCCTTCTTCTAGAGTTGTAAGAAAGTGAGTACAAAGATATATTGTTCAAATTGTGATCCGCGAGTTATAATTCCCATTTTCTCACCAAGAAAGTTCAAGAGAAGTAATGGGTCAAATTGGGTATTTGTTACCCATTTTGAATATGTTTTTTCGGGATTTCTGCTACCTAGGCGTGTGGGGTATAGTTTTCCACTAAATTTTGGACACTGAATCCAATTAAATGGGTCCCAGAACGATCGGCACCCACTGGAAGAAGTTAGGGGCCAAATTGGGTATTTATTACCCATTTTGAATATGTGTTTTCGGGATTTCTGCTACCTAGGCGTGTGGGGTATAGTTTTCCACTAAATTTTGGACGCTGAATTCAATGATGTGTGTCCCAGAACGATTGGCACCCACCGGAAGAAGTTATGGGTCAAAATGGGTATGTATCCACCCATTTTGTATGTGTCAGGATTTCTGGTGCCTAGGCGTGTGGGGTATCATAGTCCACTTAATTTTGGACCCTGAATCGATTGGAATGGGTCTGGGACCCGCCACACCCACTGTTTCCCCCATTCGAGGAATAACCAACCCGTGTGTAAGAATTTGCAGATTTTTCCAATATGTGTAAGACTGGAATAGGAGTTCACAAACCGAAACACGAAATGGCTCGATGCTCAACTGATTTATTGAAAATCGAAAACCAAGTTGATTCCAACAGACGAACACAACTCGACAATACCGCTATGTACAACACTTCGGAGGACCGACCACAACTGACTTACGAACCCGAGTAATCTTCTACTCACTGATAAGTGGCACAACAAGGTCCGAAGTCGAACGACCGATGGTCGAGTAGCCTACAGGATGGGCGGAGATCTTTACATCCCCCCAACCATAGAGATTTACGGTAGTAAATTACAATAAGTGACCACACAATCAAGCCGATGATACGATATTATGAAGCATACAATAGAATGAAACGTAAAATATACATGAAGCATACAATATAGTGAAACAAATAACATATGTATGCATACAATATAATGAAACATAAATTAAAATTACTACTCTTATCATTATAAGCCATATTACAGCAAGACCTGCTTCACTGTAGGCCAGTGTGCCCGAAAGAGGCGAAAGAGGAATAGTTGCCAGACATGACTTACTCTCACTGATTCACTTTTATAATCTTGCTTATATGGTACAATCGCTCGTCTAATTTTTTGTTATAGCCTACGTTTACGCTATAAACTGAGTTGGACAACTTATTGACAATGGGAAATGGACCCAAGCGTATTTCGTCCAACTTATGACGATTTAATTTATTCCCGTTTTCGACGTATACGTTGTCCCCTATCTTGAGTGAAATTCTTCTCCTTTTAGAGTCGTATCTTTTCTTGTTTTCTTCGTGTGCTCTGATCGAGTTTTTGAAGGCCATATTTATATCCTGCTGATAATTTGGTTTGTCGAGGAACTCTTTTGGAGCAAAATCTGGTATGACCCCGTTCATTAAATAATTTGGTGTATATTGTGTGACACTATGAATGGTATTATTGTATTCCTCGGTACATTGCCTAGCTATTGACGTCCATGCTATTTTTCGTCTGTTCTCGTTTATTTTGCATCTCATTCTATTAACTAGTGTTTGGTTCAGGCGTTCGTTTAGTCCATTTGAGGCAGGATGATCAATTGCTGTATAAAGATGAGTAATACTGTTTACTTTAAGATAATCAGTAAACTCTTTCGCGCTCAGCCCTGCATACTGGTCAGTTAATAAAGTGCCAATTTGATTATTGTTTTGTACAGTATTAACAAGTTTAATGAATTCTTTAGCAGTTTGATTTGGTGATGTTGAAATGTATGCAAAACGTGTAAAATGGTCAACCAGTAAGTGGAGGTATCTTTTTGTTGATTTATTTCCTCCGAATCCTCCTATGGTGTCAATAGACATGATTTGAAACGGCTTGCTGGCAGGTCCCAAGAGACCTAAAGTACCTGTTTCTCTAATTCTTCTTGATTTGTTTTTGAGGCAAATGTCACACGTGGAACAATAGTGATGGATTTCTTCATACATGTTGTGGAAGTAATAATATTTGTTTATGGTATTTATTATATGTTTCGGACCTATATGGCCGTATTTTAAGTGAACCTTTTTGACTAGTTTCAACCCATAGTTCTTATCGATTATTATTTGTTCTCTAGTTCTAGTTTTTCGTAATATTATTCCGTTCTTAAGGATATCTCGCTTGCCCTTAGTTACATTTTCCTGGCTATGCTTAATTTCTTGTAGCTCAAGTAAATTAGCTGTACGTATAGGGTCGTAGTTATCGTCATTGAAGTTGCTTTCTAGTACCGGGTTTCTCGAAAGACAGTCTGCTTCAGCATTAGCTGATCCAGATCTATAAATTATCTCAAAATCATACTGTAGGAGATAGTTTGCGAGGTCTCCCAACTCTTCATCTGTTCTAGCCTTTAGTTTTAGGTTTTCTAACGGTTTGTGATCGGTTATGATTTTAAACTTTCGACCTATCAACCAGTACCGCCAATATTTTACGGCCTCTCGAATTGCCAAACTTTCTATGTAAATGGCCTTCTTTCTCTTCTGATTTTCATTCAATTTCTTGGAAAAGTAGGCGACTGGTTTTTCAATGCCGTCATGTTGGGGTTGCTTAAGTATAGCGCCAATACCTTCCTTGCTTGCATCGGTATAGATAACAATCGGCAAATTTCTATCGAAAATCGCTAGCACGGGGGAAGAAGTTAGATAGGTTTTTATCCGTTCGAAAGCGTCTTGGCATTCTTGGGTCCATGCGAATTCGACACCTTTGCGAAGGAGGTTATGAAAACTTTCGAGTGTTTTTGCTGCGTTCTGAATGTATTTATGGTAAAAGTTTATTTTCCCCAGAAACTGGCGTATATTCTTTCGGTTTTTTGGAGTAGGAAATTTTTTTATTGCAATCAAATTATCATTGAGAGGTCTGACTGCATTATTTTCGATTACATGTCCTAAATACTGAATAGAGTTTGTGGCAAAATTACATTTTATGAACTTGAGTTTGAATCCTTCTTTATAAATTGCTTCCATTAAGGCCTCGAGATGTCGGATGTGTTCTTTGAAAGTTTTTGAGAATACTAATATATCGTCGATATAATTACAGCAGAAACCACTAAGACCATTACGTCGTATAATGCCTGACAGTATCCTTTGAAAGATGGCGGGTGACGTTTTTAAACCAAAGGGCATAGTGACCCACTGCCAGTGACCGTTTTGGGTAACAAATCCAGTTTTATGACGATCTTCGATACATATAGGAATGGACCAAAAGGCCATGTTGATATCTAAGGCAGAGTACCATTGGCAATCTCGGGTTTTGAGTATAATGTCATCGATCAGCGGGAACGGTTGGCTCTCGGGAACTAGAAGTTTATTTAGTTCTCTGAAATCCACGCATAATCTGGTTTTTTCCTTTTTACTATTCTCGCCAGTCTTTTTATAGGCCAGTGTGACAGGAGCAGCAAAGGGCGAACATGACTCCTCTATCAAGCCGTGGTTTAGAAGCTCACTGACCTGTTTTTCTATTTCTCTCTGGTCATCGTAGGAGCACCTGTAAGGTTTTTTGGCTGTATATCTGTCCTCCAGTAATTTTATATGAGCCTCATGCCCGGTAACCGTCCCAATATCGTATTGGTTTTTTGCGAAAACCGAGCCATATTTGTCAATTAGATCGTAAATGGCTCGCTGTTTATCAGCATCTAAGTGCGCTATTTTTATTTCGAATTTTTCGAAAGGAATGTGCTCATTCCAGTTTATTTTGATTTCTTCGGTATTATAGTTTGCGGTTTTCAATTTTTGTTCTGTTTTCGCCTGAGTAATTTTTAATGTGTGATCCTGACATAACTTGTATTCTTTAATAGTATCTAAACCAATTAATATATCGTATTTAAAATCCTGTTTATCTATTACAAAGACTCTTGTTTTTCTCTCTATGTTGAATATTTTAATTTTTATATAGGCTATACCTTTTATTTTATCTTCTCCACTCATCGTTCTAAAAGTCAGGGGTTTCGATGTGTACATTTTGCAATTCAATTTTCTGAAAAAATGTAAGGGCAACATTGTAATGTTTGCACCAGGATCATAAAGGCCTGTGGCTGGTGTATCTTCTACATTGACTTTTAGTGTGATGAGAGGAGGTAAATTTAGTTTTTTGATTCTATTTCGTTGTTCATCAATTCTTCTAATTCTGTGTTGTTGGCTATTTTTATACTGTTCTGTTTATTAGTATTAGCGAAGTTACTTGAGAATTTTTTTGTGCGGCAGACCGACTCAGCGTGCATTCGGCCTGGTTTCCCTATTATCTCGCAATAAGAGCAAGGTTTGCGTTCAGCGGGCCCGCTTTTGTTATTGTACGGGGTTTTACTACTGTTGGTGGCGGTGCTGTAGTTTGACCTTGGCTGAAATGCTCGATCTAATTGATTTAATTTTATCATTAATTTGTTCACGGTTGTTATTTCGTCCCTATTCAACCCGCTCTGGATAGATAAAGGGAGCCCCACTACAATAAGACATACACGAGTATTTTCGGTTAATGTAGGGTCGGCATCGACTAGTAAACTAAGTTTCTTCAATGCGTATTCTGAAATGGATCCTTTGAGAAATTTAAAATTGTAAGCATAACTCACGTCTGCCCATCCCCTGTTAGAAAAATTGTCCAGAAATGATTGTTTCCAGGCTCCCCAGGCTGCGGTTCCGAGGAGCACTCTGTTGGCTGCGTACCAGTCGTTGACGGGTCCCTCGATGAACAGCCTGATGACGTCGGAATAACGGTCCTCTGGTATTTCCAGGCGTGCACATTCAATTTCCAGTGTCGAGATCCAAGTTGTAGCGTTGGTGTTTTTACCGTTGAATTTACACAGGACAATATCTTTTGTGACTGATTGTAAGGGTTTCCGTTCGGGTGTCCATCTATTTGGCGATAGGTGGTAGGTGAGTTCTGCCGGTGTTACGTCCGATTTTGTGCGATCTGATACGAGTTCCTCCAGGTACTCGCCTTCAAAATAGGGATTGTTTTCAGCGTCGAGGTAAATTTTCTGTAAGTCCTCTGTAAGTGTGATGGTGAGGTTCCGGAACTGCCCTCTCAATCTAATTGATTTTAATGCGCTCCTGATGATCGTGTTTTTGGCGAGTTCCGGATGCTTGCCGATCGCACACTTGTCTGGCGGAAATATGTAGATTTCTTCTTCGCCAACAAACTGCAAACGTTTGATTAGGAAGACAGTGGATTTGTTGTCTTCACTGGCAGCGGCAGTGACGAGGAATTTCACGCGTATGGTCGACATAGTTGGAAACGAGTTTTCGATTTGTAAGACTGGAATAGGAGTTCACAAACCGAAACACGAAATGGCTCGATGCTCAACTGATTTATTGAAAATCGAAAACCAAGTTGATTCCAACAGACGAACACAACTCGACAATACCGCTATGTACAACACTTCGGAGGACCGACCACAACTGACTTACGAACCCGAGTAATCTTCTACTCACTGATAAGTGGCACAACAAGGTCCGAAGTCGAACGACCGATGGTCGAGTAGCCTACAGGATGGGCGGAGATCTTTACATATGTATTCGCCTCTGATAAAAATAATCTTGGTTGAGATGAACGAGAATAAGGTGCCGAGAGGTTTTAGAGGTTAACTTAAAGCAAGCCATCAACGCTGCAACTCCTTTCGAGGTAGACAGATCTGTCTGAAGATCCGATCGACCCCCGATAGAGAATATCTAGGAATGTAAATGTCAGCCAGATCGCGGAGTGGATAATAACTACGTGTCGGACCCTAATAAAATTCGTAGCCGTGTCATTCCTTATACGAGTGGAGATCGAAGGAAAAGAACGAAATTGGCCCACACGGTGTTCAAAATGCAAGAGATCGTGCGAATGTAGGCGGTCAGGCAAAGGGCTCCGTTTCAGAGGAAAAAAAGTGCAATCCGTTGCAAAACCCTCTAACGGATAATTGAAGGATCGGAGCCGGGAAGGTCTCGGCTCAGGTGGGATCCGAAATCATTGAAGACCCTCCAGAAAACCCTTCCAGGTTCTATCTCTTCTCGATGAGTGTGGTAGGTTGAACTTTTGGCGGGTCCTTTCACAACGTTGCGCCTCGCCAGCGTCGGGGTTGGGGGTGTGATGTTGAGATTTGCGCAAACACGGGTTCAGAAGAGATCTCGTCCCGTTATTTGTGAGCGTTGCATTCGACATTTATCGACAATAGGATTGTTTTCTATCGTGAGGCAAGATATTTAGTTTTGGATATTTATCATTCTGGAGTCTGAATCCTAAGTAGTACCTACTCAGGCAGGAAGGCAATTGAATATTCGATTCGTGAGGTAAGTAACCAAAATACCAAACTGATCGCATTCAATTCGCCTTATTGGTTGAATATATACAACCTGTTTTCATGCAAAATGCCAGTCTCTCCGATTCGGCCCAAAATTTTGGAATCTGAATCCAATGAGACGGGTATTGGAACGATTGGTCCCCACCGGAAGAAGTTATGGGTCAAAATGAGTACCTATCTACCCATTTCATGAGTGGATTTCCGAGATTTCTGGTACCTAGGCGTGTGGGGTATCATTTTCCACTAAATTTTGACGCTGAATCGATTGGAATTAGTCTCTATGCTCCTGAACCGAGGAATAACCAACTCCTGTGACAGAACTTGCAGCGTTTTTTGCTAAATTTTATGCTTATAGCTAATTGTATAGCGTTTGATGAATCATTCTACTTCTATTATATGTCAGAATACATGGAATTGGCCATCACCTTGTGGTTCTAACGAGGTCCAATTAATTTGTGATAATACTGGGTGGTGTGAGGATTCTGACGGAGTCCAAACAGACAGAATCATAATGGTATGCATAATGGCGGTAAGCAACGTTGTTTCCAATTGAAGAATTGGCTTTGATAAACAAAATCAATATCTTTATAGTTCCAAATTTAGATAAGTGGCTCGATTTCGACCAAAGACCGTTATAAGGCTATGTAGAAAAAGTCCGTTCAATAAAATTGGCGCATCTGTTCAATAAGAAATGAAATAATGGGTTTCTTTTCAGTTCAGTTCAAAACAATTATTGGAACAAGGAAAAGAAAAGAACAAAAGCTTGATATTGAAGAGGGCATTGTGCGTCCACTAGATTCATGGTCAAAATTGGCCTTTCCAAAATCTGTTGATAGTCGAGTTCCATTGCCAAGCGTGTCAGGTGAATCGTTTCACTGCCATTCCCACAATGTCAGGCGATGGTGGCGATCATTATTAAATAACTAATCACTGGGATGGCCGAAGCTAGAGGGTCCGGTAACATTTCACGACTGCCCCGTCACCCAGCGGAGCCTTGGGATTAAGATTGAGGCTTGAGCCCTTGAAGAGCATCTTCCGACATTCTTCCACGCCGACGTTCTAACCTATGAATCACCGTGTTTCGCACAAGTGTACAATGCAGTGCCACTCCTTCAAGTAAATTCTTCCACAATGGTATATTACTCTTAAGAGCAAAAATATGGGGAAAACAGTGAGTGCGGAGTGTAGAACTCGTTCCAGAGGTAGGCAGGTACCCATTTAGATCCTCCGGGGGTCGCCAATCGGTCCAGGTCTAGGGATTCAGCGTCCAAAATCCCCAAAATCGGATTTTAAAAAACACATTTTCACCCATACCTTCCCCAAACTTGGGCCTATCGAGCTGAAAAGTTTCGAGAGCTCACCGGGAAAGAACTGGTCCTTGACTGAAATTCCAAAATTTTAGAAAACTTCTGCTATATACCAGAAACGGCGTAATCGTGGACGGACATTTCTGTTTTTTGTTTTTATTATTCCTTGAATAATCAACTCATGTTTTTGATCCAGACATTGAAACGTAAACTGTCACATTTGTGGGCATATAGGAGAGATTAACCTCTGGCGTGAAAACGTAGATTGATTATTCAAGGAATAATAAACAAAATAAGGACTTTTCTACTGCCAGATCATTAATTCAACAAACGTAACAAAACTTTGAGTGTACTGCAGTCTCGCCCCCTCACTCCGCGGTGAGTAACGTAATATATTTGGGCAAATTGAGGCCTAGCCAAACATTTTAGGTGATAACTGACTCCCTAATCCCTAATGTTAGGGACCTGACGAAAATAGTAACAAAAGGTATCCCGTTAATCATTGAACGGCTAATGATTTTCAATTCTAAAACTCTTCCTGGTTTCCTACCAACGACAAACTTCCTACCTCGAAATATACATATAAAACATGTATCATCCTAATCCTGCTGATCGTCCGAAGAGAGAAGACTACCTGATCTCATCTGGCCTGACCTTCGAATTTCGCGATTACTTGTCAACTTCACCAGACTTCGACGAAGTTGCTTCCCGTTCCACACGAGGGACAAATTAACATAGCGAAATTCATCACTTTTGTCGCCATCTCTCAACTGAACTATTGCGTAAAGATGAGAAAAAAATACTATCATCGTTACGTGCCATCGAAGCCTCCTTTTGCCACCGATCCAATCACCACTCTGCCAGAATGAGAACTCGCTAAAGAACGGAATCGTAAATTTTGTATCACATTGGGGGCTTAGCCCGGACCGACCGTATAAATGGACGAAAATGTCTTTTGCCTTAGGATTTTGATCCAGGCCATTCCAGTTAAATTGTTTTTATTTGAAAACGCACAAATGCAATAGTTTATAACGTGACGAAAATTGAAAAATACACTCGAAGGATAAGCTGTAGATATGAGTCATAGGAGAAATACACCACGAAGCGGCCTCAAAATCCATGGACGAATGAGGGGGCGAAGAGGGAAGCCAGCGCGACCTATCGTCGATCAAAAAGAGTTAGTTCGAACTGACTGGGACACATAGGTGGCGTAGAGGATTCCAGGTTTGAAAAAGTCGAATTTTCGATTTTTGGTAGCCGCTATTGTATACATAAAATTGAATTCCGGTCTGTCACCGAAACAAATTTACGTTGTAGCAGATCCTAGAAATCAGTTTTGTAAGTGAGAAAGTACAAATATGAATCAATTTATTATTCTCGGATTTAATGAAAGGACTTATTAGTAACCTATTCCCTACAGGACATCGGATCTTCGTTCACAAATGGCATATAACTAGAGTCGAATAATTATGTTTTAAGATGTTTGAATTATAGTTCATCACGGACAGCGAGGCAGAGCTTTTCACGATTTTGGGCTTCAAATAAATTTTAGTCCCAAAGATGGTAGTCATTTTTGTGAATCAGCCCCTAGGACGCACCAGTATTTCAAAACTTGACAGTATGTAGATGGTTTAATACGGCCAAACTTCATCGGTCAACTCTGCGGCTGAAACTTGGGTCAGGGGTCTGTTCCCGGCCTAGGACGGTCCTCCAAACTTTTCAGCCCGAACGGACCAAATTTGGGCGGGGTAGGGGTCAAAATGTGTTTTTTTGAAAAATGGATTTTCGAGATTTTGGGCGATCTAGGCGAGTGGGGTATCATTTTCCACGCTAAATTTTGGACGCTGAATCCAATGAAATGGGTCGCAGAACGATTGGCACCCACTAGAAGAAGTTATGAGTCAAATTGGGTATATATTACCCATCTGCGTTTTCGAGATTTCCGGTACCTAGGCGTGTGGGGTATCATTTTCCACTAAATTCTGGATCCTGAATCGATTGGAATGGGTCTGGGACCCGCCGCACCCACTGTTTCCCCATTTCCCCCATGTTGAAGAAATGAGTCTCCATGCGCCTGGTCCGAGGAATAACCAACCCCAGTGTAAGAATTTGCAGCGTTTGAATATGCGTTTTCGAGATTTCCGGTACCTGGGCGTGTGGGGTATCATTTTCCACTAAATCTTGGACGCTAATTCCAATGAAGTGGGTCCCGGAACGATTGGCACCCACTGGAAGAAGTTATGGGTCAAATTGGGTATATATTACCCATTTTGAATCCGCGTTTTCGAGATTTCCGGTACCTGGGCGTGTGGGATATCATTTTCCACTAAACTTTGGATCCTGAATCGATTGGAGTGGGTCTGGGACCCGCCGCACCCACTGTTTCCCCATTTCCCCCATGTTGAAGGAATTAGTCTCCATGTGCCTGGTCCGAGGAATAACGCCGTAGAAGAAGAAAAAATGCCGTATAAAAATAACAAAATATATACGAACAAATTTATCGTGTTATTCTTATTCGGCATTTTTCAATATTATTCATATTTCACTTTTTAAATAATAAAACCTTTTTTATTTTCAAGATTTTTTTCGGGCCGACTACCTCGTCTCGCATAAGCAGCTGTTAGACAAGCTCATGACAATAAATATCCTCAGAACATTGGCTCCTTTGCCCTCCCGTCAATCTCGATCGTGTTGCTCCTCATGCGAGCTCGTATTTTGTTCTTGACGCGCGATTAGTTTATAGTGCTGGACCTGAAAACAAAAGCCGAGTGTGGAGTAATCGTACACGCAGCTAATTTCAAAACTAATGGGAAATTCGATATTGTGAGAAACGTCGGATGTTTTGACGCACGTCTCCTCTCATTTTCTAAATGGCTTTCTGTATGGAAAGAAAAGGGTTGCTCTCGACCAAATTGAAAGACACGAAAATGTTTTTGGTTCGTTTTTGTAGGGAAGTCGCTCTCGTTTCGCTCCACTATTTGTTTTGACATGGAAAGGTGACACTTAACGTCAGATCAGGATTTTCGTTTGGGGGAGTGCCACTGCCACCATCGCTAAGGGGTGAGATTACGTTATGGCTGTCCTTTTGTGACCAGCTTCCCCTTTCTGTCAACCCCTCGAAATATATTCCGGCCCAGATGTTCATTTTTCAGCCATTTTGAGCTTCAACTTTGCCAACCAATTTTTCAGAGTTTTTTAAAATTATAATTTTAGACCAAGTATATTTAGTAAGTTAGAAAATCGGATTTTCTCGTCTAGATAACCCCAAATTGAGGAGTTCTATAATTCTACCTCCATCAATCTGAGGCCAAATTAGTTCATCACTACGTTTGATAACCTAAATGGACTGGTTTTATCGAACTCAGAAGCCATAAATGCTATTATGCATGACTTTGGCGGAAGTAGACGGGAAATTATTTTTATAATTGCTCCAGAAATCACCGCGACTTCGAAGGCCGAATCAACACAGCGTTGCCCTTGCTTCAATATTTGTTCTCGGAAGCTGTCGATTATTGTGAACATTCTAGTGAAAATTCCCTTGGTGTATAAAAAGCTTCAACTGACAGGCGGAACGCATTTCTAATTCGTCACCAACTTGTGTGTTATCGGCACTGGAGGTAGGTAAGTCGTCAGTTCAGTCTGTTTCCCGTCCATTGAAAATATTGTCAAGTGTTGTCATTAATCGAAATTAAGAGATTTTCTGATAAGATTGTTCAAATTGCGAACTAGGGCGGATAGAATTCGGTGGTTTTCGAATGTAATAGGGTCCATTTCCCTCAAAAACCGATGTTAGTTACCGTCTCATGGTCATCTGATCGAAATCGTTCGCTCTCGACATGCCATTCACTAGAATGGTTGTCAGTTATGAGACATCAATAGCTGACCAGGCTTGTCACAATAACCTCAGAGACCCTGAGGGAGGGAGAAAAAACTGAAGAGGTGTTGGGAGGCTAGAAGAATACACTTTTTTGAAGGGTCAATAGTAAAATGATGGCCATTTTGACAAATTTATGTTTTTCTAACCATCCCTTCACCAGAATTGATACTTGGTGTTGGAAAAACGGAATATAAGTTTTTATTTTGAGGCAACTAGTTCGCAATTCACTGATGTATTCAACCGAAAGTGAAAAATGTTGTCATTTTCAGAATCTTATAGGCTGTCGTGGGTCTTTGATTGATAACAAAATTCAAAATTAATTGGCTTTAAATCGTCAATAACTCAATCTAATTATGACGATTTTTATTTGTGTTTCAGTCATCCTCAGTAAATCCATCCTTCAAAAATAATTATGAAGTCCACCATTGCGATGATTGTGGTAGTGATTGCTGTCGTAAGTTTATCATATTACGAGTATTCGTGTAATCATTTTTTATGTGATTGATTAATATTTTAGAAATCAAGGAAAATCTAACCGGTCGATATCTTAAACAAAAAGTAACTTTTTTTTTTTTTTTTTGAGCAGGGAAATATTGGAATTACTAGTGGCAAGGATGAAAAAGAAGAGATGCCAATGACTGAAAAGGAAATAGAGAATTGTAGAAAAGAAGCTAAATACAATGGGAATTTCAGTGAGTAAAAGAAAAACAATGATTATGTCGGATTTAAATACAGAAAACTAAGTTAATTCAGACAAACCTATACTTAAAACAGAAAACGAAAATTTAAATAAATATTTGGCCTTAATTCATTTTCTGATTTCGTACGTCTTCGCTCTTTTCCAGATGAAACTACCCGCGAGTTCAAGGTGAAGAAACACTCACTCACTTTTGATGACTTTACTCATATTTCACATTTCAATACATTTTCTAAATATATACCGTCATCTGTTTATTTCTAGTGTTTCTTAGCGTGTGGCTTTAAGACCATGGGAGTGGTAAGAATCTACCCTAACTTAGTGAATTTCAGTCTGACTTTATTACCGATTTGATATTACTGAATGAATTGAATTGTCATTCACTGCTCTAGATGAACGATAAAGGTATCTTGGACGAGAAAAAGATCAAAGTACTGTATTCGGAGGATGAGGATGCAAAAAACGATTTTGATGACTTCGACAAACAAATTCTTCAACCCTGCATCAAAGACGGTATGGGAGAATGAGAAGAAATAACTTTTAAATTTGGAACGCCTAAGTTTTCAATGAGTAGTTGAAAGTTGACATTTCGATGGAATTTGATTTTCCCGCCGGAATTGATCTGCTGGACTTCAACAAATCCAACCAATCACCGATTCCGAAACAAAATTATTTGTTTTCATCGATAGGGTAAATTTTTTAGTTGAGTAAATTACGCACCGATTGTGCAGTAAATGTAAACGCAGTAAGTTCGGCATTTTTATGAATGCCTTGCTGTCCTGATATTTAAGAGGAAAATACTGAAATGATCAGAAAATATTCCTATGATTTTATGGGTTGTTTAATCAATTACCCTATGCTTGACCATCACTTTTATAAGTAATAGGGTTCAAGTTTAGGCCATTAGGCCTTACAACTCGTACATCCAGAACCTTCCAGAACTAGCCACCCACCCTGCTCTCTTCCACTACCAACCCTATCCTCCAGTCTAACCCCCACCATCCCCTTGTCCACCCCAGGCTCCTCCTGGAACCTTCCCGACTAACCCTGCCCAGTTGGACTCCTCTTCTACCACAGTTGCTCTTAAAAAAACTCTTCCCATAAAAAATAAGTAAATAAATCAAATGAATTAATAAAATTTAATAAATAATTAAAAAAATATAAAATGATAATATAAAAATTAATTTATTTTTAGAAATTGGTGATTGGGTGGAATACAACTATGCAATGTTGTAAATTAATACCCTCGACTCATGAATATTCTTAATAATTTCTGTTTGATTCAATGTCATAATAATTGTACGCATATTGATATTGATTGCAGTAATTCTTGGTAGCGACAACTGTGAAAACGCTTTCAATTACATGTGGTGCGCCATCACACACGTAAGTAAAATATCACTCAACCAATTGACTTTTTATTTTCAAGTTTAACAATATATATTTTAACGTAAACGACGATGTTGCAGTCGATGCCACTCGCACGATGAGTCAAAGGGCCAATAAAAACTCAAAATTGCGTTTTCAACCGAGTTTGAAGTGATGGATTATTGAAGAAAAATAAATAAATGAAAAAGTGTGAACCAGAACGGTTTTATCAATAAACCTTTGTCCGTCTAAATTATAAGGGGCATTCTAACAGTTTGGAACCACAGGATAATGTTAAAAATTATAAAGTCAAAAACTTAAAAGTACACTCGTACTTTTACTGTTAAGTTAAGTATACTCGTACGTATATTATATAATAATATTGATTTGAAAAATGTTTTAAAGCTGCCAGTTTGTCACATTACTCCCTTTCGGGTAGGTGGAGGTAATAGATCATAAGTTTCAACGACAGATAAATTTTCACGTCGAAATACTGGCTTTCTAGTGACTATGTTGGTGGTTTTTGCAAAACGGGCACTGGCATCATGTACTAATAATAATGTTGTAACTCTGAGTGTACGCACTATTTGCAGGCCTGCGTACAGTCACATAGACAGTACAATCTTTTGACCCTGGTTATCAGTTCCATGGTGTCTCCTTGGTTGTGCAAATGAAACATACGCTATACTCATTGCTTTTGGAATCGTTCAGGCAAAGATAATAGAATTAGGAGTCTTAATCAGGAACGAGTATGTCGGGCCAAAACAATTTTTCAAGACGAAGCTTTGCAGATTTCACAAAAAATAAGTGATTATGTTAAAATCCTGTCTCATAACTGGCTGCGTTGTAACCTATTTCGGGGTTTTGAAGGTAATTGTGGTCGCGTTGCCTTTGCCGTGGTCTTATGTGAGAGCAAGGCCTTTCGGGTTACCGCGGGTGTCAGTGTACAGTTTGAAATTTCATGAAAACGCCACATTTTTTCAAGAAACGCTTGGCACCAGAAGAACACGGTGGATCGATTTTCACCAAACTAATTTACCACAATTTCACCGACTGAAAAATTACTTTCGACGCAGTCGATCCGTAAAATTTGAAAACCCGTACGACCTGGGACAACTACTCATTTTCGCCGACGAATTCATGAGTCAGAGCAAATCCTTTGTACGAATTGCTGACGATTTGCTCGACGCTGTCAGCCAAGCGAAGAAAGATGATGTTAGCATCGTCAACCTCGTTCAAGAGTCACAAAGCATCAGCCGGTCCTTTATGAGCCTCAGTAGAGCATTTATGCGCGAGCTTGGCGCAAGAAGATGAACGTCATGCCAACGAGCGGTATAAACGGTCTTCTTCCCAGTTTAACACCATCAAATGCCGGTAAGAATAAAAATCTCCAAACCAATCGTGTTTGGTGTATTAGCCATAACTCAGCATATACATTGAGAGTTGGACGATTTAATGAAGATACGCATTGTCGTTAAGGAGGTTGTTTCATTCACTACGTACTGCAGTCGTTTGTTAGTTAAAATTCTATATTGGTACTTATCTAGCTATACTATTTCGCAAGCACCGCTAGCGATCACTGCTTGAGCAAGGATACTTGACATATACATACTTGACATATGGTTGGATATGAAGCCCCAGGCTGAAATATTTTTAATTACTTTACTTTTATATAATAATAATAATAATTTGTATTAATAAAATGCACCAATACGTACCAATGAAGTGGATATATAAAACCCTACCTGCGTTCAAAGAAATCAGTCTTATACCCATTTCAATCGTTCCAGCGTCCAAAATTAACAGGAAAATATAATATTTCACATATATAGGTTTTCACAAAAGCATTTCCAAAATACCCTTTTTGCACCCGAAACTACCTTTTCAGGATGATAAGGCTGAACGGTTTCGAAGACCAATAAAAGCCTGAATAGAGTCACCAGTCGGAATTTAAGATTTAAAAAAACATTCCTGCTATCAAAAAAGGTAAGGACGGTAGCGGACGGAATAGTACATCTTGAAACACAAAACGTCAACTTTTGTAGCTAATCGGAGATTGACCTCAGCCATGGAAACTTGACCACTATCCGGACATCGAACGTGTTAGGGACTGAATGAATGAGTGACTGAGTAAATTCTCTGATGTATTTTCCTCACAAAATATTATGCGTGATTTCTCAAACGAAGACATTTTTGAATTTACTTGGCCAGCGAAGCTTTTACCATCACATTACGCCAAAGGGAAATGATTTTATAACTTCCAGTTCAAAAACTTTTTTTTTTAATCCTTTCAAACATTCAACTCTTAATAGGTAAAACCTTCAAAAAAAGTCCTCCTGAATACGGAAAACATTACGAAGAAGAAAATGATAGTAAAAGAAGGTACCTTGATGGAAACCTCAAGTGGAAGAAACGTCTCTTCAAACGTTTTTTGAAAACAGAGTGAAATCTGCTCGTGAATAGGACTCACCGCTTCGACGCCTTTGATGTTTCGCATTTTTTAATGGAGACATCAACGGTTGTAAAGTGCTGAAGTCCTGATGGGTCCATTTGTGCCGAGGAGGCGGCCAGGAAAAGATTAATGGAGGTGCTTTTCCGAGACAAATACAACTTGAAGATTTCTAGCTCACTTTGGCAACTAAAAGCAATGGAGGAAATGGTGTTTTTCACTTCTAGAAACGAGATGGAGACGGCAATGGGAATTTTCTCTATGAAAGAAACGTTTGATCCTTAGGATCTGTCGCTCGAAAGTACTTTTTACTTGAAGCAGAAGTTGCAAAATACGAGTGAGGGGCTGGGAATAATCTGTGGAAAGTCGAATCAAAGTAAGAAATGAAATCTTCACCTTTCGAGGTGACACTATGTGTTGAAAATATATAATATTTTCCTATGAGCTATCTACTCATTCTTCTATACGGAAGCTCACACCAAGCGGGCATTCATTAATTTTACTGAATGGTTAATTTACGAGAGATGATTTACGAGATTACGTTGAGATGATGTAAATTAAAATAAATGCGAAATGGTGGAAGCTACATAGTTCAACGTGGATACCTAGTTTAGGAACTATACAATGCGTTTGATAATAAAGAAAATTGGGTAAAAATACTGAAAATTGAGTAGACCACTGTCAGACGTTTTCCTATACGCCGAGTGCACAATAATGATTAATATACGAGTTCAAGAAGCAAAAAGCATTGATTATTTTGTTTGCGCCAATTGGGTTGAAATTCTGATTCTGCATCTCAAGATTACGTATTCCTGTACTAGTTTGAGGAGGTTCAGCATGTAATATGTGTCACCCTTTTGGAATCCCCTCAAAATCATACGACGTAGACATAAGGAAAAGCAATGGAATCCCGCCTGAATACGTTGTATATTTGTAATACAAGTCGTTCAAGCGTACAAGTTCTAAATGTGACAGTTCCTCAGCGTTCTCTGTATGAACATTGGCGTTCATTTATCTCTCAACTACGTAATATGTGTAACGGATGACTAATACCGGCTAGAAGAGGGTTTTCAAGCGCGATTGGACGGCCGTCAGCGTAATGAACGATTCAATTTTGAAAGAATTGCCACCCCCAACGAGCAGGCAGCGGGTCTTTCATTTTGACAAATCGCCCAACATCGATGACAGTTTCAAAAGCTGTTGACAGATGCGGGGCGCTAACTTGGAGGGATTCCCCTTCGTGCATCTGCTCAAAATGGCTGACGTCGTTTCTTTAACATGCTAATACGACTGTAATATTCTTTACCCTCTTCCAAACGCCACCCTCCGGGTGAGGCTAAATGCGTTTAGATGGGAAAGCTCGCTACGCCGCCATTATGATCGGAGCTATTACGAAGCCTTCTGTAGGCGCATTGAACCTTAAGGAAACATAGCAGAGGAAAAGAGATGAGGGATAACACAGATATTGTCAGGGTCGATAACGGACACATTGGATGGGATATATTTTACAACCCTGGGTTACCGTAGCCTGGTTTTGATTTAATTTTTTTAAACTTTCACCGATCAAGTTCCAAAGTGAGTATAGATTTGACCGCCGAAACGAGTACGATTAGAAATTCAAATATATCATCTCAGTTGCAGGTAGTTTGGGCCAAAAGGCCTTAATACTACGAAAAATGTCGGTTCCTAGTTGTTCTTGATTTTCAGCCCGATCGCCGCCAACGGAAGAAAAATATGGGCCGAGAATTGGTGTTTTGAGATTTTGGGGAACCTACAGGGGGTGTAATGTATCATTTTCTACTAAAGTTGAGAAGCTGTATCGATTGAGACAAATTTTCGATTCATCGAAACATGTGGTACACGTAAATGTTTACTCAGACCGATTGAGTGGGGCTCCCCCGGTAGAAAATAGAACGGTTGAAAACGCAAACTTGACATAAATTTTTAGTTTTTCATTCAAGTGCAGCTGCTTTGTTTACCACAGTAAAATCTGGGCAAAGGGTTACAACTACGATAGGAGCGTACCTATGTAAAAATCAGTTTTGTCACAGCCCTATCCCAAACAGGACATGATGTTCCCAGCTTACTTCTTAGTTCTCTCAAATGTCTTGATACAGCCAAAAACACGGCGCTTTTAGGGTCTAAATTGGGGTGTAATTTTGAATAAAATTGAGATATTCGTTGCTGTAACGAGAAAATAATGACATAAGAGGAATTTCAGAGGACGAATTTTCTTCCTCCTTTTCCTAGGTGGAAAACAAGGCTTCCATCGCTCAGCAGTTTGCATTGTGTTACACAGTTGTTGCAGTGATTCATTCGAATAAAAAGTCTAAAATGTTCGTATTCACGGTCTGATCACATTATTCGGGGTTGCTTCGGACCTTTCCTACGCCACTGAATGTTTGTTGACGATCACGTTTCATTAGGCAAAAAGAGGACGAGGCTCTCAAAAGATGGCATTCTGCACCGAAAGCGCGTGGGAAGGGTTCTCTCCAGGTACAAGAAATAGGAGATTATGTTGTTAAGAAATCAGGAATGAATGGGTCGAAGCGGACATCTATCGACGGATCCACTTAAACAGATACGGTGCCCGTCGAATAAAGAAAAGAACCGCATCTTATTCATAGGGTTTTGACAAGAGGGTACCTGTTTTGTTGAGCTCAGCTGCCATCGCGTCTATCTTGACCGGAATGCAAAGAAGCTTGTCACAACTTATCAAAACAACCACAGGCCCTTTCGAGGTGGCTCTTTCAACACCTGGGAACAAGGACATCGGTGGTGTCAAACATCTGCTTTTTCCCCGAAGATGCTGAGCGAGGGTACATTCTGTCGACTGAGTATCACTTATGTGCGAATCTCATTAGCGCGATGGGTATATTTATGTAATTGATGCACTGATAATGATTCATTCTACTTTCAACACCTTTTTTTCAACGTGGACAATATTTTCGGGTTTCAAGCCTGCTTTGCTATTCGCTGGGGACGGATGGTTGAGAACCCATTTTTCATGAACATTTTCAAGAAATTCACACTTTGTTGTCACTTACCTATCCCCTTTTTCGTGAGTTAAGTATTACTTTCTATTTTCCTGATTTCACTCCAAATCGACTATAATTCAGACACATTAATGGGAATCCGAACGTGTGAGGGAAAGTGGAAACAACGGTTTTAAACAATAAATTAAAACAAGGTTGATTATTCCTTGGAGCTGGAATATGGGGAAAACAGTGAGTGTGGAGGAGTATCCTGGAGAAGCATTATTATAAGAAACTGCCTACCTATTTTGAAAGTGGGCTTCCAAGATTTTTGGGTACCTAGGCGTATGGGTTATCATTCTCGAGTTTTGGTTTGATATTCCTTGACTAATCAACCTATGTTTTTCATGCAAAAAGGCAATCTATCCGGTTCGGCTCAAAAATTTTTATAATTTGTATCCAAAGGTATCATTTTTCGCTAAATTTTGGGCCCTGAATCCATCAAGGGGTCTCGGACTAATTGGTGCCCGTGGTATGGGTCCCAATGAGTACCTATCTACTCACGTGAAATATCTGTCCCCACTAATTTGTTGACGCTGAATCCATTTAGACGGGTTCTGGAACGATTGACACCCGCTGGAGGTGGGTAGGGTTTATTATTCAAGGAATAACCAACCAAAAATCAAAGTGAAAAAAAAAAAAAAATGTTAGACATTGGTATGTGCGCGAAGTGCGGTCAATAATTTGAAAATGCACTGTATTTCGAGTAGTTTACTATATCTCAAATGTTTTTCAAAGTCCTAAACTTCAATATTACCGCGTTTTTTTTTTTAATTTACACAAATAATATAGATATGCGCCTATCTTCTTCTTTCTTAATTTCATTCAAAATATGATTAAATTGGCAAATATTTCTAAGAATCGACTGGTTCTAGGGCCTTTCTTTGAAAACGTGAAATGAATTTTTGATGATCTTCAACAATTCAAAGATGACTTGAGAGCGTACTGACTAATACCGATCCAGGAAACCGTTGAACTTGAGTCACCCTTGAGTATTAGACGAAGAAGGAAACTCCTTGCCAAGATTTTCTGTGGGAAAGGATAATACGCCATTCTAACATCGTCAAATCGTCTAACTTCTGCCGTTCGGCCAGCGTCACTTGAATCCCAAAGTGAAGGCACAAAAGGGACATCCAAAATGGAAGTCTTTCCCCTCTTTTTTTGTACATTGTGAGTGCTACTGCCACCAAACACTCGTTTCTGGCTCGAAAGATGGCAACAACTAACAATCTTTCCGTCCTTTGGATTGAATAGGATCCGTCCGCAGCAGGGCACCTTTTCCCCACTTCAAACCCCCATCCTTTAGCCTTTAGGTTTTTTTTTTTTTTGGTACGAGTGATATGTTACTTCAACGATCGTTTCAGAAGAAGAGGACATCCCAAGGTCTGATATTTACTTCGTGAGATACTCGAGAAATTCAAGTTTCAAGAAAGTAGAACAATCGGGATATTCTCGGTCGAACAGTGGCGACTACCAAGGGCTCTTCTCGTTAGTTTACTTTTCCGACATTACCAAAAATATCGTCTTCCTACAAAATAAAGTTTACCATAATTTTCCAGTTCGGTATTTCCATAAATGCCGATTCACCCCCAGGAAAATATACGGCGCAAATGAACCCTTGACGGCTTGATCAATGACATTAAACTCTCTTCGCCGATTTAATTTTCTGTCTTGGAGCAAAGTAATGGCGGCTTCTTCAGAGCCATCTCGTTATCTCGCGAGAAATTTGCCTTTAAAATGAGTTTCTTTAGTTAATATATACCTCCGCCCCGTTGAAAACCTGGCTTCCCATCTGCGCTTCTCAACTCGGAAGATCATCCAATGAAGCAAACAGCGTCACTGGGATTTCCGCTCCCGATGCAAATGGATCCAAAAATTTTCTCTCAGCTCTGCCGTTTCCTATTCCTCATCTTGAAGGTATAAAATGGTTTCGTTGATGAAGGACCCGATGAACCTTTTGAAATCACCATAGAAGGTTGTGATTACGCGGTGAGTTCTTTGAGTGGGCGGGTATTCCTGGTAGAATAACTCTAAGGGAATAAAATAACGACGACTAGAGAATTATTACCTCAAATGTGAAATTAACGAAATCCTCTCAAAGTCCCTTATTTGGCGCAGACTTGTCGGTTAAAAAGCAGGAAAAATGTCTGGAAAACTCCTTACAAATCGGTATTACGCGATTTTGAGGGTGAAAGCGGACACTTCAGCTCCATCAGCTTCCTCCCATCACATCCCTACAAAATGTACAACATCCTTCCTCAGATTTGAACTGAAATGTTCAATTGGCTTGCCAGTTGGACCAGTGGTAATTTTTGTCCCTGATCAATGTAACCACAATGTTGTTGATTTTCCTCTCGTACACGAGTCTTCTTTGGGAGCGGCTGGGAATTGCCGAAATTGGTGGCCATTAGAGTCAAAAGTTTAGATTAAAAGCAAATACAGAACCTCCAATTTTCGCTCCGGCAAAATTGTTACTTAATATGCATTTTTACTACTCAGATCGAAGTTGCAGAAGACGTGCTGCAGGAAAAGCGTGAATTTTAAAATAGCCCCCAACTCTCTCAATTACAGTAATCGTACGGTCGATTCCGTCTCTCATAAGTTTTGCCAAATGTCACTTCCTATAGAGAGAACAGAATAAGAAGGGAATACTGTGAATCAATCTTGATTATCAAATAGGAAACAAGTCAACATCAATTCCTCTGCTTTAGGTTTCTTTTCACTGCATCTCCCACTTGTTACTCTTCCACGAGTGCAGGTACATCCAAGTAACATTGAAGCGCATTCTAAAGTCCTCGCAAATGAAGAGAGCGTCAGTATTATGGCCTATTCGAACGCGATGGTCCGAATGCATCTGATTGCGAAGACTTCCATTGACGGAGTGAAGTAGGTTTCGGCGTCGTAATTATTTTCGTCATCTGCACGGAGTCGGTTGAGAAAAAAATTTTCTTTTACGTTGTAGCGACCGTAATAAGACGTGAATTTCAAACTAACAAAGCGTACAACGAGTGCATACACTATAGAATAATGAGGAAGGTGATTCATCGTTAGTATACGACTTCTTTGCACGGAAGTTTTACACTGCGTGGATATGGTTCCTTGTCGGAATACACGATGACAGATCGACATGAAACACTTGTAAAATAATAACTCAACGATATTGAAAATAATAACATCGTCGGGAATAGCCAAGTGGGCATTGTCATCATATTGGCATATTGGATCATTTTCCATGAAAAGGATACTCGTTGCCTGAAGAGGATTCCAAATCCTCATGGTACCATCATGGAAAAAAATCAAGGACGATCCATTCCTGAACAGAGTGTATTCTCACTTTACGAGAATAAGGGGAGAACCCTATAACTTTCAAAAGAGTGACAGAGAAAAACGGAACAACCAATTGCCAGCAATGAAGAAAAATTGTATATTTAAGATTGACGCTCCAGCTCTCCTACTTCAAGTAGATCTTCTATAATATATGTTCTCGTTAAATACTACGTTATTAGAAAAACAATTGACTAAGTGCAAAGAATTGACTGATTATTACAATTTTACGACAAATTGAGGCTAAAAAAGCCTGAATGAAACATGAGCATGTCTTCCATCTGCGCGTATATTGCTTTAATGTGCTAAAATATATAAATTTTACCGATTTTGGATTGGAAATCACCTAAGATTATCCTTCATCTGCTAATAGATTTTCTGTTGTAATTTTTATCCAGTTCGCTAAGCCCTCTATCATAATATTATGTTCTTCCATTGGTATTTAATCAGTATGATCGTGAAGTGGAATTGGATCGTTGCCAAAAGGATGAATGAAAGGATTTTGTCGTTCTACGAATTATCTTACATCATAGGTGACGCAATCCTCAGCATAAAGTTATGAACGTATGTAACCTATGTCTTTCCAATGACAACGTCATCAGGTGGGTTATGTCACGCCTTTTTATTTTATTACACTTGGTAATGTTGAGCACTGTAGCATTCTCCATAAAGGAAATAAGATAAGTATCATGTTTAGAATACCACGTTCAAAATCAGCGTTTTTGACATTATGCGTCATAGTTACTTGAATATTAGGATAGTGTATGAAGAGAGGTCGCCTACATCTTCTAATTGAACTGCTATTCCCTCCTTCAACCTACAATCATCGATCAACTGGGGAGTTAACGGTGAATTAGTTTCTATTAACAAGGTCCTTCCCTGATCACTCAGAAGAGGAAGAGCCCCTTCCCCTCGCCATCCCATAGGTCCCTAGCTGGCTTCTAATTGGAGGAGCGGGTGCCCCATACCTCCCTCCCTGATTTTTTTTTTATTCACCCACTCGAGCACCCCTCACCGCTTTTCTCCTTATTCTCCATTTATTTCATTGTGTGGGGTTCGTTAATCCGAATGAATTCCTTCAATGAAGTTTTCTTCAATTACGCTCAACGCTTCCCTGGTTCGTTTGTTAGCTCCTACTCCCCCGAGCCTCGAAGTCAAATTCAATATATTATAATGACTTCAGGCCGCTTTCATTAGCGAGTCATACAACCAATACCGTTTCTGAAAATTAACGCTTAGAGTTCCGTTCAAAAATCGTATAGGTACTTGAATCCTTCCATCCTAAACTAATAGAAGAAATGTGGCCATAAAAAAAAAATTATAATAAAAATAAAATTTAAACTCAATAAAGCGGAAATAGTATAACTACTGTCAGAAATAACAAATTAATCTTAAAGCTCGTGACCGATTCCTCAACTTGAAGGAACTCTTGTCAACTGCATCGTTGCGAATAGAATACCCGATCCTAAATTGCAATCAATAAGCACCAAATTGGCGTAAGCATTTTTCCGCTCTCGGCACTATGCAAATCTGTTGGAAGAAAATGGCTTCCGGCGAATGAACGTGTACACGATTGGAAAGGGCGATTTACCGCGTTATTGCAAATGGACTGTGAGAATTCACTACGGGATTCTAATCGAGTGGAGTTAGCGAAGGGAAAAAATTGTCGTGGGTGATAAGCGCCAAGAAGGGGGTGGATTTGAGCTGGCACGTGGCAGATTCCAGAAGCCTTTAAAGACGGATTATTCATTCAGTAGAGAGCTACCAGACGCCGTACATTATTTAAACGAATGAAAAAGTTTTGTTAACGTATGTTAAATTATACAAATAATATTCCTCCCGTGACATATTCTGGGTTTTTCTTGTCTGGAATGAGACTTCGTTGATTATAAAAATGGGTGGATTAAGCAATATTGTATTACAGCTTCCGTCCTCGCGCTGATTTTTTAACAAAACATAGGTTGATTATTCAAGGAATAACCAACCAAAGTGGTGCTACAGTCGATTTTTACCTAATTCAAGCTTTTCTCAAGCAAGATCTGTTTCAAATTAACTGGAGAACTTGACTGACTCGAACAGCACTGCAACGAATCACCTTCACCTCAATGCAATTATCACAAATGAACAAGCGGTAGTTATTGAGAATGACACAAAGATTCAATGAACCTTGCTTATAACGAATCGGCCGTTAGCGGATTTCACCAGATAATATTTTTTAACGTTTTTCGTAAAGTTATTGACATGAAAAGTCAAAAGCGCTTAATAGGAGAATAATTTGTTCATTAGTAAATTTTGTTTCTTAAGTGAGAGGTCTCTAACCATTGGACGTCTGACTTTCTTTACTCAAGCATCAAATTTTGGCTTCCTGTCGTTGCAACGTTACTATTGTATGTCGATGTGTGAACATGTTGCTGGAGGGGGTCAACATTGGTACCGATGAGACTACACCGGTTAAGGAACCAGTGTTGAACGGAAGCTAAATAATCGCATTAGCGTCTTAGAAGGGTCCACGCCCCATCGGCGCCCAAATGGAAATCCACTTTGATTAAATGAACTGATTCGACCCCCTCCTAACCGACGTAACAGCCATAGGGCGCTCACAGTAGAAAAAAAACGCCATTTTCTTCATTGCCGACCAGTGAACCCGCTGAGGAACTAATTGATGAGATAATTCGTTCTGTCGATGCTCCATTCTAGCCCCCTTTTTTCATTTGATTTGTTCACGGACCAATCGAAGTTGACCATCTGTGGAGAGGCAGTGCTTTAGCAGTTGGAGTTGTAATTTAGCTATTGCGAGTAGTTGAGAAATGAGAATAACCTGCATATCTAATGACTCTCACATAAACTAACCTCTTAATCAGTGGCGTCGTAACCAGACTGGTATTAGGTGAAAGACCATGGCAATGTGCATCAGGGGCAACCCTCAGCCACCGCATTGTCCTGTGTTGGATAATTTAAACACGCAGGTTAAATTATCCAACGGGCGCAGGAAGGTACTAACTAATACTCCAATTATTTAACTAGTGCTTACCACATAGGCCTTCAAATGGCCATAGGGCTACATTGACACCCAAAGTCGTCATTCCTTTGTTTCCTTTGAAATCGAACGTAGGAGAGAAAGTCATTTTACTACTCTAAATTTTTATCACAATGTTTTGAAAGAACGCCCTTCAAGATGCCTACATCGGAAGGGGGGCAGTTTACAAACAATTTCGGTAGAGATTCAGCGACTTTATTTATTTCGCGAGACTTATTATGCTGTTGGTAGACTCAAGTTCAGTTGGATACACATACTTATCACCTTGTATCGTGCGGCATTTGATGAGCGACGCGACGGTATCAGGGGGGCAGAGCTGATTCCCCGTATCATTTTGTTTTAAAATCTTTTCTTGAGCGATGAGGAGGGCATATCTTTGGTATATTTACTGATTAATCCACCTCCATCCGGTCATTCGGGCTCAAGATAGGCCGGAGGAGAAGAGGGAACATTAATGATAATTCGTGTTTACTGTCATTTTCCTTAACTTAACCACCATTTGCGACATCTCCCTGTCACCTGCTGCCACTTAGCTGTAACAGTTTCAATTCAATACGTATGATGACGCTAATTAAGTAAACCTTGAAAGATGAACAGGATATTTAATCGCAAAACACCAACCTTATTGATACCACAAGTGATGAAGTCGAAAGCGTATTCACAGTGGTCCGCATTTTTTGGAACTGCGGACAAGATCAATTTACTTAATTTCAAATGTACTTCAAATTAAATCGAATTTCCGATGGAGAATATTCGACTAGATTCATTCATTACCTTGACACACTATGGCCTTTATAATAAAAAAAAAGTATAGCTATTTATGGGCCGATCACCGCACTCAAACGCTCGAAGTTAAAATGGATGTGCATTTTGGGTTAGGTATTTTGTAGTTCAGATTTTTTTAATGGCCATCGTGTGCTTGTTTTCCTGCCAAATTGGATTGCTTAACCTACTACCGCACACAATATTGCGGTACCCAACAAACACTCAACAATAGCCATATGCTTCAAACTGGGAAGACGGAGTACCTTCTTGACCGCAGGCTTCAACTACGTCTTTATATTTCTGAATCATATCCTGATTTTCTCCAAACGTATCGGTCAGTAAGTAGTCAATCGCTTGAGAGCTCAACGTGAGATAATCATCTTCTTCGTACATCTATTCAAAAGAAAGAAAATAAGTTAGAAATTATATTGCTAGAACTAAAACGCAGAGCCAAAGTCACCAAATGTCACATTCCACCTTCCCATTAAAAGGTGATAGGCGTTTTTAGGCATCAACCACATTTCACCCAGAATGGCTTTTGTCCAGCAATATTTTCGAGTTTGTTAGAGAGTCATGTATTCATATGGGTGACTTAAATGACAACCAAGGTACTCACGATGTCCATTTTCACCATGGCGCAAGAATAAAAGCACTGGAAAAGAGGAAAAGAATCCGTTAGATCACCTGAGTAAATCGGCATTTAGGAGTAATTATGGCGTACATATACTTACTTTCAGCTCCTTGGATGATTCATTAGGATCTACAATTAATCAAACAGCAAATTTCATTCTATTGTTTTTGGGTTCTACGCAGCAAAATACGCCAATTAATAAATCTTCTTGGATGTATCTACAGGTTGACGAAATCATTGTGCTCACCTTTGAAGTCACCCTGGTAATTCGATTCAACCCTGCACGTAGCCACTAGTTCTTCTCCGAACTTGTCAGGTTCTTCGGACGGGAAGCTATCTACGAAATCATAGCTCTCGGTTAGGCCATCAGGATTCGTTGTGTAACCTTCATCTGATGGCTGTTGGTTGTTGAACGGCATGGCCGTTGACCAGTCTATTTGGTTGTTGGGCGTGACTAATGGACTGTCACCAAGATCGGCTCCAGGACTGAAGTTAAGAGGATTGGCAGTTGACATCATACCATTTTCTTCAGTTGCAGATTCACTCCCGTAAGGTGCAGTCACCCAATCTTGCTGAGGGGTGGTCATTTCTTCAGATACTTGCCCGACACAGACCAAAACCGCTGCCTATAATATTAAATAATTTTAAAAAACTCACCTTGCATACCTTGGCTCGTGACTAAAACTACAGAAAAATGAATTATTATAATAAGGATTACAATAATTAGGATGAATTAGGTACGATTCCAATTGAGATACGAGAAAACTTACGAATCCACAGTATATGAACAGAAACACCGAAGATGCCCGACATGGATCCATCTTAGAAAACACTGCACCGTATCGCAGATGTAGCGGTCAACAGCCCACGACGGAATCCCCACAAATAATCACAATGTTCACAGTTTTGTCCGCACCTAGGCAGGAAGCTCCAATTTCAACTTGTCCTATTGATTCTGACCGGAAATTATGATTGGTAACTGAGGCGTTGAGCTTCCTGCTGACGTTTCCACGACATTGTTGCCCCATTTCGGCGAAAGTTTGCGTACAGTTCACCAGAACCCATTTTACGGGGCAGAATCGATCGTATATTCATCGTCACATTGTAATACGAGATCGCCGACAACAAAGGAACAGTACAGGTGACAATGGTTTTTCGAGATTATTCAGGATCTAGGCTTCTAAGGTATCATTTTCCGCTTGAAATATTGAATCGATTGAGATGAATGAACCAATTACTGCACACCGTAGTTGGGTATGTATGGTTGATAAAGAGGAGTTCAAAAATATAAATTATTGGAAAAAATAGTCAAACCATTTTTCATAATTAAATTTCCTTGTTACGCTGGAGACCCTAAAGGCTTTCCTAAACGAGTGGGATCCTCCTGGAAAAATAATTAACCAATATAAATTAATTTCAGCGTTTTCACTGATGAACATTTCCTTTTGAGCGGGAAATTATTTTCAAGTAAATTCGGAAAAGTCAACCCTTGCCTCACGTTGGTAATGAGATTCAAAGATACTGCTTAGCTCTTCAGCTTTCGGCCGAGGGGGAACCTCTTCTCAAACGAGGTATTCAGCAAAAGTTTCCAGAAGGCGAACAAGAGCCACGAATGAAGTTAGTGATTTTTGAACCGAGTTGCCGGTGGGGTCTTGAAGCCTCTAGAGATGATATGAAAATGCATGGTAATGTAGTTTGAGGAGCTCGAAGATGGCGGTGAAGATGGGAGCCCACTTCAATCGGGGATTTAATATTCTAATAGACTCGATGGATCGGGGGTGGCTCGATTGTGCGCTCTCACTTATGAGAGTGTGTTCGATGTGAGAATAAAGTGCAGGGGGGTTCGAGTCATTCTGTCAGCACCACTCAGGGGCTCTGATGTCATGGGGAGGGTTTGCAGATGAACCCTAAAAACGGGTGCTTACGAATCTACTAGTTAGTAAATCCAATAAGCTTGAACTGCTTGTAGGCCCGTATCCTGTTGGGTGTCCTTCTCGTATGAGATCCCCGACAAAATCTCGAATTTCCCTTCAATAAAACGATCTCAAAATTAAATTAATTTGGTTCGTTTAAATATTTTCACTATCATTGTAAAGGTGAGCAAAGGAGAGGTTATGTTAAGATTAAAATATTTCGAGACGCTCGCAGTTTGGTCGACACCGAAGGCGGAGCCTTATGAGGAGGGAAATGTCGACCCCACCAGCAACTCATTAGAACAGGTTCAAAAGAAAAGAGGTTTTTCAAAACACTCAGTTCTCTCCCTTGGCCCGAAGGATTGGACCAAAACACGAACAAAGATGGGTGGCACGAGATGGAAAAAATTTTCTTAATTAAAAACTCTCTTCTAGCCTGTTCATTAGGGGAGAGTTTGGGTTTATTTCGCCCAGGGAGAGAGAGAAAACGCATCGTGAGAAGGATCCGGAAAGGCCTTAATCTGAAGGAACGTTCTCATTTTGTATCAGGGGAATACAAACCTTCTACATACATTGTACACGGCCAAGGGACAATATGCAGCTCATTTCTCTAATGCGAGATTTTCTTTCCTCAGCCCATTGTCTGCAGAGGAAGATTGGAAAGGCCTCTTCAGAATTGTGCACATGCATTTTTCAACCGCGCACAATACCGAATCTCCTGACAGTCTCGAATCAAAGGAGAACATGTTTTTGCGACCAGTTCCCGTTGGGCGGAAGAATACAAAAAAGCCATTTTTCTCGTATCAGTTTATTTCGAGTTGAAAGATTAATCTAGGAGAGCCAGGCGGAGCCCCAAGGAAATTTCTCCAGTTTGTTGGAAGCAGAACCTCTTATACTAATTCGAGCCCCAAAATGGAAAAAAAAAACTTACTCGGGCTTTACTTATAACATTCACTAGAGAGGACTTCTTCCCTCAGCCGATTTGCCTCAAGACGTATTCTAAACATTTCTCTAATCAAAAATGCCCGCGGATGTCATCGACAAGGGTCACCTCTCGGTTCATCCTGGCTCAAAAACAACGCCTTCAGGGATCTCTCGCCCCATTTTCTCTTCCAATCGTAACACATTCGTAAAGAGTTCGTTTGGAGTATAATACCAAGTTAGAAACGCAACTTCCCTATTTGCTGAGGTGGTGCTGTCAAACATTTATGAAAAAAATTTCCATTCCTCACAGCACCGCCTCTCTAACCTCCTGATAAGACCCCACTAATGACCCCTCCCTTTCGTAGAACGCCAACCCTCGTTTTTCCGCCTCGTTTTTCACTTCTCGTCTCCTTTTTGCGTTAATCTGTGGTCTTGCCTGCGGGGCCCATTCGCCCCTTAACAGCCAAAATGATCCTCTTCAAAACCAGCTCCATTTGTATTGAGTCATGAAGACTCCGAGACCATCATTATTTTTTCGTCCCCTCCTATTTTAAAGGGAATTCATCGTAGTGCGCGACTTGGAGCGGAACTCTTGTTCTTCAAAATTTGAATAATGCTATCGTTGGGACGCTTCGTTAATTCCAATGAAAAGAAGAAACGCTCGTTTTAGAGTTGAAATCATTAAATTCTTTCCGTTTATCTGACTAAGAAGAACGATGAATAAATCAAATCTTCAACCACACCGCTCATTTGAATATTCGTTTCACAATGGCGTTTACTTCACACCAAACCCGGAACTAAAATTCAGTAGTAGATGAGCGCTCAAGTGGAAAGCCATCGTTGATGAATGCTCAGTAGTGCCAGAAAAGCACGTGAACAGTTATTTTTTACAGTTATCACTGCTTGAATATACAGTCTGCGAATAAAAGATGTATAATATCTAAGGTTATATTTAACGACAGAGAGTGAAAACTACCTAGCCCCCTGTTTTTCACACTCTTGATACCAGCAGTCTTCCTTGGAATCGGGAGTCGCTCAAGTTTCGAAACAAAAGACCTCGCAAATGCATCCGTATTTGTGGAACTGACACGGAACTGACATAGTCAATTAACAAAGCCTCTGACAACAAGAATAGATTTTATGATTCCAATTGTCCGTATTTAAGAGATGTTGTGACTTCTGCGATAACGTCGTCCTAATCATGGTAAATTATAACAATTTTTGTAAAGTGAAAACTTACCTCGAAAGCCAGGGCCATCAATACTTGTATAAGAGTGAATTCGTACCTGAAAATAAAGAATAAAAGTTAACTGTATTGAACAAATACGAACGGCGAGATGCACACAAGACATATACATTCGCTTTTTAGAGCGTCCTAAGCATGTTCTTCGATTCTCAGCCTATATTTCTCTCGTTCCGTATTGACTATTATTTAAGAATGAGTCCACTCGTGAGTTGCAATATCCTAATCGTGCGTTAAACGAACTGTCTGGGTCCGAAATCGAGCTTGCTGATGAAGCAAGGCAATCGAGCCGTCAATATACGGACGATACGTCGACGAATTGTTTCAAACGAGGGAAAATCAACGTCAATCAACAAGACAAATTAACTGCTGTGGAATAATCTGAAGCGTTTTTGTTTTGCAAACTGGCCAGGGGGATGCGTTATGGGGATTCCTAACTTCCACGAGTTGAGGAATTACAAAAACCCTAATTTTTATTCAAGTATATCCTGGTACAATAGCTTGCTTCGCTCGCAGGTTGTTCATTTCTCCATTGTATTGTGGCGTATCAACACCCTGCTCGCTTGGTTGCTCGGTAGGTTAGTTACTTGAGGAATTACACATTATAATATATTTTTATTCATGGCTCATAGAAGGCTGCACTAGGTTTCCAGAACTATCGAAACTCAGTTTCAGACAATCTATTTCACCCATCAATTAGGGAAATGAGTAGATCCCCACTATGGATCAGGAATTATTGGTCTTCTCAGTAAATGAAGCATCGATAGCGTTTTGGTTGGTTACTCCTTGAATATCAACCTATGTTTTCATGCAAAAAGTTGATCTTTCCGATTCGGCCCAACATTTATTCTAGGGGTTTCAAGGTGTGCAGATCAAAATAGGCAAGTGTCCGTTCGCCGTACTCCGTCCGCCATCTAGGCCGTTTATGTTACTAGAAAATGTTCTAAAAATCTATCTATTGTATCAATCTACCTATTTCAAACGCGAGTTTTTGAGATTTCTGGTACCTAGCGTGTGGGGGATCATTTTCGACTATATTTTGGATGCTGAATCCAATTCGAAGGGTCCCAGAACGATTGACGCCTCCCGGAAGAGGATATGGGGACCAATGCCAAACTAATATCATGGATCGGTTCATTTTTGGTTCAGTACAATGCTTCCTAAATACCACGTATTGCCAGAGCCCTCCCAATCCTCATATGTTCCCGATATCATCGTATTTTGAATCAGACCATGTTCCGATGCAATTAACAATCACAACTTGTGTGCCGACATGCAACAGAAATCTCTTGAAAGGGTTCATTATGAAGTATCGGAAGTATCCTCGCTCAAGAGGGAGCTGGGGAAGGTGGTATCAACGAAAATGAATAGAAAGGTAAGGAAGCGGAAGAGGCGAAAAGTGAAAAGAGAAAGCGTGGAAGGATAAATTATAACGAAAACCGCCCTTCGTTCGGTTTAACGAGGGGTATATTTGAAAAGGAACGCAACGGAGTCTAAAGACTCCTCCGGCTCCTCGTTACGAACAGGCTCAGATAACCCGAGATTAAAAGGTGAAATTAGTGACTGACACCCGATGAGACCTCCCTTCCTACTTCACGACTTTCATTCTCTTTCCCCCTTTTGCGATCTTTTATTTCAATCTACCTCGTTTCCAGTTTTTTTTATCCTCTCTGTCTTTATATTCGGGGTGCTGGTAGGGGGGAAAAATGGCGCAGGAGGGCGCCTGGGGGTGGCGGCGGCCCTGGATAGGACTAATTCGAGGAGCGGGTGCGCCGAAAAGGGGTGGCGCCTTCGGAGGATCCAATCAGAAGCAGCCTCGTCATCTCCAGAAGGCGCACGCTGAGCTTTGGAAAAGATTTAAATCAGATTGTTTAGATGCCGAGTTTGGAAAATGGTTAAAGACGAATATTGATGGTTATCCCGTGCTCCAAAATAATACCATCCCATGGTCACTAGTGGAACTCGCTCTACGAGTTTTCACCTATTACAGTACATACTCAGTTCGGTTCACAAATAACTAACCCCTCTCTATGACTCTTGCTTGGAAGCATGCAGGCTGTTATGAGACCAACTGAAGGTTGCTTTATAGGTGTAGGAAGAAGGAGTAACCATCATGATACTTCACAAGGATGTTCCAATATTACACCAAGCGTGTAGTAACAACAACTTTGGTCAGACCCCCCTATAGGGTATCTATGAATGTACGCTACGTAATGACCTACAAATTTGTGTGCACTGTATCATTATCACTTAGCGCAATTAAAAAAAAAAAAAGAAAGAAAAAAAAAAGTGGTTGGCCGTTCCTAGGACTAGTAGCATGAAATTATTTCAATCGATTCAGCGTCCAAAATTTAGTGACAAACGGTATTCCACACGCCTAGATACCGGAAATCTCGAAATACACATTCGAAATGGGTAGATAGATATCCATTTTGACCCACAACCACTTCCGGGGGGAGGGGGGCGGAAATCGTTCCGGGACCCGACTCATTGGATTCAGCATCCAAAACTTGGTCGAAAATGATACCCCACACGCCTAAATCACCAAAAACCTCAGAAACCCATTAAAAAAAAATATATATTATGACCCCCCCCCTCCAAATTTGGTACAATTGGGCTGAAAAGTTTTGAAGACCAACTAGAGCCAAAAACAGGTACATGACCAAAATTTCAGATTTTTGAGAAAAACAGCGTGGGCGGGCATGATAATTTTTGGTTGGTTACTCTCCTCTAACAAAATTCCAATTATCATTAATTGTCTAGAGAAAATTGGTCGAAAAATATGGTCAACCCCCTTATCCTTGAGCATCAAAAACCCCGAATTCCGGGACTTTCAAAATTATCAAATGTAGGTCCGCAGTAAATTATATGAAACGCTCCGTAACATTATTTCGCGATGAAATTTCCGTGACGCTTTTTCGTTTATGTGCCATAGTAAAGACATAAAATGTCAAAAAGTATAAGTTAAATATAGCCGTGCAATCCAAGAGACAGTTCAAGTAGGCCCCTCAGAGTTCGTGATTCGAGTTGGGAATGCAAGCCAACCGAATTTAATGTACGGGTACTCGTGTAGTAACAATAAATGTTATTTTTCTCAGTGAAGATTATTTAGTGGAAAATGATACACCAAAAGCCTGAATACCAGAAAACCTCGAGATCCCACATTCGAAAGAGGAAGGTAGGTATTTTGACCCATAACCTCTTCTAGTATAGTTAGAATATTCCTTTACAAAAATTTGGGGCTGATCGGAAATGGTTGGTTTTTATGACCATGAGCATGAAAACAGGTTGATTATTCAAGGAATAACCCAAAACATAAGTAAAAGTTTTAATTAATGTTCTTTCACAGGTCCGTTAGTGTCTGGAATATCGGTCTCGAACTACGCGGACTACTTTGAAAGACACCAGGTTCTCCTACTGAGTTCAATAAACGATTTTATGTACAGGGAGCAGAATGATATGCCTGAAGAATTCCGGGTGTAGTGAATCATGTAAAAAAGGCTTTAAGGGGAAGGAAATATGCCCAAAAAAACAGAAGAAAAATCAATTAATTAATCGAAAAAAATATTTGTTGTTAAAATAGCCAAGACAAAATTTATTTCAACTATAAGTAAAACGGGAATGAAATAACCCAGGCGAAAAACTTAAAGTAGGCCGGATTTGATCAAAGAAAGACTACTTTTTCTGTCTCAATGCCTACTGTCTGGACCATTCTCGTAATCATTCTCACGAATGTCAGCAAAAGTAAATTATTTTAATGGGCTTCTTTACCGTTCATGAAGATAATTAAACCAATGAGAGCTAGGGCTCAATATAGCTTCAAGCTCACACGACCCATGGTTTCTCAATAGAGGCAAATGGTCGCTACTGAGGCTATTGCGGTTGGGATCGTTGTTGAAACTACCCTGTTATCTTCAACTCGCAACTACCGCAGTTCGTGTTATCGTCCTCCCGGATTGTGATGACACCCTGTATCCGATCTGACTCGGGATTGTCATCACATCTCGTCAAAACACCGAAGGGACGGTAAAGGGTGGTCCTTCGGCCCTGCCAAAACAGGCTCCTAACAACCCCTCCTCCCCTACTAGTTCCCTCGACAGTTCGTGCTCTCCCCACTGATCAGGCCAATCCAGCGACGGTTACCATCCCCTAAACTCCGTCTCCTCTACATCTGTAACCATCTAACTACCATCCCTCAGCCTGGAATCACATCTCACTTTCTCTTTTTCACTATGACTCCTAATATGCCACTTTTTTCGCGCTTTTTGCGCACATTCCCCCACTGTTGGGCTCGTTTTCCCGGTCACGATTTCCTCCTCTAAGTGGGGATCTCCACCCGGGATATAGAATAATGAAGGAGACTTCGTTACAGCGTTTCGTTACCGTTTTCCGTGGGCAAACTCGAACGACGTCAACGTCTCTCTGAGAGACTAACGATGCCAGTTGTCATAACTCTGTCGCAGCCCCGAATTTTCATTTGAATATCTTCTTGTGCTTTTCTCATTGTCCTCTTCCCGTTCCCATTTCAAAAAGCCCCCCGATCACGATTCAACATAGCAGTTATCGATGTAGATGATGTGTCAATTTGGGGGGAGAACGTAACCGAAACTAAAATCATCTGACGCTAACAACCCCAACGTAAGACGATCGTAAGACGATAAAGCGGATACCGTGTGACTAATTCTAACGATTACGGTTGTTGCACCAAACATCCGCCTGTTACAATACAAGGTATAAACATTTCAAATCCGAAATGCCTGTCACCGTCCGGGCCAAAAAACAGCGTTTAAAATTCTTCGACATACTCGAAGTTATTCACATAGACTCCGTTCTAGTTGTGCCGCTTTTTTAGCCCGATTGCTCCCGAGGAAGGTTTTTAGTGAAATGAGGGTTCATTAAAAACCATTGTGGATCCAAAACTGAAAAAGATCATCCATCATTGGACTCTGAAATGATTGAGATGGGTTTCGATCTCATTACCGAAAATAGAGGCAGGGTAAGTGAGAATTTGTATTTTAAAATCGGGTTTCCGTGCATTTTGCGTAAATGTGTGGTGTAAATATTATTTTGTATTAAAAATGTTTAACTTTCATTTCACGCAATCATTTGTCCTGCGAACGTTTGGAAGGCTCGCAACCGGCAAATCAGCGTAGCAGTTGAGTCATGCGGGTTGCATCAACGCCTGGACAAACCTCAACCCTCTTCAAATCGCACACAATCTCTTCAAAAAAATGTAACGTCATGATTTAGCAGTATCATATGATTTTAGCGCATCACCTTGGCTTTTGGAAACCAATCTATTTTAGAGTTGGTTCAAACAATTTACAGTAATTACAACCAGCGGTACGAAACTGCCACCGAATTATAACAGATTACAACATGTCGGTGCCCCGATCCCATTTGCAACAACGTCGGCGTTCAAGAACAAAGCTTTTCAAATCGCTATTTTACATCCCGGGCAGTGATAAAGACAATGCAACAAGAAGTAAGACACTGAGTGTAGTGTTTAGATGAAGCTATTGAACTAAACAAACAACAAAATTCAAAAATAGCAAAATTAGCGACGATTGGGAAATATTTTCATTAAGAAGCCTTTCATTTTAACCTTCCGGTGGGCGCATAGCAGCACAGCCGTGCTGCCAAGTTGTTGTTCTTATAATAAGTAGGATGGCGTTCATTTTACAGAGTGGGGATATTCAGTACCTGCAGTTGGCAGCATTGGTAATACAATCCACATGCTAGATGCCGTTTACATTTATTGTTTCAGTCGTGAATTGGAGACAAACACATAGACACGCCCTAGGCAGCACTCCGTGCTGCACGCGCCCACTCATGTATATGTTTTTACTGTCGTGAATACCTCTCTACTTTGGGATTTGAACTGTTGGAGGCTCATTTGAAAACACGAGCACAGATCAGGACCCTTCCTAAAAACATTCACCTTTTTTTAGAGAAATTTCGCGACGATCAACAACCAATAGCTGCTCCAGAGACAGAAAAAACTGTTGGTTGGACTGTTGGTCCATGTGGAGGGAGGAAGTGCAATCGTACGACAGTGAAATGTAATGATTGCAAAAAGTTCGTTTGCAAAAAACATTCAAAGCACATTACAACATGTGAAAAGTGTTTATGAATCATTATTGTGAAGGACACAACATTTTGATGTTTTCAAATATTCATTAATGTCATTTTCCAAGAGACTATCAAATTTTTTCAAGTTTCATTATCAATATTATATGTGCCTTGTATGTTTTTTTTTATATTTTGACAATAGCTGAAATAAAATTATACTTTCAATATACTGTACTCAATTCAATGAGTAACAATTTCCAGTATATTATTATTAAAAAATAGTATAGCATGTTCAAGATATGACTACAATTATCCAAATTGATTATAAAATTACATTTTATGATATAAACAAACTTTTTCTCCTAGTCTGAGCTGTATGAGGCTCAGAAACTAGGATATTTCAGAGGCAGCACTCAGTGCTGCTACGCGCCCACTCATGTAAGTTTTAAGGACGCGCCCACCGGAAGGCTAATAACAGTGTTCGGGATATTCCAGTTTCATAAGTGATTTCAACCTCCGGATTACGACTATTCGATGATTTCCATAATTCACCTATAAAGCCCTAATTTAGTCACGATGTTATAGGGGCAGTCTGGAAGTGTGGATTACTCTTTTGTTTGAGGGAGTATAACGGTTGTACGAGTAATTATGTATTATGTGCTCGTAACTATGGATTATGTGCTCAGTGAAAAGGTATTCCTTTCAGGTTAATGAAAGTCACAAGAAAAATCCATTCTGAATGTTATGCAAATTTACTTGAAAAAAAAAAAATAATAATAATAATAATAAATAAATAAAATTTTGTGGCAGTGTTTTTTATTTATTTATTTTTTCTCTGATTTTGAGCCTGTATTTGAAACCTGCAGAAAAGTCTTCAGAGTAGTTAGAAAATTGTCCGCATCCAACGAAAAAATAACTAGATTCAATAAGCTTGAGAATTCGTATTATCAGTGTACGTTAAAATCATTCTTAAATTGAAGGCCTTCCAACAGCACGTATTATATTGCCCCATTTCACCTAATAATGA
Source organism: Cyrtorhinus lividipennis (assembly GCA_019603395.1). Taxonomy (NCBI): domain Eukaryota; kingdom Metazoa; phylum Arthropoda; class Insecta; order Hemiptera; family Miridae; genus Cyrtorhinus; species Cyrtorhinus lividipennis. The sequence continues at coordinate 16,336,328 of CM034005.1, read as the reverse complement.
TTTTTATCGCTTATTCAAAAGCTCTTTTTCTTGTTATAGGGACGGATTTGGGTGGAGGAGGCGCAGCCCAGTGCTTGCTTGCTCCCGCTTCAATATTGCGGGCGCCACGGCACATGACGGACCCCCTACCACCACCACCTCAACCCAGTGTGTTCATCACGTTAGATTGAGCAACTCAAAAATGTACTCCATGAGCGAATGCCTAGTATGATTACGTCTTTCACGTTTTTGGTGCCTTTTTGTGTCAAAGGTTATTCGAGTTTTGGAAAATGACAGCTGAACGGTTTTTGGGGGTGTTTCATTGATCATGGAGAGTTAGTTCCTTGATGACGATCCTGCTAATCGCAAGGAATAGTATTACCCTCACAGGTAAAAACAAAGTTTTTGGGGGTAAAGCATAAATTCGGTCTAGGTATTGTTCAATTCTCATCGTGACAATCGACTTTTACATCTCGCACTAGTGAAAGGTCACAAACTTATACCCATCAGGCAATCTCGCTGGGCAATTTGAGTCTTTCCCTACTTGGCATCTTGAGTATGAACGAGACCTTACTAATTGAACATAATCCAATACAGGCTGATGACTGGCTCACCGACCGTCGAGGGTCTGTCATAAATGGCAACGGACAAATCCCCTTCCATCAGTTCTACATAGACATAGACAGGCTCATAGATCTTTAACTTATTTTCAAATCGTTCCCAGACTACCTGATGGACCTTCCCTAGTCGACCCGTGCTTATTGAGAGGTGCAAAAAGACTACTGTCGGGCGTCTATCAGGTCATAGGTCAGGCATCAGTCACCTTACAGCGTATACCATCATTGCTGGCGTGCTCACAGAATAAGTAGCTGACAGTGCATGTGGTGGCTATTCCAGTATACTACTAATGCTCCACCTGAAGACTCCTGTTGGACCATATTCACTGCCTGTACCTCAGAGGCGTCGACTTAGTCTTGTAAGAGAGGACCGAAATTCTGGTGTCCTACCCAAGAATCATAACAATATTCTGACAAATAACAGCGGTAGTTCAACATTTTTTACACACGCGACTAATGAAAAAATACAGCGTAATTTGGTTGGAAGTTCCATCAAGCACGCTCCTTGACGTCCTAATAATCAATCATATAAGATTCTCTCTAGTTGTTATAAAATTCTCTCTATTCTCTCAAGTCCCGCTTGCATCACCGTTTACTTACTAACGCCCATATGCTTTGTGCTTTGAATTTTGCAATTAGCCGATTGCATGCAGATCTTGAGGTATCTTGATGTGTACACAATACTCGTCTAGTTTCTCACAGGAAAACGTAAGTTCACCCAGCATCCCTGTACGTAAATTTTGGATATTCGGGTCTTATGAGTATTTTAGTGAAGTTGGAGTAGGATGTGTCGTTGAGATGTCACTAACGAGGGCTTGACGATTCACCTTAGTAACTATTAATTTATTAAAGGGAGAGAAGTGAACCCTTCGCTGTGAAATTGCCTTCGTTAGTCAGCGACTCTTCCTGACACCCTGGAACTGTTCCCCTGATTGGGTTTAGGGTTCGACCCTTGGCTCCTCCCCTGATTGGGCTCTGGCCTACAGAGGGGACCCGACTTCCAGAAACCTTCGTTAGGGGGCCCCGCAGTAATGATTGCCTCAGCCGAAGCTCCACGGGTCTGCCATAACGATCTTGTTAATTGCTCGTGCATGATCCGTCCGAAGCTCAATTGCTCAAACCCGACTCCTTCCCTCGTTTTGGAAACCACTAGATTGACCTCTAAAGACAAATCATTTTCCAACAGCGGTACAAGCCTGTTTCTGCCCTTCGATTGCCGTTTTTTTTTTCACACTCGCACAAGCACACAGTTGCGATCGATACGAGGTAGGGTCAAAAAGTTCCCGGAATTGGTTTTTAAAAATTTATTAAAAATATTTATAACATTCTTACATTATTTCCCTTCAAAATACTCTCCTCCTGCATCTACACATTTATTCCACCGTTCATATAATTGTTGGAAACACTCTTGAAAGCCGTTTTTTGAAAGTTCCTTCAGCCGCTCCGTCGCATTTTCAATCACCTCTGACGAATCAGCAAAACGATGTCCCTTCAATGCCATTTTTAACCTTGGAAACAGGTAGAAATCTGGTGGTGCGAGAATATGGAGGATGTTCCAGAGTGGTAACATTATTCTTGGCAAGGAATTGTTTCACCATTAGGGATCGATGTGCTGGGGCATTGTCGTGCAACAAACACCAGTCACCAGTCATTCTCTGCCCATTTTTCAGGTCGTTTTCGTCGAATTGCACATCGTAGCCGTTTTAAGAACTCTGTGTACAATTCTTTATTTACTGTTCTCCCTTCAAGAATAAATTCATGATGAATCACTCCACGGTAGTCGTCTGTAGTGGAAGTGGAAGGCCGCCTAGTCCGAACGTCATCTTCAATTGTTGTGCGACCGTCGCAAAAACGCTTATGCCACTCGTAAACTGCTGTTTTCTTCATTGCAGAATTTCCGTATGCTTTTTTTAGCATCTCAAGAGTCTCCGAGGGTGATTTCTCCAGCAACACACAGAATTTAATATTGACACGCTGCTCTAATGACGACATTGCACAATCCGACGAAAGAAAGAAACTACGATCTACAATATTAAACACCGAACGCACGGAGCCAACTAAAACTGCCTGCTAACCTCAAAAGCACATTCACTACCAGTTATGCGAACCTCACAAACAAAAATTTCCCTTTCAGCTAACAAATACTTGACTGTAAGCGACCATTCCGGGAACTTTTTGACCCTACCTCGTAGAACACTTCTGGGGCAATTCAAACATCACCCTCAATCAATTCTTACTTGTAGGGGTCCCAAAATCCATGTTTGAATCTGTCAGTTTTGGTTGGTTGTTCCTTGAATAATCAGCCTACGTTTTCATGCAAAGTCAATCACTCCAATCAGCCCAAACATTTTTCTGAGCGTTTCATGGTGCTCTATCAAAATAAGCAAATGTCCGACCGCCATCCACCCCAGTTTTGGTAATAGACAATTTTCTAAAAATCTGAAATTTTGGTCAGGGACCCGTTTCCAGCTCTAGTTGGGTTTCAAAACTTTTCAGCGCGATCGGAACATGTTTCGGGGGAAGGGTCAAATGTGTAAGTCAAATAATGGATTTTCGACATTAGGACACTTTGACTTTGGACACATTTTGAACACTGAATCCAACGAGACGGGTCCCGGAACGATTGGTGTCCACTGGAAGATGTTATGTGGCAAAATGGGTATCTACCAACCTATTTTGAAAGTGTGTTTTCATGATTTCTGGTACCTAGGCACGTGGGGTATAATTTTCCACTAAATTTTAGACGCTGAATCGATTGGAATGAGTCTTCATGCTCCTGATCCGAGGAATAACCAACCCGTGTGATTTACTCAATTACTCAAATATATATTGGCAAAAAAATTGATAAGTTAAGCTCAAGCGATTTGCCAGATCAGCAGCTTTGAATCATCTTATCTTTGTCGACATAGTCAGGTCAACCCAGATAGCTTGTGGACATTAAAACGTCGTGTATGACATCATAAGACTAGTAAAGTCACAAAAAAATCTTTAGCGTACGGACCTGAGTTTTAAAAGAAGCTGAATTCAAAAATATATGCCTTGAATCTTCATTCAGCGTTCATGTTTTATGCCAGATCTCAAGACGTTGGACGGCAGTCCTGCTGGCTTAACACGTCGGTTGATGGGCTGTTAATGGGCTTAACAGCCTCGGTTCTCGCCAAAATGAAGGAGATGCAATCGAGGAGTTGTAATTTGTACCAAGCTAAAAATCAATCGTCAGTTGGGGGATCAAGCAAAGACATGCTCTAAAACTCCGTGTGGAGCTCGCAGTGGTCCCACCATCTACCGTTAGGATCAGTTTTTCTGAACCAACGATTTTGTTCTTTTGTGCGCTATGTCGTTCCTCTCGTTGATAAAATAAGACTTCCAAGACACTATAGGTATTATTTCCACTTCTCAGAACTTTCAAAACCATTAATCCAGCGAAAAACAACGATATCGTCGCCCTGAAGTAAGTTAAAATCGAGGATATCGATACACTTGATTTATCCGATTCCTCTCCCCTTCGACCACCGCCTTTTGAGTTTCGCTTCATTTGCGATTCCAAGGTATTTCCGAACTCCCTCCCATTTCGTCACCGATGAACTTAGGAAGCACCTCGTTAGCGTTAGGGGGTTAAATCTCCTCGGGCAAACGAACGGCGGTCGCAAACACAACCCGACTTGGCTTCTTGTAAACCGACACCCGTCACAAGTCACGAACTCGCAACTTCCTCGAAAGATTCGTCGTTATCTAACGAGCTTTTCCAACGATCTTCTCCCGCACTTCCCGCGCAGCAGCCTCTCATTAGCGATTTCAGTTGCCTCTTTCTCTTTCAAACTCGATGAGTTCGATATTCAGTTTGTCTCCAGATATAAAGTCTCAAGGCACAAAGATTGACATCATTTGATTCGTCAAAGAGGTCGTTTTCTTTTACTTTGAAAAAGGGACACGACACCGATCGGTACCGGCATCGACGAACCGTTTTGCTCTATGTGAATCGGCGCTATACTGACAGTTTAGAGGGTAAATAATTATAACGATTTCACTCTAGAAACATAATATATTATTTACCGATCCCAGAGGAGCGCTCGAATAAGAATTAGTAGCACCATATAATTATTATAATGCCACATGAAGAACTACATTTTCCTATTTACCCATTATTGATCATCTATGATAATTGATTTTAACCGTGAAAGCAATTGAAGTAACCGACACTGAAAATTTGTATTTCTTCGTTGTTAGGATCTAACCGAGAAAGGCCATTTCATGATAAAGGTCAACCTCTCCGATTCGGCTCAAAATTTTTTTCTGGACGTATTAGGGTGTCTAGATCAAAATCTCGAAAATCCATTTTTCAAAAAACACATTTTGGAGCTGATTTAGTTTTTTTTTTACCCATAAATTGAACGATAAATTGACCCATAACTTCTTCCAGTGGGTGCCAATCGTCTGGGAGGAAACCGATGCTATGAGAGAACTATGAAATTATGTTTCTTCACAAGTTCCGAGAGAATGATAGTGTTAAAATCCATTAGCGTTCCTATCTTATAAGGGTACACGGTCTCAAAAACTACAACTTAACTGTGATGTTTTACTTTCTATTTACAAAAATACTGTCCTTGATGAATTTAATGACGCAGATCAAAGCAAAGACCAGGAACCCTCATAAAGGGCCAATAAACTCCTCTTCATCTAAACAAGTCCAGAAAAAAAAAAAAAAAAAAAAAAAAAAAAATCTAATTTGTAGAATTACAGAAGAGTTCTATGAAACCGAATTGGCTCCTTATTTATGGGTTTCACTAGGCACTTTGAGTGAACTGCTTGGATTTAAACTAAGCATTCATAATGGGAAGAACTACTTCATGACAATATCCGTCTCTCCTCAGGTCCTGTAGTTGCACTAATATGATGACAGTTATCGCCAATCTCAATCGAGCGACTTTCTCCGGTACCTTCTATGTAGATATGACAAAACCAAGGGCCAACAAGTCTCCTCCAGTCCACACGACATGGTCGAATGGAGCTGTCAGTCGAGAAGGCCATAACTCGGTGAAAAACCTCGTTGACTTCCAGAGAAGTGAGATTCATGAAGAAATGGTGGACGTTTCACCACGGGGGAATCACAGCACTTCCAGGCCCGAAGCTCATACAAGTTTGGCCTCCTTGAAAATCAAAAGCCCTGCCAAAAACTCCAACGTCTTCCTCCTGAAAATCCCCGTCCTCAGTTTTGAGGGCGAATAAATGAATTTTATACGTTCAAAACTCATATTGCACGCTGTAAAAGGGACCCGTCGAATTTTACTACTTCTGATGTTCCATTGTCAACGGTTTTACGTTTTTATACGTCTAGCAAAAGGCTCCAAATAGTGCAAAATGATATCTGATACACGCCTAGGTACCAGAAAATCTTGAAAACCCACATTTGAAATATGTAGACAGGTACCCACATTGGCTCATAACCTCTTATAGTGGGTGCCAATCGTTCTGGGGACCCATTTCATTGGATTCAGCGTCCAAAATTTACTCGAAAATAATATTTCACACGCCTGGATCGCCAAAAATCTCAAAAAATCTCATATTTTGACCACTACGCCACTCCCCCTTCCACCAATTTGGTCCGATCGGGCTGAAATGTTTCGAGAACCAACTAGAGCCAAAAACGGGTTTTTTGCCAAAATTTCAGATTTTTAAAAAATTTCTCCTACCAAAAACGGCGTGGACAGCAGACGGACATTTGCTTATTTTGACACTGAACTCTGACATGATTCCATAATTCAAGGACAAGGATATAACCAGCCAAATGGGGTCCAGGGTCATGAATAAAAGGGCCATGTTTTATTTGTATTTGTATTTTTTATTGTACATCATTTATTCGTATTTTTCTTTCAAGTAGCCATGTCATCTTGTCCTTTTTGTATTCGACGATGACCCTCGCACCATTTTCAACTACCTTCGCCCTTCAAAATCTCGCTCAAATGCCTTCTCATCGCGCGCCTGGTAAGCCCAGTAAACCCACAGGTGCCGCAATAATACCGAGTTAACGTGGATCCGTCTTTTTCCTCGCGCTCAATTTCGTAGTATTTTGCGTGATTAGGAATACAATCGCGGTATATGGGAGGTGACGCGGAAAAATAATTTGAAGCGTTGTGTAAGCTTACGTGAATTTGCAAATCTAGCGTGGATGCGGCTCTGTAATCGCAATAACTACAATATAACCGTCGAGAGTACGTAGAATCGCTGGGCTCCATCGACATTTTTCGACGTTAAGAACCAAACGGCAAAGAAAAACAATCAACATCCGTTCGCTGGAACAATTCATTTCGATTTTACATTTCCAACGCTACTTTCCTGTAATTTATGTACTCTTCACGACGTCTCTACTGTAGTTTCTCTATTGCACTCCTGACGATTTCTGAGGTTACATTTTCTCTAAGAATAATCTTGACTTAAATTCTGAAGGCATCCACACGGGGGAAAAATCAATCCGCCTTCCAAATTTTGGCTTTTTGATCGACACTTTTAATAATTTACAATTTTCGGGGACATGACGAAGTGAGTGCGTAGCTCATCAAGGCTATTTATTTCAAAAGTAATTTTAGAAGCAATCAAACTTTAAATAGTAGGTTTTCAATCAATAGTTGGGGCGTAAGCTTGTTGAATAACACAGTTCAATAAATTGAGACGAGACAGAAAGGACCCAAGCTGGGGTGGCCAGGAACGGAAATATGCCCTCGCAACACCCCTACCAAAGGTGACAAGTGGCAAATCCGACAAATGCATTCCTGCATGGCTATAAAAGAAAATTTTTAAAAAAATTGAAATTTTGGTCAGGGCTCTAGTTGGTCCTCAAAACTTTTCAGCCCGATCGGACCAAATTCGGGCGGGGTAGGGGTCAAAATGTGTATTTTGAAAAATGGGTTTTCGAGGTTTTTGGCAATTTAGGCGTGTAAGGTATCATTTCCCACGTAATATTAGACGCTGAATCCAATGAAATGGGACCCGGGCTGATTGACGCCCACTGGAAGAGGTTATGGGTCAAAACGGTTATCCATCTACCCATTTTGAATATGTGTATTAGAAATTTCTGGTACCTAGGCGTGTGGGATAGTCCCGGAACGATTGGGCCTACCGGAAGAGGTTACTGAGAAAGGCCCATTTTTTCATAGGAAGTACCTTTCATAAGCACATTGAAAATAACTGAAAAATGTTTCTGCGAAAGAATCTCATTATGTATAGTGTGCAAAATAAGCATCCTAGTTCATTTGGCATGCGGGCTCCTTAGAAAATGATTTTACCGCAGACTATACTTGAGAATTATAAAATATTGCGGAAAAATGGATGAGTGGCAGGGATAAAAACTATCAATACTTTTCTTCTAAGGGGTCGGCTGTCAACTGAAGTAAAGAAAGTTTTTTCATAAGGAGGACTGTGTCGTTGTTCGGTATTTTTGATATGATGGGTATTCGTATCGCGAGATGGGAAGAAACTCTGGGCTGAGGGGAGTGATAGTTGCGTAAAAAACCGATAGAGCTTGCGGTTACCTCCTCCCACTCGGTGCTGCTTTCGGGTGACGGGCGAGCGAACTAAAACATCACCTCTGAGACGCATTGACTCGCCGATTCATTCGAAATTAGTTTCCACTGTCAGGTGCTCGTAGGTAGCTGAGGATTCGGATAACCCACATAGTTCAAAAACACGATTATTAAGTTGATGAGTATTGTGGATGATTATGGTTCGAAGCGTACCTAAACAACAACTGTCATCAAGAAGAGAAAATTGAGGAAAGGCATCTCGTTGACAGTATTGGCCATGAATAGGAAACATTGGAGGTAAATGTTCTTCTAAAGACTACCCCCGCATGACTAGGAAAACAAAAGTTTCATGGGGCCTTCATTAAGTGAAAATTAAAGCTCTAGATATCTAGTTCGTATCACTCAATGCGCACATTCAGGTGATAATGCTCATTGAAATAAGCCATGAACATACGTGACCGACGATTTCAGGACGGTCTGAAATATGAATTTTGACAGGAGTGTGTGGCTGTGAGACTCATACCGGCCAGTTACTAGCCTAGTTGGCTTGAGCTGTGCTAGTTGAAAAGGGTTTTTAATTTATTTGACGACACCCCCAGTTGCCCGCTTTCTGCTTACATCAAGGAGGAATCAAAAGTTTGCTCAGTTTATATTGTCAAGCAGTTTCGATTTCGTGTTACTCAATTGAACGGCAACGAGGTTGTGAAGTGCTATGAAAATTGTATGCGGTGTAATAGCCGGTAGGCTAACCTACGTAAGCTCAATGGGTTCAACGTATCCAATTTTTGTTTAGAACGGAAAATGAATCTTATTGAACTCTTAAGGACTTCTCGATTGTATATTAGAACAGTCGCCTGACTGCTTGGTTCCAACTGAACTCGGTCTACCACACCTGAAACTCTATTGTTTGGATGGTGGATGAGGCTGATTGGGATGGGTGACCATGGGGATGGGCCCAGGATGTGTTTTGACCGCCTAGTGGAACATTCTCCTTGTTTGAACGACCACAGATACAACACATATGAACAGATCTTTTGAGCAGGCAGACTGCGGATTCTATACGGTGGCTGCTGCTGAAAACTTGAAGGAAACTTTGTTAAAAACCTAGAATGAGAACATAGGGAGGTGGATGCTCAGTTGAGTGGACTCTGGGAACAACTTCTCCTAGAGAAATCTTAACGAGAAAATGAGTTTCATAAATTTATTGGGAACCTATAGACGTGTGGGGTATTTGTTACTAAATTGTGAGCGCTGAATCGATTACCGCACAAATATAGTTGGTGTGCCAGTTACATACTGGCCGGAATTGAACACGCTGGAAGATGTTTTGTAATCGAGTTATTTCTGCGACTTTTTGTCGATTCATGCCCAATGTTAACTCTCAACTCCTATTTAGATGTTCTAATAGGTGTTACCACTACCCCTCTTCCAAAATTACCAACGTCTATTGCTATTATATGCGACAGAAACTCAGATTTCTCATCGCATATTATTCTTTTGGTTGGTTGTCCCTTAAATAACCAATCTACGTTTTCATGCAGAAACTCAACCTCTTCGATTCGGGTCAAAATATACTATTTCTAGTACCTAGGCGTGTGGGATATCACTATATTTTTGACGCTGAATCGATTAATATGAGTCTCCGTGCTCCTGGTCCGAGGTATAATCAACCCCTGAGAAGGAGTTTCAGCGTTTATTAATTTATTTTTTGTTATTTTCCTAGTAATTAGGGATGCTCAATAACTCACTGGGCCCGTTTACGATTTACGAGTATGCTCGCCCTGAATATGCGCCTATGATAAATAAAGGCACAATATTTTTCGTATCTATTCTATCTTCGTATATTTCTTGTTGAAGGGAGCCAATCAACCCGCCAAAATTTAAGGGATTGAATATAAAATTCAAGTCAACTAATTATTGGTACAAATTGAAAAAATTGTAATAACTAGGTATTTCAAGTATTCAGTAAGACTGGAATGCAAATTGACTAAATCTTTTAAAACATTTCCGGAAATGATATGAAAAAAATTATTTGATTTATTAATCGAATAAATTTGTTAACTTTTTGAAAAATTTAAATAAACTTATAGGCTAACACTTTTGGTATTTGTTAGGACAACATTGTCAATGACTCAGTTCCCGCTTCTCTAGTTTCAGTAAATGATGCAGATTTGAAAGGGTGGGTGATTTTGATTATTCTAGAATCGATCGAAATAATGAGCAGCCTGATACGGAGCAAAATTATTCGGGGGCTATTATAGCTTACACATTGGAACAAAAAAAAAAAAAAAAAAATCCCATTCACCAGGACGGATCCATTTCATACAAAGATAATGCACTTGTGGTGATTAAATTCTGTATCATTAGAGAGATGTATGAAAGGTGTTTGGAATCTTGAGGAAGGGAGGGGGTTAAGACACCTTTACCAGCCACCTGTAATGCTCATCCTCTACACCCATCACTGTTACACCCGAGAAACAAATCGCGATATCGAACTAGCCCCCTCAGACAGGGGTAGGCTTCACACTAGCCACGCCTTCCCGCCATCATAACAACACTTGAGTACCTCGCTGTTTTTTTCTTTTTTCCATTTCATTATTTTTTTCCTATTTAAAAAAAAAAAAAGAAAAAAAAATTCTCCGCCCCCTTTGCTTCCATACTCATTCACACATTGCCACTCCAAGAACGGCCATATTCCTTTCCAATGAATAATGTTCCCCATGCCATCTCGACGGCTTTTGTTCCTAATCACAATGCGTTCACACTTCCCCTCTTCTTCAACCCCCAACTCACACAAACACACCAATATTATGAGTGCTCCGAGTTGTTTTTTATATCACTTCCCTACGTGCCCTCGGTTCGTGCCCTGCGTTTTTCAGAGGTATATCCTGTTTTAAGTAGACAACGTGATCTTCAACACCTTGAGTATAAAGCTTTTTCTCCTTGACAGACACAAAAAAGTACGAACAACGAAATCTCACCGCACCATCTTCATTCATTTACGATTTTTCTCCCAATTCCACAATTATCATTCATTTTCTCATCATAGCGCCAGACGTCAGCTCAATAATGGTTTCAAGTTGGAACACCACCGTCCGATTCACAACTTTTGCGCACGTGAGTTCTCCGATTGATGGAATTGTAAGCAATGTTGCCTCACAAATCGAAGGGGCCAGTTGTAACGAAAATGAAGCTCACGCGCTTTTGCCATATGAATGTAACGTGACCGGTGAAGTGAAGTGTCAATATACAATCACCTTCTAATAACTTGATGGATGTTTTAATCATTCGTCAGAGTTCATCCTCAGCGGAAGTTTCCTGAAACATTTGAGATAAAAACCAGTTTTTTGCGCCAAAATACATCTTTCTAACTGTCTTTACCATTTCAGGATCTCTAAAAAAAACTCGGTTTCAACTTTCCACATGTTCTTATTACAATGTTATATAGCGGATCCCATAAATTTGAATGTGTATCTGCTAAGCTTTGCATAACGTCAAAGGGAAGTATTTAAACGCAGTAGCCATGTCACTAACTTCGTATCGTTATTGCACTTCTAATCTACTCCTCACTTTTGCTGAAATCTCGAATGGACTCCGGATTACCACATCTCATTGTGTGGAAACCTACGTAGTTGAATATCTGTTCGAAGGTTGATGTCATTCAAGCGTCGATCACATCCCCCCAAAAACGCTGCAAATTCTTTCACAGGGGTTGGTTATTCCTCGGACCAGGCAAATGGAGACTCATTTCGATTCAGCGTCAAAAGTTTAGTAAAAGATGATACCCCACACGCCTAGGTACCAGAAATCTCGAAAAAACATACTCAAAATGGGTAGATAGATACCAATTTTGACCCATAATATCTTCCAGTGGGGGCCAATCGTAATGGGACCAACTTTGTTGGATTCAGGTCCAAAATTTAGTGGAAAATGATACCCCACACGTCTAGATTACCAAAAATCTTTAAAATCCATTTTTCGAAGAACACATTTTGACCTCCACTTTGCCCAAATTTGGCCGATCGGGCTGAAACGTTTCGAGGACCGACTAATGCCGGGAACAGATCCCCGACCTAAATTTCAGATTAGAATCATGTCTACTACCAAAATCGGCGTGGTCGGTGGACGGACATTTGCTAATTTTGATCTAGACACGTTGAAACGTCCAGAATTTTTTTTTGGCAAATTGACTTTTTGCATGATAATATAGGTTGATTATTCAAGGAATAACCAACCAAAAGTGCAAAGTGAAGGGAGAAAAATTGTTGTGCATCTCCGTAGATAATAGCATGTCCGCTAAAAATATTGCTTAAAATCGTGGAAAAATTGCTTATATATACATTTTTTTTTAAATCGTATTTTTTGGTCATTGCGAAGGTTGGTAAAATTCGCATGAAACGGCTGACCCCCCAATTTCACCCCAGAGCGCAATTATTTCAGTATAGTAATTATTCATTCTGTTAGACTAACTTATTAGGGACATGAGGCCTCAAAGTAAGTACGTATGTGTTTATAATGCTCATATCCCAATAAATAGAGTGCCTTTTTTTTTTTTTTTTTTTTTTTTTTTTTTTTTTTGACCACCACAAATGAGGCGTCCAGATGTGATTAAATATTTTTATTATTAAACGTTTGTTCGATATATTTTTGCGTATATCATTTTTCAAAAAATTTGAAAGCGAAAGCAGTAATACAACAATAATTCCGCGGGACCATTTATCGCAAACAGAAGAAAGATTTGGGTAAAAACGTAGCGTTATAGTAATTTGAGGTCCGCTCATTGAATTTAAGATGCGATACAGGTGCGTTTTTCGGCAGTCAATTTTATCATGTAATCAATTTTATATTGCTTACACTAGTGATCATTATTCTTATACTTGATTAGTGCTATGTAAAGAACAAGTTGTTGACAGGCCACATACTTTTCCAGTTTCCTAATGTGCTCTTACAACTTGGACACACTAGTATTTGTAAGGGTAGCAGGGAAGAGAAAGTATATATGTGAACTATTCGATAATCACTCAGAAGCCAAAAAAATACATCGTGTTCAAGAATATTTATTTTTTTTGTTATTTTGTTAAATTTACCTACTCTTTCAAATGACCTATTACGGAACATAACTAGACGAATGTGATGTTTACCAAAATAAATTAGAAGAATATTACAGCGAGTGCCAAAGCTGGCTGAACAATGATGATGATTAATAGTTTATAAGCAATGCAATTTGGGTAAAATCGGAGAAAATCTCAACTATTTTGGCACATCACTTCGAGCTTCGTCCGGGATTAGCTCACAACTCGCCACTCGAGTCAAACACGGAGAAAAGCGGTTTGAAATGACATTTAGGGGGCAAGTGGGCACTCGGGACCCCCGGGAGAGCTTGTAAGGGTTGAAAACACTGTCAGGTTGAAAAACTGAAGGAAACAAGCTTCTCGAGAAGACTTGTGGGTGTCGGGGATGTCGAAAGTGCCCCTCAAGTGACTCGAGACCTCGAGAGTGCAAAAGTGCAATTCTTATTGTCGACGAGGAGAACACCACATAAGGTGGAGTTAACTGACCGCGATTACGTGACGTATACGAATATGAAAAATGCTGAAATTCTTTCACAGGGGTTAGTTATTCCTCGGATCAGGAGCATGGAGAGTATTAAAATCGATTCAGCGCCCATAACCTCTTTCAGTGGGCGCCAATCGTTCCGGGACCAGTTTCATTGGATTCAGCGTCCAAAATTTAGTGGAAAATGATACCCCACGTGCCTAGGTGTAGTACTCATTGAAAAACAAAACACATAAAACATCCAACATACTCATAATCACGAAACAACTATCTAGAATAATGAACCATTGCGTGATAATTTCCAGCCGTTTTGCCGGTTTCGTAAACATCTGAAGTGTTCTGATTTCACTTTTGAAGTTTATGTTCGATAAACCGGTGCTTTCTTTAGAACACAAAGGCCAAAGAATATGGACTACAAAGAAGTGAGCTTGAAAACATGAGTGTTAATTAATATCACAATTTCAACCGTAGAAAGCTCCAAAGCCCAACATGCTTTAAAAACTCTTCGACTTTCTATTTATTTTATTTTGATCAGCTATGAGAGCTTATTGTATTCATTATTTATCTAATTGAATGAGTCATTCAGATGAAATAGTTGTATAACATTCGCCAAATAATCGATGTATTATGTCGATATCAACCTATTCGATGTATCCAGTTTTGGTGTTACTTTAACCAAATATAAAGAAAACCGAAAATTATTCCGTAATGGTTTATTATTCCTTGGAGCATGATTGCGGGGAAATGTATAGAATTGAATGGAATATTGGGCCAAAGAATGGGACATCCTGAGAAGAAAGTAGCAATCTCATTGGGGAAGGATGAGGAGCTGAGAGGGGAAGCGATTAATTGATGTTAGCATTGAAAAAATCTCGGCAGTTATGAACGATGAGTTTTTACAAAAAGCCCTTGGTTCCCAAAACTACCCTCAATATGTTGCTCTGAGATTAAAAGGTGATATGATACTCTTGGAACAGGCGGGTAATTTCTAGTCTCGTAGATGGTTGTTCAAGGTGAGGTGTGAACTTTTGGCCTTAAAATTTCAACCGTACGACGCTGGAAACCAAAGGTGTGATCTATGTAGTAGTGGGGAGGTAGAAAATGCGTTTCAATTTGTAAGAAGGTGTAGTGCACTATGTAAATCGAAAAAAGTATTTGGGTTGGTCCGTTTTCGGTTAGGAGGATTATCTGAGGTTGATTAGGGGGGTGAGTATCGATCTTGTTCAATATTGTGCAGTTGCATGGGAGTTGAAAAGTAAAGTCATGATTGAATATGGCTTTAATGATTTGATTATTATTATTGTTGTTATTGACATGGTTTTGATTATTTAATAAATTTGTTATGTATATGTTGAGCAATTTATCACATAATAAATATTGAATCATGGTTTATGAAACGTTTCTCCCATGTTTGCGACTGTTATATTTTACCTCATGTTCGCCTACCACTCATTTGTTTGCGATTGTTATATTTTACATCATGTTTGCCTACCAGTCATCTGTTTTGTTGTTGAGGCGTTTATTTTTTATTTTTCTTATTTTCTAAAAGTTAAGGACGGTGAATTTATCAGACGGTCTCTGAGACCATGATTATTACATGTATTATAGTTAATGATAACAACTGTCATGGGTAAAAATAAAGCATGTTTTCTTCTTCATCTTCTTCTTTGGTAAGTTTAGAGTGTTCCGGACTCATTATAATCAATTCAGTGTCAAATATTTGGTGGAAAATGATACCCCACTTGTCTAGGTACCCGATAATCTTGGCAACGCACTTTCAAAATAGGTAGGTGGATGCCCATTATGACCCATAACCACCCCCACTGGGCACCAATCCCTTAGGGACCCGTCTCAACGGATTCAGCGTGCAAAATGTAGTGAAAAATATAATTCAACATGCCTAGTACTAGAAATTCCCGAATATCTAAATTCAAAAAATACATTTTTACCTGTACCTACTCTCATCAAATTAGGGCCAATCGGGCTAAATATTTTGAGGATCCCAGACCTAAATTTCAGATTTTCAGAAAATGATGTATAATATACATCATTCACCTATACCCCATCCACCTACACATCATATACCTAGGTACCAAAAACAACTCGGATGGCGGACAGTGGACGGCGTACGGTGGATGGCGGACGGAAATGTGAGTTTTCAATTAAGACATCATGAAATGTAGGTATATTGTCAAATTTTGGTGCCAATCGGAAAGGTTGACCTCTGGCATGATTCCACTGGTTGATTATTCAGGACTATTTACCAATTCTTTTAACTTTATACAAACAACAGGTATACTGTTACACGCATTGTTAGCCATACGATTCCCTTATCAAGGTGTAACTATCCTTGCTGAGAAACGCGTTCCTCCCTAAACCAAATATAGGTGAACCAAGATGAACTACAGCATTTTTTTTAAATTTATTGCGTTTGTTTATGGACTTGTAATAAGTCAATCGTACCCAACATCATATTTTGATAACTCTTCAGAGAGAGGCATTCAACTCAACTCGTGCGTGTATTACATGACATCAACTAACTCCGTAGAAGTAGACTTCCAAAAGAATGTCGCCCAGACATGAGCTCTCACCGTAGCTCAATTATGATTGCACATAGGGCTGACCTTTGTTCTGATAGACCTTTGTAAGTAAAAACAAACATCACAGTAAAAAAATTGCATTCATCCACCTCTTTTGCGTACTCTCATTTTCTTCTTGGAGTCTTATTTGAATGAGTGCACATTTCCAAACTGCAAAACTTCTTTTTTTTTTAGATTTTGATAATGAAATGCTGCACCCGACTACATTATTCCAACCCAAGATGGCATCATTACCCTAATGAGAGGGGGCCGTGGCTCGTCTAGCCTTATAAATGAGACGAGGTGTGAATATGTTGTGGCCTTTCGAAAGGAAAGGTGTAACAGGAGAGAAGGAGAGTTGATTGAAGTTCGCGGTCGAGTATAATTACCAAGTGATACATAAGCATTTCCGCGTTCTTCAGCGCGGGAGGGGAAGCGGTTCATTAACGACAACCGGAGCATAGCTTTTTCTCCTAGATTATCCACATCTCGCTTGAAGAAGAAATGAATATGTACCTCTTTTAAAAAGGTTTGAAGAAAAAATTGAACTCAGATATCAATTTGTAGGGGCAAAAACCGACGGAGGTACTGCAAAAACATAATTTGACAGTATTATTGACCTTAATCTTCGCCTGACCCTCCTTTGTACAAGGACATATTAAAAATATTCAGTTTCATTTCAAGATCAGACTAAACGGTATTTTCAAATGATAATGACAATATCATAAAATGACTTTTTATGAGGGCATCGGTTATCAGGAAATTTTGTACTTCCACCAGGAATGTCATTAAAATATAGCGTGTTTAGATTCTTATAAAGTTAATTATGATGGCAAAGAAGAATATCCAGTTGAAAAGGAAAGAAGAAAAACACATGCCTTACCAGGAACACCTTGAAGAATAATTCGGTGCCAACATGAGTTTTGGACGATATAAAATCCAAAGAAAATTTTAATAAGGTGAATATTGCAAGTCAAAACCATGAAAAGATACAATAGATTGAAATTTATTGACGTTCATCATTTCCGATGTGCACGGTATTCAGTTCAGAATCAGATTTATCTCCAATATTAAATGTTTGTTAGGCCATTCAACTAAATTTGGGGGAGCATCCTATTTGATGCTTTGGCAAGTGGTTTTGACTTGACGATTACAAGGCTTGACAATGACTTCTTCATTTCTAGCTCTCTACACCAAGTATGTTATAGTGAGGCGTATAGTGCATGCGGCGTGGACGGTGTACGGCGTACGGAAGACGGACATTTGCTAATTTTGATTTAGACACCTTGAAACGTCCAGAAAAATCTTTGGGCCGAATCAGAGAGATTCACTTTTTGTATAAACACTTAGGTTGATTATTCAAGGAATAACCAACCGTAAAACCTATGATATTTTGTGTGAAAAAGAGCTAAAAAGAGGGTGGGGGGACACCTCGTGGGACACCGAAAATTTGTGATAGAATAATAATATATTGATAAACAGATTGACGACTCATGTCTGATCCTGCGACTTATTCCTGGTCTTTTGCCGTCATGGATGTTACAAGCACAAAGACTCCGAGACAGTTGACATATTTGGCAGTACGTGATTAAGAGAAACTTTCGATTCGAGAAAACCGTTTCAATATCTTCATCGAAGCCTATGAAAACTAATGGTCTTGACAAATCAAAGGAAAATAAATTACGCGTTTATGTCAAATCAGCATTAGGACTTCCCTTTCCAAAAATCGAAAATGGGCTTATAGGAACAGGTAGATTGGGACCAAAATAACGATAGGGCTAAATTACGGGTGGAAATTCGATGACTGAGGAAGCTAAGCCGAATTAAATAAATCGCCCGAGCGAAGAATTAAACGGCCGAAACGAAGGAATTGAGCCTTCAAAGTGCCTCTTTAAGTTTGAATCGATGAAAGGAAAGACGGGTCTAAGTAATGGGAAGCCGGGCCTGAAATGGAAGACGCAAGCCAGCAATAGCCATTGACATAAACCTCGAATGAGGGCCTCAAAATCCTTCGGTATTTTGTGGGAGGCCGTATAGCCAGAAATCCCTTTTCCTTCTTCCTTTACCGGGTATTAGAAATTAAACTTCTTTTTTTGCCAAGTTTGGGGTTTTTGAGGGGAGCTTTTGAAATCTGGTAAGGCACCCTCTGAGGTTTTTTTCCCGTCAATACGAATCTAAGAAGAGAAGAAATGGGAGAAAGGAAGGAAAGAATGAATGGGAAGAAAACCGCTGACTGATTAATACGATAAATAGGCGTCTTTTACTTAGTTGATTCTTTGTGCAATGGAACTCCGTATGCAATAATGAATCGAAAATGTCTTCGGTCAACTTTCTTTTGCTTCAAGGCCTAATGCGAGTTTTTTTCTCATCCCAAATTTCCACGCTTCTTAGAGAATTGAGGGGGATTAGAAGGAAGAGATAATCTCCTTTCAAGGAGTATTAAAATTAGTCCTTAACTATAATTTCAGCTTGTTAAGTATTTAATATTTTATTGCTCTTAGATTAATTATGACGAACAGTTCTATTAACTGAAATACCTCATTCGTTACCGAAATTAGACGTTTGAATTTACAACTAATACAAAACATAACAATTAATGATGAAATTTATAACGAACGTAATCAAGAACAGCAAAGAGCGTGAAAATATGAAATGAAATTTGTCCACCAATCAATATCGATAAGGTGAGATTAAAAGACTTTCCCAGAAAAAAAAGGCTCAAGCATTGATTGATAATTATGTTTGGGTTGTGCAATTTTGCTGCATGAATTAGAGAATAACGAACGGAATAATTATTCTAAATCCGTCCAAATAAAAGTCTTGTGTCGTTGACGAGCGGAAGAATTTAATGAGGACCGGGAACAAATTGATTGCCTGCTTATGCGGCTCAATGGTGGAAGGAGGGAAGTATGGCTGCATTGCGAGCCAACTGCTTGAGGCGATGAAATATTTTCATCGATCGTCCCCAAAATAAATATAAGACGATATATAAATTAGCGGTGAACTGAATAACATGAAATGCGTCATAGTTAAACTGGAAAGTGAAATCGAGAAGGTTCCGTAAATATCGCTGCACAAAAATAATCTTATTAGTAATAATCAACCATATATTTTCATTTCAATCCAAAACAATCACGCACCCGAGCAATAAAAGGCACTGCACTAATGCACTTTGTACTGAGCTGAACTAAAACCGAACTATTGATGTGTGGAGAATCGATTATTAGGCTCTCACATTGAATTCGTTCTCTACTACTTTGCGATAATCACGCAAAGTGATATTTTCAACTGATTTTTGACTCTGCGTCACCATTAGGTTTCTTTCGTGTTTAATGTCATTTTTTGACCCCAATGAATCTAGCGATCCTCTCTGGATGTAAAGTAACATTCATTTCATTCGCTTGAGGCAAGAAATAATTCATAAGTCATTGGCCAATTGGACTTATTTGGCCAGCGAACATCCTACTCTGGACTGGCCGGGCTGGAGAATGACCGCTTGCAATCCGGAATTTGGGCATTTTTTCTTTCGAAAAGGTCAAGAAAAGAATCAGATTGTTGAAGTGTAACGAAGCCACGATTGATCTTCCGGGAAAAGGCAATGCAACCTCTTGGAACACAATGTCCACTCTTTTTAAATCACTGATGCAGTCAGTCCTGCTCTACGGCGTCGAGGTGTGGGGCTTGAAATACCAGGACTCACTGGAGGGGGTGCAAAATGGCTACTTGAAAAGAATACTGTGTTTAACAAGCTATATTCCTAGTTACAACCTTCGCATAAAGATAGGATTTTCTTGGATGTGTGTGGATGCCTTCCGAAGTGTGCTGAGGTTATGGACGAGACTGCTTGCCTTGGATGCCTATAGATTGCCCATGGTTGCTTTGTCTGAACTGTCTAGACTCGATGGTATCAGCCAGAACAACCCAAGCCTGGTACTCACAGCTTTGCTGCCTCCTGGAGGTTGCTGGTGTGGGCAAGTTGTGCTGGGGCTTACTTCAGTGAGCCGTTCAACGACATTATGGGGAAGTGGAGTAACCACTGGCTGTACAACAACTACAACCGCAAAAGTGAGTTCGGTGCTCGGACTGGCTACCTGGGTGCGGTTGCCAATGTAGATGCCAGATCGGATGGATTACTGATCAGTCGCACTCCTACAAGATTGATTGCACGGTGTGGAGCATGATCTGCAACAGACGGCAACTCATGCTGCTGCTCCCTATCTACAGGCCCTGCCGGAACTACCACCTGGAACTCTGATACTGTCCCTGCCTGCGACTCCCGTGAAATACTCTGAATTTGCTGAACTGCAACTTCATAAGCAAAATATTGACCATCTACCCGTACATTACTACGCGCATTGACTCTGAAGCCTTCTCACTCAATGAGTAATGAGTAATCACTTATATTATCGACAGATTATAGAGAAATCCTGTTAAATTTTCGTGCATAACTGCTGCTATCGCCAATTTCTTCTGAGTGCTCACATATTCATGATGAAGGAAGCAAATTAATTATTGTGCTGCCACTAATCTGTTATTATTTTACTATTTACACTGTTCAGAAGGATGTAGAAATTTCCCAGTGTTTTTACGTAACTCTTTTGCATTACCTTGAATAATCAAATAAAAATATTGAATTGAATTGAGTTGTTTTTGTCGCAATTAGCGTTCAGTAATGACCTTTTACCGAAAAGGTTCTTACTCCCTGGCGGTTTAATTTTTGTTTGTTATTCTCTTTCGTGTTTTGAGTTTGTTGCTGATACAAGGCCGATTTTCAAGCATCATCGTTCTCACAATTAGTATTTTGACTAATATAAACCGAGTCGTATACCAGATGAATAAAATGAGCAACTTACTATCGCTAATGGTTCACTAACTCGCTCCGGTCAACTATGTTTTATGAATATTGTAATCCGAGTTGGTATTTATACATTTACATTCCGAATTCATTGATTGGTTGTACAGTTTTTTCGCCGAGTTTCAATGCCCGAAAGGCTGAATGATGAAAAATACTTTGAAATACTACTGATAAAAATACTTTGATTCAAGCACGGCAACCTTTAGGAAGGTTGTGTTTATGTACGAAAAAGACTTGTTATCATCACCAAAATGAGCCTGAGACTATAGAAGATGAGATGGCAACGTCTTTTGTGGATTTCAGGTTGGTGTACGAATACTCGTGGGGGCGTAATCAAAGGAAAGTTTACGGATGGGTCGAGATTTTAATAAGAAGTACCCTCCGACTCTCCTTTCCACCATTTTGTCCCCTTGCGGATCCCTTAGCGGTGTAGTCGAGATGCTCCCCTCATAACTTTTGTGTTGAGCATACCTTGATCAAATTGAACTCAGTATATACTGTAGACGCTAACTTATAGATATATCTTCAGTAGATATATCTTCTATCACCGGTAAAATAATCATCTTTCTGACCGTGACAAAATTCAGTCAACGAGCGGTCTATAATTGAAGAGTTGTCATATTAATTTGAACGTACGTACTTTCTTAGCTCAATCTGTGTTTTCTCATGTTTGCAATGAAATGTCTCCTTCATATCAGAAGTGAAAAATCATGAAAAACATTCATTTTTCGTTTTTGGTAGCCAACATCATCACTGTGTACGTTCATCGGACTAATTGATGAAATATTCAAATTTGTGTAAAAAAGAAATTGTATTCCGATGACCCGAATCATTTTGCTTATTTATGGTGATTCTTCATTTGAATGGAACATTACTGAAGCTGAGCTGAGTTGGAATTCACGTGAATAAAAATGAGTTATCGCGGTACCTTTTAAATAAATATTTTGTATTGTTTGGTGCATATATTACGGGTTTTTTTTTAGCGCAATTATTGTATTTAGTGCATGCTGTTTTTTAGCGTGTGAAAATCTGCCACTCGGATGCTAAATTAATTTAATTATAACTGCGTAATGGTATTGTGATAACTCATTTATCTCGTTATTCCTAACCATCACCCTAAGTACCTACTGATTGATTTACCTTCTTCACATGAAAATAGCCTCCCGTTCCCAGTTTAGTTCATCAGAAGCCTCAGTGCGAGAAGGTTTTGATATCGACGCGGTAATGGACCACGTATCCGGGAACAGACTATGCTGTATTTTCATAGATTATGTCCTTAATGTCTGATAAATTCCAGTTATGTATAACTCCAGTTTTTCATGCCTCGCGGTGAAGTAAAATCATCATATGGGTATGGATTTACCTAAAATCCTCACCAATTAAATTAAAGTCAGAAGCGACAAAGTTTTATTACGAAATGATAATTCGGAAGGATAGCTCGCTGTCTATCCAATTTGAAAGCGCTCAACTCAATTTCTATCGAATTTAGGATCTGCATACCTAAAATTTCGGTCCCCGCAAATTGAAATTGGACAATTTACGGTTGAGCTCAATCCGCGATTACTGCGTAAGTTACTCGAGTTGAACAATTTGAAATCAGGAAAGTTAATTCTCAGTTTCACTGATTAGAATATACACTCGTCTTTGTATACAGGATCAAAGTAAAATTGAAGGCAAATGTGCTTCTAAACTTATTTGCTGTCTTCTACTTCGTCGTTACTGTATGAAATATAATTTTGTTTTGAAGAGGAACTAAAAACTTAGCGCTTTCAGAATCGCATTTTGAACGCGTCATTTCTAAGGAATTGAACGGCTCCTAAAGCCAATTTCCATAGCTTCTTCCATTTTGTGCTATTAGCAGCAGAAATGGGTTGAGCGTAAAATTTTGAATCAGGCCGATATCGACTCAGCTAAAATGCACCAAAACATTGAACGACGCCAACATAGCTCTCCGCTTAAGAAATTGGCTACATCAAGAGCCAATTTGTATTCAGTATAATTTTTATTGAAGAACTCACTTTGTTTTATATTGTCCAATATATTGGCTGTCGATATGTCAATTCAAATCATTGAATCCAATTTCATATAATTTCTCCCATTTACATTTCTACCTCCTACCACGAATGTTTTGGTGATGTTTCTAGTAAATATTCGGCTGTCTAATTGGACTCAAAGAATCGTAGGATTTGGCATAAAACATTCTCCAATTTCGCTTCAATTTGTCTGTGTGTCCATTTCCCTACATCTTATGGAATGTTACTGTGAATTTTTCTATAATTGGCGTTCCTCAATTGGTCCTGTTCTTATCATGTTTTGGTTAGGTCTCAATGTGTAAATAAACATATACTCAATTGGCTGATTCAGGGGAGAAGGTTTGGACAATCACATAACTTTATCATACTCAAAGTACGAGTAATCATGATTTTACTAGATGTATTATCTGTAATATACTGTACCGTCGGACAATTGGATAAGCTTGCATATAAAAATTACAATGGGACCAGTGGAAATTGTCATATGCTTACAGCTGTATCTTCTTCCTCAGTCAGTTATGATGAAGACGATTTAGCTTGTAATCTCTTAAATGTTCATTGATGAAGGAGATTGAGTTCAACAAGAATGAACATGAGGTCCTTTTTCATCCACACACATAAGAAATCATGTTATCTCAGATCGAGTGGCTCTTGAAATCAGGTTGAATCTTTCTCATTATCGACATTGCATTCCCCCGTTTTCTCCAGACAAACATAAAAACGACATTTATTGGGATATTATGGCAAGTTTATACTAATGGAAGTTTTGGCAGTAGTTTCTTAAGCCTTTTTACGCCATTTTAACATTAGCACACTCCGAAATGTATGATGTCAGATCTTCTTAATCCAACTTTTACAAAAATGTAGCACGAGCTAAGGAGTTCAGGAACGGTTGGGGGGGGGGGGGGGGGGGTCCCAGTGAGTCCTAAACATAAGGTAATTACGCTAATTACAGCCTACCTAACACCATTCTAATATCTTAAATTTAATCTTAAATCAAATTCAATCTTAAATTCGTATTTGTCCACTTTATAAGCCTCCCAAAAATGTATTTCCGAAGCCAGTACTTTTGAATGAGAAATATCATTTTATGATATACGATGAAACTGTTGATAATTTATTATTATGATTCGTAAAAATGTGTAATTTTAGCATTAAAACATTAAAATCGGGACATTATAGGCCATTTACGGAAACCGACGGGACGGCCAAGCAAGTGGTCTAACGTCGCGTTTTGGCATATACACACATGTGCAATGGCTTTATGTCGCTTATAGCCATCGCACATATATTTGCACATTACCTACATTTATTTATACAGCACTGATTTCATCCTGCGTTTTTCACTAGTTATTGCTTAATAAAGTTGCACTATTCAGTTGGTTTTCTCAGCATATTGAATTTCACAGGCATTTTCATCATGCTGCATGAAAAATCCGCTTGGCACCATTTCCAATGTTATAGTCTACTTTCTCTTCACATGGAAGTAACGACTCTTCTGGTCAGGTTCATGCTTCCTGTGCTTACCATGTCCATAAATAGAGTAATTGAAGCAAGCTAATTATATAGGAATGCGGTTACGATTTGGTACATGTTCTGATTCTTTTGTCAATAAATGCAAAAAACATTCTTCTACTCGTACCAGTAAGGACCATTTTTGTCTTAATACGAAGTATATTATGTAAATACCCTTCATTTTCTCCCTCCGGTTTGACAAGGAAACATCAGAATGATCCTTACGTAAAATTCATTCAACCAAGAAAGACCAGAAACAGCAGACAGGGATGGGAATGGATATTGTTGGTTTTTGGTTGGTTATTCCTTGAATAATCAACCTATGTTTTCATGATAATGGTCAACCTCTCCGATTCGGCTCAAAATTTTTTTCTGGACGTTTCATGATGTCCTGATCAAAAAAGGTCAATGTCCGTCCGCCGTCCGCCGTCCGCCGTCCGCCGTCCGCCGTACGCCGTCCGCCGTACGCCGTCCATTGTCCACGCCGTTTTTGGTAGTAGAAAATGTTCTAAAAATCTGAAATTTGGGTCAGGGGTCTGTTCCCAGCCGAGATGGGTCCTCGAAACTTTTCAGCCCGATCGGACCAAATTTGGAGGGGGTAGGGGTTTTTTGAAAAATGGATTTTCGAGATTTTGGGTGATTTAGGCGAGTGGGGTGTCATTTTCCACTAAATTTTGGACGCTGAATCCAATAAAATGGGTCCCAGAACAATTCGCACCCACAGGAAGAAGTAATGGGTCAAATTGGGTATTTATTACCCAATTTGATTATGTGTTTTCGGGATTTCTGCTACCTAGGCGTGTGGGGTATCATTTTCCACTAAATTTTGGACGCTGAATTCAATGATGTGTGTCCCAGAACGATTGGCACCCACCGGAAGAAGTTATGGGTCAAAATGGGTATGTATCCACCCATTTGGTATGTGTCAGGATTTCTGGTACCTGGGCGTGTGGGGTATCATATTCCACTAAAATTTTGGACCCTGAATCGATTGGAATGGGTCTGAGACCCGCCACACCCACTGTTTCCCCCATTCGAGGAATAACCAACCCGTGTGTAAGAATTTGCAGATTTTTTTCGAGTGTTTTCTAAATACATATAATCAAACTAATATTACTGTTCTTGTCAAGTCTTCACTTCCATTGTGCCTAAGATATATACAAATATTAATGTAACGAATGAATATTTTGCCTATAATCTCAAGTACATATCTATCAGTATATCTATCAGCTCCGGTACGGGCACCGATGATGAAGGCGATGCTTCATTGTTGCTGCAAGCCCTGCTTACCAAATTTTTTAAAAAAAAAATTGATACAGTGTAGCGTAACTCTCGTTCTATGTAATGGTTTGGTGCGTTATTTCTTGAATAAACCTGTTTCATGCTGAAAGTCAATTTCATCAAATCATGCCCGAATTTTTTTTTTCTGGGCGTTCAAGGTACCTATCGAGATTCAAAATGGAGAAATGTCGCGTCCGCCGTCGCACGCACGATTTTGGTAGTAGACAATTCTAAAAATCTGAAATTTGAGTCTGAGACGCCGTTTCCCGGCTTCAGTTGGTCATCGAATCTTCTCAACCCGATCGGACCAAAA
>CM034005.1:16291611-16305657 GCA_019603395.1 Cyrtorhinus lividipennis | reverse complement strand
GCCAGAAATCTCGAAATCCATTTTTCGGATTACACATTTTGACCCTATCCCCCCAAATTTGGTCCGATTGGACTGAAAAATTACGAGGACCGACTAAAGCCGGTTAATGGCGCCTGATCAAAATTTCATATTTTTAGAGGTTTTAGAAGATTTTTAAGTTTTCTACTACCAAAATCGATGTGGACGGCGGACGGCTATTTGCTCATTTTGGTCTAGGCACCTTGAAACCTCCATGAAAAAATTTTGGAATTTGGAATCATAGAGATTATTAATTTTCTGCATGAAAACATGGGTTGATTATTCAACGAATGACCAATTATAATTTATGAAGAGTTCGGATTTATGATTTTTTAATGTTGAAAGCCCTACATTTCCATATTCAAATATTTGGATTTTTATCAGGCTTCTTGTAGTCCATTTATTGTTCTATTTTGAAACTGTGAGTCAATTATGATTTTTATTCTTTTAAGACCAGGACCCAATTCGGACTGCCGTCTTGTCTAGTTATTGGCGCCGACTGCCACGAAGGTACCCATACAGTTCATTTCATGAGAGAAAAATAATTTGTACCAAGAAAATTACTGAAGGGAAGGCCTTGCGCACAGAGAATCCTTCGTCATTAGATGAACAGGATGCCTGAGAACATGATTAAGAAAATAACAAGTGAACCCAAGATTCTATACCTAGATCGAATCGTTAGAGCAATCTACGTATTCTATTTCAACTGAAAAGTCCAAAGGGTGACTTTCATTATAGTTGTGATAATCATGAGTGTCACATCATCAATGAGAAGTGGAATTACTGCCTGAACAAAGCAGCTATTGAAATGGATCGTGGCTCTGTAGCTATCCAAATCCTCCAATTTTTCCAAGGCCTGAAGTTATACGTATGCTTAGATGGGTGCTTGAATTGTAAAACGAGTTTGTATCAACTGGAATATGAATTGGAATAGAGTTTGTTCCGTTGGATTACCTATAATAGTACATCAGAGCTTCAAAAAAATGATCAGTCGCATCCGAAAATAGTTTTAATCCAATTAGCTTATATTCTACTCGACGAATCCCACTCTGAACATTTGTACCTATTGTTTATTTCATAATGTATGTTATACATAAATCATCACTATATACAGGATACTACATATCAGGTGTTTAGATTCATAATCAGGGTCGCCCATTAGCCACCCGGGCCAAGAAAACGCATATGTTCAGAAAATTTTGGAATTTTACTTGAAGACTGCAATCGAGTTCTCTTTATGCCTAAATCACATAATCGAAATCATTTGAAGCTGACAGGCCCCCAAGATTTTGCCCATAGGAAGTATTTTTCCACTTATAGTATTTACCGCTTCTAGTCAGTACAAAAACGAGGATCTACAAATGCCCCGCAAACATGTTCACAACGACTTATTATTTTCATTCATTTTTATCGAAGACCATCTTGCCGGTAAACATATTTAAATTGACACAAAATAACATTAAAAAATGAACGTTGCAAATTCTATTACAGGGGTTGGTTATTCCTCAGAGCAGGAGCATGGGGACTCACTCCAATCGATTCAGCGTTTAAAATTGAGTGGAAGACGACACCCCACACGCCTAAGTCGTCGAACACGGGGAAAATGGAGATAACAGTGGATATGGTGGGTTCCGCACCCTTTCCAATCGATTCAGGGTCCGAAATTTAGTGGAAAATGATACCCCACACGTACGAGAAATCTCGAAAACACATTCAAAATAGGCAGATAGATACCCATTTTGACCCATAATCTCTTCCAGTGAGCGCCAATCGTTCCGGGACCCGTCTCATTGGATTCAGCGTCCAAAATTTAGTCTAAAATGATACCCCACACACCTAGATCGCTGAAAATATTGAAAATCCATTTTTAAAAACACATTTTGACTTTGGACTCCATGCTCCTGGTCCGAGGGAAAACCAACCCCTGTGAAAGAATTGGCATCGTTTAATTGATAAAACTGTGAGGGTAGATGTCATTGTTAGATAATAATAATAATAATAAGATAATAATAATGAAAATAATTATAATAATTTTACAGCTGAGAGGAAGAGTTATGGAATTACGTACTGTTCAGATGACCTACTCCAAACATAACCTCTACAAATCTTTCAGATTGTGGAATTTTTCAATTTACTCATCCACTTTGTGTAGTCAACCATTGTTCTTATATCTAGTGGTAAGAAACTAAATAATTTTGGACCTATTGCCCACGGATTGCCCCGTTTTACGGAAAGGAATTCCTGAATCTTGTTGATCCAAGGGAGATTCGTATTCAACTCTCACGCAAATCCCTGAAAGATTTTGTGACTGTCATTCTACCCCTCAAATCCCACGCAGTAGGAACCTGGAATTTTTCAAAGAGGGTGTGAGAAGGGTTCCTCTTGCTCTTGTTGAAGAGATTTGCACAATTAGCTTCTACAGTCTAAATAGAGAGTCCATCCATGAGCTTCTACAGTCTAAATACACAGTCCATCAGCTCTTTGCTGTATCCTCCAGATCACTTGATAACGTAGGTGATGAAGGATTGCACCAATGCAGGGTAAAATAAACGGTGGCATTTTAACGGTCGTGCGGATCTCATTTCTCTGCAGGCGTGCGCTAGTTTTCTGAGCTTCACCACCAATACGTCCAAATGAATGTCCCTTTTCATTCGCTTGACCACTCATAGATATTTCTTGAATCGCATAATTATCCTGGATTTCCAGGAACTTGCAGTGGTCAGAAAGGCTGCAGACCGCTTTATGGCATCTCAACTCCTTAATTTGGGCTAGTTCTGATGACACAGACGAAAATGCCAAGAAATTCGTTTTCGATAAAATCAGTTGCATCCACATATATTGCAGGGTGCAACTCTCGATAACCAATCTCGGTGGACCTACCACCATCTCTTCTATAGCTTTGCTACGGCACACACACACTTAATATATCCAGAGCCTGAGATAGTGCCTCAGAACAGCCAGATCAAGAGTAATGTGTTACAAATTAGTGTTTGAGCAGGTTGTTGAGCTCAGAGATAGAAAGCCCCGTAACTTTAGATATAAAAGAAATATATTATACATATTTTTGGCTACTTCATATTTCCCCTCGTTTCTACCAATCCTTTCATAAGGCTTAATCCGCTTTTTTCACGGTCTCTTCCCAATTGTGGCCACATACGGTGAACAATTATTTTTATAAAAACTTGAATGATAAGAATAAATTCCATTATTGAACTAATGGACGGTCTGAGGAAATCGTTTTTTACCACACTGAGTAATTACTTTATTAGGATAAGAACGTGGACGGATGTGGCGTGGAATTTGGAAGATAATCTCTCCCTGAAGGACTCTGAGAGGCTATTAGAATTGGGATGGCTCGACGCTAGAAGAGCTGGTAAACGATCGATAAGTGTTTTACCCTCCCGACAACAAAATGAGATCGGCGTATTATTCTAGTACCCCTAATATAATAAGGGACTTGGGAGTCAACGGGGCGGCAACGAAATGAGAAATGACCACGTTAGGTTATGGACTATGCTAACGGGTAGTGAGATTAAGGATTCACTTGATAATCAGATTACACCGCTAAAGTCTTCGACGAAGGGTGAACCCCTGTATAAATGCCGAAACTGGCGAGGGAAGAAAACGCTAAACTGCCCTTCGAGGAAGATATCGAAGGAATAAAAGCCTCCACTTGTGAAGATCGATTGCGGTCGGGTCGTATAATAATTTCGATGGCCATGAAATATGTCGCTCCATTTGTCGTCGCATTGCGGTCGGTAAATTGTGATTTCCATCTCTTGTGAAGGTAAATCAGCAGATTCCTCTCTATGCGTGAAAGATAAATTAGACGACCGTGTCAAGTCAATTCTAATATTGCAATCTCTTCCATTCTGGACTATTAATTATACTCGTACAGCGAGTAAATCACGAATATATCGCTGTTGGTTTAATGCTGTTGTAGAATAATGATAAGTTTACTACCAGGTGTTTTCAGTGGGTGTCGATATTAAAGTTTTATCATCAAATCAAGAATAATATATCAATATTGATTGATTTTGAACAACTTTTTTTGAAATTCTGTCAGCTGAGAACCAAAAATAGCTTGTTGAACAAAGAAATCGCTAGGAGCTGATGCAGAGCAATCTTGTTTCCAATGTGGAACTTGATCAGCCGAATCCGATTGAAACAATGTCGAAAATACAAGAAAAACCTCGGTTGATTATCCAAGGAATAGCCAACCAAAATCAGTGCCATAGAATACAGAAGAAAAGAAGCTACTACAATATGAAAAACAAATTTCTTTATGTGCTCGACTCTGACTCAGAAGAAATGTTTAACTTCATATGCCTCCACTTCAAGCCGAAACGTGTCAACTTTGTAACATGAGTTGGCAGACCGTCGGAACTGAAGACGAAGGAGGGAAGAGCTAACGCACAGCATGTACTTTTGAAAAGATCATCTTTTTATAAATGGGAGGAAATTAAATGAAGTGGGTCAATAGATTAAGTTGAGAATAAAAGAGAAAGTGAGAAAAAAACGCTGGGAATTCATTCACAGGGGTTGGTCCTTCCATGGACCAGGCGTATGGGGACTCATTTCTTCAACATGAGGAAAATGGAAAAACAGTGGGTGTAGCGAGTCCTGGAACCATTCCAATCGATTCAGGGTCCTAAATTTTTACCCCTAACATTTACCCCGCACGCCTAGGTTACAGAAATCTCGAAAACACATTCGAAATGGGTAGATAGGTAACCATTTTGACCCATAACCTCATCGAGAGGGCGCCAATCGTTCCGAAACTGGAAGGAATTGGAAGGAATGGATTTAGCATCCAAAATTTAGTGTAAAATAATACTCCACACGCCTAGTTCGCCAAAAATCTCGAAAATCCATTTTTCGAAAAATACATTGTGACCCCTACTCCGCCCAAATTTTGTCCGATTGGGCTGATAAGTTAAAATAAGGTAAAATTACCTATTAATGATTGCCCTCAGTTTTGACATTTTCATGTCTTGACCCCAATGCATCAGCTTGCGTACAAGTCCGCAACTCAGTGGGACATTTTCATGTTTTTTGAACACAAAAGATAAATACTTGTTTTGCTTTTGTTTAGTATTCAATTTAAATTCACACCATGTAATTTAATGCATAGTAGTTTTTAAGTACTACTTTGCTAGTTTGCATTTCAATTATGAGATCTTTACATTGCAGTTTCTTTCCTTTCCAACTTAAACCCTCACTCTCCAGTTAGAAAAAATGAGAAACCACATTATGTCCCTTTTGTTGAGAGTGGAGTAGACCCTATATCAAAACCGCAATATTTATTTCAGTAATAAACTCATCAAATAACTCTTAAAATTTACCATATTTTGTACTAAAGGTGGACTCTCCTATTGAAGAGAATGTTTTTTTTTTTTAATTTGCCGCCAAAAAGCTTGTATTTTCGCGTCAAAGTGTTCTCAAATTTGCTTTTCATGTCTCAATTTCTGTGCGGGAATGCATTACTTCGGTAAATTGGAGTCAGCCCTGTTCACTCAGTCGGATTGAAATCACCAAAAACACGTAGTAGGCTCTTGAAAAAGATATTAAATCGAACATACTGATTCAACGACATTTTTTGTTATGAATGACAAGGAAGATTATAGTGGATGATTTCTTCATGGCGGGAAAAAATTAATAGATGATGGTAAGTAAAATTAGTTACTCAGACTAAATCATTTACTTATTGTAATTTGTGATTTTCTGGTTTGTTGGAAGATCTCCAATTATTAAATAAAGCTCAATCAATCAAAAATATTTTTTTTTTTTTTCTTGAATTGTTACCTTTTCTCTTTACTTTACCTGTTTTTGCTTTTGTTTTTTATTCAATGTAAATTCACGCCATGTTATTAGATTCATAGTAGCATCTTGTTTTTAGGTACAACTTTGCTAGCTTGTATTTCAATCATGAGATCTTTACATTGCAGTTTCTTTTCTTTCCAACTGAAACCCTCACTCGACAGTTAGAAAAAATGAGAAACCACGTTATGTCCCTTTTGTTAAGAGTGAAGTAGACCCTATATCAAAACCGCATTATTTATTTCAGTAATAAACTCATCAAATAACTCTTAAAATTTGCCATATTTTGTACTAAAGGTGGACTCTCCTATCGAAGAGAATGTTTTCGTTTTTTAATTTGCTGCCAAAAAGTTTGTATTTTTGCGTCAAAGTGTTCTCAAATTTGCTTTTCAAGTCTCAATTTCTGTAATCTAAGTACAAAGTATCCCAGAAACGGAGGTGGAAATGCGTTACCTTGGTAATTTAGAGGCAGCCCTGTTCACTAAGTTGGATTGAAAAGAACCGAAAACACGAAGTAGGTTCTTGAAAAAGATATTAAATCGATCATATTGATTTTACGACATTTGTTCAGTATGAATGACAAGGAACATTATAGTGGAAGATTTCCTTATGGCGGGAAAAAATTAATAGATGATGATAAGTACAATTAATTACTCAGACTAAATTATTTACTTATTGTAATTTGTGATTTTCCGGTTTGTTGGAAGATCTCCAATTATTAAATAAAGCTCAATCAATCAATCAAAAATATTTTATTGTATAAACCGTGAAGTATTACAACTTTCAATTTTTAAAAATTTGATGCTGAATCTGGGATTGCCGGTAACCTATAGAAATCAAAGGGGTTGGTTATTCCTCAGACCAGGAACATTGGGGCTCACTTCAATCGATTCAGCGACCATAATTTGGTGGAAAATGATACCCCAGAATCCAGAGACGCATTAAACGGGGTATTTTTAAGCAGTCGAAAACCTCGCACAGCTCGCGCTTTGGCGTCGTGACCATTGAATTTTACCCTCTAGGGCCTGGTTTTATTTGTAACAACATTTTGTCTACCTACTCTAGTCACGAACCTGATATCATCCGGCTTGAGGTGGAGACCCATGAAGTTTTGAAATACTTCTGACGCCTTAATTTTGAGATCGAAGCCGCTTTCCGTATCAGATTCAGGCACATTGTAAAGGATGATATTTTCCTGCTTCTCGTGTTCTAGCAGTTTTTCGACGGTTTCTTCTGTCCGTTTGTGAGCATCTTCTGCTAGTCTCGCTCCGTTTTCTAAGGCACTATTGGTTGGTTATTCCTTGAATAATCAACCTATGTTTTCATGATAATGGTCAACCTCTCCGATTCGGCTCAAAATTTTTTTCTGGACGTTTCATGATGTCCTGATCAAAAAAGGTCAATGTCCGTCCGCCGTCCGCCGTCCGCCGTCCGCCGTCCGCCGTCCATTGTCCACGCCGTTTTTGGTAGTAGAAAATGTTCTAAAAATCTGAAATTTGGGTCAGGGGTCTGTTCCCAGCCGAGATGGGTCCTCGAAACTTTTCAGCCCGATCGGACCAAATTTGGAGGGGGTAGGGGTCAAAATGTGTTTTTTGAAAAATGGATTTTCGAGATTTTGGGTGATTTAGGCGAGTGGGGTGTCATTTTCCACTAAATTTTGGACGCTGAATCCAATAAAATGGGTCCCAGAACAATTGGCACCCACTGGAAGAAGTAATGGGTCAAATTGGGTATTTATTACCCATGTGGGTGACTTCAGCCGAATAGACAAACAAAACACATCGTCATATCCTGTTGTTTATAACCAGCTGTTAAACTTAGCAACCAATTTTGAGCAGTTGCCTACAATTCTTTTTACTGTCCGAGCTTTTTATTCGTACCATTCAATTCAATTTAATACAATTATTATAGCCTTCTAAATTACCTACGTTTTCTCAATATTATATTAGTAAATTAGTGTCGTAGTGCCCCATAGATACACCCATCTTGAATACCTATGTGTTTTCGGGATTTCTGCTACCTAGGCGTGTGGGGTATCATTTTCCACTAAATTTTGGACGCTGAATCGATTGGAATGGGTCTGAGACCCGCCACACCCACTGTTTCCCTCATTCGAGGAATAACCAACCCGTGTGTAAGAATTTGCAGATTTTTTTCCTGGATTGTCGATACAATGTTGATGAGATCCTTTACGACATCTAATTCTGTAAGCTGTTCCACTTCTCAGTTGATAAAACTTCAAAAAACGGTATTCAAGATCCACCAATTTTGACGTAATATTTTTTGACTTGACACTAAACCTCTAATACTAACACTCGCCAAAAATGGTGCTACTAGCTCGAGAAAAACCACGTTTTTTACGATAAAATACAGGACCGATCCACAACACGTGTTGTCTGCTCTGTGTCCAAGGCTGAACTCCCGCGTCCAAGGCTGAACTCCTCGTTATTGTATGTTATATTACTTTTAACTATATTTGTTGGGTTAAATCAAGAGGACAATGCGAGTAGTAAACGCTTATTCCCTGTAATTTGTTGCAGGACTGATTAATATTGGATAGTGGATTTACTGGAGGCGCGGGCAGTGGCCAAGAAGAGTACGATTATGTCGCACTCTGCTCCGACGAGGATGATTCAACTGATTTACAGTAGACAGGAAAATCGCAGCAAAAGATCATGCGTCATTCGTCGTTTGCCGCCTACCATGCTGACGCCGCAGATGTTCAGGTCGCACAAGTGCTCGTTCGCCTGCGTCGCCTGCGTCACGTGGGTGCTATACTCGGATGACAAAACAAAAGGCATCAACCCCCTTGCCATACCATCAATATTCGCTTTCCAACGTAAACTTTCCAACCAGACAAACCTCGTGACGTACACGGCGCCCTGTGGCAAACGCCTCAAAACATACAACACATTTTGAATTACCTGTCAAAAACCTTACTTCCCCTCAAGCTTGATATGTTTGACTTCGACATTCAAATGAAGATATTCGACCAATTTACAGTCATTTCATTGTCATTGAAGACATATCATTCGGCGAGGAGTGTAATAGATTGTGATAGATAGAGTGTGTGTAATAGAGTAATGAGTGAGTAATAGAGTGTGATAGATTAATTACACAGGGGTAGAGAGAGGGGGGGCCACTGCAGTCTTCACTGCAGTTTCACCCCCCGCTCCTAGGCCTAGTGGCCCATGGTACTAGCCCCTGGGTGGTCACAAAGCAAGCCAGACTACAAAGGCAAATACGCATGTTGTGATATGCCCCGGACACCATTTTGGATACTTACTGCCGGGTACTACGTTGGCCTCCAACGTCGAGTAAACGCCGGGGGTGCTGGATTCGAACCAGCAGCTCGAAACTCTGACCGCAGGAGTCTCGAGCCCTAGGACCAACGCCTTAACAGGTTCGGCCCACTCGGCAACGAGGAGCGTAATGTATACCGTCAACAAATCGACCATGAACGCCCGGATTTGATGAACTACACGACTGTTCAAGGCCACAGGAGGGCGTTCACATTGATTTAGATCCAGGATTTTTAGTGTGTTGTGACGTACGGACAACTGCGTGATAGATCCAAATGTCGATGTTGGAGGCTGACAATGACAATCTCAAGCCGGTCAACGTTCGTCAAAACGACCGTGACATCACCAACACGGGATACAGTACCAGAGGTAGATCCGCACATTGTCTGGCATAGATGAATGAATTCTCAGTGCAAGTGGCAACACTGTCACTTGCATCAACCGCGTAGTGCAACACCCGACTAGGCACAAATGCAGTGTTTCAAAACGCCGAAGAAAGGGTGGGGGATTCGTTGCGTCAACGACATCCCTCAAGGGATGTTCATCAGACCTACGTCGGCCACATTATGACGGAGTCCAAAGCCGAGCCTGGCATTGTCAACGGGGACGAGTACTTTGCCGAGTTGGATCACATCGAAGTGATGGAGTCCTTCAAAGCCGATTTTGAGAAGACGCTCCGGAGATGACTGACGAGAGGATGAGACCTCCAGGAGCCAGAGCCTCAGCCACAAGGAAACTCCAGCGAGGACCGCAGGTAATCTCCTTCCTTGTACGTTATATAGCATTCGCGCATTGAGTTAGACCATTCACGAATTGAATTAGACCTTTCGAAACATGAATTAAACTTTTCGCAAAATGAATTTGAGCTTAGCCAAATCGTTAATTGTCGGAATAAAACCCTGAGATTCTCGCATTCTGACCCCACCCTTGAGTATGTTTGAGTCAAAGTAGATGAGGAAACAGGAGGCGCAAGAATCTACGTCATCTAGCAACGCAGTAACATCTCCCAACGTAACCTACAAACTTCCTGCTTCGTCCTGGGCATCTGAAATTCAGCGGGCTGCAAACTACCGACGATCTTTGAATGAAACTAACTACGGACATAACTACATCGGAACATCATTTGAGAACTCCTAAGACATTCGAACAATCACTACGCGAAATATTATTAGTATATAAATCAGCTGACAATTAGCCAATTTTGACGGCTTGGATTTGCCCTTTTCTCGTTCTCGTTCTATGGCTGCTCAAGTGTACTAGAATAAATGCTGTCTGTGCGCTTCCACATCTTATTGCAATTCGGACGGAAGAAATGATGAGGTAATCAAAATAATTTTATACCGGTATGCTAAAATCTTGACACGAATTCGTAGCAGATTATGGCCTCGATTTGGTGACGCGATCCGTAAAGGAATTGAGGCGAAAGGACGCCGAGTGAATTTGGATAAAAAGCCCCTTGGAAAGTAGAGATTTGGAAATGCAGCGAATACTGAGACTCCATCTCGCTTGATCTTGTAGTGTTGGTAGTTTAGAGGTTATTAGGTAGACTCAGATGTAATTTGTCGTGTTCGGTCGTTTGTTGAATGGAATAGGTTATAGATTTGAGGTTGAATTGGTGCCGTGGCGTCTTACGATGAGTTTGGATGCTGAGAGAACTCAATTTGAGGTTGTTCCACCTCAAATCGTCGTCTTATTAATGTTCTGGTATTCTAGTGTTCGAGCTAGGGATGTTTGGTCAGTCTTGTTAGGAACTGGTTGAAGTTCAAAGGATAAGTCCTCACGAGGAAAAATAGTCGGTGCTGAGGTAGAAGTACCTTGCCCGGCGAAATAGGTGGGTGATGTGCGAACCGGGAAGCATGGGTGAATGCAGTGGAGGCTTAGCCTTGAGTCGACACACTAGGGACGGGAGAGGCTGGGATGGAAACACCTGCTGAAGTTCGCCTTCGGCCGTAATAGGTCGTCGTATGGAGAAGCGTACTTGCGATGGGATATCGCCGGAAGTGTTGTTGTACGAAGAGAGGGGGTACGTGTAGAAATTGCCCCGGATTTGGACAGTAAAAAGCAATTGATGTCGTGCTGAGTCACGGGTGTCCATTGGGATAAAAACACCACGGAAAGGTAACCTCTCGCGAACTCAGCGCTTCCTCTGGTCATAGTGCCGAGGCGGTCCGCATTAAATAACATATACACAGGGGCAGCAGGCAACCATACTTGCTGTATATTGTTGGGGTTCATTATGCACACGCATGCCGCCAGGAATACACAATTCCTGGTCGAACAAGAGATGTTCACGGAAACTGGAGATGGAAGTTAGATTCAAAAATTCGGTTCTGGAGTCTCAGTATGGAGTCAGCTGTTTTGGAGAAATTATTGGGCCTTCTTCGGGCATTGAGCTTTTACAAAGAGTTTAGTTGATCACAAATAAAAAGGATCGCATATTGATAGATTGACTGGATAAAGCTACACCACACGTATAGTCTGGCCTCACCATTAGAAACAATATTGTATCATTCATGTTCTAATATGAATAATGTGTTCTTCCTCATGCCATGTATAGCAGCGATGTAATATGATGTGATAATACAAATGAAACAAAAATTATTGATGAGAGAAAACATATGATAAGGATCTCGGCTGGGGATGGGCTGTACCTATGGAATAGGATTTGTGTTGTGCTTGGAGTAAGTAATCGCTGTTGGGGCTGAAGGAAGGGTTGAACACAGGGAAGGAGCTCGGAAAGGGCGGATTGAGAGGCTGGAAGGCAACGGATAAAAGTATTTAACAAATATTTTGTTTGGATGTGGTGTAGCGGCTCTTCTAAGACCCGTTAGTCGTAATTTGGAGAGGGGCAAAAGGAAAAGAGGGAAAAGGCCTAATGTTACGCGGACACCAATCGTGTTGAAAAGCAAGAGAACTGTTTCAGTGGTGTTCAGTGGAATATAGGTGTAAGACGCACGGTGGGGGTTGACCTCACACAATAAGGAAATTTACTTGAATATTGGTAGACCAAAAGATAGTATCCCCGTCAAGAGAACGTATTCAAGAAAGAAATGAGCACAAAGGGGAATTTCATAAAGATGAGCACCAAAGAGGAATCTGATAAAGATTGCACAAAGGAGAATTTGATAAAGATGGACACAAAGAGGAATCTGATAAAGATTAGCACAAAGAAGAATTTAGATTGATAAAGATGGAACAACAAAGAGGAAACTGATAAAGATGAGCACCAAAGGGGAATTGATAAAGATGAGCACAAAGAAGAATCTGATAAAGATGAGCGCAAAGGGGAATTTGATAAAGAGAACACAAAGCGGAATCTGATAAAGATGAGCACGAAGGGGGAATTTGATTAAAGATTGACCAAAAGAGAGATGGACAGGTTATAAAATTTTTTTATAGAAAACTGGTTGCTGGGCGGGGTTTACACTGCGGCATAGTTGCTGGCGGGGAGCGCAACTAGGCATAGTGCTGCGGAGATGACGATTGACCAAACAGGGTTGACATTGTATCGACATTCATCTATTTCGATGTCTACAATTGTGATTGATGTGATTCGTAACGCTTAAAAAGTAACGCTTTTCGAGTTATTGTGCCGGGTCAAGACATGAAAATGTCAAAAAATAGAAGATAATAGGAAAGGAAAATACGAAATGAGATTGGAAATTCTTTTGCAGTATACGTTGATCACCAGTGGTGTTATCAATCTCTGATTTGAACCTACTATGGATATAATCAATGCTTTTTAATTGAATCATTCAAAACCCAAATTCAACTTTGCTGATTGTATTCATTGTTTAGGTATTGATATAATATATCAAGATATTATCTTCTTTTTTGTCAGGGGTACCGGCGGTACCCTTAAATCTACGCCCCTGTGTTCAATTATATCATTAGCGAAAAAGGAGTCTAAAGGGTTAAATTGTAGATTTGCCAGGCAATATTGGAAAATGCTACAACAGAAATGAAGTGGTTTCAGGTATGACTTACATACTATACTGGGTCCAGTGATTGCCTTGCTAACCCGTGTTACATTCTCTCAATCACTCCCCGTTTCCAATGACTAATACATAGGTCGACTAGTTGAATAATCATTTGACATCCACATTTAGAATGAGTTGTTATTTCTCGTAAAAGTATCGTAAATCATCTTAAATGTACGAGGAAAACGAATTTTTGTCGCGGGATTTGATAATGGCGACAACGACCATAGAAATACACAACTCAGAAAAAGTGGTTTAAACTGATGCAATCTTTTCAACAATAAACCAAGTTCATGTACTCAATCGGATAATTCTATGATTACAGAGGAGTACAACATTCTAAGGTATACTCATCTGCTTGTCACCGGAGCAGGATTGAGGAAAAGTTGTGAAAAAAATACGACGACTATTAGTTTATTATTGAAGATGATGAATTAATATTTGAATATAAATTCTCAGAATAATCGTAACATACACGAACGAAAATCTTTAGATAATTTTATGAACAATATTTCAACTAAAGTAATGAAATCACAAGAAAACAAAATGTTTTGAATTTCCTGTTGGCAGTGAATTTACGGTTTCACGGACGAATATTCTACAATATTCTTATATTATCGCAATAAAGAGCTTTAGAAGTTCCGTTCAATCCGTTATTGTCGGAGTCAGTTCGACAAATTTGCTTTGTTGTATAAGATCAAAAGCGTACGAGAAACTTTAATACTCGTTATACAAATATAAGGTTCAAACTTCTGAAGGGTACTTTTTATACTTTTTTGAACGTTAAGGTGCTGTGAGAAATGTTCTAAACAAGTTGCCCCCTTGAAATTTTAAAACCGCTTTTGCTATAGGACAACAGGTAGGACGGCGGTGGTTGACCAGTGGGTGATCAAGAGCAAAATAATGAGCATACTGAAACAAATTGA
>CM034005.1:16142499-16291511 GCA_019603395.1 Cyrtorhinus lividipennis | reverse complement strand
CAAATCACCTTCGCTCATTCGTCCATATTTGACCTTATGTTCAGGAGCAAATCTTTCATTTTTCATCGTTCTTGACCTTCACCTCGTAGTTACTGCACTGTATTGCACTACCAGCGCTACATTGAGGAGGTTGTAAGCATTTCCTCCACCTACCCTGATTTCCACATCTTAGCTGTGGACTATAACCTGTATGGAGTTGCCAGAACCTCCTGGGATCTGGAGCTTCTCCAAAATATCATCTTTTCCAAATTGTCTCTCGTATTTGAATCTTCTCAACTGCTTAATCTTCGTCAATGTAAAACTGTGGTAAGCCTTTATTAACCGCCAAGAATATTATATGTCACTCAGTCACTGATCCGCCAATACTCACGGAAGAAGACATCATCACATCTTACCGTCTCAGGTAAATATCACATCATCATTTATTTTATATATTTATTTATTACAAGAAACGGAGTCAAGCTCAATAATTACAAATAAAAGAAATCGAGGCAAAAATAATTATTACAGAAACGAGTTATGTGGTAAAGTGGGAGAAGAGAAGTCTAGTTTCTAATCGTCCAGACACAACGGAGGGGCAAGGAAATCACGGAGAGATCATATAGATCAATAATAAATAATAATTCATAATAATTCATAATTGATGATCCAATTTAATCCAGGACACTGATTGGCCCCGCGATTCGGCATTATATTTACGTTTCATATTGGTTAAAACGTGTTTTTGATGGGTTTTCTGCGATTTAGGCGTGGGATACATTTTCTATTAAATTTAGGACACTGACGCCACTGAAATGAGTCTGTGTCAAATGTGTCAAATTGAGTACCTACCTACCCATTTCAAAAGTGGGTATTTGAGGTTTTTGGGTACCTTGTAGTGTGGGGTACCATTTTCCACTAAAATGATGGATAATGAATCGATTAGGATGAGTCTGGAACGCTACCCACTCTTTGTTTTCTCCATACTCCTGCTCGAAGGAATAACCAATCGAATTGAACAGTAGGCCATCTTCATATGTGTAATTTCATCTAAATGAAGTACACATTCGTGTGTACTTTCAAGAAATTGATGTTGGTTAATGTACGTGGGATCCGAATTTAGTATGTTTGCATTAAAATAATGAGTAGGTCTAGATCTAAAGAAAATTAACGGCTGAGGTTTGGATTTTCCTCGGACCTGTTGCGTGATTCGTGGCAATGAAGACAACAAAAGACGGGCAGTTCGATTATGCGTAAAGTGAATTCAATAACCTTGATGGCTGTGTTGGTGCCGACCCGTACAATACGATCCATCCCAAGCCATCACACTGTTGTCTCATAGCAGAGAGAAGGGCGGATCGAGGAATCCTTTTCGGAAGGAAATCGCGTGGAGGCCCATTGAGACAATAATTGATTGACATAGTTATGAAGGGAAGGGGTCCTGTGCGCTTTGTGTTTCAATCGCCAATGAAAGTTGTTTGCCTCTCACTTTTTCACGAGTTGAGTTTCTCTCTCTCCCTTTTTTCTCTACCTCTCTCTATTTTTCTTTCAGCCGGCAATGGTGGATCGAATTCATGGGATGTTTCGCGAGCAAGACTCTTCCTATGCTAAAGTTCTCACCACACTTGTCTCGTAATTACATTGCGCATCTCGCAGTCGCG
The DNA here is from genome assembly GCA_019603395.1 of Cyrtorhinus lividipennis. NCBI lineage: Eukaryota > Metazoa > Arthropoda > Insecta > Hemiptera > Miridae > Cyrtorhinus > Cyrtorhinus lividipennis. The sequence continues at coordinate 16,289,871 of CM034005.1, read as the reverse complement.
AGAGTACCTTATGAATCGAAAGGCAGAAATTTATTTCATCCACTAACTAGTGAGATGTGTCTCCCATCTGGGGGTAGGCAATTGCATTAGCGTATCGAACGGAATCCTCCAGGATACCTTTCCCTGAGGCTGTCAGACAAAGATATTGCTGAGCATCGCCTTCATCATTGCATCGTAATAAAGCGCCCTCTTCAATGCCAACATTACGTGAATCGGGCTTCCCGTCGCCATGGAAAGAGTAGAAATGGAGTTCAACATCACCCCCTATTTCGAGGGATATTCGACATACATGGTGAATTTATGAGGGTTTAGGAAGGAATATAAAAACGCTGCAAATTCATTCACAGGGGTTGATTATTCCTCGCCAGGGTCATAGGGACTCACTCCAATCAATTCAGCGTCCAAAATTTAGTGGAAAATGATACCCCACTCGCCTAGATCGTCTAAAATCTCGAAAATACATTTTTAAAAAAACACATTTTGACCCCTACCCTGCTCAAATTTGGTATGATCGGGTTGAAAATTTTCGAGGACTAACTAGAGCCAGAAACGGGTCCCTGACCAAAATCGGAGCGGACGGCGTACGGCGGAGGCGGACAAACGGCCACTTGAAAATTTTTTTTTTTTTTGAAAAATGGATTTTCGAGATTTTTGACGATCTAGGAGAGTGGGGTATACTTATCTACTAAATTTTGGACGCTGAATCCAATGAAATGGGTCCCAGAAGGATTGGCACCCACTGGAAGAAGTTATGGATCAAAATGGGTATGTATGTAGCTATTTTGTATGTGTTTGAAGATTTCTGGTACCTTGGCGTGTGGGGTATCATTTTCCACTAACTTTTGGACGCTGAATTTAATGAGACGAGTCTCGAAACGATTGGTGCCCTCTGGATGAGGTTACAAGTCAAAATTGGTACCCATTTCGAATGTCTGTTTTCGAGATCTTTGGTACCTAGGCGTGTGGGGTATCATTCTCCACTAAATTTTGGACCCTGAATCGATTGGAATGGGTCCGGGACCCGCCACACCCACTGTTTCCCCCATTTTTACCATGTTGAAGAAATGAATCTCCATGCGCCAGGTCCAAGGTTCAAATAGTCTCCATGCGCCTGGTTCGAGAAATAACCAACCCGTGTGTAAGAATTTTCAGATTTTTTTTATTTTATTTTTTTTATCTAGACACCTTGAAACGCCCAGAAAAAAATGTTGCTCATTCGGAGAGGTTGACCTTTCGCATGAAAACATAGGTTGATTATTCAAGGAATAACCAATCAAAACCCACGTACTCTCCAGGTCCTAAACTCTTAGGACTTTTTGGCAACTAGTTCCTCGACCCGTATAGACCCAGTTCCAGTGTGTGGAAATCAATTCAAATGCATAACAATTCGCGAATAGCTTCCTAGAGGGTTGTTTGGTAGGTAGTTGACACCGTTATTCAGCAAGGATACGGGCCTATTTTGGGGGACGGGGGAATAAATGATTTTCTGGCATGCCTCACAGTTCCAAATAATTTCTATCTATCGGCCAGTGATCAACTTACAGCTAATCGAATCAGATCCGACACACGTGTTATGTTCCGGAACACTAGTTTTTTGTTCTAAATGCGAAATCGAAGTACATCCAATCAACTGGAGCAATGGATGGATTGAGGAGCAAAACCAAAATATCATTTCTGGGGATAAAGGCTGCTTTTCGCTGCTTAGCCGACCGTGCCTAACATAATGGTAGTAACCAGATGTTACGTATTCACATGTTCATCGTAATGAATCGCTGTTCAGGTCGGGGATTGCGTTGTTTTCGTAGTCGTATACTTGCTCTCGTTAGTTCGGACCTCTGTATGTTTACGGTCCGATTCGATTTGGAGTTTGAAATCGAGAGGATCAGAAAGAGAAAACAGGCAAAATCTTTTTTGATTACACAGTGCGTGTTATACCGATTGCATGTTGTAAAAATGGCGTACGATAGTTGAAATTAACTAATGTTCACTATTCACATAATTGAGATCTTTGTTTGAGAACCAATTAGAGCCAGAAATGGGCCCCTGACCCGAATTTTTCGTTATAGGTTTTTAGAAAATTGTCTACTAACAAAATCGGCGTGGACGGCGTTGATTGACTTTTTGCATGAATACATAGGTTGATTATTCAGGGAATAACCAATCAAATCGCTGTAAATTCATTCACAGGGGTTGTTTATCGGACCAGGAGCATGGGGGCTCATTCCAATCGATTCAGCGTCCAAAATTTAATGGAAAATGATACCCTACACACCAAAATCTCGAAAATCCATTTTTCGAAAAACACGAATTTTGACAGAGTTGGTGGGTTTGAACATGAACTTCAGAGTATGTTGATCCCTTAATCAAAATGTCTGTCCACCTAATACATCGGTACTGGATAACATTTCACTCCGCTTCTGCGCGATAAAGGATTTTCGTTAGAGAGTTTCGGGATGTCGAAGACAATGCAATGAAGCATGCTGGAAAACGGTAGTTCGGAGATTTGAGGCTTTAAATACTTGATTCACTCGTATCGAAATAACGTATCGTAAAGGCCAGCCACGCATCACTTTTAGATACCGAGGGACTCCTTACAAGAAGGCGAATCAAACAGAGAAGAATCCTAACTATTATTGAGCCCTCAGCCTCTTGCTCACTTAATAAACTCATTGCGTCTGTCACAATAATTGTTTTTCGTCTTCCTTCCTAGATCTTTTTATGTAAGCTAAGTGAAATATTGAACGCATTGTACCGTACAACGGAACTGAATTACCCTACCCTTATCATGGCTCTATTATTTTGCAGTACGGATATAATTAGTCACCTTTGGCATGCTGGATTTTACCTTCAACCTCTTGTCTCGGGTCTAGGTCAACACAACGTACTTAGTGCTTTCTCTTCGCCGAACTGGGCATACGACGGTGTTCATTGCGTAAATAAAATTAGTTGGGAGAAACTCCAAAGATATCGTGATGACGTTGATTACAGCTCAGGCGACTGTCAATCATCTTCTGAACTGATAGGTTTTGAACTTCCTAACTCCTTGTCCTCCATGGTTGTGGGTGTGTATATGGCGATTACCATTCCTGGACATGATCTAGAACAAACGTTTTTTGCGTGACCGTGTCTTTTTCTATGAGGTTTTCTCGTTTTATAGTGATTTTTGTAATTGAATATAACAATCATCATGATCTACAGGTGTTTAGATGCAAGATTGGCAGTGTATCTATCTCCCAGTCGCAGTACGGTTTTGTTAGCGCAAATTCATTCTAGCTTCATACGCGACATAGTGCTTACTGTATGCGGTATCCTAGTTTGGACGAACTGACAGTATTGCTTTTTAAACAGGCTCAATTCATCTTCGGCATTTATCAGTTAGAGTGGATTGCCGAGTAGAGGACATGCAGCGCAACTTTTCCTCAATCTTTCTGATACGACCATAAATGATGAAAGCACCATACGCTGCCAAGGGGTTCCTAGAAACAATGCCTATCTGACTTATGTGATGCCAATAAGGATGGAGAACCCATCATATATTCAATCTCTTTTCACCTAGCGTTTTATGCCTTAAAGGGTTCAGTAATGGACAGCCAAGAAAAATATAAGCCTCTTACCAACTAATATGGCAGCCAGAGGCCAACCAACCAACCAAATAACATGCGCAGGTCAGTGGTCTGAGCATGCAGTCCATACTGCTGTCTCCCCAACCAGGGCAGGGGGATTGGGGTTGATGGGCTTCTATCCACAGCACTGGACTCCCATCCAAAACACACTGGGACAGAAGGTTCAATCAACGTTATTAATCCCACCCAATCCCATGTTTGTACCTATCCAGGTGGTAGTCCACTGTAATTAACGCATATATGTCGCCGCCAAAATGTCTGTGTCGTACTGCATTTTTCCGTTGCATTATACACAGATTACCTGTGAGACTGATCTGCTTTTGTAGGAATTTTGTCTCTTTGTACCTACTCACTGACTTGTTCCCAATTAGGATCCAAGAAAGAGGATACATACAGAGTGGAGTGGAGAGCAAAGAAGGGAGAGCAAGGAAGGAAGAGCAAAGAGCTAAGATAGAAATCAAGCACTAGCCGAGGAAGGCAGATGAATAAACTGGAGCGTGGTCCGAAGGTTAGTCATTCAGCCGTTCTTCCTCTACGGGTAGAGTGAACTTGAGCTCTTATCTTATAAGTCTTTTATGTGTTATTTTCCTATTTTTCCTGTTGGAAATGCATTACAATGGTTGTAGATGTGTTGATTGGTGAGGTTCTGAAAAAGAAGTTGTTGTGGGATCAAAGAGACCTCACTTACCACAACCGTTTTATTTTAGACAAGATGTGGGGATGAGGTGGCCACTAAAATAGAGTCGAGATGAAATCTCGAAAACACGCATTTGAAATAGCTGGATTGATACCAATTGTGACCCAAAACGTCTTCCGGTGGGTGTCAATCGTTTTGGGGCACGTCCCATTGGATTCAGGGTCCAAAATTTAGTGGAATATGATACCCCACACGCCTAGGCACCAGAAATCCTGACACATTCGAAATGGGTAAATAGGTACCCATTTTGACCCATAACCTCATCCAGAGGGCGCCAATCGTTCCGGGACCCATTTCATTGGATTCAACGTCCAAAATTTACTGGAATGATACCCCACACGCCTAGGTACTAGAAATCTAGAAAACACACATTCGAAATGGGTAAACAGGTACCCATTTTGACCAAAAAACTCATCCAGAGGGCGTTAATCGTTTTGGGATCCATTTCATTGTAATCAACGTCCATAATTTAGCGGAAAATGATACCCCACACGCCTAGGTACTAGAAATCTTGAAAACACATATACAAAATGGGTAGATAGACACTCAATTCGACCCATAACTTCTTTCGGTGGGTGCCAATCGTTCTGGCACCCATTTCATTGGATTCAGCGTCCACAATTTAGTGAGAAATTATACCCCACACACCTAGATCGCCAAAAATCTGGATAATCCATTTTTCGATAATTTTCCGATAATAATCCATTCCATAACACAGATAAACATTGGTTCGCTAACGGAAAATACGGACTACCGAGATTTACTTGAGAACAATCGGCAACATAATTATTAACTATGTACCTACTGGAAAAGCGAAGACGACGCGAAGTAACATGGCTGAGAACGAAGTATGCATTGTTCATGATACATAAAGAAGGGATTAGTGTTCCATCAATGTATCTTTTTACCATTCGATCTTTGACGCTGAATCCATTGTGATGGATCCCAGACCAATTAATGGCCTGATGAGTTATGAGGACTAACTAAAACCGAAAAGAGGCCACTGACCAGAATTTCAGATTTGAATAAAATTTTCTACTACCAAAAACGGTGTTGATGGAGTACGGACATTTTTTTAATTTTTTTATCGAGACATCATGAAACGTGTACTATAACCTGAAATTCAGGGGTCCATTTCCGGTTTTAGTTGGTCCTCGAAAATTTTCAGCGGACCAAATTTGGGTAGGGTAGGGGTCAAAATGTGTTATTCGAAAAATGGATTTTCGAGATTTCTGGTACTAAGCCGTGTGGGGTATCATTTTCCACTAAATTTTGGAAGAATATATGTGTAAGACTTTACAGAGTTTTTAAATTGGTGGGGGCTTACTTTGAAAACCGCTAAGACTCGAGGGATGAATTTTCAATAATAATCCAATTTGCAGCGTTTTTACGATTTCAACTCCTGATGCATGGATAATTGTCGCCATATCATCGCATATTGCTGGTAACTCTGTAATTTCCTCCCCATAGTGATAAGGCGTCCTGAAATCGGGGTTTCAAAAGACGGGGTTCTTGATTGCCTTTCACGTTCAAGATCTGCTTGAGAATGAAAGACCCAACAGCGGCTCCACGTACCGCTTCTTCTTTATCATGCGCCTTAGGTATTTATTTAAATTATTACTCTTTAAAAAAAATTAAAGTTTTGCATCTTCCGTCTATGTTGTCTGGGCGAAAACACCAAGGAAAGTTCTATAGGCTCATTATTCCATTTTTATGAACAGGAATCAGACGCCAAGAGGACATTTTTCAGGTTGATACCTACCTACCAGGACAAAGAACCATTTTGAACTTACGGTCCCACATGATTGTCCTTCCCTATGACTCCCTAGAACTCTTGACCCATTATCGTCCCGTGACGAACGTGTTTTCTCGACATCCTGACTTCTTTCCAAGTAGGTAAGTAAGTACTAAGTCGATTTTCGAGATAGCTACCATGAGGTAGAATGTTCGACGCCACGTCATTTCCCGAAGGACGTGTTTGGAGGTAATGCACAAAAGTCACTGCGATTTCTCAAGATTGCCGTATGAATTTTGTAAAAGACGGAACCACGTTATAAGCGATTGGCCTCGATTGGCTTGAATACTAAGCCTGATCATTTCGGCATCTGACCATTGTTCCACCATGCACCACAATGTTATTGATGATCTGTATATCATCCTATAGGGATTTGGAGACTGGTTGGCAATATGTGCCCTGATGATGTCAGGCCTGGCCTGGCGAACTGTTGGATTAAAGGATGTGATGCAGATGAAACTGCGACCTTAAAAAAACCCTAACCACCATTCTCGAATTCTCGCTCCCACACTCGAGGGACATTTCAAATGACGAGAAGTTATTGTAGAGAAGTTATTGAGAAGTTATAATATGCACCTGAAGAAGACCAGTTTGTTGTATCACAAATAAGATAACGAATGGTTGATGGTCTTACACTCTGAGGTCAGACGATGATGAATATGGCTCACGGATTCATATAATTATAATTTTTTAGCTTTCTTAACCTCTATGTATTTACCAGAGAATAGAATAACAGTGTGGTGAAACCCATCTAGTTATTTCACTTTCGTAAAGGGATCGATGAGGAGCAACAGCAATATATCATGTTAATAATTTGGAGTTTTAAAATACTGTCAGTTCATCAAAACCAGGATACCACCAGGATCTGATATTCTTTTTAGATACGCTTCAGTGTGTAGACTTTGAAAACAAAATTTCATTCCGTTGTCCGGGCCAAAACAGGCTTTCAAAATACTCCAAAAAATGTGAAATTGTTCATTTAGACTCCGATTGGGTTTTGGTGGTACCTAACTTATTCTCAGCCCCGCGAGATCCACCTAGAATAATAAATCAATGTGAATAATTTGCAATGTTTTTGTCCTTGAGATGCATGTAGGAACCCTTTAATGAACTGATAGTCAATTAACCTTTAGGTGAACCCGGGATGAAACCGAATTCTGCTAGCGGGAATGCCATTTATTTTAATATTGAAGGCCTCTCATACAAGCGTCGTATGATAATTGATGCAAAACCGATCGATCGACCCACCCTTGGGGCAGATTTATAAGGAAAATCCACGAGGGCGCGATCGTTCAAGTCTTGAGGGCATAGAGGGCGGAAGCCGAACCTTTTGTTATCAGAAAACAAGGTAACAAATAAGAATTCACTCTCCCCGGTTTGACCCCTTCAAGTCATCTAAATTTTAGGTACACCAGTTTTGATGGTTCATTCGTAAGTGTGGTTCTTCAAAATTAAGATAAGGCTAAGCCTGAGGAAAACTAATTGGTGGATCATATTTTACCACTTGGAAATGCAATCAGTAATCATTTTATATTAGCAAAGGAGCTCCTAATTATTTTTTTCCATTTCAAATCAAACCTCGCATTAAACTTCTTAGTACCTCGGGGAATTGGTTATATCTTAATATAGGAAACCCCGCCTCTGGTGCCAACATTTTGTTCTCATGATATTATATGTAGTGTTTCTCCTATTCAAAATGAATCCTTGTTCCAGGAGATGATATCTGCACGGTCAGGATCCTTTAATCAAATCAGCACTTTTTTCAACTTACTGGCCAGAGGAGGCGGATGAAACTGCAGCTCAGATAATATTTGAATGTCCAGCAGCCACACAATACAGATTCAACCACTTCAGGGCACAAAACCAAAGGAGGATAATCCCTCAACAGAAGCTCAATAGCTAACTGAAAACCCGCTCCGAGAGATTAGGTTTCTTGGTTGGCTGAACCCTCATGAGAGCCAACAGACTTCCGCTGCTTTGGGATCCTCTAATCCCTTTCTCAGAGGGTCCACAACCATCCCCTATATATCCACCCTGGGACATCAATGGTTGATGATCAAAATTCATTGGAAATCTAGCGATTGACAGGACGTTTGTGTTACACAGTAAATTAATTCACGTTCAATACCTAATCCCCATTTTACAACAAACTTTAACCAGAAACCTCCAATTTATTTCAGAGGGGTGTGGCAAATAGTTGGGTTCCCCCTCCCAGTCTCCTGACGTTGTATCGAGCGTCATACTGCAACCTCCCGCGTTATTGAACTTTTTTAGCCCCTTAGTGAGGAATCCAATATTTGGAAATTGCGAGAAAATGGCTGGGGACCCCCTCCTAATCAGTTCAGGACTCAAAGAGACGAATCTTAGATTTTTAGGGCGTATTTCCAAACTTCAACTGCCATAACGCTTAAAATAATATTTTTGTTTTGGTCTCAAAAACTCCTTTTTGAAAAAACGGCTATTCGTTGACAAGCCTAATTAATCTACAACAAGGGGTTCAAATTTTCAAAAAAATGTTCAAAATAATCGCTAAAAAAAAATTGTTTTCTATTTTATTGAGCCTGCGTCGGTTTAGAACACCCTCAGAACGCTATAATTCATCTGTACTTGAAAAAAAATATGATTTTTAAGGTTTAAATGTTCAAAAATACACATAAAAATTGATACAGTCACCGTTAGTACCAGTGGTCCAGTGGCAGTGGTGGTGATATAACCTATGTTTTTAGGTAATTAAACAATTCAAAGCACTCCCAAAAGGCTCAATAGTACAAAAAATACTAAAACAATTAATTTCCGTGTCATGAAATTATCAAATATCAATAAATTATCAATACTTGGACGGGGAACGGGTCTTCGTGATTCTCGGTCAGGGAAGGAGAGGGGATAACTTTCGCTTACACCACACCCGACAGTCAGAACGTGAGTAGGCGGCTTAACTTCTCTGGACGGCACAGAAGGCATGATCCAAATCATTTATACGATAGAGCGATTGTACATCTTCCCACTTGTGGATGGTACACCTCATAGGCACCTAGGATCTCTTCGACTCGCTACCTTGGCCTCGTATCTGGATCACCTTCACTTCTCTCACCAATCTCGGCGAATGACAACGCTTGAGCGATTTGCATGGCACTTGGCGATTTTACCGGTTCTCATAGAGTTATTCCAAGATTCAAGATGATTTACAACAACGATTTATTCAACTATATTGGAAGAACTCGGAGTGAGAGAGATATTGATTGATTGAGTGCATTTATTTAGCGACCAGCATTTTTTGACCCCCACCCTCCCTGGATCATGATTATAAATAAATTAAATTAAACTAATAAACAGACTTAAACTCAAATAAAAAATGCATTAAAAAAAAAAAACGCTGCCCAGTGGTATAATATTAGGAAAACAATGTCATACCCACCTTAATTTGGAATACATTGTTCACGAAATTTGTTCACTCCTCTAAAAATGTCTTTAAAGGTTCGCCCAATCAGTTTTAAGCTCCTAATTAAAAAATCTCTAAACTTGTTGAATATCTTTGTCCCCTGCGCGTCGAAAGAGCGATCAAAAATGTTTGTATGGTGCACAGGAATCGGTAACATTTTCTCCTTATTTCTGGTGCTCTTTTCATGGATGTTGGACATGAAACTAAGATTTTTTACAACGTATTGTGGCCTCTTAAATTTAAGGACCTTGAAAACCATGGAAGCTGTTTGTATTTTTTTTAATTGTCATATTTTTAGCAACCCGAGTCTTTTGTTAGCAGGAGGCCAGCTCAACATCCTGGATCCAACGTTTCCGAGGTCGTCCTCTCCTCCTGATGTCATACGTCATACTCGTATATAGTTTCAAGCAGAGTCTTTTTTGGCATTCGTAGCTCGCTTATTCGTGCTACGTGTCCCAACCATTCAATTCTTCTGGCTGGTATAAAGCAGACAAGCTCGCAGGATCCATTTTAGCTCACACAACTCGCTATACTGTCGTACTCTCCATTATCTCCCGTCCGTCACAGGTCTGTAAATTTTCCGACGAGTCTCTCTCTCGAAAACGCACAAAGTATTTATTGTGGAGGTCCAAAGGGTCCATGTTGCTGCTGACTGTGTCACGACTGGCCTTATTAAAGTCTTCTACAATGTTATTTTTGATGCTCGTGACAGCAGCGATGACCGGAAGAGGTTTAGATTTGCTAAGTAGGCTCGGTTACCTGCCATAATCCGCTTTTTTACTTCTGCTGATACCTACATCAATTTGGAAAAAAACCTAAATTTTGGACGCTGAATCCAATGAAACGGGTCCCGGGACGGTTGGTGCCCACTGGAAGAGGTTATGGGTCAAAATGGGTATCTATCTACCCATTTCGAATGAGTGATTTCGAGGTTTCTGGTACCTAGGCGTGTGGGGTTTTCTTTTCCATAAATTAAAATGAATCACCTGAGTTCTAAGTGGGCACTACAAAGACCTTACTACAATTTATTTGGATGGTCATTCCATTCGCAATGAATGAAACTGAGTAGGTCACTAGAATATCTTCAAACCAGGTGGGTTATTGCCACTGCTGTTCGAAAACATTCAGCAACTAATAGCTCAGTCTGCAATAATGCAATATAAACAGATTGCTGGAAGGTGGTCATAAAATTACTGTCTAAACTAAGGAGCCATTTGGTTCTCATTGACCCTCTCTGATCTCATGTCTCATCTTATAGGTCACTTGACTCACATTATGCAAGGATGAAGACCCGAGCGCCGTTTTTATCGAAGCCATCCTCGGAGGGAATTTCGAACGGCTTCTTCGTGCTCGACATTCAAGGAAAAAAAGGACGTTGATTCCGAAATCTTTACTAACGCCTCAGCTGCGTCAGGATTCGACAACTTCTTGATCAAATGCGCATCTTCGAAAAGCCAGTCCGTGGGCTCGACCACATTAATCTTCCCAACTTTTCAGAGCCACGAGTTTATGGACCCGTCGAACGGGCGCGGAAGCCTCAAGACAGTCGAGTTACGAAATGCATTCAGAACAAGACGATTTATGGCTCCAGTCACTCTGATGATGTGGTAGATATATTTTTGTTCAGTTAGTTTTCAGAGAAGCAGATACCTCTTCAAATTGTTCAACTACGTGTTCACCTGTGCAGTTTTGTGGGTATGTCTCATCCGTAAAATTCTATTTGTCCAAATTTAGCGCGTGCTTCATTCATCGTGAAACTTCCCAATAGTGGGAGCATCCGACAAGCTCGATACGGCTCCGTGAACATCCTACTGAAGAGGCCGACGGATGAGAGAAAAAACCAACTTACTACGAGTGACCCCGTTACCCTCGAGCTGCTTGAATACATGAAAAGGTCACGATAGATGCTGCCGTTAAAGTGAAGAATATTTTTTCACTCAACATTAACCAACATTCCCTCAAGGAACTAGGTTGGTACCTACATAGGTTTACTGCTTGGAAGTGACTGTGAAGTTCACGAATGACAGAAAAATGAGGTTTTCACTAGCGCAAAATCCCTTCGACTGTGGATCCCGAGGATTGCTGCCCTCAACTTTAACGCATTGTGACTTATGGTGGTCAACAGGTCAACCTCACTGGTTGAGCCTTCCCCAAGAATCCTGGCCCTCTGGTCCGAACGAGATCCTCAATGAAATTCCCGATGTAGCAGTGTCCACATCAACTCTTGTGGCTGTGGACCAACAGGACTTCTTCACTGGGAAAATTACTCGGCTTTCGTCCTTTTCGGAGTCGATCAGAGCCATAGCTCGGGTAAGAAGATTTTTGCAGAATTACCGACGCGCCAAGGGAAAGCATAGAAAGATTGGAGGCCCAACATTGTCTGAATTAAATGAAGCACGGAAAGCCTGCATTCAAGCTGTACAATGTCATTATTATTTCAAGGGTAATCTCAAGAATGGGGAAAGAACAATTTACAAGACTTCAACCCTTCATGGATTACCTAATCTCTAATCTAACTCTGGATCACGTATTCCTTATTTACCTCCTACGGATTGCCATTTTACCATTTTGGTGGTGACTATTTTCAAAAATTATGATTACATCCTGGGCTCAGCACTCTACAGGCGGTCATACAAACAAAATGCTGGGTGCCAGCACTTAATCGTCTAGTAGCGTTTACTACTCTTCTGCCTCAAATGCTAAAAACCCAGGGCCAAGACATCCACGCCTATCATAGGCATACTTCCCCCCTGTAGCCTTCAAAGTGGGCGGGCCATTTCCTTAGCATCGCCATGGTCATACAAGTCCACCTGGGCAGCAACGGAGTCATTCATATGGCCACCATCCAGGCAGCATTGTAAGCCCCCAGGCTTGCTGTTATGTTAATTTCATGTGTCTTGTATTAATTGTATTTTATGCTCCACATGTTGTCTAATTTACTTTGTCGAATTACTTTGTCTTGTACCAATTCTAGCCCAGGTTGAGGCATATTTTCCTTTGCAACGAGTCCTTGTTTTCAATTATAATTCAGTTTGTATCAATGTATTTTATGTTCATCCTTGGTATCCCTAGTTGCTCAGTCGTAAGTCTTGAACTTACATCCTGTATCCTCTCGCTAGTTCCCTTTCAAATTCTCCGAAGAAACCCGAATTAAATCATAGTAAATTCATAACAGATTTTAATTCGAGAGAGGCTTACAGCATCATCCATGTTTTCTTCCTATGCTGACCAAATTTTTGTTATTTAGATATGCGGTGTGTTGACGCTATCTTGAGTTTCGTTGTTTAATGATTAGGTATTTGAAAGTCGTGACGATACGGTGTCCCCTGCCCTCTCAAGCCTCTTGTACCAGCATGAAACTGCGGATGCCTCATGTCCACACTCAACAAGAGCATGCCTTTGTACTCGCCAGTAACGTGACAGCCTTCACCCGATCCAGCCAACTGGTTGTGTGGGCCCCGATTAGAGATATTGAAAAATTGGAATATTGAAGGCGATCCCCATCAACAGTTGCCGACTTTCGGCAGCCAACTATCCTGGTTAAATCTCCGAGAAACCTGGACGTTCGCCGTGCTGCTCCCAGGACACATCGCCCCCAGAGGAGACGGCATGGCCGTTTTCAAGGTCGGATTTCCCCATTGCTTCCACCTCCCGTGCTGCGAATATATTTTAATTTGGTTTTTATTTTTGACAATGGATTATCTTGATTTCAAGCACTTGGTCATCTGCAGAAACAACGATTTACATCCCGCCCAAAAAATGTTAAAAAATGGAGTTGGTTCACACTTCCGCAACCAGCTTTCCCAAAGTTTAATATTAAAGCTCCATTAGGACTAACTTACCAATAAGCTGATAAGGACTACATAGTAGGTAAATTCAGGAAGTAGAATATATTATTATTTCCTATGATAGAAAAACATGGTTAACACGCAAGCGATACAATAATAAATGAATTCTGTTTGGAACCAAGTCAACTACTAAGGGTGTGAATTAAAGGGAATAACAACGCAAAAACACACATGGAACTCGGACCCATGAGTAACATTAAGTCTTTTTTTTTCAATAGAGGTATCGTGCAGGTAATCCAAGGTGAACCAGGTCCCTGAGGAAGAGCCGCGATTTCCTTAAGAGGAAAAATTAGTTCCGGATGTCGTTACGGTTAGATTTGATATGACGAGACACTATCACAAAGAAGGTGTAATCTTCCATCGATTTCTAGCTTCGTACCAAGGATGTTGTCATAATGGGCTTGTTTTTCAGTTCAGAGAGAAGTGGCTGATGCGGTAGAAGTAGCGATCGATGACTTGGGAGCTTAATAGTCGTCGGATAGTAAGTTGAACAGCAATGTAGCTAACAACATCCTTGACAAGAACTGTGATAAAGTGAAGAACCACGTTTGCCAAAATTTCTAGCCGATCAAAATTCGTACTGAAATCAAGGCGATGGATCTATCCGCAACTGAGCTGTTACATGACAATTATCGCCCAGTCACCTTTGCATTGAAATATTATATCAGCAGGAGAGTGGGCAGGTGAATTACGCCTTTACAGGCATCTACAAAAAAATCTATTTGCTCAAGATTGACTCGATTAATTAAAGAAGCGTATTTAAACGGATCATTTGTCCAATGATAAAAATCGTAATGTCTCCAAGGTCAATATTTCTTTGAAAGTAATTTTTGTTTTCCTTCGAAGAAGATTTTTTCAAACCAGTTTCAACATGTTATCACAGAAGGCATCCGCGCAAGATTGGTTTCATACCAACGCGTTTTACAAGATCTACGGTGGATAACTTGAATGGGATGATCAAGCTCCGAGCAAAAGGTTACAAGTTACACAAACCTGTTTTTTTTTCTGAGTTATAACGAAACCACACACGGCTCAGGAATGGTTCATGTAAATTTATTGGATAAAGCTGTAATACGTCAAGTGTATTTAGAAGGTTCTTTAGTATTTTATCAACATTGTGGTAGCATTTTGGCAGTAGAGACACCACTAACCGAATAGCAATGTTACAGGGTAACTATACTATGTACAGTAATTATAACTGAGTTAGCCAGTATTCAGGGTTGGAAAAACTTTTTCTTATTGAATTTTGTTACATTTTTCATTGTAAGACCAAAGTTGTTGAGGAACTATGTTATTTTCGTCTGCTAATTACGTTTTTCATGACGCTACGTTGGTAGCTCTGACCTCTTCTTGTTATCAGTCACCTGTCAATCACCAGTCACCTGTCACCTATCAATTATTAAAATTATTTCGCTGTTGCTTTCTTTCGTTTATTTTAATAATTAAACAAGGTCTATTTGTTCGGACCTTGTGGTTTAGTTTGATAATATGGATTCCTAACAACCAAAACTTCAATTAAGGTTTCTTTAGGCTGTTCATAACTGTTTTGGCCAATGACTTAAACACGGGAAAATCGCACATCAAGGACTATGGCAGATGGATGCAGCATCCTCAGCCAGTCCTGATGTTCACCAGAAGCACAATTATGGTATATTTGTCAGGATCACTCAGCCTCCTCTTGGCCTAAGACAGCCAAGGGTAAAAGGCGATGTTGGACTATGACCTAATCTCTTTCTTTAGTCTGCGATGAACTAATCCCGTATTAAGCGACCCATTTGCCAGAGTTTGGTCATTTTTCTCGTTTTTTAAGGCCCAATTTGACAAATTAGACCATCAGCTCTATGGATATTTTCAAAAATTGCTTACAATCCCTTCAAAATCCCATCAAACCCCATCGGCTTCAAG
Source organism: Cyrtorhinus lividipennis (assembly GCA_019603395.1). Lineage (NCBI taxonomy): Eukaryota > Metazoa > Arthropoda > Insecta > Hemiptera > Miridae > Cyrtorhinus > Cyrtorhinus lividipennis. The sequence continues at coordinate 16,274,564 of CM034005.1, read as the reverse complement.
GTTACCAAGACCCTACTTTTGCTTCGTTGGGAGGGAGGGGGGAGTTTTTTTTTTTTTTTTTTTTACAACGATTTTACATCAACCTCTCTATTTCTCATGCGATTCATCATCACTACATATAATTACATCCTGGAAGGCTCTTAGGCAGAGATAATCGAATTCCTATGGGACAGACGCCAGAGTTCATGAGACCTTTCACTGCAGCCAGTTCACTGACGTCGAACCGAAACTGCTTCCTAGTCACCTCCGAACCCAATAACCCTGTGTTTGGTGCGAGCTGACAGCGTACAAATAGGACGCAAAGTATCCTAGATATACTTAATTTAACTGTGTTATACAGTTTCTGTGATCCTAATATATTTTACTCATAGGAATGAGGATTGTAATACATAGAAACAAGTCGCTGTTAATGGTGCTCCAATGGCCTTTCAGTAATTTCTAGAAGGGATATGTTTTCATATACTCACAACGGCTCACTCGATACATATAACGAGAAAAAATTGCACATGAAGATGTACCTAGCAAGTGTTAGAGCATCCTTATCTGTGCTTACCGTTGAAACGTGTACATTTGAGTCTGTCTATCTCACACATCGTGACACATCGTAAGGAGTTTACGACCTCCAAGGTAGATTAGAAGACGTCAACAATTAACCCCTACCCGAGTTTCTAGTTACCGGCCCTTAGTTTGATCTAGCGGTGCGACATCAATAGGAAAAATCGATATCTCTATAATATAACATCAATGTCAATTATAAACATCGAACGAAAACATGGATGTTTTTCTACATTGATGGTTTTGCAAAAAAAAAAAAAAATCTGTGTAACTTTAATTGACTAAATTCTGGTTGAACCCACTTGATTTTATTATTTTTAAATTAGTATTGTCTCCTTTAGCCAATAGATAAAAATGTTTATGAGCCAGCATTCTCTCTCCGAATTCCTAACCCTAATTCTCCTTAACTCCTAATTCCTGACCCACACTACAGTGTCCCTGGCAACGTTAGAGTCGTCTAATCGAACGACTAATATCGATAGTCGTTTTCGTAAGGTCTGACCACAGTGACATTGAGCATGAAAACATAGGTTGATTATTCAAGGAATAACCAAACAAAAATCGAAGGAAAACATTCTCAGAAAGAGAATAATCAGAAAAAGATTAGCAGTAGCAAGATAAAATCATCATGGGTCATTCGCCCAGGGAATCGGCCATTCACGGCAGATCGATTTGGCCCAGCAGTTAGCTTGAGTTCATAATGGCATTGGGACAAGTTTAGAAGGTCCCACACGGTAGAGCCATTCATCCCTAGGTTCAATGTCTTGCTCGCTGCTGAGTTCGAAAAATCAGTTGTCTAATTTTGTTTTGAAAATCGTTTTACTTACATCATCTTCACTTCGTCAATGAGAACAGGGGGGAATTCATGAATTTAGCTGCCGCTGCTGTATGCATTTATATTGAGAAGAAAGACGCTGCAAATTCTTTCAAAGGGGTGGTTATTCCTCGGACCTGGAGCATGGAGACTCATTTCAATCTATTCGGTATCCAAAAATCAGTGGAAAACGATACCCCATACGCCTAAATCGTTGAAAATATCGAACATAGCGAAAATTGGGAAAGCAGTGGGTGTGGCGGGTCCCGGATCCAGACTGGTCATGACGATCATTCGGTGGTCATACAAATCAGTCGTGCACACAAAACTCACAAATTATCAACCACAGCGAAGCATATTCAAAACAATTACTTTAAATTCGCATAATGAGATTCGCATAATCTGCTCTGCTATCCGTAAATTATGTGAACCAACTCGACCAGTCTTGCAAGCTTCAATCCTGTCACTTCGAGATCCACATGGTCAAGAGAGGATGCAGACTTTGCAACCGCTGCTCAGAACTTATCATGCTGGATTTCAAAATGTTTGCACAACAAGATAGCCTGATGCGAAGTGCTTATTTGGACAATCGTGAGCCTAACCTTCCGACAACAATTGAGTCACCATTTTCGGCTACTCCCCTCCTCCCCCCTTCAAACTGTCCTCTCCTTCTAGCTATTTAAACGAGAACAAGGAGGCACAGAATTCATGAATGAAAATCATCGTCCTAAATGTGCTCAGTTGACCTTTAACTCTCAACGGTAACTCAACTTGTTGAATGTCACATGTTAAGGATCAGCGTTGATCATATCCTGTCCGTGGCAGCATTGCTTCATTTTTTATAGCTTCAGGTCAGCCCAACTACGACCCTGAAGTTGTTATGTGAACTGCTAGGGGCCTTCCGAGATGAATTCAGTGCGCCTTCTTGCCTGAAGACGTTGCGGCTTAGACGTATCCGTCGCGGTATAATGCGAATAGCCGTCTGGAGGTCAGAGCAATCTTCGAATCTTCTCCCGACTTCTATGGGTATTCTGGATTATTAAGAGTCGAAAAGGAGGTACTAAATTTGGGACATAAAGTTAAAAGCGAGAAAACCCACTTCATACATATTTCGTAAATAACAACGTTCTGAACAATGAACTCAGTCTCGGTGAGAAGATTAGGGTGAACGAGATCAGAGAATTGAGCAGGAAGCATGATTGATCGCTCAAACAAGAAAAACCGTGTTGCCACTCGGAGACAATAAATTATGAGCATCAGCCGCTAGCCCTTGAGCTTGGGAGTTATACTTGGAAATCTCGTGATAATCTCTTCTAAAACATGGAGAAAATGGAAAAAGCGGGTCCCGGACCCATTCCAATCGATCCAGGGTCGATGAGATGAGTTAACACAATTTATTGTTAAGCCCGATCAAGTTGGGTTCCTAGTCCAAGCACTGATGAAACCCCCACTGGTGGTTGCTTCTCTGGGTATTTCGAAAATGTCCATCCATTTTGAAGAGATTTCTTGTTGTAAGCATGAGGGCCTAAGGTGTAATTTCCCTCATAATTCTAGAGGCTGAGCCGATTTACATGGATTACAATCTTTCTGGTTATTCCAATATCAATATGAATGATAAACATATGTAATCATGCCAGAGGTAAACCCCAAAATTTGACAGCATTCATGATGTCTAGATCAAACGCTGCATATTATTTCACAATTGTTGATTAGTTATGGTTTGACTTGTTTAATCAACCTGTTTTCATGCAAGAAGTCAACCTCTCCCATTTGCCCCAAATTTTTTTTTTTTTTTGGGCGTTTCAAGGTGTCTAGATTAAAATAATCGAATGTCCGTCCGCCGTTCATGTTAGAAGAAATTTTTCTAAAAAGCCGTTTCCGGCTCAAGTTGGTCCTCAAAACTTTTCAGCCCGATCGGACCATATGGGTATTATTCTTCCCTGAATATTCGATGTTTGATCAATTGAAATGAGTCCGGGATACTTTACACCCGCTGTTTTTCCATTTTCCCGATGCTCCTGGTCCGAGGGATAACGAACCCTAATTATTTCGTTCTAGGCAGAAAGCAGATGTGCAGAAAGCTGTCAGCCTAGGCAAAGGACCCACGAGGACTTGACCGGATATTAGTTGGCGGTATAGTAAAGAAATATTACAACTAAAACTTGGGAACGGAATATACGGAATACTGAACTTCACGAGGGAATGAAACATTCAAAAGTACACATTAACCGATGAAAAGCGGAGAAGCGAATACGACGTAAGATAACCTGGCCAGGAACGGGGCATGGAGAAGAGAAACTGCAAATTTTTTCACAGTGGTTGGACCAGGAGCATGGAAAAAATAGAGGAAAGTAGTGAGTGTGGAGTTTCCCGGACTCATTCCAATCGATTCAGTGTCCAACATTTATTGGAAAATGATACCCCACACGCCTTGATCGCCGAAAATCCATTTCTCGAAGTACACATTTTGACCTGTATTCCCTCAAATCTGGTCCGATCGGACTGAAAATTTTTGAAGACTATCTAGGGCCGGAAATAGGTCCCCCTGACCAAAATTTCTGATTTTTAGAAAATGGTCTACTACCAAAAACGACATGAACGGTGGACGGACCTTTTTTTTAAATCCAGACACGACACGTCCAGAAAATAATTTTGGAGCCGATAGGGGATTCTGGGTCACCCCGCACTCACTATTTTCCCCATGCTTCAAGGAATATCCAACTCCTGTGAAATAATTTCCAGCGCGTTTTCGTATCAGAGGCGTGATCCACACAGGGTTCAGAAAACTAATCATTCGTCCAGCAAAGCATGGCATTCCAGTAGGAAAAGCCATTCGCGATGCTTTGGCTGGTAAACTCCAACGTAGCAAATACCGACGCTACTCTGTTCTGGAGGGATGAGGGAACAGTTCGAGCAATTAAAAATCGGAGGGAACCACTTACGTCGATGCTCAACCAAACGATTCCATGGCAGATTAAAAGTTCAGGAGGCTTGTCGATCTCAACCCAAAAAATGGCCTTGGTCCCTTGACTTTTTCGACCGGTTTCCCTCCTCCTGAGCAAATACATCAATTACAATCGCCGTTTTCTGAATGTCAAGTGTTTTGGGAGACTGATGATTTATCCTTCGTCATGTATTTAGACCCACCTGTATAAAAGTGCTATGCTATGCAATTTGATGACAACTGACAGTCCTAGTATGATTTTTTTAAATAAGTTTCCGGAGGTAGTTATTGGTTATTAGCAGGTAATGTTGAGTTAATGTGACACAGACAGATCGTTCTTTGTTTTAAAATTTCTCCAGACTCCAAATCTGCCACTGGTATAGTTGGTGAGTCAAGGTGACACTATTGTGACTTTTGGTTGTCAAACACATACCATCTCGACCTTGACTTTGGTTTCACAAGGTGTGGACGATACAATTCTTATTATTAAACCTCGAAAATGCTATAATAGACATTAAGGGTCCTAATAGGCCTTTCTTCAGACATAATAAAAGAAGTGGATATAGGTCCTGATACAGAACACATACTTTTCTTCCGTTATTTTACCACATTCCTCCAAAATTGGATCGAATGGAAATAATGACACCTCATGGTGTCTCGACAGTGTTTACTGGTTATCTCGAGTGACGGCGTTTGTCAATTTACAGAAGAGGAACTGGGTAATGTGAAGATCACTTAACTCATTGAGTAAACATTAGAGCTGGAGAGTGTTCGTGTTATCCAATCATCTGATCAGGTGATTCGACGGTTCCCAGGAAAAGACAGCGGGTAATCCAATTGAATGGAAGGTCGTATTTGAAACCCTGAGGGTTAAACTCCCAATCCCAGGAAAACTATTATAGAGATAAATACTAGAATTGAGTACCTGCCAAGAGCGGTTAATAATTTTTTTCTTCGGCTACTTGACTATCAGGGTTGCTGGTGGCCTGTCATCGCGACAATATGGTTTCAAAAAGGCCTTTCAACAGTGGACGCTGAGATGACGAAGGAGCTCAGGAAAACACAAGAGGGACCTGTCCAGGCAAGGCAGGTGGAACTGCTGGTAACACTGGATATCAAGACTGCTATCAACTCAGCCAGATGGCAGGACATCTTCAACCCCTACAGGAGACCTTTCATGTACCGCCCTATCGGCTAAGAGTATTGAGAAGCTACCTAACTGACGGGTCTCTGGTTTACGACACCGCTCAAGGACAAATAGTAAAACAAATCATAGCAGGAGCAGCCCAAGGGTCAATACTATGGCCAATCCTCTGGAATGTTTCCTATAATGGGATTTTTCAACTAGAGATGCTGGAAAATACCTCTCTGGTAGGTTATGGAGACGACTTTGCAGCAGTAATCCTAGCAAGAACGACTGAAATGACAGCTGACCAGCACAGAGGACAGCAGCCCTCAGCCGCCTCATGGCAAACACCTCTGGCCCAAGGCCATGCAAACGGCTACTTATGTCAGTAACCCACTCAATACTTATTTATGGGGCGGAAGTCTGGGCCGATGCTATGAGCATTGCCTACTATCGAAGAGGGCATTGAGAATTGTAAGTGCCCATAGAACAGTGTCAGAGGCAGCTGTCCATGTACCGGTAGGGGTAGTTCCCATCCATCTACTGGCAGCAGAGAGAAAACGGCTATACGAGAAAAAAGAAATACCAAGAAGCAGAATTATACGAAAGGAACGCGAAAAAACATTTAGGGTATGGCAGGAGGACAGCAGAGACCCGGGGAAGATGGACTGAACGCCTCATTCCCAGTATTTCCTAGTAGTATTCCTAGCTCGGCTCGGTAAATTTATACTTGACACAGTTTATCTCGGGCCACGGACTCTTTATCAGTATCATCACAGAATGGGAATAGTATGGACCCCCATGTGCTTGCATTGCCCCATCTTAGAAAATAGTAGCCAGCACACATTCTTTGAGTGCTCCAAATGGTACAGGGAAAGGTATAACCTCTGGGTACAACTGAGAGAAGATCCGACGTTGTCACCAGAAGAATGTCACCAGATGAATGTTAGAAAACAATGACATCTGGCAAAGTATAGCCAATTATATCGTAGTGATCCTAAGAAGGAAAATGATTCTAGAAAAAGTAAAACAACAGGCCATGAGACCGACTGAGCCTTGAACAAGTGCTCGGACTTAGCCCGATGTAATGTGCTGAACAGTCCCAGGCTGAGCTCCGTAGACAAGGGAGATGAGGTTTTAGTGCGTTGGACTCGCACATAACATGGCGGGCAGTTTCCAAAGAATATCTAGCGAGATCAGACAGCACTTATCTGAATGAAGTGCTGAAGTAATCATGTGAACAACACAGCAAGGCCAACATTAAAGCAGCAGTTCGGTGTGTCCCTTGTTTATGAAAATTTTACACTTCGTTTCCACACATGCGTTCATTTGAAAAGGTCATTTGCGATCAGCCGTGTCGAAAATTAATCTGACCTTGAGATACATAGTTTGTTTGTGCCCGATTTTCACTCAAGAGTATTTCGAGTGTCGACTTCCAATAAAAATCGATGCTATAATAATTATTTAAAGTCATTGAAAATCCTAATTTTCGAAGGAATCGCTGTTTGTCAGAATAATTTTGATGGGAAATAACTTGAAGTCTCTTGGTGAGGGCCCTTAGTATGGCGATAAAAATAATGAAAATGTATTTTGTTAATAATTAAAATTCTTACGTGGTGAAGTGGTCTCATTCTTGGGTGCTTTGGTTTCCAAAGCTATCAACTTATTTGAACAGAAATTATCTTGTTCCCTCTTCATCCAAATATTACATATCGATTTTGTTCTCTCGATAGTTGTAGTTTTGATAAATTTATTGTTTTTCTATCAAAAGTTGTTGTTAAGTTGGGTATTTATTACATTTATACTGCCTGCTTATTCTAGTGAGTCTCTCACATTACCAAACTTGTATCTCATCACCATAACGCAAGTATTAGCCACAATATTAAATCAATAAACTACAACCACCATATATTCATTTTCTGAACCTGCTTCTTTCTAAAAATCCTAACACTCCTTAAATTTTTTTTAATTAGGGCAGAATATTCATGTTTTGTTTTTTGTTTCACCAACTTCATTTATTGTAAAGTTGGGATCAACATCCTCCAGCTAAAAATAATTACCACATCATCAAAATAATGATGCAAACCGTGTAAAATGAGCTGCCTCATCATGGAACAATCTATAGGTTGTGCGTCAAATAACATAATTCTCAAGTCATCCAAAAAATATTTTCTTACTCATAATATAAAAAGAGTTGATTTCAAGCTGCAGCACGATTAGCTTAACGTCTGCATAGTCTCGAAATTGAGAGATGAATGTGAACTCGTAGAACAAAATTAGGCCGATTGTGATATAACCGATTAAAAAGCCTCCAACTACACGATCACGATCTATTCACATATCTCATAACCTGACGTGATCATGACTCGCGCGATGAGGTTTATTCAATCACACGACATACCTGATGATTGTGTGAGCTCTTTGATCCTGTGGAATTTTTCTACCCTTAGGCTCGCACGTTTTCTTATTTAGAAACATTCAAGATGCGTGCATTTACATAGTTATACTTTAGAATCATTCGCGTAGTAGTAATTAATAGGTGGCTGAACGAGGTTGATGCGACTGGGATCACAAATCACTATCATTCCGAAACCCAAGTAGTTCAGGAAGTGGAAGTATATATAGTTATTGCTGATATATTAAGATAAATAAGGAAATGGTAAGTTACCATTCACGGATAGCCCCGAATACGCATTCATGGACAGTAGGAGTGGTTCAGCTGTATCATTTCCTCCCTAATAGAATTCGGAAAAGTATGATTGATAGGTACTATAAGATACAAAAACTGACTATCATTTGCTTACGTCACATGACCGGCAGCGATTCGCTGTGCCTTGGACACTTTGTCCACAATATGTACTTACAATTTATGGAAGTCACAGAATATTTTTCTCCCCGATTGGGTCCTATAGTTAACTGGGGGAAACGTTTCGTTGATTCTAAATAGATTACTGATGTTATGTAGTTCATTACGGGAACTCATGAGTTGTATACCTGCTCTAAAGTATTTTCTGTCCAACAATTGTACCTTAAATCTCCCTTTATAGGTCCATAAGCGCCCCCAATTCTTCAACTTTTCTAAGAGTACTCCTTACCAAAACCCGTCTATGGAGCACATCCATATTCGTACATATTATTCTATTGTATGACTCTATAGACTCGTTCTTTGCCTGAAGATATGACACTACCTTTAAACTTCTCCCGCTCTGCTTTTAAGAAAAAAATATTTCCTTGGCTAATATCAGTGGGTTGGGAGTATTTAATACGCCCAGCGGTTCGGGATTGGGTCCTGATTGCAAGTGTATCAACATCCAGTAGAGCAGAGTAATTCTTTTTTGTTTCTACTTTCATATTTTTCTTATGAATTGGCCATTTATCAATTGGCAATATCATTTAGTTTAAGAAATGGCAACTCCCCCCAGCCGCACAGGGTTATACCCTAAGGCTGTGGAGGTATATTCCATGTAATTTATTGAAGATCGTGTATCCATTTTTATTTCGGAATAAACTCCTCATTTACTCACTTGACTCACTCCGAAGACTTAAAAGACACCGTTCCCACAGGAGGGAGATCAATCATGGTTTTTTGCTAGGTTATTCGTTGAATAATCAATCTATGTTTTCATGGAAAAAGTCAATCACTCCGATTTGGCCCAAAAATTTTTTTCTGGGCATTTCAAAGTGTCTAGATCAAAAAATTCAATCAGTAAGTCCGCCGTCCAAGCCGATTTTGATAGTAGAACATTTTCTAAAAATCTGACAATTTGGTCAGGGACCCGTTCCCGGCTTGATGGTCCTCTAAACTTTTCAGTCCGATCGGACCAAATTTGGGTGAGGTAGGGGTCAAAATGTGAATTTCGAAAAATGGATTTTTGAGATTTTTGGCGATCTAGGTGTGTGGGGTATCATTTTCCACTAAATTCTGGATGCTGAATCCAACGAGATGGGTCCTGGAACGGTTGGCGCCCATTGGAAGAGGTTATGGTCAAAATGGGTACCCATTTACCTATTTTGAATATGTGTTTTCGAGATTTCTAGAACCTAGGCGTGTGGGGTGTCATTTTCCACTAAATTTTGGACGCTGAATCCAACGAGGCGGGTCCTGGAACGATTGGCGCCCATCGGAAGAGGTTGTGGACGCTGAATTGATTGAAATGAGTCTCCATGCGCCTGGTCCAAAAAATAACCAACTCCTGTGATTTTTTTTTTGTTTTTTTAATTTTACTGTATTTTAGGTTTTACTTACCATGACACCAAGGAGAAGGGTGGAGTATACGGTGGTAGTCGTCATGTCGAGAAGAATGCTCACGCGAACTCACTGGGCGACAGAAATACAAAGTAGGTTCACTGCGGGCAACCGTGCCGAGTGCAGAAGAGCGAGCTCCGGCAGCCTTCTCCGGCGACGTCCCCCCACCGCGGCGGGCCTGGGGCGTCCACACACTCCCTAATATTGTCGTGCCCGTCCTTCCCGAAGAGGATCCTCCGAGGCGGAGAGTGGGTTGAGAGGGGAAGGTCTTCGCGGTCTATCGCGCTCTGAAGTTGCTGGCGTGATAGACCGAACCCAGAGTTGGTGGCTGGCGTGAGGTGGGGGTGTGACTCCAGCAAGTCGTTGGGTTTTCAGCACCTGTGATTCCGTTATTATTAGCTCAACATCAATCGATTTATTGTGATGCTTCATGTTAACAATCACATAGCTACGTGGTTAGACACTGACTCAACAAGAAAAACGCTGCAAATTCTTACACAGGGGTTGGTTATTCGTCAGACCGGGCGTATGTAAACTAATTTAAAAACATGGGGGAAATGGGGAAAACGGTGGGTGCGGCGGGTCCCAGACCCATTCCATGATTCAGGATCCAAAATTTAGTGGAAAATGATACCCCACACGCCAGGTACCAGAAATCTCGAAACATTCGAAATGAGGGATAGTACCCAGTTTGACCCATAACTTCTTCCAGTTGGTGCCGATCGTCCTGGGACCCACTTCATTGGATTCAGCTTCCAAGATTTAGCGGAAAATGATACCCCACACGCCTAGGTTCCAGAAATCTCAAAAACACATATTCAAAATGCGTAATATATACCCAATTTGACCCATAACTTTTTCCAGTGGATGCCAGTCGTTCTGGGACCCATTTCATTGGATTCAGCGTCCAAAATTTAGTGGAAAATGATACCCCACTCGCCTAGATCCCAAAATCTCGAAAATTCATTTTTCAAAAAACACATTTTATTCCCTACCCCGCCAATTTTGGTCCGATCGGGCTGAAAAGCTTGGAGGACCGTCCTAGGACGGGAACAGACCCCTGACCCAAATTTCGGATTTTTAGAAAATGTTCTACTACCAAAAACAGCGTGGACGGCGTACGGCGTACGGCGGACGGACATTGACCATTTTAGATCCAGACACCATGAAACGTCCAGAAAAAAATTTTGAGCCTCAAGGAATATTCAAGGAATAACCAACCAAAAAACGCTGCAAATTCTTACACACGGGTTGGTTATTCCTCGGACCAGGAGCATGGAGACTCATTTCTTCAACATGGGGAAAATGGGGAACAGTGGGTGTGGCGGGTCCCGGACCCATTTCAATCGGTCCAGGGTCCAGAATTTAGTAGAAAATGATACCCCCACACGCACAGGTACCGGAAATCTCGAAAACGCATATTCAAAATGGGTAATAAATACCCATTTCGACCCATAACCTCTTCCAATGGGTTCCAATCGTTCTGGGACCATCACATTGGATTTAGCGTCCAGAATTTAGTGGAAAATTATACCCCACACTCCTAGATTGCAAAAAATCTCAAAAATCCATTTTTCAAAATTCACATTTTGACCCCTACCCCACCCAAATTTGGTCCGATCGGGTTGAAAGCTTCGAGGACCAACTAGAGCCATGAACGGACCCCTGACCAAAATTTCAGACTTTTTGAATAATTTCTACTACCAAAGTCGGCGTAGACGGCGGACGGACATTGACCTTTTTGGTTGGTTATTCCTTGAATAATCAACCTATGTTTTCATGCAAAAGGTCAACCTCTCTGATTCGGCTCAAAAAATTTTTCTGGAGGTTTCATGATGTCTTGAAAAAACCAATGATTATTCAAGGAATAACCAACCAATAATTAGGCTTCAAAGTTTTCTAAAATAAATTAGAGAAAACATCCGACAAACCTGATTACGAACTCCACAGAGGTTTTTTTTTTCATAGACAGTTTTATTGCCTTGAGTAGTCTCATTAACAATATTGCGCTGACAGTATTACTACAACTGTTTATTAGGACAAAAGATACATAACCTAGTCCCTTATCCCATGTTCACTTGGTTTCTGGCGCTTAGTTGCTGAGTTAGTTCCTGTACTTTGCAGCTTCATCGTTCACATGGTACCTAAGTCTTGTGAGATGGGGCATGGCCCTCTGCTTGATGACGACGTCTACACTGTCCACTTCGAGTTCTGCGTGCAGAGCGTCGTTACGAAAGTACCATGGTGCATCAGCAATACACTGCAGCACAGGGTTTTGGAATCTGAATGATCTGCCGATTGGTTGGAGCGGTACAGCCCCACTTTTTACGCCAAAGGTAAACTTCAACGACCCTGTCGCCATTGCTGATCTTGTCGGTGCAATACATTGTCCTCCCTTATTCCTTCCGCAAACTATTATCTCAGACTTGGATGCTAGGTTCAGCAGTTGAACGGTTCTCGTCGCCCTGTCGTCAACACACTTCTTGTTGGCCGTATCGTTCTCGTTCGGCATTACGATTCTACAGACTACCACAAGGTTATCAGCATCCTCGGTCTATTCTTTCAGGCGTTTAATCTATCACTGAGGTCGTCAGCACCTTCTATCTATGTTGCACGAGAAGAGTCATCAGTCAAAGGCCCATAAAGTGGCCAAATTCAGAAAACACTGCGAATTCTTTCCTCGGACCAGGCGCTGGGAACTAATTTCAATTGATTCAGCATCCATAACCTCTTCCAGTGGGCGCCAATCGTTCCTGGACCCGTCATGGATCAGCGGCCAGAATTTAGTGGAAAATGATACCCCACACGCCTAGGTTACCAGAAATCTCGGAAACACATTCGAAAGGGGTATATGGATACCCATTTTGATCCATAACTCTTGCGGTTGCCACCGATCGTTCCTGAACCCGTCTCATTGGATTCAGCGTCCAAAATTTAATGGAAAATGATACCCCACTCGCCTAGATCGCCCAAAATCTCGAAAATCCATTTTTCGAAGCACACATTTTGAACCCTCCCCTTCCTTCCCAATTTGATCCGATCGGGCTGAAAAGTCCCTATGACCAACTAAACTCGGGTCCAGGACCAAATTGTCAAATTTTTAATTCAATTTCTTGCCTTCGAAGACATGATGACATACGTGGGGGTAGGGAATGTTGTATAAGACTTTGATATATTGGGATAGGAACTAGATTCCGGGTTCATTTTCATTAGCTTGTCTTCTTTCAAAGGTTGTTGTTCGTTAAGTCTGAAGGAGTTTGAATGTTATTTTGCATTGGGGCAGGTGTCTCGAATAACCACATGGTCACCTCAAGACCGAATCAAAAAGGTTACCGTCACTCTAAAGGATGCCCATTTTCTCAATGGTAGTCGCTGCTTGATAGAATGAAATATCAATCTATTCAACGGGAAGGAAGGTACCCACCTACCATACCCACTAGTGTCTTGCTGAAACCGTGAACCAACATGAGATAGTGTTGACGAACTACCTAACTCATTTTCCTTAGCTAAAAATAATTAAACATCGTCTCGTAAATTGGCCATGTATCATCATTGTAAGGTTCATACACTGTTTCAGCATAGATAACGTCATTAGTTTCGAGAAAAACGTAAAAAAAATTCTCAGAAAAGTACCTAGAAAACAAGGAAGGGTTTTACAGTGCCCAAAATAAGGAAGGTACTCTTGAACAACCCCAAGGTTTGTTCGTAGCCGTCCTGACAGCTCATTTGGAAGGTCTTGGAGTGCTATCATTCGATTGAGCGAGGAATATTGTTGATAAATATATGAATAAGGTGGAACTTGTTACTATGTATTTTATTTTGCGATCACCCCAAGGCACAGAGGCTTGTTTTCCGATTGACCCAAAAATTTTACGGTTTGCGTTTCAAGAAGTGAAAATTTAAAATGAAAACGCTGCAAATTCTTATGCAGATGTTGGTTATTAATCGGACCATCAGAACTTAAAAAATCATCAGTATCAAATCATCTCATGAGAAAGGTACCTGTTTACAGTATGTAAATATACACGGAGTGTTCACCCTTGGTGGGCACTAGCTACCAGAGCGATTCTACAAATAAATATAGATAAACCTCGGACCAGGCGCATGGAGACCCATCCCGCTCGATTCAGCGTCTAAAATTTAGTGGAAATAGATACCCCTCATGCCTAAATCGCCAATTATTTCCAACATTGGAAAAATGGGGAAAACAGTGGATGTGGGCTGGCCCGAACTCATTCCAGTTGATTCAGTATCCAAAATGTAGTGGAAAATGATACCCCTCACGCCAAATAACCAAACCCCTGAACATCCATTTAATTTTGACCCAACCAAAGAATCAATTGGTTCAGCGTTCAATATTTATTCGGATAGGATACCGGATTTTCGAGATTTTCGGTGATCTAGCCGTGTGGGGTATATTTTTTCTACTGAACATTTTGGACGCTTAATCGATTAGAATAAGTCAGGGACACTCCGCACTCAGTTTTCCTCATTTTTCCATGCTCCTGGACCAAGGAATAACCAAAATTTCAAATGTGTTTTTACCAGTTTGAACAGGTCAAAACTTTTGCTAAGCCTCCTTTCCACAAATCAGCCTCATACTGTGTGATCCTGCTTCAAAATGTCATCCTAGATGGTAAGTTAGGACAATACCACGTAATTCTTTTTTCATTGAATGATGAGCTGCGGTGCTGTTTTACCTAGCAGTTAGTCATCAATCCACATTTCCCAAGTGCAGCCTTGTCCTACCTAATTCGCAATCTAGATGAGGAAAAAAAAGACGTGATGTATAGAGGAGGCCCCATCCTGCTCGGAATAACAAATACCACCGATTCTCTCAGGTGATGGGACGTCGGTTGAAATATATATGGCACTCGAGAAACGGGGGCACGACATCGGATGGAAAACGACGAAGGTGATGCGCTCTGGTTTAACCTTGCCGTAAATGACCGACGGCAAGGTGATTGGTGTTCGAGACCTTGAGCAGAAAGATGGCTTCCACATCTCTATTTCGTCTTTCCCCAACAATCTTCCATCATTGCTTCCTTCAGCGTGAAAGCTATAGTTAGTTACGTCATTATGGAGTAAACGTACATTCCCCTTTTACTTTTGGGGTCACTTAATTTCATTGGAGTAGGTAATCTTGGGGTCTTATAAGTCACTAAGTTTCGTAAGATGGCCATCTAGAACTCGTAAGGGCGCAGGGATATGGTCAAACCATTTACATTAGTACATTTGCATGCTAACCAATTTTACATGATATTTATGGATGTTTTGTGGTGCTGACGACATCGGAATGGGGCATATTCATACCCGTACTCGTTAATTTGTTCAATCGGCGTGTTCGAAAAAAGCTGCAAATTCTTTCACAGGGGTTGGTTATTCCTCGGACAAGCCGCGTGGAGACTCATATCAATCGATTAAGCCTCCAAAGTTTAGTGGAAAATGATACCCCTTTTGCCTAAGTACCAGATATCTCAAAAATCCACTTTCGAAATGGGTAGATAGATACCCATTTTGACCCATGACCTCTTCGGGTAGGCGCCAATCGTCAGCATCCAAAATTTAGTCGAAAATAATACCCCACACGCCTTAATCGCGGAATATCTCAAAAACACATTTTGTGTGTGAGAACCATTTTCAGATCGGGACTCAGGAATCCAAATCAGTTCTCCATTCGAAATTCCTAGGGAAATGATATTTCCGCACCTATCCTGAAAATACTTATTTTTCAATGTTCGGCCCTCTTCTCAATAGTGATTGTTGTGAATCGGCGTTCAACTCATTTTATCTTACCCCTTCCATGATGAGCGGTGGTTGGGTACTTAGTAAATTGGAGAGATTTACTTTTTTCATGAAAACATAGGTTGCATTATTCAAGGAATAACCAACCGAAACGCTGCAAATTCTTACTGGGTTGGTTATTCCTCGAACCAGGCGCACAGTAGGGTGTGGCGGGTCCTGGATCCATTCCAATCGATTCAGGGTTCAAAATTTAGTGGAAAATGATACCCCACACGCCTAGGTTACAGAAATCTCGAAAACACACATTCGAAATGGGTAGATAGGCACCCATTTCGACCCATAACCTCATCCAGGGGGCACCAATCGTTCCGAGACCCATCTCATTGGATTTCGCATCACATTTTTGGTGAAAAGCAATACCCCACACGCCTGGCTACCAGAAATCTCGAAAGCACATATTCAAAATGGATAATAGATACCCATTTCGACCCATAACCTCTTCCAGTGGGCGCCAATCGTTCTGGGACCCATTTCATTGGATTCAGCGTCCGGAATCTAGTGGAAAATGAAACCCCACACACCTAGATTGCAAAAAATCTCAAAACCCCATTTTTCAAAATTAACATTTTGACCCCTACCCCACCCAAAATTTGGTCCGATCGGGTTAAAAAGTTTCAAGGACCAACTAGAGCCATGAACGGACCCGTGATCAAAATTTCAGATTTTTAGAATATTTTCTAATACCAAAGTCGGCGTGGACGGCGAACGGACATTTGCTAATATTGATCTAGAGACACCTTGAAACGTCCAGAATGAAATTCTGTGCCGAATCGGAGAAATTGACTTTTTGCATGAAAACATAGGTTGATTACTCAAGGAAAACAAACCAAAATTTAGGAGAAGAGGAATATGTACCTTTGTTAGCCCACGGGATTAAGAGAGATTGCCTCTTATTTCCAACCCAATAGCTCAGTATAAAAAAAGTTTTAATAATCTCCTTCTTCTTCTCATGTTTCCCGGTAGCTCGTATCATATACTTTTTATACAGTCACTCACAGTTTCTTACACTCAAGCGATTCAAGGTGAGAAAAAATATATTCACGACGCGCCCCGTTCGAAAAGGTTCGACTGGTTGGGACGATCGGAGCCAGAATATAAGTAGGTACCTACTTATTAAAATTACGCCGACGGCCGGTGTGGACTTAACTTCTCCTGAGGTTCCTGTGGGGGGAATTGGGCCAGAAGAGACTTCAAATGCCAAGGTTGGCCTCGCCCATCGTCCAAAAAGCGAAACAGCCGCATAACAACATCCCGGGGTCCACCCGCCTTTTCTTCCTTTAATGGAGACGCGGTCCTCTCTGAACAGACTAAACTCCTCCTAGCCGAATACTTGTGCACTACTCAGGTGCTATCTGTTCGATTTGAAACTTCAAAGAAGCAAAATCGTATTGGCTTCAGTTTGAAAACGGAACGCACATCCAAACCATCTACGTCACTTACGAGTTTAGGAACAGCTATCGTAATAAGATGAGGGAGTCAGTTTCAATTTGGAAGAAGTACACTCAGACAGGCGCGGATCTAGAAATTTTTTTCGGAGGGGGTCACAGGGTAAAATCAAAAGCTAAAAAAAATAAATAACCAAACAAACAAAATGAACTAAATTTTCTCACTTTTTCAATCTCTTAACAATAAAGTCCATTTTATTCCAATCCAATATTTATTCAAATAATTTTCCATGAATAAGACTAAATTGTCTACCTCTTTCGGAATCAAATGAAAATAGCAATTTTTTAAATATAGACGGTTCGATTTACATCCTCAAATTGGGTACACACCCTCGAACCGTAAAGCTAACGAACTTATCGTAGTATAGCGAAGAAGGCATCTACAATCCAAAAATGCAATGCTGCAAATACATTCACCAAGGTTGATCATTCCTCGAAGCAAGATTATGTGAAGAGCGATGAGTCTGCTTTGTCCCAGACTCACTCCTGGATAGATTCAGCGCCCTTAATGTATAATACCTACCCTCCAGGCGCGGATTCAAGGGGGGAGGAGGGGGGGGGTCACGGGGGTCATGACCCTCCCCAAACCAGGTAGAATTTTTAAAATTTTTGAAATATTGAGATGAACTAAATTTTTTTAAACCAAAAATCTAACAAAATGAAGAAATTTACAGTCAGACTTTATTGTTAAGAGATTGAAAAAGTGAGAAAATTTAGTTAATTTTGTTTGTTTGGTTATTTTTTTTTTTTTTTTTTTTTTTTTTTTAGCTTTTGATTCTACCCTGTGACTCTCTCCGAAAAAAATTTCTAGATCCGCGCCTGCTACCCTCCCTTATTTAATTCGATCGGGTTGATCAGTTTTGAGGACTAACTAGAACCGAAAAGCAGCCACTGACCAAAATCTCAGATTTGTATTCAATTTTCTACTTCTAAAAACGTTGTTGACGGAGTACGAACATTTTTTGGTTGGTTATTCCTTAAATAATCAAGTGTGGGGTATCATTTTCCACTAAATTCTGGACGCTAAATCCAATGCGATGGGTCCCAGAAGGATTGGAACCCATTGGAAGAGGTTATGGGTCAAAATGGGTATCTATTACCCATTTTAAATATGTGTTTTCGAGATTTCTGGTACCTAGGTGTATGGGGTATCATTTTCCACTAAATTTTGGACCCTGAATCGATTGGAATGGATCCGGGACCCGCCACACCCACTGTACGCCTGGTTCGAGGAATAACCAACCCATGTGTAAGAATTGTATCATTTTCCGCTAATTTGTGGACGCTGAATCCATTACATGAATCCCGAAACGATTGGCGCCCTCTGGATGCGGTTACGAGTCAAAATGCGTACCTATCTACTGAAGACGGAACCAGGTTATACGTGAACACCGCCTATGGGAATAAGAGTTTTACCTATCCCCCTACAGAGTAAAACTGCTAACTTCTATTACAAACGCTATCTCCATGCAGGTGTGTAGATCAAAAAAGTCAAATGTCCGTCCGCGCCGTTTTTGGTAGTAGAAAAATTTCTAAAAACCTGAAATTCGGGTCAGGGGTAGGTCAGGGGTCCCGGCCTAAGTCGGTCCTCGAAACTTTTCAGCCTTTCAGGGGTAGGGGTCAAAATGTGTATTTCGGATGGGTTTTGAGAATTTTTGCAATCTAGGTGTGTGGGGTATCATTTTCCACTAAATTTTGGACGCTGAATACAAGACGGGTCCTCGCCGATATTTTAGGTAAAACACGGACGTGAAGAAGAGTTTCCCTTATAAATATTTTCTGTTTTACCTCATTATGGTACGGTACTGTGTGAATGGCAAAGACAAATTTATCACGGATGTCACCGGAAGCTACGAAGTACGGAGAGCAACGGTGCCGTCCCGTCGGGACTTAATTCGGGATAAGGAGCACTTGAACGTCCGAGTCAATTGGCTTGTTGTCAACAGTGGTTTAATGACAGAAAAAACCGCGCGGAAGTGCTATTAGAAGGATAAAAACACATCAGTTCAAGCCACATTAGTTCATTCCCTGAATTTTCGTCCTTCAAGGACGGATCAAACGTGAGAAACGCAAAATTCGAGGAAAAGATAGCCATCTTGATTCTTTTTGAGGGAGCAACGTCTTTTCAAAGGTTTTCCTCTCAAAAGACCGTGACCGCTCAAGTGCTCGATCGTGAAACTGGCATCGTTTCATTGATATTTCCTCTTCAGTTAGACTTTTTGTTAAGTGACTCTAATGACATACCAGGAGGCCGTACGTTGGAAAATAACACCCACGTTTATCCACTCATATACGACCTTTACAGTCCGGACATCCCCCTCATTTCCCCTAATATTTTTACTGTTTGAGGATCTTCAAAGGGCCTCTATTGGGAAGGAACCCCCTAACAAGGTATTGCAAATGGGACGTATTTATCAAAACGTCCATTCGCTGATATCTTCGGGCATGTTTTTGGGGAATAGTCTGATAGAAGCTACTCTCTCGACTGGACTATTTATCATGTTTAAATCCGAGTTTGGTATTCTCAGATAAATTCCGATTAGTGCTTGACAACCTGGAATTGATGATTCGATCGAATTCTTTTAGGCTTAGAGCAACATAACATTACAGGGAGATCATAAAACATTACATGAGGCTCACTGGCTGCGTCAAGTTGACCAAAAAAATTTTATTTGATACCTTTTCGCCTTACCTTATAGGGAAGATAAATATTTTCAAAATGTGATTATATTCAAGATTGCTCCATATTTCTATATCAATTTTATTCTAGATTAATAAGAGCAGTTTTAAATATTGGGCAGAATGAAAATCTCTAGAGATACACAATAATTGCGTGGGATTCGAGTCATAATTACATTATTGGTAGATTCCGCAACTAACCAGAAATAATACTATTCTTGTCCCAGTGAGAAGTACTGAATCGTTATACGAGTATGATTTAAACTGAAGTCTACGACAGCAAAAAGTGTTGCAAACTGTCCAGAGGGCTACTGACTGGAGAGCACGGATACCCATTTTCAATTGAGGTGAATCAACCTATAATCGGGCTTTCTTATCGATAAAACGCTGCAAATCTTCTCACACGGGTTGGTTATTCCTCGGACCAGGCGCATGGAGAATCATTTCTTCAACATGGGGAAAATAGAAACAGTGGGTGGGGCGTGTCCCGGACCAATTCCAAACGATTCAGCGTCCAAAATTCAATGGAAGATACCCCACACGCCTAGGTACCAGAAATCCCGGAAACCCATATTCAAAATGGGTAATAAATACCCAATTTGACCCATTACTCCTTTCAGTGGGCGCCAATCGTTCTGGGACTCGTTTCATTGGATTCAGCGTCCAAAATTTAGTGAAAAATGACACCCTACTCGCCTAGATTGCCGAAAATCTCGAAAATCCATTTTTCAAAAAACACATTTTGACCCCTACCCCCCCCCCCCCCCAAATTTGGTCTGATCGGGTTGAAAAGTTTCGAGGACCCGTCTCGGCCGGGAACAGACCCCTGACCCAAATTTCAGATTTTTAGAAAATTATCTACAAAAACGGCGCGGACGATGGACGGCGTACGGCGGACAGACATCGACCTTTTTTGATCAGGACATCATGAAACGTCCAGAAAAAAATTTTGAGCCGAATCGGAGAGGTTGACCATTATCATGAAAACATAGGTTGATTATTCAAGGAATAACCAACCAAAAGCGCGAATGATAGGGTTGTTTGAGGTGAGCATAATCATCGCAGATCGTGTTTGAATGAACCCGTGGCTTCCCTCCTACCAAGGGTTGTGGCAGAATACCCAGGAATCACAATAACTAGGCTGCAAATTGTAAAAATCGTAGGAGTGAGGTGGCAGCATGGAGGGGTTTAACCTTTATTCAGAGATTACAGTCATATAAGGGTTCAGAGGCATGTCTGCATTCAATTCCGCAACAGCCGTAAAAGAGACCACGAGAAGAAATATATTCATACAAAACGTACTCGGACGGAGCATCATTTGCCGTACAAGGCAAACTGCTCCGTTTCGAAGCAGAAAATCTGTGCAGGTCTTAAGACGGGTTCTATGCATGCACCCTTAAAAACTTGGGCCTTATCCATTGTGTTTACTTAAAAAATTATCTCCCCGTTCTTATAATGGTTCCATTGTTAGAATGAGCATGAATAGGTGATATAATGTTCGTGATTAGACAATTAGTATACAGGTAGCCACTTCCATAGCAAGCAGAAAACGAGGACAAACTATGATATTTTAGTAGGTAGTAATTGTGCGTCCTTTTGAAAGCTTTTACTACGTATCAACAGACTGTGTTATTAGCAGTTTTATCTACAGAATTATATTATACGCCTACAGGTAGGTAGTGTTCAGATGTGTTTCGCGAGTGGGCATATCGCTGGAATGAAGAACCCTGCGAGTAAAATACATCACAACCAAGTTCATGGGCGATTTTGTTTCATTTTAACCATTTATTATTATTTTTTAACCATGTGCGTGACCGCATTTATGAACTATAATTTCTTCTCTGTTATTGGCCCGACTATTGCTGCATTGGCCGGAGTTGAGAAAAGTGTGGTTGTTGGTAACGTGTCTTTATAAAGGTCGTGGCCCTTCCACGGGTTTTTGTAGAAGGTGAGCGTTTCGTCACGTCTTGGCAACTTGAGGGTTTGAAAATATCACAGGGTCTTTAAGGAAGAGCCCGAGCCTGAGCCAAGAGGTGTGGTGATTGTCTAGATTACGTGAGATGGTCAGATTGGATAGCTTGGGACCTTCCAATACATTGGAGTGAGTTCTTACAGGAGACAACTATCGCACCAAAATACCTACCATTACGTTCATTCACGATACCTTAGAGAGAACATAACTACCCATGTACTTATACATACTGATCAATTAATTATACTTTGGTATATCAGAAGGTATATTTGGTATATCACTACTGGCAGCCATCCCCCGGGGAGAGGGGAAGAAAGTTACGAAGGAACAAAAAAAGCATAGGAACTCATTTTTTGAACATGGGGAAAATGGGGAAAAACAGTGGGTGTGGCGGGTCCCGCTCCAATTCCAATCGATTTAGCGTCCAAAATTTAGTGAAAAATGATACTCCACACGCCTAGATCGCCAGAAATCTTGAAAATCCATTTTTCGAAATACACATTTTGACCTCTACCCCTCCCAAATTTAGTCCAATCGGGCTGGGAAGTTTCGAGGACCGACTAGAGCCGGGAACAGACCCCTGACCAAAATTTCATATTTTTTGAAAATTGTTTACTAGCTACTAAAATCGGGGCGTGGACGGACAAAATGCTTATTTCGATCCAGCGACAATACAGATGGTCCTCAAATAGGACAATGATGGCCGTCTCTGTCGTTACTAAGGCACCCTTAAACTTAAAAATATGGGCCTCCACCTGATACTTTTGAAGAAAGACAGGATTTCCCACCTATGTTGCTGTTCTGTGTTCTGTCCTTATATTAAATATAAGGACTATTAAAATATAATATAATATTAAATATAATTAAAAAAATTTTTATTTATTTTTTTTTATTAATTCAACTTTTAGTATATAACAATACTCATTGTTGTGACAGTTGGTAGTGAAATACGTGCAACCCTTTGCAGGGATTGCGTGGAACTTGATTGAAGGTCACTGTCCAGTAACAGTCCTTCCGTAACTGTCCTTATAGTGAATAGTTCTTTCTGATCATTGACATTTAAATGCATTACCTACTCATACAGAGGAATATATGCAGTTTGACATTGAGTTTCATTGAACATGAAGTTGAATGCCAGCCCTCAACACCCTCAGAATCTCCCGATCTATTTCTGCCGTGACAGATCTAGATACCTTGAAACGCCCAGAAAACATTTTCGAGACGAATCGAAGAGATTGACTTTCTGCATAAAAACATGAGTTGATTATTCAAGGAATAACCAACCAAAACTGAAGAAACATTGAAAATCACAAGAATCACTGTGAAGCACCGTAAAATCCCGTCATAAATTGTTGAAGCATTAAAATTTGAAAATTCGTCGAAATTACATTAAGCTGTCAAGGATATATGAAATACCGGTAGAAAATAATATGTGAAAATATTGAAATCGGGACAAAATGTTGAAGATATATGAATCCCAGAAGGCAAATTGAATTATACAGGGTGTCTACACCATTTATGACACTCAAGGAGTCGATTCAACAGCTCATTTGCAACAAAAAGTGTCCCTTAGACTTTTTTTTAACACATATAAAAATACTGCTTTTTTCCCTTTTAAGATTTTTCCGTGTTTTCGACCTTGTCTCAGTAAAACGGTTCCAAATCCCTTGCATTACAAAGGATAAAAGTTGAGGATACTGTTGGAAGGAGCGCTAAATTCACTACCTCTCTGATATGGAGATCGATTTTTGGTTGGTTACTCCTTGAATAATCAACCTGTTTTCATGCAAAATGTCAATCTCTCCGATTTTGCCTAAAAAAGATTTTTTAGACATTTCAAGGTGTCTAGATCAAAAACGCTGCAAATTCTTACACAGGGGTTGGTTATTCCTCGGACCAGGCGCATGGAAACTGATATAAAAAGATGGGAGAAATTGGGAAAACGGTGGGTGCGGCGGGTCCCAGACCCATTCCAATCGATTCAGTGTAGATGATTAGTGGAAAATGATACCCCACACGCCCAGGTACCAGAAATCTCTTAAACACATATTCAAAATGGGTAATATATACCCAATTTGACCCATAACTTCTTCCAGTGGGTGCCAATCGTCCTGAGACCCACTTCATTGGATTCAGCTTCCAAGATTTAGCGGAAAATGATACCCCACACGCCTAGGTTCCAGAAATCTCAAAAACACATATTCAAAATGGGTAATATATACCCAATTTGACCCATAACTTCTTCCAGTGGGTGCCAATCGTCCTGAGACCCACTTCATTGGATTCAGCTTCCAAGATTTAGTGGAAAATGATACCCCACTTGCCTAAATCGCCCAAAATCTCGAAAATCCATTTTTCAAAAAACACATTTTGACCCCTACCCCGCCCAAATTTGGTCCGATCGGGCTGAAAAGCTTGGAGGACCGTCCTAGGCCGGAAACAGACCCCTGACCCAAATTTCAGATTTTTAGAAAATTTTCTACTACCAAAAACGGCGTGGACGACGTACGGCGTACGGCGGACGGACATTGACCTTTTTTGATCCAGACATCATGAAACGTCCAGAAAAAAATTTTGAGCCGAATCGGAGAGGTTGACCATTTGCATGAAAACATAGGTTGATTATTCAAGGAATAACCAACCAAAAGAGCGAATGTCCGTTCGACGTCCACGCCGATTTTGGTAGTAGAAAAATTTCTAAAAATCTGCAATATTGGTCAGGGACCCGTTTCCGGCTTTAGTTAGTTCTCGAAACATTTCAGCCTGATTGCTCCAAATTGGGGGAGCGGTAGGGGTCAACATGTGTATTTCAAAAAATTGATTTTCGAGATTATCGGCGTGTGAGGTATCATATTCCTCATCATCAACGGTTTTCCAACGGATCTAAAGACATTTATTTACTCGGGTGAGAATACATTTATGCAGGTTTCAGAGAAATTGAAATCGTAATAATTAGGCCGGCTAGCTTAGGAACAATGATTTTGTTGTATATTAACTTTATGTGCATAATATTATACCTCCATTTGTTGTAAATTTATAACTCATTAAAAATAATTGTATTTATACATTCTTTATAACTATTTTTATTTATATTCATAAATATATATGAAATAAACGTTTCAATCTTGACTCTACCCGTTTCTCTCTAGACCATGATTAAGACAAAAAAGATTGAGTTTGGCAGACATCATTTTTCATTGGATTCTCTATTCAACGTTACGCAATCCACCAAGTCGAAATGTAAAGCGTTCACAATAGTTATGGAACAATGGTATTTAAAGCAATGGTGGCGAGCGACAGGTGGGCCGTTGCGGACGATTATCTGGCTATTGTCCGCCCATACACAAGGGCGACACGACTAGCACATCCTATCAACACCACTGCGACCACTGTTTAATATTGTCCAATTAAATGTCGAGAAACGACTTTCTATTCACAATATGAGCACTGAAAAGAAATATACGTTTTAGCGCACTTCATGCGGAAGCAGCTACTAGCACGACGCTGAAATGTTGACGATTTTTTCTTTCTTTTTTTTCGATTCCAAGAATCATTCCTTTGGACGATTTAAGAACAACAATCGAATTAGTCGCAAGAGAAAGACCTCACCCGGAATTCGTAATAGCATCTAATCGAACTTCATATTTCACCTTGAGAGAAACAAGCTAAAAGCTTGGAGGAATTGGAGGGTGTTCCAGAAGTAGCGCCGAATTTTGAGTAGGCACTACGGTTTCCCGGGAAGGTTGGAAGCCGTGGTGTTATGATTTTTGTTATACATTATCATTCTGATTTGTGTTACCGACCCGCTCGTTGCTGAGTTTTTGGTGTTTACGTGAGTTCTTGACGATGGAACAACTCTCCAAAGAACAGCAAATTTTGGTATTGAAATCCTTTTAAAAGTGTGATGAAAGCCCCACGGCAACGGTTCGAGTTCTTCGAGATCCTCTAGGATGCAAAGTGGCACCTAACGAATCCACTGTTCGAAGATTGGTGCGAAAATTCGAAACCACGGGCTCAATTTTGAACGAGAGGAGGTTTGGGGATCGCGAGACGAAGAGACCGTCGAAGCAGTTTGAGCCAGTACAGGGAAATGATTTCTGAATGGTTTTGGCCTAAACTGGAGGAAATTTGTGATTTCGAAGGATTTTGGTTCCAGCAAGAAGTTTCCCGACCGCATCATATTGCTTCGAGGGACTCAGGAGTGGCCAGCACTGTCCTGTGACTCGACCCCACTCGATTTTGTCTTATGGAAGTTCGTTAAGTCCAAGGTGTACGCCAATAAACCTCGGACGATTGACCAATTGAAGGAATAAATCCGAAAAGTCATTGCCACCATCGAACCGGAGGTCTGCCAGCGAGTGATCGAAATTTCAATGTCCGTTTGGTGCAATGTACGGCTGGTTTGGGTGGGCACATGCCCAATATCATTTTTCACACATAAATCGGAGTTGTTTTCCTACGTTATCCAATAAAAAATTTTCAAATTGACCGAAAAATGAATTGTTTATTGCACTTTGAAATTAGGCGCTACTTCTTCAACACCCTATATTTGAAAGAAGCATTCATGACCTGGCATAGACATATTTCCCGATTGTTAATTGGGTACTACGAGTCTCTAATTGCAGAATGATAATGCGTTAACTTGTTTCGATATCTATTATCATAACATTTCCCAAAACAATTCCGATCAGCTTAATGATCGTCTTCATACGGCCTAACGGCACTGGGAAGCCTCGTGTGCCCTGTAAATCGTTAATAGTTACGGTGTTTTTCCAAAGACGTAAAAAAGTGCTTCATAATGTCAATCCCTTTCCTTGAAGAAGATGAAGAACTCAACAGCGACGAAGAGTGCTTCCTCCTGCATATATTTGCATAATATGTAGTATGTATAACATGAAGGGTTTGTCCATTAAATTATTATGTTTCCACATGGCTGTTGGTGATCGGGTGATAAAAGTTACCAATATTCCAAATGTCTTACCATATTAATGTGTTGGAGGCTTAATTGAATAAAGCTCAGTTTAGAATTTATCATTAAATTATTAAATGTTATGAAATTTGCATAACATATAACAGCGAGCAGTTTGAGGATATCTAATCAAACAAAACTATGCCCCGCACATATTGTGGTGGCCAGAGCGGGCCTCTTGCTCAGGTACAAGAGTTCAGAGATTTGAGTTTTTTTACAAAAGGTTTATTTACATGAATCAAACATAGAATTTATTACAAGAAGATTGTAAAGAAGAAGAGAGGGCGAACAAGACATTTTTACGTCACTTAATGTTAACGCAATACATACACTGGTTTGAAAATTTGGCGATGTTCGATTAATCCAGACCAGGTGGAGCGGGTTGGTTATACGAGATGATCACTGGGTCATCCAAAGGTTCTTCTTTAATGTCAATTAACACCTCGGAACGAGCAGCTCGAGGAGGGGACACCTGCAGAACAAGGATGGCATTGAGTGTAAGTATTGCTCAGCGGATTATAATTTCAACGTTGGGAAAAATAAAAATGCTTACAGGTTCGTCCTTGATGACAAACGTTGGCGGAGGATTTGAAGGTCCGGTTAGAATATCCATGATGTTCTGTGGAATGTGCGCTCTCTGAAAAATGAAGAGACAGCTGAAATAGGCGAAGCTTCTGAAGAACCGAACATAACGCTTTAGGTACGTATGTATAGGGAGTGTACGAAAGGTAATTTAAATAAATGTCTCAAGAGTAAAAATGGGGGTGATGAACCTCGAGCTCTTCTTGTAGTCGCTCATCAGCATGAAGAAAATGAAAATATGAGGAGACTGCTTCAAAAAATTTTGGTTTCGTCCTATTTTACGAAATCCGGAAAAGGGTGATTTTTCTGTCCCCACTGACAGGAACATACGTTCAAAATTCAGCGTAGTACCGCTGATTTGATAATGATGAAACAGATAAAGGACCATCTAGAGCTGGAGCCGCCAAGTACCTAAACATTGGTTGCAATGGGATAACGAGGAAGTTAGTTAGTTACAGATTGACGTTAGCGCATACACAGATACTACCTCTGATTGTTTAAACCACCTCTAAACCCTGTCTCTTGATCAAGCAAAGGAATCATTTTTCGATTAGGACAATCCCTGGTCACGTTTTCCCGTTTGGCATTGTCTATTTTGGATTTGTTAATTCAGGTAACACTGAACGCTGAATTTTGTTTTCAGCATCAACGAATGTTTAAAAAACGCTGCGAATTCCTCCACATTGGTTGATAATTCTTTGGAGCAAGATCATGGGGTAAACAGTGAGTGTGGACGGTCCCGGACTCATTCCAATCAAAATAATATGTATATTCACCCATACCCTCCCCCAAAATTTGGTTCAATCGGGCTGAACTGTTTCGAGGACCATCTAGAGTCAAAAAGAGAAGAAAAAATGTAAGATATTTAGAACTTCCTCTACTACCAAAACGGCGTATACGGCGAACGGAATTTTGAATAATTACATAGGTTGATTATTCAAGAAATAACCGACCAAAATATTGGAAAGCGAAACAGATAATAATAATTGGTATATTGTAGTTCTGAATAGGAGCGCCATGTTGCCAACCTGGTGCCGCTCCCACACCTTACCACTAGTTCCTTCACCCTTTCCCAAAAGGTCTGAATTTGGACTGCTCAGATTGGTGGGCGGGATGTTCTGAATTGTGGTAAGTTTATTATTTTAATTGTTTCCTCTGGCTATCGGGGCTCGGCACATCTTTATCTGGTCGGGTGCCAGTGCGCTCATGTCCAGCTACAGCAGAATGGATAGGTGGGGGCCACCGTTGCCTCACCACTCTTTTGAACATCACCATCAATCGATTCATTGGTGGAGGTTCATTGATGCGTTCAATTTATAAGAAAAATCCGATGCACAGTACCAGAACCACTATCCTATGGCACATTACATCATTGATGCTCCTAGAATCGCGACAAACCTGGTTTTCGGTGAATTCCATGATATGGTCGTAGAGTGGTGTTTTCAAGTCGGGAGCCTCATGGAAGACATCCTCTAACTGAGGCGCTGGCAGCTGAAGAAGAACTTGATAGCTGTGCGGTTGCGCTCTCTGGCAGCATTTGATGAAACCTTCCCAAACCTTTTTCTGTCTCCAAACCTAAAACAAACCACGTTCCGAAAAATATCAATGATCGCGTCATTATACTGGGTGCCCAGGACTGTGGGCCGCTGACAAATGTTCAAGATCGTCGTACAAAGCCACTAAAAAATCTACAATCAGTCGAGATTTGATGACAAGTTTGACCCATTTTGACCTAGTTTGACACTATTTCCAGTTATTACATTCTAGGGCCCTAACCTAGGTTATTATATTCTAGGGATAACTGGAGCCGAGGATTGCGGGGAAGGAGCCTATTAGCATTCCAAAATTTTGAGGCTCATCATAAACAAGGTTTGGATTTTAGCTAGGACTGTCCCTTTTCTAAGGCCCGTATTTTTAGTGGAGCCAAAATTTAGTGGAAAATGATACCCCACACGCCTAGCTCCCAGAAATCTCGAAAACACATTCGAAATGGGTAAATAAGCACCCATTTTGACCCATAGCCTCATTCAGAGGGCACCAATCGTTTCGGGACCCTACTCATTGGATTCAGCGTCCAAAATTTACTGGAAAATGATACACCACACGCCTAGCTCCCAGAATTATTTTTAAACGGATGTGAATCCAGGAAAGGAGATGTTGCAGTGCCAGTTGCATCTTCAGGGTCAACTAGTGCGGAGGAGCGAATAAGTTCGTTCTATTCTACGCCTTATAATTAATGAATGCGTCATTCGACACAGGATTATGCAATTCTATGTGCGACCTTCTTCAATTCTTTGAGAATGTGACTACCAAGGTGAGGTTCAATATTGAACCGTATTGATGTAAGTTGTGGAAAGCCATCAGTGAAGTCAATTTCATTGGTAATTATGGAGGTGATTAGGATGACTATTGACAAACTCAATAAAACTCGACGAGCATGTCACAATCAGTAGTAATTTTTTTAAATGGTATAGACAACATTTGGGGAAAAAAGTTAGCCATTTGAGAGGAAAATGGGAAACGGGGACAAAACTGTTCACGATACTCATAACTCAGCGACATTTTATGCGGATTTTTGAGGAACTGAGAATGTGTAGCTGGTAAAGATGTGCGAAAATTTCGGTATTTATCGTCTACAAGTTTTGGGCTAAAGGATCAGCCACTTATACTTGAATACTAATACTAATAACGCTGCAGATTCCTACACACGGGTTGGTTATTCCTCGGACCAGGCGCATGGAGACTCATTTCTTCAACATGGGGAAAATGGGTGTGGCGGGTCCCGGACCCATTCCAATCGATTCAGCGTCCAAAATTTACTGGAAAATGATATCCCACACACCTAGATTGTGAAATATCCATTTTTCGAAATTCACATTATGACCCCTACCCCGCCCAAATTCGGTCCGATTGGGTTGAAAAGTTTCGAGGACCAACTAAAGCCATGAACAAACCCCTGACCGAAATTTTAGATTTTTAGAAAAATTTCTACTATCAAAGTCGGCGAGGACGGCGGACAACGGACGGACATTTAAGAACAAATTTTGCTCTTTTTGATCTAGATACCTTGATTTGGGGCAAATCGGAGAGATTGACTTTTTGCATGAAAACATATGTTGATTATTTAAGGAATAACCAACCAAAAGATACCTTACATTCCTTGGTTTTCAAACATTTACAAAACCCACCGTCACTCGTGGCCATCTTTCGTTTTAGGCAATTGGAATGAAAACGAACAATGAAAGCGAGGAACAAGTTAAGCCTGAAGGGAATCAGCCATATTTTGGACCATAACTGCATGGACGGTGGACAGATTTTTTGTATTTTGAATCCAAACATCTTGAAACACAACATGTCAAATCGTTAGGCAAATTGGAGAGATTGGGCTCAGGCTAAAAACAGAGTTATCACAATTCTGAAAATAATAATCAACAGGAAAAATTAAAGTAGACGTTTTTCTTCCTCTACTAACCTGTTTTAGTATCAAGCGCTGCAAGATGTTCATCACGAATCCAATAAGCCGCGGATATAAAGACAGAGCTTGGATGACGGTCCGCATAAGGAGTGTGGGAAGAGGTGTTACTTCCATTAAATGTTGCATCACCACAGCCAGGACTTCTTGAGTGTACGATTGTTTGTCATTGAAACATAGTGTAGTCGCTGATAAATCAGACAAAAACTAAATTAAATTCATTGGTCGAAAGAAAAATGCAGCAAATTCTTTCATAATGGTTTATTATTCCTAAGAGCGTGAGTACGGGAAAACAAGTGAGTGTCCAGGACTCATTCCAATCAGCGTCAATAAATTAGTAGAAATACCCCCCAGTAGTTCCCAAAAAATCTCAAAAGTCGATATTCAAAAATACCCATACCCTCCTCAAATTTGTTCCGATCGGTCTGAGAAGTTTCAAGGACCGACAAGAGCCAGAAAGAGGTCCCTGACCAAAATTTTAGATTTTTAGAAAATTTTCTACTGCCTAAAACGGCGCGGACGACTTACGGTGGACTTTGATTTAATCAAGAAAATTCTAACTGTTAAACATGGGGGCCAATCGGAGAGGGTGATGGCATACAAACAGTGGTTGATTATTCAAGGAATAATAAACCAAAATGGAGGATTTTCAAGGAGTAGAAACTCAAAACGGGGTTCTTGAGACTGTAAGATCAAATGTAAATAGGTGTTACCTTTTATAACGGTTTTCAATTCACACTTTGAAGGTTCGATCATATGCAGAGCAATCAGAAGTTCGGAGGGTGTTATGGGTGAAGAGTATGATTCTAAATCAGCTCCAGAACAAAGCAGACGGTTGAACACCTAAAAAAAATCCTTCTTGTTAACCACCAAACTCATTGAATATCTCGGCTCGAGGCTATTGAAATATATAATGAAAATTATGAAAGACCTCTTTCACGACGATGGGATTCAGCTTTATCAGCTTGGGCAGAGCTGCAATGATTTCATTTTTCGTGAGTCCGTTGAGAACGGGAATGAGGAATCTGACGTCGGAGACTCTCGTTTGATATAGCTCGCGCACCCTTTCGACCAATTCGATGCTTGGAGGAACTAAAAAAACAGTATTAAACCATCTCATGAGAAAGGCACCTGTTTACAGTGTGTAAAAAGAAACCACAAAACCCCACATTCAAAATAGGTAGATGAATACCCACTTTGACCCACAACTTCTTCTGGTGGGCACCAATCGTCCCTAGACCCATCGTTCTGGGACACACATCATTGGATTCAGCGTCCGAAATTTAGTGGAAAATGATATCCCACACGCCTAGGTACCAGAAATCTTGAAAACCCACTTTCGAAATGGGAAGATAACCATTTTGACCCATAACCTCTTCGGGTGGGTGCCAATTGTGCCAAACGCCTTGATCGCCGAAAATTCATTTTTAGCGAAGCCTTGATCGGTAGGCGGTCACTAGCGTAACAAATTTTTAACGTTTTACATCGAATATCAATAGCGGAGATCGTTTCGATATTGTCGCTTATGTAGCAAAATCCTCAGTATGAAATGGTGGGGTTCCACCAGTTCAAATCTCTAATTCGCACGAAAAGGCTGAAGAAATTGGGCAGTCATGCAATACCTTACCATAAAGGTCGGAAAATTTAGAACTCACCTTTGTCCGTAAGTATGTGGATGAGTCGAGTAACCAAAGTTTCTGAGCCTTTAGGGCAGTCTTCAACCAACTTGAGAAGATGAGGAGAGTCCATACCCATGGCCTTTACGGGGTGTTCTACCACTCTAAGGATGATACGTTTGACGTCGGCAACTGTGGCGATGTATACTCTCGCTAACCTGAGGAAGGAAACAAGGTAATACGCACATCTACTTGCTTAGGAGTTATTTATTATGCCGGGGCACACTTTCAGGGCCTCTAGTGTCACCCCAAAAGCAGGCCAGAACTTCATTTTTGCCGAAAACAAAAAACATTCTACAGCCTCAATAAAAATTGAATCATTTAAACCCCCTTTTTGCCTCGATACGAAATTCCAACTCACTCATGAATGAGTTCTTGATTGACGGGGAGCAGAGAAAGATACAAGTATAAACAAGCTCTGGTACAATCTTCAGTCCACGAGTCCGTTTGCTGCGGTCGGCCTCTGGGTTGGCCGAAAATTTCAGCTGGAGGCTGAGGAAGCTGAAGGTAGTCCAAAAATGTGATGGCGCGATTTTCTATAACACACCGCAGATGTTCTTTTGGATACAAATCAACAACGTGGCTAATGGCAGTTTCACGAATCTGAAATCAAACGAATAGAATAGAATGGTCATTGCGCTCTAGAAATATTATTGGGCGGCTTGTTCGAAACTCATGAGCAACACAGATTCACGACTGGGAAAATGGAGTTCACGATTCAGAAATATGTTCTACAAGGGGGGAGTGAGTTCGCGCAACTTGAAGGTAATATCAGCAAAAACATGACTCATCTGTCAATTTTCGGTGATTAACGAATAATTGAGGACTTGAAGTAATTGAATTTGGTTTTTCAGACCGATCCAACACTTTTGGAAGATGAGCCAGAATTATAGAGAACCCTTTCGAGGTTAAACTACAGTAAGATCAACTCTTGGGCAACCTGGAAGAGTTCGAAGCAATGCTTACCTACTAGTTCGGGGTGACAAATGAATTCATTTACTAGAAAACTAGCGCTTAGTCATGTGCTTCTATTATTACAAGTCATTTTCCTCTGAACCCTGAATAATGAGAAGCTGATCATGTAGTAGTCCTACATCTACGGGTACGTCCAACACGAACTTCGTTATATTCAGGTAACTTCATCGTCTAACTAATTATAGCCTTAAAAATCATATCCTGATTCATGAAAGTTAACACCCGTTATAGTAATCCTCGCTCCGGCTGCGCTACCTAAAAAAAATTAACCCTATCGTTTTCATGTTAAGGACATCTAGTGACTATTCAGTTTGTCGCTCTCCTAAATTACACGGAAGGCATGTGCTATCTTGATCGATTTCCCACGTTATCCCATGTTTACTTGCACCTACTGTGCGAAATTCCATGAGAAAGACTGGCTTTTGGACCCCATCAGGGTTAAAATATTAAAAAAAAAAAAAAAAAAATGACGTGACGTCACACTTCCATAGCATAATTTGGCGACGCAAGCACTATGATTGAAGCAGGGTAGGTTCGTCAAGACTCGCCAATAAGAGCCAAAACGAAAGTCAGCCGAATTTGCAGCGTTTTTTGTTCTAGACATCATGAAACTCCAGAAAATTTTTTTTGGCTACGATCGGAGATGGTCGACATTCCATGACTAGCATGAAAGCATACGTTGATTATTTAAGAAATAACCAACCGTGAATTGCAAAAAACTTCATAACTATTCGTCACATGACAATTTCAGAATACAACTAACTGTGTCCAATATCTGTATGCAGCATAGGCCTTCCCTTCATTGGCCCCATCACTGGGTGAACCCCCCCCCCCCCCCCAGGCCATTGTGCGCCACAACTACGACCCTCAGACACAGTCGCGAAAGTAGTTTCCTACCTGATTAAGCGGTGCCTCGGGGCCAGGGGCTCCCTCCTCCGCAGTACCAGTTCGGAAGAATACAGGAATAGCCAGCGCACTAACATCCATGACTCTCTATAAGGGCTAACTGGCTGGTAGCCGTGCAACAGTGGCTTTGTACCAGTCACGGTCGTTTCTTGAAATGCTAGAGGTTTCTTCCTTTCCTAATTTGCGGTACAGTAGCTAATGCGTTCCTCATCCCAATGCAAGGAAAAGAGTCAGAAAAAGTACGAAGAGCTCACCCCGCGGGTTATCCCCCCCCCCTCCCCACAACTACAAGCAGCAAGGAGACAGCCAGAAAGGTAGGAATGAGTGTCCCCTTCATTCAGGATGGCTTAGAAAGGGATTAGATATACTGCCTTCCCAAATACCGATTTCCGGTAGTTCACGCATTCTAGCATTCTTTTAAGCAGAGTGGTACCCAAGCATTCCATCTCAACTCCCAAAGCCGGCCTGTATTGATACATCTTGCACAATTATATGAAAATTGAATTCTTTCTACAATAGTAAAAGAAAATCTTTAGTTCTACCTGAGGCAAGCAATGAGTAAACAGTGGCAAGATGGCCAACATGGAGAAACCATCTATTTCCTAGCCCTGTGCATTGTGTGAAGTGATGGTAGGGCTAAGTCCTACCCCTCCCATCGCGTCACCGTAGAGGGGAGAGCGGGGAAGAGAAGGAGTCATTCCCGTCCCCTCCGTCCAAAAGGTAAGGAGATACAAGGCATATCTCAAATGTCAAGTATCACCTATAATACTATCCACCCTCCACCTCCCACCCTGTTCTTGTACTTATCTACTCACTTCGGAAGACTGGTGGCACGTGTTGTCCAAAAGTACTTTCAAAAACTGCGTCTCTTTGGGAGGTCGAGTCAAAATGAGTTTGTAAATGATGTTCAACCCCAAAACTTCCATGCTTGCAAACCGCATCAGAACCAATCCAGCTTCTTCAGTTACAATGGGCATCTCCAGGCAGAGTCGCGTCATGACCCTGAAAGAACGTCGGTCAGATCCAAAAATGAACAGAGGATTTAAAAAAGAACCAAGATGAGCAGTGAAAATTAGGTATAGTACTATCCTTTACATAATCCAAATGACTACTCACGTGTCTCTCTCCTTCATTTCCTTGTTGTTTATTATAGTATTTATAACAGTGCAAATGAGGTGGTCGTACTGATTATCATAATACTTGAATTCTTCTGATTGCGTCGGCGCCCTTTTGCTGAACCCTTGCATGAAACTGTACTCCTCATACATCCAACTCAGAGCCAAATTCAGTTGGTTACGCAGATCATTCAAGATGTACTTCATGATTGCTGAAATTTTGACGTCAGGACACTCAATTTCAATTAATTGCAACCAACAGGTAGAATATTAGGATATAAACTCAACTCACTTTGCCTAACTTTGGACCCAAATGATGCAGCCATTGATGCGATGATTTTCCCTCTGATTGTGTAGACTCCCCCAGTGATGGCGCTATCTTGAGCTTGGAGTATCCTCATTACCGCTTGAGCTTGAAGATTTTCTCTCATGTCCTGTAGAAAGAAAATCCGAGGGTGCACCATTTTGTATGTAGTTTGAATGAAGCAAACTCATGAGGAAACGCAAACATCATATACTTACAGAACTGAGAGGCTTTGACACTTCAAGTTTGATATGCTTGGTGGACATTGTGCCTTTGCTGATTTCATCTTCCATACCAGTGATCATCAAGGACTATGGTGGTAGTGGTGGGAGACGTACTTTGCTCGTCTTCATCTTCGTCGTCATCTCCCAAACGCTGCACAGATTATGGAAACTTAATAAATCAGGCTTAATAAATCAATCAGAGTGAGGACAACCCGCTAGCTGTTAACCAGAGACTCAAAGTCTTAGCTGCACGACATTTTTCTTCAGCCCCATTATTTATAAGTTAATGTGATTACTCAACCAATAAAAACCATAGAGGCAGTCTTTAGTCTTGAATGACAATAGGTGGTACTATATTGGTCTTAAGAAGGTACATTGGTGCTGTCTCTTAACGTGAGTTGTACAACTTACCATAGAGGTTTTTGATTGAAGTTTAGCAATGGAAGCGCCAGGCCCTAGACCAGCCGAGGTCAGTTGCTGGGCAAGAAGGCGGGCCACGTGTTTGATTTGACCCTGAGTGCCAGCCGCTGCAATGGGAGTGTAGGTTGCACTAAACACTGCCGGCATGGTGTCTGGCAAGCGGCTCTGAAAATGATTCAAGTAGCAAGTTTGAGACCCTGTTGAGTTACAAAGAGAGGAAGTAATGAGAATACCATAGAGCAGTCAACTTACCATTCCGGCAATTACAAGTTGAGCTGCTAGCTCAGGAGTGAGGCGCTCTGTGATAAATGTTTCTGTAATGTCCACAGCAGATTCTGACGGTACTACAGCAGGCAGCACTTCTTCAATCCGAGATTTCTTCGATGGCACCTCAGTCAGAGCTGTTTTCCTGAGACGTTTTCTATCTTCACCTTTTGGCAATGCTTTATTTACCTGAACCATACAAGATAAGATCAACATCAAAATTCTTTCTCCAACGCCTCTACGAATAATTGTATATCAAACAAAGTCTGGCATCATTGCTCAAGTGGAACATACTTCAGAATTAGAGGCTCCAAGATCAGTAAGAAGAGTCGTCAAATTGGTATGATAACTAAATGAGCTCGGATGCCTAAGTAAGTTGAGTAATTGCATCTTCAAATTCTTTCGCACAGAGTTGACTTGTGATGTGGAAAGAGTAGGAGGTAGATTCACTGAAAATTAGCAAATGAGTCGAGGAATGATATCTGAGCAAACACATTGCATAATGAATCAAGCCGCTTTTATATTGTCCTGCTACATATGGTTGAACTTACAATGTAAAGCTTCCAAAGCAGTGATCACTCTCCCCATAAAGGCAGGCCTCAGTTTTGCAATGGTGGTCAGAGCGCCCATACAAGCCATCAAATTGGCGCTACTAATGTGCGAAGAACCGTGAAACTTAATTATCAAATCAAACACAGTCCTGAAAAAAATTAATTCAACCACTCATGTTAAAACAGATGATTTATCAATGGCGGAAGACGGGAATTAAGAACATCCACTAGGTACTTCTAGGTCACACAGAGGTAAATGCAAAAACAAATGCCATGTTAACCTCTGTTGTATAAGTTTGTTGCGAACAACAGAGTGAAATACTTGGTTTTATTCTCTAATCTCCAACAGTAATGTTTTGTGGTGAGTTTGGAAAACTCAAGCTGCAGCCCAGAAGGTGAAATGGAAAGTAGTACTGTTCTCTGTGGATGTAGAGACTTACTTCCCTATCTAATGATTTTATTCTAAGTACGTATGTTTAAGAACGAAAATCTGTCCTTGACTTGGAGGCCGATAACAATCAATATACACGTTAGGTTGGTTTTTGCTGACATTGGGGGACACGAGCTCTCAGTATGCGATCTAAATCTCATAATTCAATACGCTTTGAATACTTGATAATCGAAGGCCTAAAGGATTGAATGAAGCAGCGAGGATGGATGTTAATAGGGAATATTAGAATTCGAGTAACTAATCTAGGGCTGCCATCCGTCCCGATTTTCGAGGTGTCCTGGGCGTCCCGTCCCGATTAATTTTTTTGCCGTCCCGATTTTGTCCCGATTTTTGAAGAATGGCGGAACAATTCACTAATGAGGGTTTTCGGAAATTGCAGTCCCCTAAGGAGTGGGCAAGTTTCTTAAGAATAAACACAGCGATCAATTTCCTCAGCTAAAAAGAATAGCTGGATACGTGTTTGCCATCCCTTCACACAACGCTTTCGTTGAAAGATTTTTTTCTCTGATCAGTGCTCAATGGACCAAAGAGAGAAACTCTCTTCTCCCAGAAACTGTCAAGGCCCTGACTACCATCAAGAGGAATTTTGACATCACCTGCTCAGAATTTTTCAACTATATCAAAGAACACAAAGAAGTCCTACGCGTAGTCGGCGGAAAAGATAAATACATGCAATGACTTAAATACCTACTTCAAAATACGTGTTTCCAGAAATTGTTTGTTATATTATAATATATTCCGTGCTTTCAAAAATATTTTATTTTGCATAGGTTTGGTATGGTCATCTTGTCCCAATTTTCGTCCCGATTTTTTGTTTAGGCTGTCCCGATAAGTCCCGATTTCTAGCATAAGCTGTCCCGATTTACCTGGGAGAGATATGGCAGCCCTAAACTAATCACTCTCTTGTAATTTACTTCTTTCGTGGAAGGGGAAGAACAGCCCGGGGGTCTTGCTCTTGTTAAGATAAAACCCACACTCTTCAGAGGTTGTAGTCTTCAGGTTCAAAAATTACAATAATATAGCCTACTCATACGTTATTTTTCAATAAATGATATGATTGATGATTGATTGAATAAATTATTGATGTGAATATTCACGTGCAATAGTTTCTATTACATAGTAGGTTCCTCTTTCCCTCTTTAATAAATTTCAAATAGATGCTTCCTAGTAGGAAAGTAAAAATATTGGAGATCAGGAGACGGGCCATATCTTTACTACCAGAAACACGAAACAGGCCTCTTTCTAACTTGATCATCAATTTCCTCGCCTATTTATGAGGCGTCGTGTACGTAGGTTGAAGGAGGAATACTCCATTAACCGTCAAACTACCGAACAGCAATTTGGCAACTGGTCCTCACGTTTTGCTATTCCCTCAGACTCACCTGACGCCAGGATAACCTTCCCGTGAGTGTTAACATATTTTCACACGCCTCATATGCAGGCCGACAGTTCAAGAACTGGATTAGATTTCAGGAAACGTCTATGAAATAATGTGGATAACAATGCTGTTGATGTTTACTTGAAAAATAACTTACAAGGCTTCTTCTTCCAGTTTCCGCCTTCTTGCCACTTTAAGAGTCAAAGGCACGTCTTCAAGCGAGAAATCGTTCTCCCGTTTTATGCTGTCTTGTTCTGGGTACGTCTGAAGAAGAACGATGGTTTCCAAAAACTTCACTATTTGAGTTCTCAACCTGAAAGCAGTTGACTAAGGGCTCTAACAAGAGTACAATTGAATAAAAAACTTCACAATCAGCCAATCTTCCAATGAACCTAAAACTCACCCGTCGTTTTCGGAGTCGACCATGTCAATAATATAGGCCTTCATGTTGTTCAGAATCGACCAAACTTTCTGCATTGGCTCTGTTACCGTCGAAGCTTTGCACAACCACATCAGCGCAAGGCGATACACAGTTGTTATACACTGCACGCATCGTTTTTGCACTTGCGGAGCCTTATCTTGGAGCAACATTTGTAAATGAATTATAGCTTGCGGTAGATATTCGATGTTCACTTTCCTGGAGAAAAAAGTATGAACTTTAGTTAACTGAACAGAGATTTTCCTACAAAACATAGTTTTCAGAAAAGCAACATACACAACTTCCTCGATGCAATTGATCACAGTTTTACGAACTTCAGCGCTTTTGTCGTTTTGAAATGCAACAACGTCACCAAAATAGGGAATAATGAATTCCCTATGAGTTTTTGTAAGGATTTCTTGAGCCTTCATGATGTTCTCCACCTTCACGTCGGGATCGGAAGCCACGGTGGCATCATTCAAGATTTTGACAATCTGAAAATTCGACCATTCAGATACTTATCAATCCAGATTAACAATAATTATTAGATACTTCATTATCTCGTCCTAATCCAAAGGGCCTGAACGAATAAGTTGTCTTCCTAACAGAACCCTCCCTTCACAGGTAGATTCAAGCTGAATCAATGCAACCATTGATCATGAAGTTTTGGTGACTTATATAAAAGTGTGTGCGCGTACTCACCATCTCTCTCTGAGATCTTTCGTCTTCCTCGTCTAGGAAAAACTGAGCGGCTGAACTTCTTCTCTCATCTACTGTTCCCATTGTGCTAAATTTCCAACGGCTTAGGGCTCGAATATGATTATTTCCAGTTCATTCGGAACTAAGAAGTAGAGGATGCATAAAGCCAATACAGCAACAATGAAATCTATCGCAATGCTGAAACTTATTCACTCAAGGAGAGCCCATGAAGTACAGACAGGACAAATTACAATCCTCGGGTGTCGCACAAATTATCCCTTACATCAAGGATTGTCGACATGCCAAACCAAAATTCGTTAATCCGGATTTGGTGACCCGCCGACTCGTTTTCGTTCCAGCACTTAAGGTAGGGACGTTCCAGTACTACCGACATGGGTAGGTATCAATACTGTTATTTCGATACTACTGGTATCGAATCATCCGATATTATACTAGTATCGAAAGAAAATCTGCAGTATCGATATCGAACCAGTCAGGCCGATAAAGACACTGATGAGAAGAACATTGCAGCTTTTAAAAAATTTAAAAAAAAGTAAGAGGAAAAAAGAAAGTGGGAATTTTCGTGCCTTGAGTGGGGATTTTTTAGGGCCTCAGTGGGAAAACCAGCCGAAGTCGTCTGGCAACACTGATTGTTCGGATCTTATCACGTTATTTGTTAAAAGTTACTCTTGTATTTCTTCCTGGGCAGCGTTGGTGACAAAGAGTGGTTCCGTTAAGAAGTTGAATAGAATAGAAAAAAAACTTTGTTAGCTAGCAGCTTGTTTTACATTTGTGTTACATTGGTGTCTGTCGACACCACTAATATTTGTATCGATACTTCACATTCAATACTATCATGGTATCGGCTTTGTCTCAATAATATCGAAAGCACCGATACTTTATGAACATGAATACTCTGAATTTCTCCTATATTTTCTCATTGTTGAAATAGGTACCTATTTCCTTATTACAAAATAAAAAATTCCAACCACAAATCCAGACGGTAAAAATATCAATTTTTCACGAATCAGCTCACCCGAAGCTCCCGTTTGTACGATTATTCTCCCCTACAAACATCAGCACTGAATTGAATCGACTTCCAAAAAATTGGTAAGCACCATTAGGCGCACACAAGCAATAAACGGCGAACCAGCATTGCCAACGCAACAAAACAGTGCCTCTTTTTATCAAAGAGCATGCCTTTAACATGCCTCTTCTCTGCCAGGCAGCGACTCCTATGTATTCTTTTCATTATGGACAAGCTATAATCAGTAAGATTGAACTAAATTAGTGAATAATGTACGAAATGTCGAAACAGACATAACACCACATATATAATCTCCATCCATTGTCCACAACACCAGGTTTGTCTTATGTTGAAGCAGGGCTGCCACTCTTGAAGGTACGCGATCATAAGAAAGAGAAATGGTTGCTTTCTCGACACTCCCCTTCATCCGCTTCTCGGAGTGCTGGACCAAACTCAGATATCCAGTGCCATATCGCTGGTCCTGAAGTTCTGCGTTGCAGCTTCTTCAAAGTTCTGCGCTGCAACTTCCCTAAATATCTGCCCTGCAACATCTTCATAGATCTGCGCTGGAACTTCTCTAAATATCTGTGCTGCAACTTCTCTAATGATCCGCGCTGCAGCTTCTTCGACTTATTAAAATCAATTTTTTGTAAACAACTTGTACATAGAAGGAATAAATACATTGAAATTGATCTCCGATGACTCCCACACGCCCTTGCTTATGGTCACAGGCCCTTGCCTATGGTCTCCTCGGACATAGAAAAATTATAATCTGAACATCTGACGGCGAGTCATCTACTTCTGCTAATCATATCGCTAGGTCTGAGTCCTCATGAATTACAGGGACTATTACTACTATTCAACATAATAATAATTCTTATTTAATTATTAATTAATAATTATTGAAATCTCTGAACATTATGGCCCTAAAGCTGGGTTCGCATGGACGCGTTTTCTCCGGCAACTGCGGTAGAATGGTGGGGAAAATACATGTTGAGTTTGGAGGCTCACATGGATGCGGTGCGGCAAGCGCGTTCGTGGAGCTGATTGGTGGCAAATTGGAGATAACAAAAAATGAGGTAACATGAAAAACCGCGTCCATGTGAACCCAGCTTGAGTGAGGCTGCCTTTACAAGCGGTGCTCATGGCTACAAACTCTCTTTCCGCCTACAACAAAACACTGTGGTTTCGACTAAACTGGGAAATCAATATAAACTACTACACGCATTCAACAATACTAACCAAGGAGGAAAATCCGCTTACAATGTAGGCATATTCAATTATTAATGCACCCCTTTCCCCAACTTGCTTACAAAATAAATCACTTCTAAACTTCTAAATTGTAGAATGCGTGCACAAGATGCGCCAC
The DNA here is from genome assembly GCA_019603395.1 of Cyrtorhinus lividipennis. Classification (NCBI taxonomy): domain Eukaryota; kingdom Metazoa; phylum Arthropoda; class Insecta; order Hemiptera; family Miridae; genus Cyrtorhinus; species Cyrtorhinus lividipennis. The sequence continues at coordinate 16,232,178 of CM034005.1, read as the reverse complement.
TAGAGCGGTCTTCGAAATTCCAGACGTAAACACAAGTGTATAGGAAGGGAAAACACGCGGAGGGAAGCATCACTTTCGCCGGGATGGAATTTATATAAGAGAGGCGGCTGAAGGTTCGGAAGTGGTTAGTTGACTGGCAGCTAGTGGCCGGCCATCCTTAGACCAACGACCCTGTGGATTATTGCAGTTCAGGACTCACATGGTTCTCCCCCGACCAATATGATCAAGGTGAGTAATTATTGCTAATATAAAAACATCATCACAACGTACCGACTAATCACGCACATATTGTATTACGCTTCAAAAATCTAATCCGTCAGTTTAAAGTACCTAATTACTAATTTGTAAGTAATTAGACACGGGCTCAATTAGACATCTTACTCATTATTTTAAAAAATTGTTATGTATTGGCAATAAATACGTTTATTTGTTGCATTCTGATGCCATGCCACTATTTACTAAATACTTGAAGTATTTCAGTCAAATATTCAAAATTTAACAATACAATTTGGGATCAACAAACGGGGTCAGATCAATTCTCAGACGTTTTTTCAGAAATCAAAAATTCCCGCACTCGAATGAACCAGTTATTGGTTTTCCGCTCATTTTTCAATAATTTTTTTTGAATAGTAATACGGTTTGACATGAGGTTGAGGAGAGTATTCTTTTCATCGATCGTTGTCGAGCATTTCTTTTGAATAGAAAAAAGAAAAAAAATCCTCTCCTCTTCTTAATCCTCTCGATGGGTTAATGATCCCGTAAGTTGAGACTTACGTCCTGTCCCTAATTGACTAGGAAGAAAATTCTAATCAGGAAAATGTAGTAAGTGTTTCAGGGGAATAACTGTATTAGGCTCTGTTTCAAAATACCAAGAACACACGAATATAGGTGGGTAGGTACACTTTTTCGCGTGTAATATTATATACACGACTGATCATTAAATTTATTCGAACGTAGATACTTTCAGCTTTGAAATGGATACTCACAACTATTTTAGATGAAGGAGAAGGTAGGTTTGGCTGAAAGTAGCTCATTCAATCATATTTTCATGCATCGCTTACTCAAGATGGCTCCTGATTGCGAAGTTGTAATGAAGCGTCATGAAGTGATCATAAATATCATTACACTTCATTACCCACACAAGATTAATAAAGACGAGGTAGAGTAGGCATTCTAAAAGCTTCAAGGAAGTTTTCATATACGATAATAATGATACGTGACCAGTGTGAAAGCCGCCAAATGGCTCTAACTAAATAAGTGGGCTGATAACTGTACACGTGCATTGGAAAGCGCGTTTTCTTTTCAAGTCTGGGAAATCAAACAGGTGACGATTGCGATCATCTTCCCACCATTACCATCAATGATCAGTTTATAACGATCGGAGCACCAATGAGAAATGGTCCAGCATTCGAACGCAACAACTCATTAATAATGGCGTCTCACGATTACCCTCGATCCCTTCCAAGCACAACTTTCCCAACGATGAGTTTCTTCCAGGAAAACTTAACTTGGCGCCGCATGATATATTATTTATTCGGCGTATGATGATATACGTGAATACTTATGTTATGTTGTAGTGCTGCAACAAGCTTTCTCATGCGAAGAATTTTTGTTGTAGATCTACGTTGATTTTTTTTTAGAAAAAGATTGAATAAAGTAATTATTAGATCCTCACCTAAATGCTTCTGGTTTTTTCCGGAACCAGATAAACACAAACATGTACGTTTACAAGGAGTTTTTCCGGATTGCAATTCCAATCAACTCGAGAACGTCCCATAACTATGGAGATTAGATTTATCTCCGGATCGTCTTAAATCCTCCACAGTGAACGCCATTCATTGGATTTATTGGTGCACACCAGTAAATCCACCCATTTTTGGAAAATAATATTTTATTTTCAACGGGGCTATCAGATTCCGTTTTATTTGCCATGAATTGACGAATGAGGAGGGCTGAGGTCGTTGACAGTTCGTATACGAAGTAGACTTTGTGTATTATTTTATTTGTGAAATCTTGGATCACAGGTAGGCATGAATCTCTGAGTAGGTATCTCTGATGCGTATTACCTCTGATCGGACGTTCTCTCTAACTTGAGTTCCTGATTGAGGTCAAAGAATTTAACTTGTTCATAGGTACCTGAGCAGGTACCAAAGATTACCCACGCTTTAATTCCGACCAATGTGCGTTGATGGCGTAAGAGCGTATCATTAGAAAGGGACTCTCCGTGGTCACTTGCATGGGGGACGGCTTGGTCGAGAATTACGAGTTTTTAGCGAGTGAAAGAGCTAAGCTGGCGCTGGACGAGAGTGAAACGGGTCAATGAAAGTTCGCTGGCAGTAAGCTTGTTCCTGCGGGAGATGAAGATACGAATAGCTACGTAACCTTGCACTTGAGAGGACACGATTGGTCAAGACTGAAAAATGAACTCAAACCATCCGCCTTGAGCTGTTGAATGTTTTTCTTTTTGTATGTGCATTCTACTCATCTCCTCCTAAACTGGCTTCAAGTGAGGTTGACTCCATCGTTAGGAACAAGAGAGTAACCCCCAAAATAAACGCTAAACTTTCCTCTGACACTGAAGAAGGCATGATATCAGCTGTAATGGATAATATATTGGTCCCGTTAAAAATAATCAAAAATATCGAAACCCCTGCTTCTCTCAATGTCTGCACTTGGAACTCACAGGGCCTTAATAACAAATGTCACGACTTGGAACTGTTTCTAAAAATATACAATATAGATATAATTCTCATAACAGAAACTAAGCTATCTTCCAACATTAATGTTCACATACCTGGATACAAAATGTACCGCTCAGACCATCCAAGTGGGCAGCGTAAAGGTGGCTCTGCATTACTAGTAAAATCCACAATCATACATGATGAACTTCCCATTATTCAAGAGGAGAAATTCCAGGTAACCCGTATTAGCATGCCATGTACAAATGGACAAATCCAAATTGGGTCTTTCTACTCTGCCCCTGAAAACAGATTGTCCCAATCGGATTTTTGGAGAATCATGATTGAGATGAAGTCCGACTTCTTGTTGGGTGGAGACTTAAACTCCAAGCACCCCAGATGGGGATCCCGAACAGCCAATCCTAGGGGAAAAGTTCTTCACGATACCACAGTTGCATTACAACTGGAAATTATGCACCCCAACGAACCCACGTACTATCCTCACAACACAACCCGCTCTCCAGATATATTGGATTTTTACCTGGGAAAAAATATCCAGTCATATTGTACTACTCCAGTAGTGCTAAAAGAAATGCATTCAGACCATTTTCCAGTTCTGATTACTCTTTGCACCAGAGGACAGCAACAGCGCGCTCCGGGGCTTATCAATTACCCAATTGACTGGCAACTGTATAAAAACATAGTAGAAGAAAGGGCTGAACTTCACGTCCCCCTCAAAACCCCAGCGGATATTGACGCAGCAGTCGCCTCTCTCACCAATCTAGTCAAAGTGGCAGCGATTGAAGCATCTGCCCCTATTAGAACTATCAAAACACGGGCATTTACTCCTTCACCTCACATACAGTCATTGTTATCTGCTAAACGATCAACCCGCAAGCAGTGGCTAAGAACAAAACACCCTTTTGACAAGAGACAGTTCAACAAAGCAACCAAGGAGCTTACACTGGCACTGAAGGATGAACATTCTGCAGCGGATCACAACTCCATCAAAGCACTAGATACTAAAGACTGCTCCCTGTGGAAAAAAACCAAAATGGTAACAAAAGAGCCTAAATTGATCCCGCCCTTGAAGGTTGGCACTGATTGGTATGCTACCTCCCAAGAAAAATCGAATCTGTTTGCTAATATTCTAACCCAACAGTTTTCACCTCACCCGGATGCAAACCCTAGTTTCTCTCTTCATGTCCAGGAACAGTTGCAGTCACCCCTTATCCTACACCCATTCAAAGATTACTTCACACCAGGACAAGTTAGAAATGCTATTAAGCGCTCCCCAACAAAGAAGGCGCCGGGGTATGATCTCATCACTCAACCTCTCCTATCTGCTCTACCTCGTAAAGGTATTGTCCTGTTAACCCAAATATTCAACGCTATTTTGAGAACCACACATTTCCCCAACAAGTGGAAACATGCCTGTGTGATAATGGTGAAGAAACCAGATAAGGACGCCAACAATCCTGCTAGCTACAGACCCATAAGTCTCCTTCCGTTATTCTCAAAAATCCTCGAACGATTATTGCTCCCCAAAATACTTCCATTCCTCTCTTCGCTTCTTCCCGACACGCAACTGGGTTTCAGGCCACTCCACTCCTGTCCACAGCAACTCCACCGAGTTGTTGAAGATATTCTGGCCACCTATGAGGAAAAAAAAGTCTGCCTCGGTATTTTTTTGGATACGGAAAAGGCCTTTGATAAAGTTTGGCACCCAGGATTACTCTACAAGGTGAAACCACATCTCCCTGACACCTACTATCGGCTGATCTTGTCTTACCTCTCGCAACGTACGTTTTCCGTGAGATGTGGCAGCGCAGTGTCTCCTTCAAAGGCAATAACGGCAGGGGTTCCTCAAGGCAGTGTCCTGGGGCCTTTTCTATACCTCCTATATGCAAGTGACTTCCCGGCGCCATTAGGGGTCACTATAGCCCAGTTTGCGGATGATATTGCTGCTCTCTGCAGTTCTCACACGTGTCAAGAGGCAGAAAATAATATGCAGTTATTCCTCGATGAGGTAGGTCCGTGGTGTAATAAGTGGAGAATATCCATGAATTCCACCAAGTCTACACTCGTCACCTTTACTTATCTCAAAAATATAAGATCTCCTCAAGTCAAACTGAATAGCATCCAAATTCCAACCTCAGATCGAGTGAGATACCTGGGACTCATTCTAGATTCGAAGCTAACGTGGGCGCACCATATACAAGGTTTGGTTAAGAGATGTCGAAGCAGAATTCACCAACTAATGTTCCTCATGAGAGTCCAATCTCCTCTGCCACTTCACTCTAAACGGTTGCTCTACACTATGTTGATTCGCCCAATATGGCAGTATGCTTGCGGGATATGGGGTTCAGCAGCGAAGACTCATGTACAGAAAGTGCAAACAATACAAAATAGAGTACTGAGAATAACGACCGGAGCTCCATGGTTTGTACGAAACTCAGCACTGCACACTGATATGGATATGCCCATCGTTTCCGACATCATCAAAGAAACTTATAAACGCCTCAATACTTCCATGCTCAACCACCCAAATGCCCTGATTCGCGAAATCGCTGAACGTCCGCCACCATTACCACCTGAAAGGAGGCTCAAGAAAAAACGACCTCAAGATCTGATAATCACTCCAGAATAGTTCAACCAGAACGCGAATGCTAAAAGGTTATTTATTGTTACCCTACAAAAAGTGATCACACATGTTAGTCAATTATTATATTGTTGTTAAATTATTACATTAAGTGTTTATATCATCTACTGTTTGATTGTTATTAGTATTAATATCTAGTTGTAGGACGATCGCTGGATCGTACCTTACCTCAAGTTTCAAGTGAATTAAGGCTACGCTTTACTATATGTTCTGTGAAACTAACTGTAATATCCTACGGATAATAAAGTTGTCTAATTTAAAAAAAAAAAAAAAAAAAAAAAAAAATATCGAAACCCCACTTTCAAAATAGGTAGGCACCGATTTTGACCCAAACCCACTTCCTGTATGGGCCAACCAGTCTGAGACCCATCCAAATGGATTCTACGTCCAAAATTTAGTAAAAATGATACCCCGCGAGCATAGATCCGATCACGCTGAAAAGTGTAGAGGACCAATTAGAGACAAATTTTTCGAAAAATGGATTATCGAGATCTTTGTCGATCTATGCGTGTGGACTATCATTTTCTACTAAATGTTGGACGCTGAATCAATTAAAATGGGTCCCAGACTATTATGAATGTGGGTTTTCGAGATGTTCGGTTAACTAGGCGTGTGGGATATCATTTTCAACTAAATTAATGTTGGATGCTGAATTGAGCCTGGGACACTCCACACTTAAGTTTGTCCCAGATAAATTTTGGGCCCGATCGGTTGACCCTCGGTAACCTTCTGCATGGAAACATAGGCTGATTATTCAACGAATAACCAACCAAAGGTACCGTGCACCGTCCAAGCGGTCATTGGTAGTACAAAGTTTTCTAAAAAGCTAAAATTTTTGTCAGGGACCTGTTTCTGGCTCTAATTGGTCCTCAAAACTTGTCAGCCCCATCGGACCAAGTATAGGTTTCATCATGTCCAGATCGAAAAACCGAAATGCCCGTCACCTATATGAGGTTTCATATTCCACTAAATTCTGGACGCTGAATCCACTGAGATGAGTGCCGGACCGATTGGCACCCGCTAGAGGTGGGTATGGCTCAAAATGGGTACCCATCTACCTATTTTGACAATGGCTTTTAAATTTTTTTGGTTCATAGGCGTGTTGGGTATCATTTTCCATTAAATTCTAAAGACTGAATCAAAAGAGATGAGACCATCCGTCCCCACAAAGCCCATAGAAGTCTCCATGCTCCTAATCTGAGGAATAAACAACCTCTGTGAATGAATTTGCAGCGTTTGCCTTAAATAAATTGTTCTGCCCCCCATTTCTCTAAAATTTAGATGGTAGGTACTTATTCCACAGAGGTACGACACACAGAACGCGAACACTAAAGTTAGAACAATAAACCGTATTGGAATAATTAGTAGCATTTGTATATTTGCGAGAATTAATGATGTGATTTAACATTTTCAGATTCTCGTAGTCCTAACCGGACTGTCAACGTCTCTAGTCGCCTCAGAGCCCCCTAGTAAGTACATGAACGAAATTATTCAACTTAATGTGTAATTATGTCACCTACCCGATTCGATCGAGACTAAACACATCAACTAGACATTACGTTATTGAAAAAGCATTGAATCGTTCAATGACCTACGGTTGTTCGACGGTCGCTTCCTCATGGACTAGGATGGAAGCTGGAACAAGATGAGATGAAAAGAACGACGATAACTATAGGTACGTACAATCGTTCACGACGTCATCAAAAGGGGTATCCCAACCATGAAGGCGTAATGAGGGAACTATGAGCAACTCGTATCCAACTATCCATCCACATCTATGCATGACTAACCAGTGGTTCAAAGCTCCCATTAGGCGATGAACATTCAGAAACGAGTAAAAAAATTTAAAATATACTTATGTATGTAAATGTGATACTCCTCACGCCTAGGTACCCAGAAATCTCAAAACCACCACATTCGAAATATATAGGCATGTACGTTGGTAGGTTTGGACCGACACCCTTCAAAAATTTGGACCGATCGTGCTGAAATATTTTGAAGACCGGATAGAGGTTACTGACCAACATTTTAGACATTGGGGCAATGTTCTGGTACCAAAAACCTCGTGGACTGCGTACGGTGCACGGATATTCTTGCCTTTTGGTAGATTACTCCTTGAATAATAACCCAATGTAGACATTCAAAAGGACAAGGGTAGGGGGGTGGTTCAGCCTCTCCGATCGGCCCCAAATTTGATTATACGTTTAATGATGCCTAGTTCAAAAAAGGCAAAACGTCCGTCCGCCGTCCACGTGGTTTTTGGTAGGAGCAAAAATCTGAAAATCTTGCTCAAGGACTACCCTACCCGTTTTGGGAGTGGGTATTGAGATTTTGGGTAACTAGGCGTGCGGGGCATCATTTTCCATGACATTTTGGACGCTAAATCGATTGAAATTACTTTCCCATAACCGTGCTCCATGGATTAATCAACCATTTTGGAAGAAGAAAGCAGTAGGCATCAAGGAGAGGTTAACAACTGAAGCCATCACAAAACTGACTGAAGAAATATAGAGCAGTAAATTCAAATACGCATTTGTCCTGCTGTTTGACATCAGTAAGGCATTTGACAGGATGAGGTGGCTCGCTGTAACCCTTGCCCTTTACGAGGCCAATCTGCCAGCTGGTTTACTTAAAATGCTTCGGACCTTACTGTACGACCATGAAGCCACCCTCAGCGAATACAGTGCCCGCTGCAGCAGATTGGTTGAGATGGGAAGCCCTCAGAGTTCTGTCTTGGGGCCTTACTTATCTTTTTGACCAACTACTGGTGAGATTGCGCAATGCTGGCATAAAGCCATTTGCCTTTGTAGATGACCTAGTAATATTGCTGGAAGGCCAAACCAAAGGAGCAATTGAGGGACAGGGCGGATTAGCAGCCAGAATTATTGAAGAATGGTGCTCCCTAGTTAATCTCGAAATTGCTGCAAATAAGACATTCCGAGTGCCAGCTGAAAGGAAATATGTGCATCCGCAGTCCTCCAGCAATCCGCATAGTAGGAACTACTATCTAGCACTGTGCTACACCAAAGTAAATTGGAGTCTTCCTGAGTAAGAACTTTGACCCAACCGAGCACATCAAGAGCAAAGGCACTGGCCAAATTTGCAGCGTTCTTGATCTAGGCAGCATGAAAACGTACTGTGACATTTTGGAGCCAATCGGAGAGGTCCCCTCCCTCCTCAATGACATTCTGTATGAATACATAGGTTGATTATTCAAGGAACAACCAACCAACCAAAAAATGACTACTAGAGGTTTCATGATATTATATCTGTTTGATTAAGTTCCTACCTTCTTTGATTTGTAAAAGGGGAAGGGATAATAATAATTTCAGTTCCTGGGTAGTTTAAAATAATTGATAATGAAGTCCGTGAGCGTATTTTCAGATTAATTTGGTTTAATCGGAATAGTGGGATTGCATTACCAACGGATGCTGTAGTTGCGAGGCCTTACGGAACCGAAAAGAAATGGCCTCTGTCCTGAGAGGGGAATCACCAATATGGCAAAAAAATCGGTAAATATTCCGTAGGGTGGAAAAAAATTATGCTTCGTGAAAGTAATTAAAGTTAAAAATGTTGACTCATAAAATTTGTGGTATTTTACGTTGGAGGCCATTTCTGCTCGAATTAGGTCTTGCAAGGAGACTGGAAAACTAGTTGCATGTTGAAATAAATGGCTACGTAGATTAATAAATCCTTGAAAAAATATACATTTTGGTTATGCAATGGCACGCAAGGTGCGAAAACGCCTGCAGACAAATTCATTTCATCGTGCGTAAATTGACTCTCCCTGCAAATTAATTCTTCCAGAATATCGCGTAAAAGTGAAGGAGCCACAACTTTTAGGGGCACCTACGGAAGAACAAAACAAGTCATTCTCGATAGCATCGAACCAATTGGATACGCTAGTAGATAGAAATGAACTCATTGGTGAAAACCGTAATTTTGTGGCATTGAATGATCAACGAACAAATTGAGGCAACATGAAAGTGGAGGTTTTCATCTCAATCATGTAGACTGACGAACTACCTGTTAACAACATATAATAGTAGGTTGACTTTTTGGTCGAAGCCTTCTTTCTGACCGGAAACTGAGAGGTCTATTTCAATCATACGTGCAGGTAGTATGATAACTTTTACTTTTCTCTCCGGTTTTGGCAGGAGTCGATAGTAATCAAACAGAACCAGATTATTCCTTGAATAATCAACTGATGTAATCAGGCAGATGTAACCGGTTGGCGCCAAAATTTGACAAAATACATTTCATTATGTCTCAAAAAAACAAATGTCCGTCCGCTGTAGACATTTTTCTAATAATCTGTAACATTGGTCATGGACCTTTTGCCGGCTCTAGTTAGACCTTTCAACCTTTCAGCTCAATCGGTCCAGTCTGAGGAGGGTTTGTGAAAAATGTGTTTTTTTAAAACTTGGATTTAAAGACTTTTGGGGATATTTTCCACTAAAGTTTTGACGCAAAGTCCGTTGTGATGAGTCCTCAACCGATTGGTGCCTACTGGAGGCGGGCATAGGACAGAATGGGTAGGTTACATAGGTTAGTTGTTCAAGGAATAATTAACCAAGAGGTACAACCGAGTTTGATCAGTGTTATCGAAGGATTTGACACTTCAACTTAAATTGCTCCCATCGCTTCAGTTATGATCCATCCTATCTCGAGATGATTGCATTTTTGATAACGATCTCCTTGAGTTGAGCTTAGTTGCCCGTAAAGGACGACTGGGAGGCAGGTTCCTTGCGCAGGAAATCTTATCGAGTGTAACTAATTCGAGCTTTCTCGGATCGCATAGCAGTATACTAACCACCTGAGACCTTTATGTTACGAGGAGAGCAGACCGCAGAGAAATTGACCCTCGAAAAGGCTCTTGCGTGAAATCGACCCTCGAGACAGCAACCTGTTTGAGGGGGAGCCAAACGAATTTAAGGCCTCTAGAAACTGGAAATGTCGGATTGGGATTGGAAAAAATGACATTTCCGAATCAAACATCATGTTATTTTGGATCGCACATCAAAGATCTTCATAATTAACATTGAAGAACCATAAATTTGTATTTTTCTTTAAATTAGCAGATCACACTTGCAACACAAATAAGTGCGTTTAAAAGAACTTCAGATCCAGGAGTATATTGTAAAGATGAAATGTAAGAAAATTTACAAAAACAACACCTTTCCCCAGCTTTTTGACGATTTCCTGATTTTCTAACTTTTTGGAACAACGATGATTTGATCAATCTCTCGAATTGAAAAATAGACGGCCAAGATGAAATTAAAATATTGTGCGGTTGTTGCATTAAAGCACGTAGTAATATTATGTAATAACAACATACTTGTGGTAATAATAAAATGAAATATGTGATGTAGGTACCAATCACGCTGCATGTTACCACCGCTACCTATTCCGTGTGTTGTCCATAAGTTGATTTAGAATGTCGATGTTGAGAAGCGTTCAGCAAAAAAACTGGCTCCCGGTGTATTAAAGTGAACGACCTTGTTACATAAAGGAGAGGCCGGGATCATAATAAAACACGGAAAAGATGACGTCGCCAGAGAGCTCAAGCGACAACACCCGGGGCCCAGTGAAAGTGTATCACCGTCACTTTTACTTCCAGAATTGAGTGAAATCTTGTTGAGAGCGATGCGTTAATTGTACCTTTAATCAAAAAATTGCGAGCGTCCGGCAAAGGAAGCTACATAATGAGATGGTTCAACATCGAGCAAGACTAGTATATTAAGTTAGAGAACCATCCCAATCCGAGGCTATGTCGCGGGTAACAATTGAATGTTATGAACGCTATGATGCTCTTCAGAGCACGAATTCCAAGCCATCCCAGGCTTCCTACTTCTTGGTTTACACGCTGTCTTGGTTGGTTACTCCTCGAATAATCCTATGTAACCATGGGCCGCCTTTGGCCTGGGGTCAACATCTCCGATTGGCCCCAAAACTTGAGAGAAGGCGTTCAACAAAACCAACCAATTGGTACCATGTTCGCCCGACGTCCTCGCCGTTTTTAATACCAGAAAATTTTCTAAAAATCCGACATTTTGATCAGAGACCCGTTTTTGGCTCTAGTTGACCCGGAACACATGTCTGCCTGATCGGCCCAAATTTGGGGAAAGTATGGCTAAAAATGTGTATTTTGAAACACGATTTTTGGGTCTTGAGGGAACTGGGCACTTAGATTGGTCCCAGACCAACTGGTAGCCACTGGAAGTTGGTATTGGTCATGAAGGGTACCTACATACCTGTCTCGAAAGGTTTTCAAAATTTCGGGGTACATAGGCGCATTGGGTATCATGTACTACGAAAGGTTGGACGCTAAATCGATTGGAATGAGTTAGAGACACTCCACACTCATTGTTTTTCTCCATGCTTCTGGTCCGAGGAATAACCAAACCCTGTGAAAGTATTTGCAGCGTTTTGATCTAGACATCATGAAACGTATACTGTCAAATTTTGGGGGCAATTGTAGAGGTTGACCCCACTCATGACCTTGGGCATGAATACATTAGGTTGATTATCGAACCAACCAACCGAAAGGTGGAAAATGTTCTTCGACGTCACTAGAATAATATGGGGGATTGCGCTCGAAGGAAGACTAGTTTTGGTTTAATGGGTTGGTTCAGTTTCGTGATTTTGGGATACCGCTGGGTTAAAAACACAGATGTTGTGTCCCACTAGCAGCATTTACGGGATCCGGTACATGCGATGTTACTTGTAAACATCATTTTTAAACTAGGTGGTAATAGGTACCATTTTTTTTCTTGAAGGAAGGTGAGGAAAATCTTCATAAATATCGGAGGGGGGGGGGGGGGGGGACCGCAACCAAAGACTCCGGGTATGTGGAGATTTTTACCCACTAAAAACCTCACCCCCTTTTCCCACGTTGGGGCCCAGCCCGGAACTGTTTGACACATTACTTCAGGCTGGGTTCCGATTTCTGCCTGCTAGCTGGTCCCGTTTGCCTGAAGTTCCTCGACGAGCTTGCCTTCCAGGATGTTCCGGATGTACCCTGCCACGGCATTCCACTTTGACTGGCTCTCGAGCATCCTGGTCATCATATCCTCGGGGGTGGGAGGGCTGGTCATTTCTAGCTCCCTTGCAATTTGCCATCGCTCTCTCTCCCACCTCTCGCATTCGAAGAATGTGTGTCGAGCGCTGTCCTCTTCGTTGGTACAATGTAGGCATGACCCCGTGACCCGAGAGGAACTGCGTTTACGCAGGGAAGGAGGGGATAGTAGCACCTTGCTGTACAGCTCTTTCCCCCTCTGTTTCGCTTGTCTCGGTTTGCATTTGCTCACTTAGTGGCCTTGCCTTCTCTCTTCTCACTATCAAGGGGGGTGTGTTCCCCTGTCTTGCTAGATTTCTGTGAGGGCTTTGTCTACTTTCTTGGCCAATTCCTTGCGACGATTCCTCCGGTTCCTCTTTGGGTGGCCCTCGAGTTCCGATTCAGGGTGTACACTGTCTTGGCTCATATGCATGATCTTCTTTTTCCTCTTCTTCTTTTTCTCTACTGTCTCCCATTTCACTTTTTGCTGCCCCTCGTCTGAAGTGACACCTGCATCTGATGTTTCCTGCAGTTGTTTGCGCGACCTCTTTTTGTTGGCCTTGCTCTCACCCTAGGTAATGGTACCATTGAGCATTGTGATTAATTTTGAGGTAATCCTTATGATTGAAATTTCGCTTTCTTTTCCAGCTTATGGCTCGAGCTCAGACGGGTTTGACATAAACAGCATCAGCTCATACCTCGATGACGATGGCAACGCGCCCACCAGCTCGAGCTTGAAGGGTTTGGGAAGCGGTAGCTACAGCTACTCGAGCTTCTCAGGGCCGTCACCATCATCGCTTCCGTACAAGGCCCCCACGCAACCTAGTTACCTGTCGCAGCCCGGTTCGACAGCCGCCACGTCCGTCCACCCTTCATTTGGCGGCGTCGACGGATCGTCGACGTTTTACTCGCCACCGTCGTACAGTAGCAACGGGAGCCCGTCATTCAGCTCCGGGGTTTCCTACAGCTCGCAACCGACGAGCCAGTATGAGACACATGTGAGTTTTGGAGGCAACGCGGGCAGCTACAGCACGAGCTATAAAGGGGATCGCCCGTCAACTGGAGGTTTCAGTTTCCCTGAGAGCAGCGCCGAAGCTCACAGCTCAAATGACGACGTCCGGTCGACAGCTCCGGCGTTTGGTTCGGCAATAAGTTCATCACCTAACCACAATACCGGCAATTATAAGAAGTACACTTCATTCGGAAGTCCGTCTCAAGGCAGTTCATACAAAGATTCTTACAACCAAGGCTCAGCTTATAATAATGAAGGCTCTAATTTTGCGAGCTCTTTCGGAGGGGGTTTTCCACAGTACAGCAGCAACGCATCGCCTCTAGGTAGCAGTACATCCCCCTTCGCACCTTACGCGGGCCACTCGTCACCATTCGAAGGCGGTACACAATCGTCACATTTCGGCTCGGATTTCAACACGAGGCCTTTCATGGCATTCGGCAGCTCTGGATCGGACGGATTCCCCGGTGATGTGCCAGGACGACCCTACCAATGGGGACGACCGAACCCCAACGCGTTCCCCGGCGACGACAACTATCGCGGCCCGGCCTACAACGACGGACCCGGCCCGTACATGAAGGACTTCGCCTCGTACAAAGGCCCACAAGCGGATCTCCCATACAGCCCGAACGGCTTCGGGCCGCGGCCTCACACGCCGTATTCGGGCGGAAACGGCGGCGGAAGACCAACCTACCGAGGAAAACACTCCGGTGGCAAGGGCTCCAGGTATCCGCGCCACCCCCGTCCGAGTTACTCTCCCGGTCACAGAGGCTACTCGGGACGCCCACACTCTGGTCCCCGCTATCCCCCTAGCTACAGAAGTGGAAGCAAATCTCCTAAATCAGGTAAGTTCAACAACCAATATTTTACGCCATAAGGCTTCTGATATGCTCGAACAATGCCTGTTTTATTTATACCCGAAAAAATTATGTACTCTATAAAATATGCTCAAAAATCATCGTTAAAAACAAACTACATAATGGATAGAGAAATAAAAACGCTGCAAATTCTTTCACAGGGGTTATTCCTCGGACCAGGAGCATGGGGATTCGCTCCAATCGATTATGCGTCCAGAATTTAGTGGAAAATGATACCCCACACGCCTAGGTACCAGAAATCTCAAAAACACACATTCGAAATGGGTAGATAGGTACCAATTTTGACCAATAACCCCTACCGGTGGTTATTCCCCTTTCGGGTGGTTCGCCAATCATTCCGGGACCCGTCTCATTGGATTCAGCATCCAAAATTTAGTCAAAAATGATACCCAAAAATCTCAAAAAACTTATTTTTCGAAATACAAATTTCAATCCCTACCCCCCTCCCCCCTTTTAAAATTTGGAGCGATTGAGAAGTGGCTCAGACGTTGTTGAAGCCTGACGACCAAGAAGAGACTGTTTGCGGGATGCTGATGACCCAAATTGAGAGGTGGCTCGTTTTGAAGCCTGACGACCAAGAAGAGACTGTTTGCGGGATGCTGATGACCCGAATTGAGAGGTGGCTCCGGCGTTGGCGAGGCCTGACGACCAAGAAGAGACTGTTTGCGGGTTGCCGATGACCCAAATTGAGAGGTGGCCTCCGAGAGACGTTTGCGGATGGTATGACCCAAATGAAGTGGCTCGCGTAGCGAAGCCGAGAACAAGACGATGTTGGCGGGATGGTGATGACCCAAATTGAGAGGTGGCTCCGGCGTTGGCGAGGCCTGACGACCAAGAAGAGACTGTTTTCGTTGAAGATCGCAGAAGACAGGGCAGGCACGAAGGAAAGCCGACAGAGTGCGCTCACCAATACAACACATCCTAACTTAATAACTGGTGTAAACACCGATAAGTGACCGCCAATCGCGCTGTTTTTGATAGTAGAAAATGTGTCTAGAATCATAGTCAGGGACGACTTTCCGGTTTAGTTGGTCCTTGAAACTTTTCAGTCCAAATTTGAGGAGGTTGTAGGTAAAATTGTGTTTTTTGACAATCAATTTCAGGAATTTTCAGGAAATAACATACCTTTGTGGAGTATAATTTTTCACTGAATTTCGGACGCTGAATCCTTTGAGATGGATCCCGGACCGATAGGTGTTGGGTATACCTACCTACCTATTTCAAAAGTGAGTTTTTGAGATTTTTGGGTACCTAGGCGTATCATCCACCAAATGTTGGACGCTGAATCGTATGGAATGAGTCCGAGTCACTCCAAACTCACTGTTTTCCCCATACTCTTGCTCTAAGGAATACTATATGAGTCGGTGTCCCATAGTATATTTATTATACAAGAGGAGAATAATCAGTAGGCTAATAAAACTAGGTAGCGAAGGCAATGAAAGGGTGGCCAGTGACAATTATTCCTAGTAAGCATAGTTTATGGTATCACGCTGTAGTTGATGATGTACACATGTATGAAGAAATGTATACTGGTCAGGAGGTAAAAACGCTCAACATTTGTGAGGTGTAGTACAGACAGCGATTCTTGCTGGGCGTCACGGCCGTAAGACTAGCAATAGGCAGTTGAACACAACGTAATAAATTTATACAAGATATTGTCATTATTTTTACCTTGCCTGTACCTACTGTTCAACTTCTAAATAAATAAATGAACCATCTTTCCGGATCTGGACATCAACTGGATGCAAACTATCAAATTGACCATTGACTGGGAAGGGGATTGAAATTTAGGTCTGAGAGTAAACGGCCTGAACAGCGATTTCAACAAGGTTGATCGGAATCATCTAAATTGAGCAACCTAACATCAATTAATCTGTGATTTGTCATTTCTCTTAGTAATAAGCACATTTTTTATCCTTATAGATATAAGTTTCTTTCTGAAAACGTACTAGAAGATGATTTCACTGTTGCAGGACGTTATTAAGGCAATGCTACACTTCGAGAAGGATCCATTGGAGGCTGTGATTCTTGATGGCTCATCCCAAAGAACTATCCGTCGCTAGGACGATAAAACATCAACATCCTAATTTATTTAATTTTTAATTAAACATTGTTGTTATTAATTTTTATACCCATCATTTTTTAGGTAATTTATTTGCTGTTAAATGGATTTGTAAGTTTTTTTTTTACTCAGAAAAAGACCTGATTTATTAAAAAAAAAAAAAATATTGTTCATATCTTAACCCAAAACCATCACTAACAAATACACTATGCCGTTTCCTCGGCAGCAACTTGAATGCAGATTTGTTTTTGAGAAAGCAAGACCTTGAGCAAAACGTAAAAATATGAAACCTCAACAAGTTTAAGTCATGATTAAACCAATGAAATGAACTGTCGAAAGGCGATTTTGAATTAGAACGGCATTTTGAAGTTATTTAAATTGAATAAGAACTACCTGTTGTTGGAATACACACCATACTCCTATTTGGTGATACATATTTGAGTGAATTATGCAAAATATCGCTAATTTGGAAGCTGATATGCGACATAATTTTTTAATAAAAAACTAGCTGACCCGGCACACGTTGTTTTGCCATATAAATAACAGAAGTGACACCTGTAGACATCTAAAACATCTGTGTTCGGGCTGGGAAACATGTAGTCAACATTATAGCGAATAGCAGACGAATTTGTATTGCTGTACAGTCCAATGCAGCTTCAGCAAGCATGCATTCCCACTGGTTGTCTTCCAGCAAGCTGAGTGCAAGGCATGCATCTTTATACGTTGGATATTGTCGCCCATTCACTTTACGTATATCTTGAAATGATAATGGGCAGTAACATTAACCAACAACAGACGAAGATAAAAGCACTCCGTGTGTCTTGGATTGACTGTAAATAATCGCCCCAGGGCGTTTGATTTAAATAAATTGAGACATGCAGCAACTGGTGAGCCTTGCTTGCGGGGCATCCATGTTTTCGTTTGAGTCCATGTGAAATAGCGTGGCACTTGTGAATAGAGTAATGTTCGTGCAAAGGCACCAAAATCATCCACAAAAAATGCATTGAGTGTAGTTTTAGGTGGATTTATTGCATGATCAATCGCACAATCCAGTTGGGATCCTACAAATTGGACCTCCCTTCATTGTCACCTCCAATTTAGGATGTACACTTAGAATACACACCAAATTGGAACAAAAGTTTGAAAAAAAAAAAATTAGGGGTGGACTGCCCCTAACATTTAGGGAGATGAAAAATAGATGTTGGCCAATTCTCATAGATACCGGATAAGCTCAAAAAAATTTCATCAAAATCGGTCAAGCCGTTTCGGAGGAGTATGGCATCGAAAACTGACACGAGAATTTTATATATTAGATTGCTCGTCACCACAGACGGCGTCAAGATCGGTGCTGGGGGATATAATTATAACAAAGAAATCCAATCGCTTTAGGCACTCAGTATCTTCCTCAGAGCTCGGGATTCACCAAAGTCGTTTATTGGCCCATGTCCTGATCACACATTCGCGAAAGCAATTGTTCGTTCAACTTTATCGAAGAAGAAATGTATTTCGGTTCCAAAACTAAGTATTTTTCAATGAATTGCGTTATTATTGCCAATATATACTATATTGCTACTGCATAATCATGTCATGATCTTATTGGCATGCCAGTCGAATGGGATCGTACAATTAGATACGCCCTTAGTTCGGTTAATGAACAATCAGAGTAACTAAGATGAATTTCAATCAATGACGAAAGGAGATTTCAAGGAAATACCCCCTATTTGTTTCCTTCAATGGCCAAAACGTATTGAAAGAAAACATTTAGACAGTAAAATCCTTATTTATTCGCGTTAATATTACCACAACATGCAATGGGAAATGTGGTGTGTTCGCAATAACAGGTCAACTAACGTATTACGGCACGGTAATAGTCCTTCATTGAGAAAGAAAATGAAAAAAGAAGCCCTAGAAAAATGTATGGCATTCAGAGGTCAACAATAAATACGGGAGGAGTTCATGCGAACAGGTTGGGGCAATGGAGAGAGATGTTTGGAGGCGTCAGTGACGGAATGGCGTTTATGTCGGGCGATTTCCGTGCCATCGTAGACGTTTTCACCGGAGTCGAATGTTGGTAAGTTGAACCATTTCCCGAGTTGTCACAAGACGTCACAGTTGGAACAGAATCGCCCGTATTCGAGCTGGAATCGTCGGCTCGTAGATTTTTCGAATTTCGTGTCCGTCGTAACGTCGACAAAGCCCAACCGATGCCCAAACTTCGAAAAACGTCTTCGAAATTCGAACTCGTCGCCGAGGAGCCGATAAGGTCGTTGTTGAGCATTTCCGTGCTACTGATGAAGTCGCTCGACGCAATTTCTGACGCTGGAAGGGATTCGGTTGGCGATGATGGCCGACTCTGAGTTCTCTTCGAGGGAGTGCCATGAATGGAGGAGAGGACGGACTCAACGTCCGACAGCCTCTCGGTACCCATTTGCAAGATTCCGCTCGTTACTCCCCCAGCCACCAGGTTTTGCTCAGGTTTCGTTGAATATCCATCCGGGAACGTCCATCAACCTCCTGAGATCATTGAAGGCAGAAAGTGAAAGGATTACTACAGGCTAAGTCGAGGAGTAAAATAATGCCTACCGTACATGATGAAGTATTAATATACCCATTAAAAAAATAATAAAACGCAAATTCCTTCACAGGGGTTGGTTAAGGGGAAAACGGTGAGTGTAGTGTCCCGGACTCATTCCAATCGATTTTGTCCAAAACTTAGTAGAATATGATACCCTACTCGCCTAGGTACCAGTAATCTCGAAAACCCACTTTTGGGATAGTAGATAGATTTTGACCCACAACCACCTCCGGTGAGAGTCAATTTTTCCGGGATCCGTCTCTTGGAACGTCCATAAAAATTAATTGGGGCCGATCGGTGATGGTCCCCCCTATGACCTTGAGCATGAAAATAGGTTGATTACTCAAGGAATAACCAACCAAAACTTCTACAAAATTCCTAAAACCAGGCAAGCTTCGTCACATAAAACCATACAAAATTGAAAAAAAAAAAAAAAATTTTTTGCGTGATTTGATTTTGCGTCTAACATTTCCCAATACGCCTAAGTACCCTAAAATCTCAAAAATCCACTTTCCAAATACGTAGGTAAGTACCCATTTGACCTACACCCACTTCCAGTGGCCACCAATTGGTTAGGAACCCATCTCAATGGATTCATCGTCCAAAATTTAGTGGATAATACCCTACGTGCCCAGTTCCCAACAAGACCCGAAAATCGTGTTTCAAAAAACACATTGTCAGCCATATTCTCCTCAAATTGGATTCGATCGGGACAAATTTTTGGGACACGATTGTTTGTAGGACCAACTAGAGCCTAGAGCTAGGGGTAGGTTATTACTTGAATAATCAAATTGTTTTCATGCAAAAAGTCAATCTCTTCAATTAAATCCACTTTTTTTTTTTTTTTTTTTTGCGTTTTAAGGTGTTTATATCAAAATAAGAAAATGTCCGTTTACCATACGCCATCCACGCACGTTTTGATAGTGAAAATTTGGGTCAGGGGCCCGTTTTTGAGTGTAATTGGTCCTCAAAACTTTCTGCCTGATGGGACCAAATTTAATGAGGGAGGGGAGGGGGGCTAAGGATCAAAATGTGTTCTTTAAAAAATGGATTTTTTCGAGATTTTCGGGGATTTTGGTGTGTAGGGTATCATTCGAATGCGTGTTTATGAGATTTCTTGTACCTAGTCGTGTATCAGTTTTCCACTTTGGACGCTGAATCGATTGGAATGAGTCTCTATGCTGTCCAACCCCTGTGAAAAAATTGCAGCGATTTTATAATCATGTAGAGTATTTCCCACTACATTTTGGACGCTGAATCGTTAGGAATGAATCTGGGACACTCCACATTCACCATTGATCTTGCTCCAACTATAATCAACCATTGTGGAAGAATTTGCAGCTTATTTCGGGTCAGGCTGATGGACGGGTTTTCTTTGAGAAAAAATATGATAATAGAAGATGATGTATTCTCACCTCATAAGGTCGCATTGGTCTTCTGCACTAAGTTCGCTTCCAGTAATTAGAAAGGGTTTCGGTAACAAGTGATACGGGATGGTGACCCCGAAGTTGTCACCACTGAAGTGAGGCTGGCCAAGGTCTGTTTGAGCTGTCGAAGATACCCGTGTCCTCTACATAATTCAATGCCGGGCGACTAACTCCGCTCTTGACGCTCCCGGGGACGCTTTTGTAGGACGATCGTCCGTCGGACTCCGTAGTCGACCGAGACAGGCGAATCGTTTGAAGATCAATCATGTTCGACAGCAACTGAGCGATTTGAGCGGCATAATCTGGCGACTGTTCGGATGAACTGGGAGCTCGCAGGGTCGACCCTACGGACACCACGGTACTGAGGTTGCCCGTCGTCTCAGCTTTCTTTGGTGTCGACTGCTCACTTGGCGGAAACAAGTCAGACTGAATCGTCAGATCACTGCTCGTGGACACGTCAAGGTCCGATACGCTCTGATGACTCATATTCAAAACCCTCATGATATAGTGATTCAGTACAGGGTTGCGATTTTTGACACTCACTTTGGATAAAATGTCATTCAGGACTGACACCTGAGCTGCACTCAATTTATTCGGTGGACTGTAATACGAAGTGGAAGAATCGCCGCTTTTTTGAGGAGTTTCCAAGGTTGAGCGCTTTGAAGGTGATGAGGTTTTGGCGATTTTTATGTGGACGTCAATGCCGCTGGATGAGGACTCGTCCGATATTGGCGGACGGGTTTGTGGTTCTATTAGGAATTCATCACATTTTCTAGGGCATTTTGGCGACTCCGAATCAGTGGATTGACCTGCTTGAGAACAACTAGGCTGACAGTTATCTTCGACGGTCGCAGTAATTGACGAACTAGTTGGTTCCTGATTGCAATCCGATACTTCTCCGGAGTCGAATTTATTGTTGTCATTAAATGTACTCATGACCGTATTAGGCGTCGTCACCCTCTCCCGTGCAGCTTCCCGGTTGTTCTGGGCTTCGAATTCTTCCCGTAACCATAAAGGAAGCTGAGATTCTTCGTCATGTGACGATTCAACAGTTTCAGCGTCGCTGGACTCGTAGAGTTGGGACCTGTCCTTCAAAATGTGTTCCCGTCTTTCGTTGAGTGACGTCATTATGGTGCTGAGAGGATCATCTGGGACTGTAACAGGGGAGCAGATGATTTGTAGGTACAGGCTCATTACAGTCGCCTTGGCCAGCCCTTGCAGGAACCACTCTTGAGGGTAATGGTTGTGGGTCATCTAGAACATAAAACGCTGCAAATTCTTACACATGGGTTGGTTATTCCTCGAATGGGGGAAACAGTGGGTGTGGCGGTCTCAGACCCATTCCAATCGATTCAGCGTCCAAAATTTAGTGGAAAATGATACCCCACACGCCTAGGTAGCAGAAATCCGAAACACATATTCAAGATGGGTGTATCTATGGGGCACTACGACACTAATTTACTAATATAATATTGAGAAAACGTAGGTAATTTAGAAGGCTATAATATTGTAATTAAATTGAATTGAATGGTACGAATAAAAAGCTCGGACAGTAAAAAGAATTGTAGGCAACTGCTCAAAATTGGTTGCTAAGTTTAACAGCTGGTTATAAACAACAGGATATGACGATGTGTTTTGTTTGTCTATTCGGCTGAAGTCACCCACATGGGTAATAAATTCCCAATTTCACCCATTACTTCTTCCAGTGGGTGCCAATTGTTCTGGGACCCATTTTATTGGATTCAGCGTCCGAAATTTAGTGGAAAATGACACCCCACTCGCCTAAATCACCCAAAATCTCGAAAATCCATTTTTCAAAAAACCCCTACCCCCTCCAAATTTGGTCCGATCGGGCTGAAAAGTTTCGAGGACCCATCTCGGCTGGGAACAGACCCCTGACCCAAATTTCAGATTTTTAGAACATTTTCTACTACCAAAAACGGCGTGGACAATGGACGGCGTACGGCGGACGGCGGACGGCGTACGGCGTACGGCGGACGGCGGACGGACATTGACCTTTTTTGATCAGCACATCATGAAACGTCCAGAAAAAAATTTTGAGCCGAATCGGAGAGGTTGACCATTATCATGAAAACATAGGTTGATTATTCAAGGAATAACCAACCAAAAATCCGTATTTAGCAATCACAAACGTACTGAGCACCAAGTTGTTGAGAGAATATTTACTTCCTTCAACTTTGGATAAATACAGACCAAACTATATTTTGTAATCCAGCCAAAAGATATTATAATAAACCGTATTTCAAAGAGAAAATGAAAGGAAAACAACAAGCCAGGAGCTTTACATTGCGTTAGTCACACAGAAGAATTTTCCCAGATCTCAACCGTTTTGCGGCACACGGGATACTCTAACCCTTTCAGGAATGTTCTTACAATTATTAAAACACAGTATAAAGAATACCTACCGTTTCCAGATCCAGAGGCTAGCGGTGCACCGGCTGAAGGTACGCTGGGATACTGCAAAAACGAAGCGAGAAAATCAGGTTTCCATGAACGACGACAACAATAGCTTAAATGAATCACGACAAGGTTTCACATGCTTCTCTAATTCTATGAGGATTAAGTTCTCACCGCAAGCGCTCTTCTAAGTCGATTTTCTTTGCTTGATTGACACAGCCCTTGTATGGTGTTGTCAAAACTTATCCTTGCACTTTCTTCACTAAGAGCTTTTAATCCTCTTTGCAACTCCAATTGTTTCGATTTCCTTCCTTCCTCACTTTTCCTTGACAACAAATGTTCTTCTTCTTGGATGAGGTTTTTCATATCCTGGAAAAAAGTGAAATAAAAAATTGAACAACATTCTTCGTAACTTCACAAAAAAAGTGGAAATTATTTTACAACGTTTCATTATTACAGGGAGATCATGCTCGGAGTAAGATAAAGAAAAAGATGAAACATTTTAATCTCTTCCAAAGAAACATAAACCCTTCATGAACACCGACTTTTGGTGTGTAGCAACCAGTCTGAATCGATCAAGCCAACCTAATAACAAATTTCAACAATACAAACTATCCTCCGTTTATGGTGATCGTACCGTGTCCCATCTAAATCGATTTTAAGTTGACCGTCTAATGAAATTTGAAACCCCATACGCTTACGGTACAAATGCTCACTTTCACCTAAGCCCATATCATGCTACCGTTTTGGGCGACTTGGCTGGAGTGGTTCATATACATTCTGGCTCATACCCACCTGCAGGATATCTGTCCTGCAGGAAGAGTGGGCTTTTAGCCTAATGCAGGGCAGATTAATAAATCAATCAATCAACCTCAATGGATTCAGTGTCCGAAATTTCCCCATACCCCACCTGCCTGGTACCTAAAAAAATCAGGAATGTTGAATTTTGGCGCCGGAATCGTACGATAGAATTGATTTCTGGGCGTTTCAAGGTGTCTAGATCAAATCACAAAGGTTGGTTATTCCTCGGACCAGGCGCATGGAGACTCAGTTCTTCATCACGGGGAAAATAACCCCAAGTAATAATCAACCAAAATCGCGAAAATTGAGTTTCAAAAAAAAAATTTTACCCATATCGGGCTGGAAAATTTTAGGACCAATTAGAGCCAAAACGAGGTCCCTGACCTAAAGTTCAAATTTGTACCTAGAACATTTTCTACTACTAAAAACGGCGTGGTCGGCGGGCGGAGATTTTTGATTTTGGAAAGCTATTTGATCTAAATCGCATACTGTATGTATTTTTTGTTAGGTTTTTTTTCCCCTCTTACCTATAAGCGTTTAAAATTGTTTTAAACCGGCCCAAAATGTAAGCAGGGTATGAGTGAGAGTGAGTATTTTGAATATATTTCTCATTTCCCACTCAGGTAAGATCTATCCAGAATAATAAACCACCAACAGCTGATTAGCAAGTTGGAGAAAATCTATCTTCATCACATTCTCAGCCAACCAACACTGAACTGAAAAGTGTCCATATTTATTCTCACACAACTTACCTCAGGCCGTGGGTCTCCCAAACAAATGACACCACGTTGCTGGACGTACACCGAGCATTTTTTAGCCGAATGGTCGTACATCCTAACCCTATTGGGTTTCTTCTTCTTTACCGAGGTAATGGGCCAAGTTTGTCCAGAATCATCGCTATCGCAGGAGTCACTCATTTGAACGTATTCTCTGGAGAAAACCAGAACAATCATAGAAGGAACTGACAAGATAAAGATGATTTCAGATAATTTCCTATTTCCAATATCATTATTATTACACGCACCGTTTCATTAAACAGTTCTCAATTCTTTCTTCCAATTATAAAGAGATCTTACTTTGTAGGTGGGCAACTTTTACGACCGTCAGAGCGACCCAGGGCAGAGACGCGCCCTTCGGTTAATTTAGGTGGACTGTAAATCGTATTTTCTAGTACTGCAGGCCCCTTATATTCAGTGTGGCAGGAAGACGTGGAATTCTCACATATGAAATCGGAAGACGTCGGAGGAACAGTTATACTCCTGAAATAAGCCACGAATAATCTAAAAAATCAGGCAAAATACAAATATACTGAACATTTTAGTTTGAATAATGACTTTTGTTAACAACCTGGAGTCAGTCTTCGATATCGGGGTGAGAATTCTCTTGATTGAAGCTGTCAAATGAGGTTTACTAAACGATATCTTGCTTATGCTTTTTCCTTCACGTGGACATTGAAGAATCTCTGGGCATGGTTTTTTCGTCTTCTCAGCAGCAAGCTCCGCACGCACTCTGGCCAAGGTATCTTGCAATTCCGCTCGATGTTGTAATAGCTGATCAACCTCGGACTGAAATTTTAAATGATTCATTAGCTGAAAAAGTTGTTAGAATCTCTGAACGTTCTTTGTGCTTGAATCCTAAGATCGTTTCCCTCAAAATGGTAACAATGTCATACAGCTCGCAGAAACATCTAAGATGGCACCCCTCCAAAGCATAGAAACGCGCGGTTTTCAGAAGACAATAATTTCAGCTGATGGTTACAAAAATCATAAAACCATACCTAAAATTGCAAAATTAAGACTAATGACCAGGAATTGGTCATTGCCGACTTCACTAGTCTAGGAACTTGATGGATTATCGTTCATATCAACAATTTTTGATCTCCTTTCTCCTCCACTGGAAATTTCAAGAAAAATATTGACGCCAGGATCTCAAAAGCCAAGTTAGCATCGGGTTGTCTGAGGGAGCTGCTTGTGAGGACGAGGGTGGTCTTGTGGGACTCGAGGCCTGCCCTGTTCAACTCCATGGTCCGATCTGTGCTCCTCTATGCGGGCGAGGTGTGGGACGGGAGACAGCATAGAGCAGGTGCAGGGGCAGTTTTTAAAAAGTGTTCTGTCTCTTCCAAGAAGTACCCCCAATTACTTCTTGCGCGTGGTTACTGGGTTCTCCGCACTTCAAGTGGCGGCCTACGAGAGGGCAATAAACTATTGGGAAAAGATTGCCAAAATGCCAGACGAAAGACTACCCAAAGTTTGTCTAACTGCCCTAACTGAGCTGCACACTCACCCCAGGAATGACCCACGCATAAACTGGTACTCAAAATTGTTTGAGGTACTCACCCGAACAGGGGCAGCAGGCTGCATGGAGATCGGTCCAGAGGAGGTGCACAAAGAAATACCGAACTGCATGGAATGTGTCCGAAACTACTTCGCGTCCCGCGACATTCAGTTTGTCTACGACGCAAGGTACAACGAGTACTTCCGACAGTTGGTAGATTTTACGGCCAGGCAATCCTACATGGGATCACACGCCAACATCCACATCGAAAGAGTCCTATGCCAGTTGAGGCTGGCCTACAAAAAGCTTGCGACACCTCGCATCCGTGGGCACAAGCTCGACGCATCACAACCCTGCCAGATCTGTAACCGCCTGGAGAATGAAACCCTGACACACTTCTTCTTTGATTGTCCTACTCTAGCGGCCTACCGAGGTTTCTACTTGTCCTCACACTTGATGCAGCCTAAGACCAACATAAGCAGCCTACTGGATACCCTTGGTGACAAGAAGAAAGCAGTTGATATCTTCAATTTTTGTTATAGGAGCCTTATGCTTAGAGCATTCTGCTTGAATGAATAGTGGATCCTGATCCCAATCAAAGTCACTGTGCTGCAACTAGTGAGAGATCCGTTAAGGCTGACTCTATATTGGAATGAAATTACTCTTATGTCCCACTATATATATCTCCTCTGCATTGTCGTCATACCTTTATTTTTTATCTTTTCTAGGTTTTAACATTTGATTTTATTATCAACGGCCCGAGCTCTGGAGCCAATATTGTAATAATCAATGATTTTTACAAATAAATATATCAACTACTACTACTACTCATATCAACAATTTAACTATTCCTCACGACCAACAGTCCAGTATGGTCGATAGACTTTCTCTAGCAAGATCAAATGCAGTTTCGCCCTCCATTGTCATTACGAACAATTTTTGAACTCCCAACATACCTATTTGAGAGATACGAGTTCACAGGATTCTACTGAGTTAGTCTCACAGCATTCACCCGTTTTACCAAAACAACACTTCCAGTGGAAAACGCTGCGAATTCTTTCACAGGGGTTGGATATTTCTCGGACCAGAGCATGGAGACTTATTCTAATCGATTCAGCTCCCAAAATTTAGTGGATAATGATAACTCGCACGCCTAGGTACCAGAAATCTCGAAAACATACGTTCGAAATGAGTAGAGGGGTACCCATTTTGACCAATAACCTCTTCCGGTGTGCGCCAATCATTTCGGGACCCGTCTCATTGGATTCAGCATCCAAAACTTAATGAAAAATGATACCCCACACGCCTTGACCACCGAAAATCCATTCTTCAAAATACGCACTTTGACCCCAGCCAGATTTCGTGACTTCATTATGAAATGTTCAAAGTGGTTAGTACAAATACAACATACATTTAAGTAAGTTATAAACTCGCACAGTTCGTGATTGTAATGAGCAAGCACAAGCAATAGGGAGAGGCAAATAGCCATACTGATACCCACCCCCTCTACAGATTGGATCTGGAACCCACCTTTTGACTGTTCAACCTTCAACATCAATTTCTTCAAATTCTTCATCAAATTCAATTTCTAGAGCAAGTATTACTTTTGAAAAAAATGTAGGTACCAGTTGTGCATGCGATTTCAGTTCGTTTTGTGTTGAGATTGGACCCAGAGAATCACTGCCTGTTCCTCTACAGAGTATAACAGAGATCTTCTTCATATCTTCATGTCACCTTCATGTTTCATATCACCCATTTGATGATTTGTGTGATATCACCCATTGAAGAGAGACCAGCTATCATGAAAACTAGATTGTAAAGCTGACTCTGTTTGTCTCTCCGGGAACTAGCCAGCAGCATGAAGCAATTAAAGATGGAACCACGATCTTCTTCATATCTTCATGTCACCTTCATGTTTCATATCACCCATTTGATGATTTGTGTGATATCACCCATTTGATGATTTGTGTGATATCACCCATTGAAGAGAGGCCAGCTATCATGAAAACTAGATTGTAAAGCTGACTCTGTTTGTCTCTCCCGGAACTAGCCAGCAGCATGAAGCAATTAAAGATGGAGCCACGATCTTCTTCATATCTTCATGTCACCTTCATGTTTCATATCACCCATTTGATGATTTGTGTGACATCACCCATTGAAGAGAGACCAGCTATCTTTTTCCTTTTTTTCCCTCTGTTTATTAGAATTGCACCCAGTTATAAACTTAGTAGCAATACTTTTGTGACTCAAGTTAACTATGTTACATCTTCAGACATGGTACATAGCTTAGCTTTTAATTATTCTAACAACTGATGTTATTGTCTTTGCATTAGCGAACTAATTCATGTGGTTTCGTGCGTTTAAGCCCTCTGACGAGATCATTGACGTCAAGAAGTCGAACAGCCTCTTCGTTGACATGATCTTGTAACCTTTGGAGATGGGCAGCTGCTTGAAGCCTGATGGTTTCGTTTAAGGTCATGGTGTAACCGGTCGTTTCTGAAGTACCATGGAGCGTTCGTAATGCACTTAAGTACCGTATTTTGGAATATCTGTATCATGTCTCGATTGGTTTGAGCGGTGCAGCCCCACAACTGCGCTTCATAAGTCCAGACTGGCTTTAGGACTTGCTTGCAAAGGATCATCTTGTTGTGGACGGATTGATTGTCGCCCCATTATCCAGTACATTTTTCTGAATTTGAGTCAGTTCATCCTTTTTCCTTCGTGGGGCCCAGCTATCATGAAAACTAGATTGTAAAGCTGACTCTGTTTGTCTCTCCCGGAACTAGCCAGCAGCATGAAGGAATTAAAGATGGAGCCACGCGTTGAAAATGCATCAAATAGGTAATGAAGGAGACTTGATAATGGTATTAAATGTAAAGGGTTAGGTCCGTTAGGTGATGTGAATATATATTAGGAAGAGAGTCCGTCTTAGTTAGCAAGTTTGGCATGGTGGGCCTGGCTAGATAAGACGGACTCTTCCTGATAGACTTAATAAAGACGACTTCCACCAAAAAAAGTTGAAATTTTTCAACTCACTAGCACAGTGGCCGATGAATGTGCAGTACCCACGGAATGGAGGCTCCCTTGCAATCTTTCTTGAAGCAGCTTCTGGCCATTCTCCAACGACTTGTCGGCAGCTTGACATTGCACATGAATGCTCCACTCTTTTGCCCGTTTTCTAGCATCACCGGTCTGAGTTCGAATGATAGCAGCTATGTCACGAGCTTGTTGCCTCACCTAATAGCATCACAGGCAACGTTAAACATGAGTCAAATCGATAAGAGTACAATTCAAACATTTGCCTTGTCAATATTATAAGTAAATATCCAAACCTGTTTCAATCTTAATTTTCTCCTTCTTTCCAATTCTTCTTTTTTGGCGAACTCCAGGTCAGCTAAAAATATCTTGGGCCGGAAGGCGTTAGTTCGCCCAATCCGATCTTCTTCCGGCATGAATGGCTCCCAGAGAAAACTAGTGAGGTAAAACCTAACATAAAAAGAGAGTTGGTGATAAAAACACAAACACAAAAAAACATGTATGTACCACACTGTTACTTATAGTGATTCTCAATAAGAGGAGCAATATAGTACAAGGACAGACTTCGCCGCTGAGAATTGTTTTGGATTAATCATTGAACAGTAAAATTCCTAAAATATAGTATAAGATCCACCAAATTACGCAGCAAGATCATGTACATGAATAAATATAAATTCCTAAAAAATAAAAATTCCTAAAATATAGTATAAGGTCCACCAAATTACGCAGCAAGATCATGTTCATGAATAAATACCCAGTATGTATTCAGATTTATAACACCCATTACCATTACCTTACCGAATAAGATTGATGTTTTGAATAATGATGTTTCAACGCCAGCACAATCCACGATTTTTGGGGACGAGTAAAAATATCAAACAATAATTTTCTTTAAATAAAAAAAAGGCTTGTCACAGAACTTCAAGACAACGCC
Organism: Cyrtorhinus lividipennis; assembly: GCA_019603395.1. Taxonomy (NCBI): domain Eukaryota; kingdom Metazoa; phylum Arthropoda; class Insecta; order Hemiptera; family Miridae; genus Cyrtorhinus; species Cyrtorhinus lividipennis. The sequence continues at coordinate 16,202,367 of CM034005.1, read as the reverse complement.
AAGGAAAACAATCATATTCCACTTTCCACTCTTGACAGCCTATTTCATACGATTTCCAGTTAGTTACATGTTCCCTCCATAGTTATAGTTATCTAAATATCTAGGAGCTAGGAGGACAGGAAGTTACGGCATCGGCATGTTTTCTGTGAACTGTGAAGCATCAGGCCACTTGATTCTTGCTATCATAGGTGGGAGCAGTTACCTTGGAGCAGTTACTTTACTGGAGCTGCGACTTATTCATCAGTTTCAACGTTTCTGCAAGCATTCTTCCTGTTTTGGCGCTTATTTTCAAATGGAGAAAGACCGCACCCAACTGCTCTTTTCAAACATCTTTGTTTGAACAAATAAGAATTATGAAAGTTTTCACGCCCACTTCCTACTACAATAAAATATACAAAACCCTATCCAAAATGAATGTTTTCTCATTTTATTTTAGGCTCAGAAAATAGGCTGCAATTCAATTTGAAACGATTAGAAAGATATTGAAAGGAATGAATAAATAATAAATAACTTCAGACAAATGAAACCAGAATTTACTTGCTTCCATCGAAAACGTTTCACTTAATATATGGAACCAATCTCACATATCAACCAATGGCTCACATAATCAACTGATAGCAATGATATCGCGCATGCGGTGACTATCGATACTATCGATACAATTTGAATGCCTTTCAATTTGTTATTACTTAAGTAATATTGTTCCAATAATATTATTTTATTATTTATTTTATTTTATTTTTATTATTTATTTATCTATTTTTAAGTTTATTTCAATTTAGTATTTTCTCTCGTTTTTATAAAAACAAATATGGCGGATAGGGATACAATATTTCGAGTATATCGATAGTGCGCTCGACAGAGCGTACTATCGATACTTGCACTTATCACTGACAACGGTCCCTATTCTTGAGTTTTACCCCGAAAATCATATTCAAGTCAATCAAAAAATTAACTTCTATTAAAAGAGGTAGGTACGCAGTATCACAACACAGGAACATTTTTTTCCTTTAACAAAACATTGAATCGTTTTGATTGGCAACACTGGGAGCAATTTAAAACAATCACAAAGGAGAGGTAGAAAATAACCGTTGGCAGAATGTAACTGCTCCCGCCTAAAGGCCTTATGATGAAACAAGTGCATCTGGCCCAGCCCCAGCATAGAATGCGTCTATATATTAATGAAAATATATGGAAAGAAAATGCATGCAAACTAATTAGGGAACATGAAAATCATAGGAGGGGAATATAAAAAGGATGTACAACACGCATCCCTTGTGAGCAGGATGCACCTCCAGTGATTCCCGCTTTTAAACATTGTTCTGTTGGTACACTTGTCTCCGCTCCTCGCTGAAACTCTGCGTAAAGCGAATATCAACAAAACCGACTATGTTGTGGGCCTACGCTAGGGATCATTCTGTGTCCTTGTTCTACATTATGCCCGTTTACTAATATTCCTGTTCGTTTTATTCGCGTTTTATTCGATGGCAAAAGCTAAATTTCCCGGCAGAGCAACGAAATTTTCCAATCGCAAACGAGTGTTGTCGTCAGAGTTGATCAATTTTGAAGATTTCGATGGGTTTCGGGCAGCGGAGGACGCGTATTGCCGTTTGTCAGTGTTTGATTTCTTGTTTCCTGATGAAAATGAGGTGAGTTTCTGGTATTTACGTTCTTCCGAGAAAAGTTTTGCTTTTGTTTTTCATTCTTGAAGCGAATGTTGTGTCAATTTTGATTCCAGAAGACGACCATTGTTAAGTCGAAATTTGAGCGCGATGTGATTCAACATGTTATTATTTTTCAGGGTTCTTTGTTCCACGGCTTCAGCCCTCACGATATCCAGGTTGCCAAACTGCAGTATGATGGGTATGTCAAAGAGAGGAGTGCGTCGTCGTCAACCTGTGATGAAAGGTGTCAATCAATTTTGGAGACGCAAATCTCTGGAAATGGGAGGAAGTCTCAAAACCAACCATTTAAGAACGTTAGTTCTTCGGGGAAGGAAGTAATCAAACGAACCCCAGTGGCCCAACTGATGAATGGTGACGGAATGAAGAGAATCGGAGTCTGCTCCAATCCTGCCGCAGCGGGTAAATTTGTTCTCCCGTCGAGGAGTGCACATTCGTCGCGGGTTATCAAACCCAATAAGAGGTTTTTGGAAAATGTAAGCCCCGATCGGACGAACAAAAGATCCAGAGGGGACGACCAATTGAGAGAATTCGTGTTTGATTCAGCCATCGAACTTGACAACAGTTGCGCAACAACTGCTGAATCAGTGGCGCCGAGCGTATCTCCGTCGAAAGACAAAACCCCACATTCGCCTGTCAAGTTTGTCTTGCAGAAACCCAAATTGAAAATCGATTCTGAGCCGTTTTCTCCTGTTGAAGGCCCATTTTCCTCACAGTCGTCGCCTCCTTTGGGTATGGACTTGTGTATTTTCTCTATAAACATAAGCGTCTAGTGGTAAATTAGAAATGGTGTGTACAAAGTCGGACATAAGATATGAATCGGTTTTTACATCACCAAGATGGCGGCCTTCAGCAGCTATAAGCTGATGGGGGGATTTCAGGAACTTTCCTCTGCTTTCTGGCGCATCTTTGTAGGTATCAAAATGATTTCCTTCCCCCGATTCCCACCTCTAGCTCACCCAGAGTGAAAGATCGATGTTCAAACACTTTTTTCTTCAGGTAGCCCCACAGGAACAAGTCACAAATGCTCGAATCGGGTGAGCGTGCTGGCCACCCTATACAGAGAGCCATTAGCAAACATTTGCTTCAGTTTGTCTAATGAAACACGAGCTTAGTGCGCTGTTACCCCTTCATTCTATCATATTAGTTTCCTCACCTAGTCCTTCTTGTTCGGGTTCAATAAAGGTTTCCAGCCTTCTCCGTTGCGCTTCAGCCGTGCTTTTCAAAGATGGTGATACTGAATTGGGAAACTGCGTACCACAGTGTCATTTTAAGAGAGTGAAGAGGTCCCTGGTGGACTTGTCTTATGTTTTCATCTGTCCAGGAGCAGAAATTCTTCTTGTTTACAGCTCTAAAAAGATGGAAGTGGGTCCCATCGCTAAGTTTCCTTGCCGGGAAGCAGAGGAGAGTTCTCTTAATTGCCTCCATTAGCAAATTGCTGCTGAAGGCCACCATCTTGGTGATGTAATGTTCAAAAGTTGATGCGAAAACGGTATTACCTACTTATTAAAATGAAATAAGGTTCGTTTTCTTTCCATTACCTTTCAAAACTGATTCATATCTTTGCCCCACCATGTATAGTAAGTATAGTGTAGGAAGCTGAGCGCGTTGAACCGGTATTCCAAGGATTGTTATTCCTACTACACAAAATGTACCCATTTTAAAATATTTAAGATATTATAAACCTTCACTAAGAAGCGAACGAAAATAATGTATGAACGTACCTATCTGTCCTCTTCCAGAAAAATTGAAAGGTTCCAGGAGACCGCCGACGAAAGTGGTATGTGGCGTGTGTGGGTCGATGTGGTATTTCAAGCAGGTCAGATTGGCTCGAAAGTATGGAATCTTTTCGTGCGACCCCTGCAGAAAATTCATAATGAAGACGTTGAAAGCGCATGAAGCGAAATCTGTCGGAACTTTGTCATGTTCAACAAAAACAGGTTCGTGATGAACAACTTATGTTCATTTTAGTCTTGTGTAAATGGATATTTGAATTTCGGCTTGTTATCGTTTTACATATCGTTTTTATATTTTCAATCTCAGGAAATTGCGTTATACGGCAATTCACATTGGGTTCCTGCATTCCCTTTTCAACGGAAAAGCCTCCTGAAAACGTTTCTTCGCGCTGTCAAGCCTGTTGGTTGAACCTGTGTCTCCATTCGTACCATTTGCCCTCTGAAGTCTTGAAAGGTCTTTCAAAGTATTTACCACCTGAAATAAAGGATCGACCTGTGGTTGAGTCTGAGAGCAAGGTACCGCAATAGAATTAATCTCTTAGAATCATGCATTGCTTTAGATATTGGACCCGAAACGTCCTGAATCGTGAAATTATCGCGTTCTGTATTTTAATTTTTAGAAGAGTGGCCTACGTTCGTCAGCAGACTATTCGCAAAAGACTTTATTGGAGAAGGGCGAATCAAAAGAAGGTAATTAATATGCCAGTACTGATGGGAGATTTCTTTTGCGAGAGAATTGTGACTTGACAGAGATTTAAGACCCAGATGGTAGACCTGTGTCAAAGCAAAGAGGGTTCATACAGGTTTACTCCATGTCCGGACAGCAGCAAATCGGTAGTTCCCGTAAGTCGGCGGAGCGGGCGAGACTCCATGTAAATATTAAAGAGAAGAGCTCCACGAAAGAAATGTTATTATACAGGGTGACCCACAAGTCCCCCTCCCCTCACCCATCCTAAAATCGTCCAAATGGAGAGAGAAAAAAATGACAATTTTTTTAATCTTCTTATTTTTTGGATTTCAAATATCATATTTGCGCTTGCGCTCCCCGCGCAACTGTGCAACCATGCGCAAGAGACACTACCTTTCTTATTTTAAATGGGAACCACACTTTTTTATTGCAAATTTGGATTCTGCCCAATATTTCCTGAAAAACATCGTTCGGCGAGCACCAAAGTTGTGCAACACCGAAATTGTCAAATAGTGGATGATATAAATGTGCGACACATACATTTTTATTGTTTACTCTAATTTACATGAAGATATCTATTTCATGATTCGGCTCAATTTTCGCGGAATAATGACCAAAATTCGTTTATTTCGCTTAAAAACGCAAATTTTCGGTTCGTTATTCCTTGAATAATCAACCTATGTTTTCATGCAAAAAGTCAACCTCCTCGATTTCGACCCAAAATGTTTTTTCTGAGCGCTTAAAAAAAAAGTCAAATGTCCTGTCCGCCATCCACGCTGACTTTGGAACTAGCAAAATGTTTCTAAAATTTGAGTCAGGGGTCCGTTCTCGGCCCTAGTTGGTCCTCGAAACTTTTCAGCCCGATTGGACCAAATTTGGGTCGGGTAGGGGTCAAAATGTGTATTTCTAAAAACCTATAATATTTTATGTGCAAGCACACGCGCTAAAAAAATGATTTTTTCACGGGAAATAAACGAATTTTGCGAATAGCTGAATCAACAAAAATTTTGTTTACACCCATTTGGAAGATTTTAGTGGGAGGGGGGTGGGCAAGGGACAACTCGTAGGACACCCTATATAACACGGCATTGCAGAATTCCTCAACCATCAAAGCCAGAGTAGGGTATTTTCCTAATACTGTAATTTTACTGTCATACTGTATATCACGGTCCGACTCGTGAGCAAATCGTTCGTCAATATTTAATTAATTTTTTTTTAACGTCTATCCTCAGCTGATGGTTTAAACGTAATTTTCATTTAATTTTAATCCTATTATTCAGAGAGAGAAGTTATTCCTGCTAAAGCAAACCGTGGGAAAATCAAGTTACCCTTGGTTGGTCCTAGAGTGAAGCATGTCTGCCGCAGTGCTTCCTTGGTGTTGGGACAACCAGTCGCGGCCACTTTTGATGACAAAAGTAAGTTCTTTTCTTTGACTGTCTACATGTTCACTCTCCCATCCGCGGCAACACTGACGCTCTGTTTGTTTTGATGTTGCTGCTCCAGGTTGTGCGGAAAGTGACAGCGGAGAAAACTTCAAAAACGGGAACCCAAGGTTGTTCTTTTTCCTATTTTTTGAAGTATTTGTTGCAAGCTGTAACATCATACTCACATAATAGATGACTTTCATTTCAGTGGCGGAATCGGTGATGAGTTACTTCATGAATCTAATGATGCCGGCATTGAAGCACCTCTAACTGTGGCACCGCCTGTGTATGGAAGCGGCATTGCTGACTATGATCGTCCTAAGGTGAGTCGTGTCGTGGATCTAGAGTTCTGTTGTCAATCGAAGTCAACACCAACCGAAGGCTGCATAATACTTCTTTAATCTACTGGAAGTTTCACTGTTTCTTCTGATCTTTTGCCTCGATTTTGCACTCGAGGATAGTGAACATTTGGGTAGTGGGATCTCGCCCATATAACCAGTCTCTCGATTAACCATCACACTTGAGGACAATGAGAGATTGTTGTACCTGAAAGTCCCATTGAATTTAATGAGCTCTCATTGTGGATTCTCAGGCAAGAATGCTGCAAGATCTTGGTCGTGACAACTGCGATTTATTGTATGGTATGGAAAAGTACGAATTGGAAAGGAAATTCGCCAAAGTGTCGATCGATTTTTGGGAAAGCTACGACCCCGAGGAAGTGACATTGGCAGGTTTCCCGTTGATCGGGTATAACACTATGAACATCAGGGCGTTGTGTTTCCTTTGCGGGAGCGCAGGCTTGGAAAAGGTGAGCTGCAAGTATGGCTGGTTGCATTGAAATCTCTGGCTGTTCTATTATTGTTGTTTATTGTAGAATAAAAGTCTGATAAGAAGCCATTCCGATGTAAAACTCAAATATCGTAAAACCAGAAGCTCATCATTAGTATTTATTTTATTTTATTTTTCAACTTTCGGCTTGGATAAATTCACTAAATATTTGGAAATTCGAGTGAGAAAAGATTTCACTATTATTGGGGAAAACCTACTGGTCCATATTTCTTTTCTATCAGATTGCATTATTGTCACTACTTTCGGGACTCCCATGGCTAGAGTATCAAATTAATGAGCTGACAAGTGGCTTACCTTATTTTTTAGATTAAGCATGTATTCGATATCTTCAATACCTCCACCAAACTCTGCTAACTTCCTGTTGTAGCTGGTGCACTGCTCAAACTGCTGCGAGGCGTACCACACGTTTTGCGTGTCCACGTTGCGAACCAACTTGAACAAGAAAGAATGGTGGCGATTGGACTGGTTCTGCCCGAAATGTACCGAATGTCGTTCTTGCTCGAAGCCAGGAGGCACTCAGCTGTTGTGCGGCAGCTGTCACGCCTCGTACCATTCAAATTGCGTAACTTCTGGACGTGCCAACGTTATGGACGGCACATGGGTATAGTACCCTTTAATTTATTACACTGCGTAGACCATAATTCAACACTACCCTTTTGGCGTTAATAATGTAGGTACTTTGCATGACCATAAGCGGGATACTTCGTCGCTGGATGAAGCGTAGAGCTCTCCATGCCAAAAATAAAATTCTTTCTGTACGTAATCATGTGATTTCAGATGTGTCCATGTTGTCTTCATTGCAAGAGCTTGTAAGGACCCTGAGGTTCATGTGTTTGTTGGAAACGTGCCTCTTTGTAAGCTATGTTTCAAACTAAGGAAGAAAGGGAACTTCTGTCCACTCTGCCAAGTCTGCTATGACGAAAACGACTATGACACCAAGGTGCGTCCTTTTTGGCCTTTACAAGAACATCTCATTTTTTACTCTGCGGAAATGGTTTATTTTAATACATTCTAATGATTTTAATGCATTTTCAAGATGATGGAGTGTGCTGAATGTAAGCGATGGATCCATGCAAAGTGTGAAAAAATATCTGATGAAACCTACCAAATCCTTAGTTATCTACCTTCATCTATAGAGTTTATTTGCAGGTGAGACATGAAGATTATTAATTAACAGCATAAAGCCAGGCTTATGTTCTTTCACCACTTCCCTCGAGTAGGACTGAGGATTTCTTTATACGTTCTTAGGAAGAATTCATTTCCTATTTCCTGCTTTAGCTTCTGCGTAACTTTTTTGAGTGGTGAATACTTCTGGTTGTTTTACTGGCAATTTTATTTTTTATTTAAAAGTGGGTACCGTACTATCTTCATATATATTTTTTTTACTATTTTGTTATTTACATACAACACATAAAGTTGATAAGATTGAAATTGAGAGGGGGTCTTTGTCCAAGCTTACGTTAATCTTTTTTTGTTTCAGACACTGCTGCAAGGAACCTCCCCCACTCTGGAAGCAAGCCGTCAGCGTTCAGCTAAAAGTTGGTTTGTTGAATGTGATCAAAGCACTGAGCAAGAACAAAGAAGTGTGCAATCTTCTGAAGGCGAGCCCGATGAAAAAATCTTGCTCATGCCGCAATTATCTTCACAAGCCTATACTGTTGAAAAACATATCAAACACTTCGGAACCAGCCAAAGCAGAGAATGAACAAGTCGAGGATAAATGCTCAGATTTAGGACTCTTGACGCCTAAACTCACCAAAGACGACGAAGAGTGTTTGGAGAGTGCCAAAGTCAATCTGGTCACTAACAAACTCACACGGGAAGACAACCCTGCCGTGTATGACTTTACCGAAGACGTCGACGATTTGCCTATTACAAGATTCGAGCAAAATCATTCTCTCAATCTGTTGAGCATAGTTGGTTGGCCCAGTAATCGCAGTTTAAAAGTCAACAAACCGTCGAAAAGCCCGTCGTCCCTTGATGTTGACTCCTTGGACAGGAAATGTTCCTGTGAGAAGCACGACTCCGGGATTTTGCAGTCACCCCTCAGTATCATGGAAATCAAGAAGAAAATACAAAGCAACCAGTATTTATCACTGAGGGATTTCAACCGTGATATGATTGAAGCCTTGGAGGGCATCCATTTGAATTTGACCAATGTTTATCTGAATTCCTTGAAACAGGTTTTTCCTTGGTTCGACTCAAACAACCCCGGAGCTGTCATTTAATGCAGAACTACTCGATGATGCGCCCAATCTCTATGACAGCAAAGCTGACGTAGTCGTCAACAATCAGACAGATCACGATAAAAAAGACTTGAAGTCTGACAAAGGAGACTGCACTTGGAAGGATTTGTTGGTGCACGAGCCAGGTTATTATTACATTAATTCCAATGTTTCGGACTTAAGAACATGTATGTTTTGCAAAGCTCAGGGAGAAGGGAATCCATCAAAGAAGGGAAGGCTCGTGTACTGTGGCCACAACGAGTGGGTTCACCTCAATTGCGCTCTGTGGTCAAGTGAAGTATTTGAAGAGATTGACGGATCATTGCAGAATGTTCATAGTGCCATTTCCCGCGCGAGAATGATTCGATGTTTTTCCTGCGGTAAGAAAGGTGCCAGCGTTGGATGTTGCGCTAGGAGTTGCCCATCCGCTTATCATTTATCATGCGCCTTGGAGGCTAACTGTGTCTTCCTTGCCAACAAAGAAGTCTACTGTAAAAACCATACGCATCTACGAGGGAGCAGAGATTTGCATGATCCCAAAGATTTCTACGTTTCCAGAGCCATTCACGTGGAGTTAGATCCCAAGAAAAAGAAAGAAGTGCTGCATTCTGACGTCCGTTTATCCATTGGGTCGCTCTCAATACAACTGATCGGCGAAGTGCTTCCCGAATATTCTGATGCTGCTGACGTCATCATACCGTGTAACTTCAAGTGCAGTAGATTGTTTTGGTCAGCAGAAGAGCCGTGGAGACTTGTCAGATACTTTATTGAAACACGAGTTGAAGCTCAAACGAACGACTGCTCTGCAGACACTGGTATCAACTTCACGATTGACCACTCGCTTGAATTTACCCCTCCTCCTTCTCCAATTGATCATGGGACCCGTGCTTCATTCAAGTGTTTATCTTATGATAAAGACGTCAGGAATCTTCTCACCCAAATGGTTGACACAGTTTGTGCTCGAGAAGAGGACAGCAATTTGGCTGACCAACAAAACGCAGATCTGCTTCCGCCAGACGTCAAAGAAGCAATTTTTGAAGATCTTCCACATGAAATCTTGGACGGAATACTAATGCACGACATTTTCGCCAAAATGAATTTTGACGACTTTGCTGAGTGTAGAATTGACAAGGTGGACATGGATGTCGGTGAAACTCCTACATGCTTGCCCAAAAAAAGCAACAAAGAAGACAAAACGATCAAACCATCTTCCTTACAAAAGTCTACGAACGTCAGACGTTACGTCGGCATTGATTGTGACTTCAGGGAGCCTGAATACAAGTGGAAATCTCGAATATCGTCCAGCTTGACGGCGCGGTGGACGACTCAAGCGATAGTGATTCCGTCGATTCAAATGAGGTTTGCACGATGAATGGTGTTCCTATGATGAGGGATGAACCCGTCAAATGTGACCGGTGCCGCAGGACGTACCGAACCAGCATTGGTTACGAAAGGCATCTGCCGTCGTGTGACTCGGATTTCAGCAGTGAAAGTAATTCGAGTGAGGACGTCAAAATAGTCACCTCGACGAAGCAGGAACAAATCACAGAACTTGAGGCGTCAATGCAAATAGTAGAACATGCCATTGAAGAGTTCGTCGAACCCTCAGATAGCTCATCTGAAGTGTCGTCTTGTGACACTCAAATGCATGGTGTTGAAATGATAGTAGACTTGTATCAGGACTGCGTGAGTAATCAAACGAACGACCATTCAGTGACTATTGAAGAGTTGCAAGATGTTCAGAGACAGAGAATCGTGGAACCACGACAACAGCCAGCGATCTACGTGCAGCAAATCCCACAAGAGAGTGTAATACCCCAATACGTGTCGGCTTATTCTCAACAACCAGCCATTCAGCAACCCGGAGATATCCAGTATTTTAATTCTGGCAGTTCCAGTGGTTACTATCAGACCCAACTAGCGCCTACTGTTCTGCCGACTGTTCAACCAACAGTTGTCGGTACCATCGTCCAGTCAGGAGGAGTTGACCAAATTGTCCTCAACCAACCTCCTCCAAATCTCGACACATATTCTCAACCGACGAATGGTATTTACATCACAAATACACCTATGTTGGTTGGTATGGAAACGGTGGTCAGCAACACCGTAATGTCTTCGAGCCAATTTCTTCCTGGGAATGCCTGGTATGATGGCTAGCAGTTATTCGGCAACAACAACTCAAGTCTTCCACGCCGCCAAGCCACAAATTGAGATCCCCCATAATTACGTTGTCGTCAACGCCCAGCCCGTACAGCCCGTTATGAATCAGACGCCAACGAATCTCCCTGCAATCATGCCCAACAGTGTTCAGCCATCCAACCCTTGGGATAGCTACACTATCAACATTCCAGACTCGTACAAAATGGGAAATATCAGCTCATCGTATCAAACCGTCACTACTAAAATAATCCACGAGCATAAAAACGTCGATGGAGTGAAAATGTATAATTCTACCCAGGAAACTATTGTCATCGAACCAGTGTCGCCGAATAATGCGTTGCAACAACATTCCTCGTGTACAGGACCAATTAGAAAAAACGTGCAGACAACGGACGTTAGAGAACCAGTATTTGAAAAAGTAACGCCATCTCCTAAACCCAGTCAACCTAAAGTTGTCGAACTCCCTCGTATGCCTTCAGTTAACAGGGAAAAACCTCAACAGGCGGTGGCACCCGTTGTTATAAAGAAAGTCGCGCCGCCTGTTGAGAAAGTATTGCCGCAGAAAAAGAAAGAAGTCGCCCCGAAATCTTGCGAAAAAGAAAGTACCCCGTAGTATCCAATCGTACAGTAGTCTCTCCTGTTGAAGAATGTCAGGCCAGTGTAGACAAAGTGATAAGCAGTGGGGATCGTACTCCCCCTGAGGCACATCATTTGTTCGAGGAGCGCCCCAAAAGCGAAGAAAGCTCGGCCGCCGTGATTGAAGAGACTATGACTACAACAGTCGCCCCCATCCCTTGCAACGGTGCCGCTCAAGAGACGGAAGATAACAATTCTCCCGGGCAGCCCGAAGAATCTCACAGGCATCCGAAAATCACGTACCAAATTAGATCCGAGGACGGGTTCACGTTTGTCACTTCGAATCTACAATCAGCCTGGAACAAGGTGTTCAGCCGGGTGCAACTTGCACGAAAAGCCAAAGGTTTGCCACCTTTAAGTAAAAATCCTTTCGCCGATCCCGGATCTGTCCTCAAAAAGGCCCTCGGTCTGGGAAACAACGGCGTCAAGTACATAGTGGAACAATTACCCGGAGTCAGCAGTTGCGCTAATTACAATCCCGTCTATCACAAGAAGAAACAATCAGCTCTCGAGTTCGAATTGTCCCGGAAGCCTAAAGAAAACTATTCAGGATGCGCTCGAACTGAGCAGCATGAGCACGTCAAGTGGACCTACGACATGTTCAGCTGGTTAGCTTCGAGGCACAGACGTCCGCCCAAGTTGGCCAACTGCGAAAACGACATCCTCAACAGCAATGGGTGAGTAATGCTGCAGATCTTTACGGGTTCGTTGGTTAATCATTTTACTTTGGGTGTTGATTGAGGGTAAGGTTGAGAAATGCAATGGTTGTATCTGGCAAATGGGCCCAATTAGTTCCGATTCGGGTAGGTTATTCCTTGAATACTTGAATTCCTTGGATAATTTACTATGTAATTATGCCAAGGTCACGGAGTACGCCGTTTTTAGTAGTTAGAAAAATTTTGTGGGGTATTATTTTCTAATAAATTTTGGACGCTGAATCGATTCGAATGAGTCTTCATTTTGCTGGTTCGAGGAACAACCGACCCCCGTGAAAGAATTTGCTGTGTTTTGGTTAGTTATTCCTTGAATAATAATCAACCTGTTCTCATGCAAAAAATCTGCAAATTCTTACACACGGGTTGGTTATTCCTCGAATCAGGCGCATGGTGACTAATTTAAACCTCGGACCAAGGAAAACAGTGGGTGTGGCGGGTCCCAAACCAAGTCTAATCGATTCAGGGTCCAAAATTTAGTGGAAAATGATACCCCACACGCCTAGGTACTAGAGATCTCGAAAACAGACATTCGGAATGGGTAATAGATACCCCATAACTTCTTCCAGTGGGTACCAATCGTTCTGGGACCAATTTCATTGGATTCAGCGTACAAAATTTAGTGGAAAATGACACACGCGCTAGATTGCCAAAAATTCATTTTTCAAAAAACACATTTTGACCCCTACCTCACCCAAATTTGGTCCGATCGGGCTGAAAAGTTAGGAGGACCGTCCCAGGCCGGGAACAGACCCCTGGCCCAAATTTAAGATTTTTAGAAAATTTTCTACTACCGAAAACATGAGCTCTGACATGGTTACAGAGGTTATTAAAGGAAACAGAATAAACCAATACAAGAGAATCTAACTAATTAGAGTTCTGTTACAGCCGAAGGACAATGAGTTTGCCAATGGCTATGCGGTTCCGGCACTTGAAGGAAACGTCAAAAGTGACCATTGGCGTGTTTCGGTCAGATATTCACGGACGAGGGCTGTTCGCTCTCAGAGACATCGACAGCGGGGAAATGGTTATCGAATACGCTGGAGAGGTAAGTTGTGTATTTTTTATTGTGATCGCGATTACTCTACGACGAGATGGTGAAATTCAAACATATTTAAAGAATTAATAATAATAATTGAATAGGCTTGACCGACGTATTTTAATAATGAGTAATGTTCATGTACCTTTCATATGAATACCGTTAGACCTTTTAAAAACATCTTCGGTTATTTTAATGATTTTACCAACTAATTAGTAACAATTCATTATTTATTGAATTCGTCGCTCAGAAAGTTCACGCCTTCATTTCGTTTTTCTAATGAGAAACCTGTGCTACTAATAGTTGGAAAGATTAGAACGTGGAATTTTAATAACTATTTAGCTACCAGTTACCTACAACATGAAAATCTTTAGACAACCAGTTTCGGTTGGTTATTGAATAACAAACCTACGTGCATGATTCGTGATGTATAGTTCTGAACGCTGAAAATTCTTTCACAGGGGTTGGTTATTCCTTGGACCAGGGGCATGGTGAAACTGAGAGAAAACAGTATGTGTGCAGTGTCCCAACTAGAGGAGGGTGGGGTCAAAAAAATGTGTTTTCAAAAAAATGAATTTTCGAGATTTTCGGCGATCTATGCGTGGAGGGTAATATTTTCAACTAAATTTAGGACGCTGAATCCGAAGAGACGGGTCCCGTAACAAATACCTTTTGGAAGGATTTGCAGCGTTTTTACTAAAACGTCATTTTTACCCTCAAATCGTGAAAAAAAAATATAATAATAATAATAATAATAACAATTTTGTTGAAAACTGGTATTCTGGGGAAATGTTACCATCAATGAACACGGAAATTTTTCAGGGGAGAATGGTCCTTTTACCCGGCATAAGGCTGGTAAGGTTTCACGTTTTCAGTAATTTCCTGACTTCAGGCTGAATTAGTGAATACCAATACTCAGTTATTAGAGACGTTGGGGGGCTATCAGAAGGGAAATTCGACGCTGTTTCCTAACGTGTATTCAGATTTAAGTAACGGCCGTTTTTATGACCTGCAGTCTCTTCTTGTTACAAATGAGTTGTAGAATCGACCTGTGAAAGCATTTATTAGAACTTGGCTGGTTGGGTATAATTGCCCACTAAATTTCGAACATTGCATTGGTTGAGACGACTATGCGCCCTCCATAGTTGGGTATGGGTCGAAACGGGTACCTGTTACCTATTAAAATGAGTCCGGGGGTTTCATGGTGTCTTAATCAAAATAGCAAATGTTAGTCCACCGTCCACGCCATTTTTCATAGTGGAAATTTGTCTAAAAATCGGAAATTTTGGTCAGGGACCCATTTTTTTCTTCATTTGGTCCCAGCCGTGTAGGGTATCATTTTCCACCAAATGTTGGACGCTGAATCGATTGAATGAATCCGGGACACTCCACACTCACTGTTTTCCCCCATTTTCCCCATGCTCCTGGTCCGAGGAATAACCACCCCTGTGAATGCATTTGCACCGTTTTTGACTGTCAAATTTTGGGGCCAATTGGAGAGGTTGACCGCTCGCATGATTACATTGATTGATATTCTAGAAATAACCAACCAAAAAGTTATTCAAATTTTTGAAACATCTTATTATTATGCAAAACAATTTATTTACAAATTCATAATACATTTTTCAAATAGGTAGTGTCTTACACATTTCTGCTATAGAACTGTAAAAAATCAGAACACATTGTATTGGGTGTATTTTTCCGCAGGTGATCAGATCATCGTTAACTGACAAAAGGGAAAAGTACTACACAGCCAAGGGCATTGGGTGCTACATGTTTCGTATTGACGATCAGTCCGTTGTTGATGCCACCATGAAGGGGAACGCGGCGAGATTCATCAACCATTCGTGCGACGTAAGTAATTTATCTTCATGTTATCTTGTCTAAACCAAGACAAGAGGTATGATTTTTGTGAATTCGCCTTGGATCCAGATTTAGGACCTCATTCTGTCTGCAGATGAATTTTTAGACATTGGATTTTTTGAAGAATCTACCAATTGTTGGTGGTGGCCATTAGCCCTATGAGGAACCGTGGGTTGGAACTGAAGAACTTTTAACAGTTAATTGAACATTTAATGACTGATTGAATGGATGCAAACGGATACAGAACTTTATGAGCACAGTGATCGAACACGTTGGAGAACAGAAGTGTAATGCGAGGTTTCCTTCACGGCGGGTTACCCCCTTAGTTCACAGAACGAGCGAGCGCTGATGTCGGGTCATCTAGCGCAAGCAAAAAGGTCCTACCCTGGTCGACCCAAACGGCGGGTAATTTGAACTGGCTGTTCCCTGGCATCTTTTGATCTTATAGGGAGGCCTGGGGCCAAACACCCTATTTGACAGCAGTCCATACTTATACCCATGTTGTGTTTTGCTGCACAAATTTCTGCTTCAAGTGTTTTGATGGTCGGTCTCATTCAAATCCTCCTTGGTTTGTCTATGAGTTCTCCCTAATACATGCTGCTTAGTGGATTGTTTGATTGTCTGATTCATGAAGTCCCAGTTGAAGCCTCAATTATGAACATTTTGAGACTTGAAATGCCTGATGATATATGCAACAAAAAGGAGCCTCCTTATTAATCATCGCATATCCACAGTGTGATGGTGTCTGAGGCCTTTTCTTTCTTCTTCCCACTCTAGTACCACCTTTCCTGTTTTGTTCCCTCCGGGGAACCATTTTATATTAATCAGGAAGCCGAAAAAAGTCATTCGGGCTCAGAACAGCCAACATTGCCTGTAGCTTCCTTGACTTACCCGATTGAAACCCGTCTGCTAACTCCCATGGTTTCCATTTTGGTTGGTTATTCCTTGAATAATCAACCTCAGTTTTTAGGAAGTTGTCGATGTGGTAGTTATCAGTGATGGAAGAACCCAGATATTGGAGCAAATAGTCGCTAAAATCTGTATCATCCTCCAACTTGTCTAGTCGGTACTTATCTCTCAATGCTACTGTACATTCATGACCCAAGGCTTTGTAAGCCTTCCTTATTTCTCTTGTTGAACTTCAATATCTGCAGTATAGCTCATCATCTCACGATTCAAGTTTAATCATGACTTTCTTTTGTAGCCCAACTGCTTCTCCAAAGTGGTCGACATTCTAGGCAAAAAACACATTTTGATCTTCGCTCTACGGAAAATCATCCAAGGTGAAGAACTCACGTACGATTACAAATTTCCTCTCGAGGAAGAAAAAATAAATTGCCACTGTCTTTCAAAGAAATGTCGAAAATATCTCAATTAGCGTTGTGTATTGGCGTTGTTGCTGATAAGTCTCATTTTCATGCTAGGCAAATAGCTTTCTATTTTTTTTCTAAATCTGTTGAGTGATAAGAGTATATTTATTTTCTATATTGTGTTTAAATTACGATCAAAGGTTCTTACGTGGCGACTACGCAAACGACTATTCGCGCTCTGCGTTTGATTTGTTAAAGCTAAACTGTCAAGGTGATTGCATGATTTCACGTATTGACTAATCATTGTGGTTGATTGAGATCAAATATTTTGGAATTGTTAAATAGTGTTGATATTGTACGGAGAAAAGGGACTTCTAGTCGGTAAATAAAGTTGATTTTGAATCGTTGAAAATTTCAAAGAACTGAGAAACAACTTTTAAATGTGTGGGTTCAAGACAAGTTATTGATTTGCTTGAGGAAATTTGTGAGGAACGGATGTGAACAGAGATGTGCATGTTTGCACTTTGTGGACTGTGAAAGCGATCACTATGGGAAGAACATTGTGTAAGATCAAGAGATCCTTCTTTAAGCACCTTCAAATTAAACAGGACCAACCGTTACTCTCAGACTTGAGAAGGCTGAGGTGGAAACCAATTTTTAAAAAACTGGAATATAAGTTCATCAATTAAATTAGAGATGATCTTCGCCTACCCCTTCCTGTTTCGAAAAGTGTAAAAATTATGTATTTCTTAAGAACAAGAGACGTTGGACTAAAGGTTACATTCAAAAGAAATAAAATTCAAATTACTCGATAAGCCCCGAATCACTATGGTAAAATCTCACTTGGGCGCCTCAGATGTTACTCAAATAATTTTAAAAGGGTCGCTTGTAACTTCAATAAATGCCTTAACGATAACGTCCTCACATAGAAAGCGGTCGCCCGGATATTGAGGTAAGATTCCTATGTAGCTTGTAACACCCATAAAACGAGAACTAATCAGTCCCCAAAGTTCGTAAACCCCTCACCCATTTATAACCCCATTGCATGTGCGTGAAACAACTTGAGATTAGGACTATTGGTGACCATAGTTTTTCTGACAGATTTCATTGTTTGGGCAGCATCTGTACGGTACAAGTGGATTTTTCCAGGTGTTATTGAATGAGTTGTGCTTCTGGCAACCCATTGCTTTAGAAAAACATTTTGGGTAATACCCTAGAATCTCACAATAATCTGCTTCTGGCTTTAATGTTAATGTTTTTGTGTACTACAATGTTCCTTCATATTGGATAATATTTACAAAGCAACAATTCTTGAGCATTTATGTTTATGTAATCCGTACTGTAGACATAACGATAGATTGTATCGTGGAGCTCATACTCTGAATGTTTCTTCAAAGCTCTCTGGGTTGGGTAAGTTGCTTCAAGTCAGTATTTGAGTAAGAACGGAGTCCTAATTACAACAGCGACTGTAAATTTTAAAATTGAACTTGAGTCATTAGTCTCTCGTCTCTCGTTAAATATTATTCTTGTCAAGTCAATTGTTGTATACAAAATTCTAAGTTCTAAAATTAATAGTTTTTCGTCGAGTCAAACCGCCATGAGGGAAATGAGGGCTGTGTATTATCGAATCGGAGGATATACCAAAGAAAATGAGGCTTTTAGATTACGAAGTTACCATTCGTGATTTTTAAAATCTCATAGTCTGAATAAAATTTGGGATTAAAATACCCACCATGAAATTATAACCCAGAAGACTCCAACTGATTGCGTGCCTTTTGTTTTTTTCCGATTGGTCCCGACTATTTGTAAATTTGTATAAAGAAGAGCTGTGATTTAATTGTCTTTTTTCTGATTTATTCTTATTTTTTACAGTAGTGCTGTATATACAAAAAAATGTTAGTGTAAATAATTTTTAAAAGTGTTGAACATCCTGATGAACTGTAAATAATTTTAGGTAGATATCCAAGAAAATCAATTTCATTTATGTCAATAATATTTTTTTTTTTATTACTCATCCTGTTTTGAGACACCGTGCTTCTCAGTTGATGATTCATTCTTGTGAGATTAATCTAAAAAGCAAATTTTTATTATCATTAGCCCCGCGACAGATTTATTATGCATTGCCTCACATTACTATATTATACGAGTTTGATAAATTAGGTATGTTGTCAGTTAATGATGGTGAACCCACGCTAACTTCCTCAGATAACAATCTATGTAATCATACCCAAGGTCATGGGGGGGGGGGGGGGGTCAACCATCTCTAATTGAACTGGTCCCTGACCAAAATTTCAGTTTTTTTAAATGTTCTACTATTAAAAATTGCATGAACGGACATTTAACCTTTTCGGTTGGTTATTCCTTGAATGATCACCCTATGTTTTCATGAAGAAAAAGTGAATCTCAGAAATTTTGGCAGTTTCTGGCTGTATGTGGGCTTCAAAACATTTCAGCCCGATGAAACCAAATTTGGTGGGGAGCAATAAGCAAATGTTCGTACGCCGTCCACGCCAATTATAGAAGTAGACTATTTTCTAAAAATCTGAAATTTTGGCCAGGGTCCCGATTTTGGCTTTAGTTGGTCCTCAAAACTTTTCAGTCCGATCAGACCAAATTTGAGGGAGTAGGGGTCGAAATGTGTTTTTTTGAACAATGAATTTTTGGCAATCTAGCGCGTGGTTATTTTTCACTAACTTTTGAACGCTGAGCCCAATGAGGCGAGTCCCGGACTGATTAGAGTCCACCGGAAGAGGTTATGGATCAAAATGGATCTACCCATTTCGAATGTCTTTTCAAAATTTTTGGTACCTTGGCGGGTGGAGTATAATTTCCACTAAATTTTGGACGTTGAATCGATTTAATGAATCCCCACGCTCCTAGTTCGAGGAATAACCTACCCCTGTGAACCCGGAAACGGGTCCCTGACCCAACTTTCAGATTTTTAGAAAATTTTCCACTACCATTATTTTGATCTAGACGCCAATTACATCAGGGGCCGCCCGGGGGTTAATACTTGCACCTACCCTCTGGAATATACCCGACAACAGCACATTCCTTGTGACCCTCCTACAGGAAAATTTTCCTGGTAGAATATGCTGATGATGTGGCGGCTGCAATCTTGGCCAATACAATGGATCAAGCTAAAGATAAGCTGAACGAGACCATCCCGAGTGGGAGAATGGATGGATGGACACAGTCTTTCACTAGTCACTGCCGAAACAAAGGTGGTACTGGTTACACAAAAACGCATCCCAAATATTGAAATTAGACGGGGGAAGTTGAGGTGGAATTAAAACCAATAGTCAGCTATTGGGAAACTGCTGGACACCATGATAACCTTTGGGGAACACATAAGGATGGCAGCAGCAAAGACAATTGCAGCCCTGAGTGACGACTAATGTTGAACATTCGAGGATCTAGTCTGTGTAACAGACAACTATTAATTTCATTCCATCCTGCTATATGGGGCAGAGGTATGGGCGAACGCTCTGAATATCAACTGCCACCAAAAACGGATGCTCACAGTGCAAAGAAGAGGGGCGCATCGCATTGTGAGCCATTCAGCAGGGGTTGGTTGTTCCTCCGACCAGGAAAACCATTCAAAATGGGTAGATTAACCCATTTTGACCCATAACCTCTTCCGGGGGGTGTCAACCGTTCTGGGACCCATTTCATTGGATTCAGCATCCAAAATTTTGTCGAAAATAATACCCCTCCGCCTGGAAATTTTTCGAGGACCAACTAGCCCCGGAAACTGATTCCTGACCAATATTTCAGATTTTTAGAAATTTTTCTTCTACCTAACTAGCGTGGACGACGGACGGAATTTGACCCTTTTGATCTAGACACCTTGAAACGCTTAGACAAAATTTTGGCCGAATCGGGGAGATTGACTTTTTGCATGAAAACATGGGTTGATTTTTCAAGGAATAACCAACCAAAAGGGTGAAAATCTGTTTTTAAAAAATGGATTTTTGTCGATGCACGCGTTTGAATATTATTTTTTACTTAATCAAGGGCTGAATCGATTAGAATGAGTTCAGAGAACCAAGGAATAATATACAATTGTGAAAAAATTGCAAGCATTTAATGATCAAATTGAATAGTGAGGCGGGGAGTGCCAGTTTATCGTTCGGGCGTCCATACTTTTGTGTCGTGGTCTAAATAAATGCTCGGAGATTTGTTAAAAATCAGCGTCCAAAATTTATAGGAAGATTATAACCTAGGTACTCGCTTAGATCGCCAATAATCAATTTTTCGAAAAAAACATTTTGATCCCCCCCCCCCCTTCTCCTCCGAATTTTGTCGCGTATTGTGAAAAGTTTCAGGTACAACTAGAGCCGGGAACGGGTTAAAAGTTACCATCCAAGCAAACCAAGGAAGCGATTCTCAATACTGACTAGACGTAAGATGTTGAATCTTCAAAAAAAGGGTAGGTCAAGCCCAAGGGTTTTTAACCTCAGGAGTCTTAACTAGTGTTAACTCAGCATGTTATATTAGGGGTAGATCGTAGTTTTAATCCATAACATCAATGTGGCTCATTAATTGTCCATCGGGGTTAATAACATGCAGTCCATGTCAATCGGAAGCCATACACCTTCAAATTAGGCAAATAGTACAACTGAGATGTTCTGAGTTTTTAACTTAACTGAGTTTATTATCATACTTGGAAAAAAAATAACACGTTCGAGTATATATTTTATCTACCTCGAATGCAACTCTTCTTGCGTATAAAAACGAGCGAAAAAGAGTTTATGTCTATGATTAGACAACACTCCAGGAGAGCTCTTCTCAACAGGGACGTGACAGATAAATGAAAAATTCAGAATTAGTGTTGCCACTCTGGCATCGACGGGCATTAATTTCAAAATGTAAGCAAGCTCCGCCGCCATTTGGTGAGTGACGAAGCGTGCAGCACGAAATCCATTAGTATATTTTCGTCACTGTTTTTCATACTATTCTAGTCGTTCAATTTGCAGTGGTGTAATGGCATTCCTTTGAGTACTTGGGAATTAGCACCAGTAATGACCACTTTCACATAATCTCCTATTCGGATAGGTTTTCGACAGTCAGAACTTTCATGTACGATATTTCGGTAGACGGAATGATAACTTTGATATTACCGTCATTCCGCCCAGCGAGGAATTCGTGCGATCTTTTGCTAATGCTTTCTACAAGGATGACTTCTTGTTTGCCAACGTACTTTCTATTCAAACGATCTGCTGTGCGTCGAAAAGCTTTGGTCATTTCTATAAGGCGTTGCTTTTTTACTAGTTCAGGCACATCGTCAACGTAACGGCGGTGAGCGGTGGTCTTTTCTCGCATGCTGTAAGCAAACAAATAGGCGACATTGTAACCAACCTCATCAAAAAGTGTGAGGGTGTCGTTAAATTCTTTGTCCGTTTCGCCACAAAATCCGCATATGAAGTCAGAGGAGAGAGCGACTCCTGGGAGCACATCCCTAATATGGTGGGCAAGTTCAATATAGGCTTCCCTAGTGTAGCCTCGACGCATTCTTTCGAGCACCTGCGTATTGCCGCTTTGAGCCGGAAGGTGAAGGTTGGCACAGACGTTTTTTCGCTCGGCGATCACTCCGAGTACGTCATCAGGAAAGTCTTTCGGATGTGGGGACGTATACCTAATCCTCATTTCAGGGTCCACGGCCGCCACTTGATCGAGCAATTCTGCAAACCTCAATCCACCTTTGGGTAGTTTGTAAACTGTTTTGAACCCGGCAGCCAATCTAGTTTCTGTAGAATTGTTCTCTGAGGATGTATCACGGTAACTATTAACATTTTGACCGAGGAGAGTTACTTCTTTTATGCCTTGCTCTGAAAGAGACCTGACTTCTTGGATAATTGAAGAGACGGGCCTCGACCTTTCCCTCCCTCTAGTAAAAGGGACTATACAATAAGTGCACATGTTATTGCACCCTCGCATGATTGATACATAAGCTGTGACTGAATTCTCATTGAGCCTCACAGGCGTTATGTCAGCGTAGGTCTCATCAAGGGACAGTAAGACGTTGATCGCCGCTTGGTTGGACGATGACACTGACAGTAGCCTCGGAAGATCTTTGTAGCTATCAGGGCCTGCCACAACGTCGATCAGTTTCTCTTCTTCAATGAGCTTCTGTTTCAACCGTTCTGCCATACACCCCAGCACACCAATTTTAAAATGTGAGCCCTTCACGGGTTTCCGGGGTCGCTTCATGGCTCTTAACTCGGCAAGTCGATGCCAAATTTTCTTCTCAGCGTTATCTCTAATTGAACATGTCATGAGTAGAACGACATCCGCTTCGTGGATATCGTTTGTCTTCAAGTAACCTGCAGATTTCAAAATAGACCACACTATTTCCGTATCATTTACGTTCATTTGACAGCCGTAAACCTCAAAAAATACGCGCCGGTTACGCCCTTCCATGACTTGTGGGTCCAAATAGGGTGGTAGGACTTGGTTAGTGTCAATTTCCGCAGATTGAGGTGAAATGAAATCTCTCAGGGTGGGTTCGGGCTTGGGTGAATCTGCTTGCACTACCGACGCGGAAAACGTCCGGATGTCCTGACACTTACAAAACGAGGGATTTCCAATCGGACGATATCGTCCTAAGACGCGTAGATAAGGCACAGATCTCGATAACATTGAGGTGGATGTGGATTAACGCTAGAGGGCTGTTCAACGTGACTTTCTGAAATTAAAATCACTGTGATTAGTTGGAATAATGTAATCCAGGCAGAAGCCCTTTGGACTTGAGACAATTCTCAGGAAACCCCCATGCATCCTACAGCATCAGAGAATGCAAGTAGTTGAAGGTAAGCGGTCACTCCAAAATGTTTCGAACCTTTATAATCTTTGGGGAAAATCCAGTCTATTATGAGATGGTTTATCAATTAGCGAGATGATTGTTTTGTTCGCTCAGAAACCTGAAAAATACACATCTGGAACAGCACTTTTATAAATGAACACCGTCTAGGTATCTCGATAAGAAAATGATACCTTTTACTTAATTTATCATTTATTCGTGGATCACCACAAACAACTTTGACGTTACGCTAGTCCATGGCTACTCGCAGCTTGCAACATGAAAGAAGGAACAAGGGTACAAGAACTTCCATTTCCATTTTCCATGTTGCACACCACAATCAAGTTGTGTCCTAAAATGAACATCGATGGTGAAGGATCGATGTTTATGCCATCGATGGTGAGTGTTATCCGATGTTATCGCGTTAGCGTTGCTGTTGATGAAAAAATGGAGGAGACGCCATGAACAGCAAAAACTAAATGGTTCTGAATAGAAAATAAAAATGATTCTTATCATTAAGAATCAAATGACATCAACTAGAGCTCTCTAGAAGGGACGGCGCGAGGAGAATGAGGTGGGTTCCAAAAGTTCGATCTATCTGGAATACTTTTTACACATTTTTCGTAAAGAAAAAAACATTTTCTTTAAAACGGTTGTATTAGGTATCATAGAAAAGTTATTCATGTGAAACATTGATGGTGGTCAGCCTATGTTTTCCAATTACGGATGATGACATCGATGGAGAACGCCATTCGATGCTCATCCCTATTGTAGCTTCCACTCAAATTAGATTACATTAATTACACAGGGGTCCATCGCAGTGCCCGCCCCCCGCACTTAGACCTAGTGCTAATCCCTGGATCTCATCTTGGCCGAAGCTCCGTGTTTTCCCGACTAGGTCCACCAGAGGCTCCGACCAGGTTCTCCTGGTTAGGATGTCCCTTTCGGTCCGAAGTCCGAAGGTTCTAAAAACGCCTATGTTCGCAGGGCAGGACATTGACGCTATGTGAGTCGCTGTCCTCCTCGGCTTCGGCCACAGAATCGCAGTCCGGCATACCATTGCGCCACCCCAATCCTGTCAGGATGCCTCCGGAGTCCTCGTGTCCTGTAAAATTAGCCAACGGTTGATTCTGAGGGAAGCTCTGTTAAGGTACGCATCTCGTGGCCCTTCCTTTGTGGGGACACAGTCATCATGATGTGTACCGTGGTTTTCTGCCGCGGCGTGTCCCGCTCCCAGCGCTCGTCGTTCCGGGATCCGTCTCCAAAATTTTTTGGATCGGGCTAAAAAGTTTTGAGAACTGACTAGAGCCGGAAACGGATCCCAAATTTCAGATTTTATGAAAACTGTCTACTACCAAAATCGGTATGGACGGCGGACGGCTAATAATATTAGGTAACTAATAAAGGTCGTCTCAATTTTTTTTTTTTTTTTAATTTACGCGTTTGATTCATTTTTTATTTGTTCATGAAAATATAATTTTTTTTTCCTTGACAAGAACCAGGTCGACGACATCATTCATAATTCACGCAGCTTTTCCAGAAGCCACGCCGTTTTCTCAGAGGCTCGGCTCGCATTGGCCATCATTGCCTACCCGATCTTTAAAACGCACTATAAACTTCTTATCGCCCACAATACCGAAGGGAGGCCGATATCGTGGCTCGAAAAGAGGTCTTTGGAAATAAAGGGAGGAAGAAGGAAAACGATAATATTGGGACACGAGAGTCGAAGGGGCAGCCAAGGTCACTAAACGGGGGTGGAAAAGTCATAGGGCATGAATAATTCGTGATATCTTAGGAAGACCCCTGAAATGACCGCTGACCCTCTGGAGTACGCAGACAATAACAGTTGTGAACGGACCTATTACCTTCCCTGGCTTCTCGAGCCGAACTGGGTAGCGTTTCTTGAGCTCCTGGGCTCGGGGTCCTTTTACGAGCCCAGCAGTCCAGTTTTATGACGAGGATTTCATTATTCAACGCCTCCCGAAGGTGCAACACCCGAGTTTTTCGGGACGGATAATTCAATTCCTCAGAAGCTCCTTGATCCCCACCAAGTCTCCGTTTCTGATGCCAGAGGGAGTCGAATCGAGGAGGATCGTAGGTGAATAATTTATTTTGGCAGTTGGCAGCGTGAAATTTGACGTGTAGGTGGATTTTTGACGAGTTCAGGGAGGTGTCCATTACGACGGCTGCCACGCCAAGGGAGTTTTTAACAGTTCCTATCCTCATTAGCTTAACTCCGGGCAACAGGCTGGTGGATTCGATACCAGGTAGTTCATTGCTGTCAGAAACCTACCACCAACCACCTCGAAGTCAGATTTAAATCTGACGCATCAGAATTGTCTTTAGACTACAAAATGACGAATCTATCTGCAGCAAATCATTGTTGAAGATATCAATTCTGGAATGATCCAACAATGAGCAGACACACTGTACAGGCACCTATTTGCCAGTAACAATACGCCATTGCCAACGTTTCTACATTGCCTGCCTGGTGGAAAATACTCAAATAAAATGAGCTTTTCCTGGTTTTTTTTCGGCGTTTCGGGGTAGCTACTAATTTCGGATGTCGCCTATCTCAGAAGTTATCTGCAAGTCGTAATTCTTGTACGCACGCCGAACCCTCCGGATGGAATACATCACCCAGAAAAAAATGAGAAGGAAAACGAAGATCTGTGAATCCCAATCAAGAAAAGGTCCACCCCCCCCCTTTCCGACGATGCTTTATCCGCTAGATACCCCCTTCCTCCCCTCAAGACATCCTCACAAACCCCAGTGGGTCTAATAAAAGGCGCCGGTAATGAAAAAGGGTCGTGTCCGCCTTCTCCTTGAAGAAGCAAATTTCTTCTTTCTTGACTTCTCTGTAGGGGGATCGGGCTCTTCGTGCCCCTCGATTTTCGAGAGCTTCTGAAACATTTAGCAGGGGCATCTACATCTGAAATAATAGGGTAACTCGGTTGGAACTAACTGTTACAAGAGCATGTGTTTTCCCGTCTGAACCCTCCAAAACGCGCATCCTAATCTCTGAAGGGGCCGAGGGAACCTTACCAATTTATTAATTCGCATTGCCAATCTAATAAGATATATACAGCCGTCATTTTCCACAATGAGAGCTCATCAATCGTATATAATGACCCCTGGAAGTCCTCTTCTCTTCTACCTTGTCGAGAATCAAACTATCTGAGATCCGTTAAATGTTGGTTTACTTCCTCCACTCAAAAACATTCAAGCCCGCCCGGTTGAGATAATTGTATAATCAACAATCGGTTATCGAAGTGGCGCCTTCAAACCAATCATCTAACAATTTATTCCGTTTTGACAGCAACGTTAACGGAAGCGAGGCGCCACCGATCAACCCTCAGTTCGCTTCCTCTTATTACCGATACCAAGTAATCATCAAGTAGTACGAAATACCTGGCTAGGGGACCCAAAACCTCGTCCCTGTTATTAGCTAAAAGGCAGTAGCAAGTTACAATTTCGCTCTTCCCGTAATAGCAATCTCAGGTAGCTTGAAGCATGTCGAAAATTATATAAAAATAGTCAACCGTGTAGAACCCACAAAGATGTGGCCTGGAAAACGTCATTCACTAACTAAAATCTAGGGGATAGGTAAATTTCAAATTGTCGCCGACATCGGGAGAAGAAAAATCGGTTTTTATCAAAATACAATTTTTGTTCGATTAAAAAAAGTTTGAACCTTGAAATGTCGAAGCAAAAATGAGAATTTCGTAAACGGAGTTTCAAGATCTTTGTGTACCTGTGGGTCATAATCTTCTACATATTGATCGCAGAATCGATTCACGTGGGTATTGAACCGTTTGTATTAATACATCAAGGATAATAGGTATATATAGATTTTACTGCGTTTTCAATAAGTTATTCGGAGTATTTATTTATAATTTGTTATTCTAGAATATATTTAGTTTTCTACTCCAATTCGACAAAAAATTAATTTGAAGATAGGTGTTGTTCCTAAATGCATTCAATTTAGTAAAGTGAGCTAAGACTCCAGACGTATAGATTTAATTTCCTTGGTCCGGAAATTCTGAGAACGCCGGCGACATTATTAAGACGAGAAGGAAATATACGAGTATGATGAAGGCGAGAGGGAACGAGCTCAACTTATCAGAAGCTCTGGCGTAATCATATTCAAAGCGAGCGGAGGATCAATCTTGGCGAAATAACCGGAGCCTCTTGGGGGTTGGATGGTATTAGCATTGGTGACACATAACTACTTACTACAAAGGCGGTTTGGGAAAGGCGTTTAAGACGACAACCCTTCTGCAAGATCCTGAGGACCCTCTTGTCGCCAAATGGATACAAGGATGCAATCATCTCGAGGGTGCGAGTCTGCACCGTCTACAGCTCCGCTCCCCACCCTTTCTCGCATTATCATCTTAATGTTATATTCAACCTTAGCGACCGTGCAGGGGAGAGGCGGGTGCCCTAATAAGTTAAGTCTTCTTGTAGGTTCGCTGGTTTCGCTGATCCTGTCATCCCCTATGACAATCCACGGCATCATTTGACGGTTCAACTTATATCAGAACAGGAACACTTTTCTTACCTTTACACACTCGTAATCCGATAGCAGGGATGGCTGCTGCTGCTGCTGCGCCCACCAGGCATGACAAGGAATTGATTTACACTGAGGGATGGTTATCCCTTGAATAATCAACCTATGTAATCATGCCCATGATCATGCAGGGTTCAACCTTTCAAATCGGCCCCAAAATTTGGCAGTATAGCACGTTTTATAATCTCCGTCCGCCGTCCACGCCTTTTTTTTGGTAGATGAAAACTTGGAATCTAAATCCGGCTTTAGTTTGTCTTCAACTTTTCAGCCTGATCAGGCCCAATCCGGAAAGGGTTTGAGTGAAAATGTATTTCATGAAACTCGATTTAGGAGACTTTTTGGGTACCCAGGCGTGTGGGGTACCATTTCCCACGGAATGTTGGATGCTAAATCGATTAAAATGAATCCGGGACACTCCACACTCCCTATTTTCGCCATAGTCCTGCTCCATGGAATAACTATTCATTGTGGAAGAATTAGCAGCGTTTTTGTTTGAGATCTAATCTTGAAACCAAATGCTCCTTCTGGTAGAACGCCACAGAGTACCAACCTGGCGGTATAATGTTTACTATGATCACGCGTAATGTTCTTTTATTAATGAGGCTTCATAGATTTCACCCTGGAAAAGAGATTGATACGCAAGTTGACGGGAGGCTTAAGGGCCTCTTACCCCCCTGCGAGCTCATAATATGCAAATGACCATTCGAAACATGAGTCAATAAGTTGAGAAAATAATGGGGTCTAATAATTCAGGCAGGGGTAACATCATCAACCTTTTAGAAAGTTGATTCAGGATGAATAAGTGAAAAGTAACTGCACCCTTGCCTAATTAATTAGTATAGTCTCTTACAAAATAAATGTAATGGTTGACAATTTTAGTTTGAAGTCAAATTTCCTAACAAATCAATAATTTATCAACTCCTTGTAGTCTTCATTTTGTGCATGATATAAATAGGGTCGTTCAGAGAAGGATGAAAAACTTCATTGGCCTCAAATTAGAGCCAATTTAAGGACCTCAAAATGATTTGTTGTTGATCGCAGCTCACCTAAACCTGAATTCCTTACACTGAAAGAAGTTTCAAATATAGAGATAGAAAGCTCAGAGAAGTAGGTACCTAGTTGTTTTTGCTCAGTGATTATACGATGTTTGTGTCGATAACCCGTGACCGAAGATTCATCGGACTCACCAGCGTAAAATAACGAGCTGGGAAACGAATTTTAAAAATACCGTAGGCATACCTCATTGTGGATAAGTCACAAACGAACACCTTTCCACTGCAACGAACAGACCATTAATTTATTAATCATGCGGGACTTCGAGATCATCTCAATTTGCGAGCTCTCCAATCGTTGTTCTATATTATAACAACGCAAACTCCGAGATTCACGGTTCTTTTTTAGTCGTCCGAAAGGCCGATCCTCCGTATTTAAAGCTGCGTATGTTACGAAGACCAGGCTCGAAGGCTCGTTAAGTTGCCGGCCGGGATATAAACGACAATACGGCTGATATAGTGTTCGAGAAGGCGGTGCCTCTTCGTCCGTACCAAGACTGTTATAAACTTTCATGGCCGACTTTGTTTGATCCAAGGGGTTGGAATTGAAACCCGCGTAGTCGTGATGTTCATTAGTAGTATAGGCGCCGTATCATTCGGAATTCTCGGTTCTTTTGCATATATACGTCTTAGGAAAGTGTTTCGAGATCGAGCGCTGATTTCTCTTTAAAAGGAATTCTTCCTTATTGAGCGGATTTATATTGAGATATATCAAACCACTGATGAGGTCCCATTTAGAAATCAAACACGAACAGGACGATAATCGGAAAATGGGCATTTCGCTTATGAAATTTCCGTTGACATTCGGATATTCCATGGAAGAGCTCCAAATCGCTCGTATGAAAAAACCTATCTTCGTTGTCTCCACAATGGATATCCCTCTTTAAAAAAAGCTTCTAATAATACCACAATAATAGATATTCCTTGGAGCTACAATATGGGAAGAACAAACTTGGGGGAAGTGTTCTGGAATCATTCCATTGTTTCAGCGTCCAACCATTAGTGGAAAATGGCACCCCATACGCCTAGTTGCCCTCATTGATCTATACCGACCCCTATTGGGCACTCGGTCCCGGACACTTATCAATGGAATCATCATTAAACTAAAATTTAGTTGAAAATGATCTCCCATGTGCCCAGTTCTCAAAATACCCCAAAATCGAGGGATTTTTTTTGGGTTTTTCGGGAACAAGCCATGTGTGGTATTATTTTCTACTAAAAATAAGCAGGAATTTGTTCAAGTAACTGTTGCATTCATTCCCCAAAAAAGAGTTTTGTTGATTTTTATTTCTATTCCAGGCGTATCGACAATAGTTTCGAGGTAGAGTTCACCAATTATCATCGTGCAAAAAAATATACCATTTAATGGTATAGTTTACTACTTTAGTGAATGGGGAAAAAAACCTCTATCGTAACAATAAATTGAGGCACTGCGGTAAGACTAGCGCATCATCAGGTAGGCAGTAGTAGCTAGAATCCCTCAGGGCAAAAATCGTCCTCCCTCATCTTCATCATAACTCATTCAACCTTTTCTCACTTTCAGCGGCGCTCAAATCCTCGCCGTGCTCCCGCTTGTCCCCTCAGGGCGCTATTTCGTTCCACTTGTAAATAACAACCTTTGGCGCCTTTTGAGCCCTAATGTATCTCAGATATTGATCTCTCCATCCTCGTGGTTTGAATCCAATCAATTTGAATATTCCTTTGAGCAAACGCCGGAGTGTGATTTCCTATTAGTTTACCAACACGGTCGAATGATATGCGATCGGACGATTTCAATCGGCTGAATTCATTTGTTCTCGTTAATGACTAATTTCTTTTTACAATTATCAAATCCATTTCGTTGGACTTCACATTCAAGGCAGGAATAACGGAATAATGCTTCTCCTTACAGACTATAGTGTTATCGTGGCCGAGTACACACCCTCTAAGGACCATAAATAATTTTCTTCAACAAACCAATGTTATTATTATCCACGATCTTACGACTGAAAAGATATTGCACGGTTTTATTCGTTATTTAGAACCCAGCTTGACATATTCGTGAAGTATAGTCTCGTGAACGACGTTCTAAGAACGTTGAAGCCAAAACATTTTTATTATTATCATTTTTTTTTAAGGTGACGAACGAATTTAGCTGATGTTAACAATGACATACCGAACGAGAAAAAAAAGTAACACGCCACAACCTGCCCCGTCTGGACCATTCGAAATCGTTTTAATGTGTCCTTGAAACGGACTTACAAAGGAGCACGAGTCAACGTTTGGTTCAGCAAGAAGCACCCATATTTTTTCATCATTTAAAAGGTCGGCCCGTAAAAGTGGCCATAATCAAGATAATTTGGAGGAGAAAAAGTTCCGGAATAGGGGCATGCGCTTTTCTTCCGAAAGGGAGATCAAAATGAGCAAAGGAAAGGGCTCCTCTTATATTAATTATCAATATTTAATTGCTAATTAGGCTTCGAAGCCGTCAAGTATGATAATTAAAACGTATTCCTGGCCAAATTTTCAATTTTTGAACCTTTTTTGGGAAACTTAAAACATTGAAAAGAGCATGACGCTCACCCTACGTCATTCTTCGGTGTGATGTTTGGTCTTGACGGGTTTTCCTTTTCATGATACACGTCAAAGTACACCCTTTGAACCAGAACTGGAATGCAACCCACTGAAAGATCACACGAAACAATGTAATCAGGCTACTGACAACTCATTCGTATACGCAACGTATTCGTCCGCCCAAGATCGTTGTATTTCGTGAAGTAATGCATGGGGAGTTGAGCGGGATAGTATTTTATTATCGTAATTATGTACTTCGAGCACCACCGACGATATTCTAAAGGCATGAGTGAAGAATTTGCCACATCCAAAAAAAATAAATACACTTTTTTAGAAAAACAATTCCCGTGAGAGCGAAATTGACGGCATCGTGTGTGGCGTCTCTGATAGTCTCCCCGTAGTTAATCAATTAGTATCGAGTTTGTATTCATTATCAGATAAGAATCTTAATTCATTTTTCCCTCTCTGAACCCCAGTTCAGAAACAATAGCCAATAATAAAACCCGGTAATTATAACCCTGCATTCAGTACCCTGCTAAAATTTATTGGTGTTCGATCCCGGGTGGGAGGATGATCGAAGGCGATGTTATTAGTTTTATGTAGTTCGGAGGGTGGTTCGCCGTCGTAATTCTGATTGCAACATGATGGAAGTCTACGGGAGATCTCAACTAACACCCACCTTGAACAAGCAATTAGACTCATTTAATTACTTTTGAGAATTTACGACGCCGGTGGAGCCGAGGAGCCGATTATATTATGGCTTATGTATTTTCAGAATTGGAAGGAATCTATGTGAAAATTCTGGTTGGCACTCTGCGTCGTTATATATCATCATGTCTCACCGAATTGGCGATTCATTTATCATTAATACGACGGATGAGACCAGGTCCGAATAGATAAATGTCTTCCACAACAAAATGTGGGACACAAAGGACCTGCAGTACGTAATGTATGCGTCGAAACAAGATTCAGATTACCGTAAGGATCAGGTCGAGTGACAGGGTGTTCTACTGTATGCTAAACCGATTTATTTACATGTTGCGCAGCTTCTATCGGGAGCTACCGGTAAGTGGGAGCCCTCGCCTCGTCATCAGCTCTTCAGAATGAGATAGACACACGCAACATCTCAATGTTCACCTTGAGGTACAGTTACGGGAAAGGTGGCCCCGATCAATAGCAAAATAGAATCTTTGGGTGGGAGATTGAGGGAAAACGCCGCAAACAACTCAATCAGGCCCCAATTATTGATTGATGTTGATCAGTCTTAGGATGGTTTCCCATAAAATACCCAGGCTTGAGGATGGTTAACTAACAGGAGCACAGTAGTGTACATTTTACATGACGAACAAGGTAATATCAAGGACGAATGAAAGAAAAACCACCAACTCATAAAATGTGGGCAGAGCTCAGCAGTGAAATCATCCACTTTTTGGACGAAAAAGAAACGATATAAGGAAAATAAAACGAAAGAAGAGACGCTGTAGTTCTAAACAGGAAAAACTAATCCGCTCTTTTGGATTCCGAGCGAGCACTCCGAAAGCCTCTTTTGTTGTGCACATATCCAATTTATTATTTCATAACTCGGGCGGTATTGCGGAAAGGGACAGAACAGGACACAAGGGGGAAATGGGCTTTCCCGCATGTGTCTCAATATCAGAAGTAGGATTCCTTGTACGAAGATGAAAAAAGTGAATCCGGAGTTTCTAAAGCTCTTGAGTATGTACGAATAGAATATTCATGATAGTGAAATGTAGCAAAAAATTGTCAAATTGATTTTTAACCTTTAAATATTTATTAACTCTAACTTTACATTTTGTTCAGTAAACTAAATCTTACACCCGCCCTCGAAGAAGTTCAATTTCTCCAATCTCTCGACCACACCTTCATGTAATAATGAATAAGATCATAATTACATTCGAGTTATCCTCGAACATCGATACCCAAACAATAATTTGTTCCACGGTATAATTGTAATAAGTAATTATCTTCAGGGGCGTACTAACATTCAAAATGAAAAATGCGACTGCAACATTCTAGCAAATCAAGTTCATAAGTCACTCCCCTAATCCATTCACGGCCTCGAATATTCAATGAGGCGGTAAAAAAAAAACCTTCTAACAAAAAGAAAAAGGAAATGAAAAGAGGAATAAAAGAGAAAAGGGGTGGTACCCGTTTACACCACCTACTAATTGTCTCAAGTCTTTTTCCTTATTTTAATTGGCAGTAAATTCACTTAATTAAAAAGAGAAAAAATGCGATTGCGTTAAAGTGAGCGAAATGAAAAGGGTTGACGGTTTAATTTATTTCGATCTTACTTCTTTTTATCTAGAGGTAATTCGGAGATGTGAAAAGGCACATGCGAACATGTGCGGATCAGTTGCAGCTGCTGGTTAACCAACTGTCAGCGTTGTACTGTACCGAAGAAGTTAATTAATAGTTGCATTTTACAGCAAGATGCTTGGGAAATTGAAGTTTTGAAATGGGGTGTGAGGTGAGGAGGAAATGGTGAAGGTGACGGACGAGTATGCGATATACAGGATTTCTTGAAGAGAGGGAAGGTGCGGATCCTACAAAATGGGAATCTCACGGTAGTGTGGGAGAGTTCTCTTGCTTTGTCAGCAGTGTGACCAGTGGACGACGCTTGATAAGCCACAGTTTAGGGGGCGGACTAGAAGTTTAAACCCAGCCACAGGGGAAAGCAACAGGGTCGACACACCACCCGAGTCCGGTCATCCTTTCTATTAATTTCACCCTCAAATCCGACTCTAAACAACCCCCGGGAGCAGTGATGCCACTAATCCACGTCCAGAGTAGCCGGACCTTCATCACGAACGTATGTTCCTTGTCAAACGTCCGACGTTTCAATTTTGTTCGCTCGACCCAGGGCTCACGGGGTGGACATAGTTTTACGGGGTCGACGCTTATGGGATTACTCGAGGATTATGAGCTGAGCCTGCACTCGAGAAGGCAATTACAAAAGGCGATGTTCAGTCGAAATGGAGTATTATCTTCTCGCAGGGAAAGCGAGGAAGGCGTCCGAAATGGTCAAGAACAACCAAGAGCTAGGTACAGGATGGTCCATACATGAAAATAAGAAGCACCA
The DNA here is from genome assembly GCA_019603395.1 of Cyrtorhinus lividipennis. Classification (NCBI taxonomy): domain Eukaryota; kingdom Metazoa; phylum Arthropoda; class Insecta; order Hemiptera; family Miridae; genus Cyrtorhinus; species Cyrtorhinus lividipennis. The sequence goes on along the minus strand of CM034005.1, from coordinate 16,167,962 downwards.
GGGCACATCGTCCATGAGTCTGTTTCAAATCATGTACGACTGACTAAACTATCAGCCAACAAAGCTGCAATCAAGGTAGTTGACTCTTATTTGCAATACACGTCAATAAACGTTGAAAGATATTTCCTCACATAATTTCTACGTTTGCTATTACTATAAAGCTGATTGAAAGCAAATTCATGTTTCCTTTAGAAAAATACATTCAGAAGTTTGGAAAAATACCCGGTAATTCAATTGCATAAACTTCATTCAGAGGGGTTGGTTATTTCATTCGATTCAGCGTCCATTTTTTAGTTGAAAATGATACACCACATGTCTAGGCACCAGAAATCTCGAAACCCACTTTCAAGATAGGTAGATAGATACCCATTTTGACCCATAACCTCTTCACCACAATGAATAATGAAGAAAATGAATGAATAATGAACCACAATGAAAAAACAGTGAATGTGGAGTGTACCGATCTCATTCTAATTGATTCAGCGTTCAAAATTTTGAGGAAAACGATACCTCACATGCCTAATCCTTGAAAATCGAGTCTCAAAAAACACATTGTCACCCATACCCTAAATTTGGGTCGATCAGGCTGAATAGTTTCAAAGGCCAACTACAGCCAAAAAAAGCCCCAAAATGTTCAGATTTAAAAAAAAAAATTTCTAATGAGTACAAAAATGGCGCAAAAGAACATTTTGGTTTATTTATCTAGACATCATGAAACGTATACTGTCAAATTTGGGTGCTAATAGGAATGGTTGAGCTCTCGCATGGTTATCAACCGAAATTTGAGTATCAGTTAACATTTTTCGACAAATTCGGCGACCGATCAACGCAAGATAATTTGCTTTTGAGTTATCAACTTCAGTTCAGTCGAATCTCGCCTCTACGACGAGAGGCGAGATACATCTATCGATATTTACATCTCTGTAGAAGAGATGTAAATAGCAAAGGAGCATCCTTGATTTCCTTCATACGATCAACAATGCTCACACAATTACTTGTGCGCTGAGAATGAAATAATCGATAAGTCACAATATAAATTCATTCCTTCAAGGCTGAAACTCATTATACGACAATAAGTGAATAATCAAAGACGTTGAGCTAAAACAAAACGGTTTTTGGACAGACGCTAATTGACAGTAGGAAATCATTTTCTCTTTCGGGCATGAAGGCGTGCGCCGTGCGCGAGGTTAGTTAAAACCGTTTGACGTGTGAAACCTTCTAGTTAGAGCCGAGGTGCGAAGGATGATAGGTTACGGACCCACCAACACAGTTCTCCGCGATATGAAAATTCAGTTTTTTGAGACGTACTCATGACGTGTGCGGTGTATTCCGAACAGCTCATATCTCTCAGGGCTCACAGCCGCCTATAGCGACGATCCTTCGGCACCGAAAACCCCATTAAGATTCCCGTTGACCACCATACTCCTCTATAATTATGATATCCCCCCTTTAACACATCCCCTATTATATCATCCATTCCTTCATTATATACGCTCGTATATTAGAATCGAAAGCCTCATTTTTTCTCTTTTTTATTTTTTAAACCTCTTCTCGCTCCGACTCTCCTTTCGTTTTCCTTCGTGTTTTATATCGGCGGGGTTTTGTCTTAATTTTTCGTGTGGAGCTCAAACCCGATTCTGACACGGAACCACTCGGAAGAAATTAATTGAAAAACAACCCCGTCAGTTCGATACCACAACTAGACGTTTTGAGCCGTCACGGGAGATTCGGTGTGATATGGAAGATGGGCAGTGCCAGATTTGACTTCACATTAACATATAATTTGGAACGCTCTCTAGAATTTTGTTGGATTTTGGACAACTGGGTGTAGGTACGTTAAAACATACAGATGAAAGGAAAAAAAATTATTCCTTCATCTTCTCCATACTGTACAAATCAACGATGTTTGTAGGGTCAAAACGTGTATATATTATATTCCCGTGTATCTGAAATGTTTCATTTTCGTCATATTTCTGGCCAATTGTTTCTAAACTAATGCCAATCTTAGCTCTTCGCAATTTAGAGGGTCGTCGTGCCTCAGGAAGTCTCTCTTGGAAAAACAACCCCGTCAGTTCGATACCACAACTAGACGTTTTGAGCCGTCACGGGAGATTCGGTGTGATATGGAAGATGGGCAGTGCCAGATTTGACTTCACATTAACATATAATTTGGAACGCTCTCTAGAATTTTGTTGGATTTTGGACAACTGGGTGTAGGTACGTTAAAACATACAGATGAAAGGAAAAAAAATTATTCCTTCATCTTCTCCATACTGTACAAATCAACGATGTTTGTAGGGTCAAAACGTGTATATATTATATTCCCGTGTATCTGAAATGTTTCATTTTCGTCATATTTCTGGCCAATTGTTTCTAAACTAATGCCAATCTTAGCTCTTCGCAATTTAGAGGGTCGTCGTGCCTCAGGAAGTCTCTCTATAAGAACTTACAAACTGCGAAATTTTGTTCTTTGATGCAAGAAACGGATTTTTGAGGTGCAACTCTTTTAAAAAGCTTGGTTTACGACTTTTTTACATTCCACAAATTTCGTATCGTAGTTTTAACTTGACCTATAACTCTAAAAAACCAACCAGATGACCCGGATTTGAGCAAAATATTCCTTGGACTATGTCATTATTTGAAAAACAAGTATATTTTACGTCTACAGTAACTTTTATTGGTAAATAACATGAAAGGAGAGCCTCTAGAAAGGCACTTGTTGAGGTTTCTAATTAACAGGGACCCATGGATTTTTGCACATGGCTTACCAATGGTCTCAGTATTACACAAAATAACAAAATACACTACAGTTTTGGTTGACTATTCAAGGAATAATGACTAATGTTCAATAATCAGCCTAAGTAATCATTCCAGAGGTTGACCTCTCCAATTGGCACCAAAATTTAACAGTATACCCGATCGATTCAAATTTTGGGAACGTGGGTAAAACTGTGTTTCGGAAACTAGATTTTAGGATTTTGTGGGATCTAGGCATGTAAGATATCATTTTCCACTAAATTTTGTACATGGAATCCATTGAAATGGATCTTGGACCGATTGGTGTCTACAAGAGGTGGGTATGGCTCAAAATGGGTACCCTACTACCTATTTCAAACGTGGGTTTTCGAGTTCCGTGAGTACCTAGCCGTGTGGGGGTATCATTTTCCACTAAATTGGGACGCTGAATTAATTCGAATGAGTCCGGGCCACTCCACATTTACTGCTTTCCTCACAATTCTGACCCAAACAATTATCAGCCATTGTAGAATAATTTGCAGGTTATTGATTCAATACTAAATTCTCTGAAATTTTTTCTACAAAATAAATTCAGTTCTAGGTGAATTAAAAAATTTCCAATAATAGGAATCTTGAGTCATATTAACAACGATACTTTAATTAAGATCACTATCGTAATAATCCGTCGTAGAAAGAACTAAAAAAAAAGTTGACCTCTTGAGAAGTTGGAAAGAATTCAGGGCGGATTGTGAGCGCCTACTTGATCGATTAAAACCGTATCTAGATGTGAACTGCCGTCTCGAGAACTGGAAATCGCTTCAGTGGCATATGGGTAAGAAAAACTGATACCAGAACGACCGTTTCCCTTCAAGTCTGTGCCGGAGGACCCATTTACGGTTTCATCTAATGGCCGTCGAACCCGCCCGTAGTTGTAGGAAGGTCTTTTCGTGATCTTATCAGGCCGATATCAGAACGTTTCCGCGTTAAAGGTCGACTCTTCGCCCCCGTGCCATCTCCAATCAGACATTCTCCGAATATCTCGGGTTCGGGTAGAGGCATCAGATTTAGAACGATGACAATAGCCGCGGGATCGGAAGGTGGATTTCTCTCTTATTCGCCCCAGGGGACGTCTATTTGCGTTTATTGCTTCTTTCCTTGATCGAAATTTGCATATGAAGCCTTCCTATACAATGGAAATGTGCACCTTTTTTTACCAATCACCGTTCTATATTGAAAATTCTACACATTCTAGGAGAATAAAATGAGATAAACTCACTCCAAAAGAAACTCACGTTCTTTTTAAATCTCAGTAGCTATACTCAGAAAGCATTTTCAAAATAACCAGTGCTTTACCATAAACCTGATGCCTTCCGATGATGTCACTGCCGCATCTTGCTTTGATTTTTCTTTTTTTTTGTAATACCTCGTAATATCCTACATAGGCGGATCCACTAATTTACGGCAACGACATACGCCTGGCGGTATACAAATTCGACCACCCTTTCACCGTCCGATCGGTAAACATGTTTTACAAACAAATATTAATCATCGCGGATTCCCCATAGAGGATTTACGGCCAACCGCATTCGTAAGGTCATTTAATTTGTTCGCTCCTTCGAGAATTTCGTAAGAACCTTCACAAGATGTTTCCAGTTATTTCTTCGAATTTTATTTTTATTTTTTTGAAAAATAATAGCCACAGATAGGGTCATCTGCTAAATAGCGTTTCTTCGCGCGCATCAAGGCTACTTTTCTTTCGACAAAAAACCACTTTGTGAAGTAATTTATAGGACGACATGTTCGGCAGCTCGACGGGGGACCTGGTATCCTGAGAAATTAGGAATACCATTAGCGCTTGAGGGCTTTCGTTTTGAGTCGACTTCTCTTAGTAGGGGTGAAATATTGGAAATGTGTTGTTTAGATGCCGCTTGAAACGAACGATGAGTATCTTAATGTTTTGAACGTCCCTTCAAAATTACTACTGAGATTTTGCTCGGGAAATATGACAAGTTTGTAGTTGGCCGTTAGTGAGTTCCATTTGTATGGTGGCGGTTTGAGGCTTGCAGGATCTTAAAGATACTTTGGCGTCAAATGACAGAATCATCCAAATCCGCTGGATTGTGTAGATCCCACTCTTTACGTGCCTTGAGGACCCCAGGACCCTTTCCGGCAGCCTCAGGAGTCTTCTGCTGGATTAGTTCAGATCCTTGAGAAAAACCGGCCAATTTTTTTAATGTGAGGGTTTCAGTGCGGGTATTTTCAATCGTTTTCATCCTGCATTTTTTCTTGTTAAGAGAGGTTCTTCGTACCGCTTCAAGAACAACGTTGAAGAAGGCGTATAAAAGGGGAAAATGTATCCTAACTTTCTCTAGCCGTGGAAACCCGAGTTGTTAATACGAGTACATTTCACATTTTCACTCCCAGCAAAATGCAGAACGGACTTGGCTGAGCACTTGACCCTCGGCTCGAACCAGGTTGTGGAGCTCGTTCAACAGTACAGCACCTGAAGCTATCTCCCGTTCACTATCAGCCTTCCCTCCACCTTGACCACTTAGTGGTTTTTAGCAAGACTAAAGGGTTATCTCTTGAACCGAAGAGCTTGAGGGAAGACTATCTTCACAATTAACAACAGCCTAGCGTGGGTGGTCCTACCTCTCGCCATCTATCGACGTATCGCCGAGAGATTTGTTGAGAGGCACGTTACACGTTAACTCCATGTTTGGCATCAGCAGGGAAATTCATTTTCGCACGCGGAGGTGCAAACAACTCAACGAAGAGCATGTCCATTCATTCTATTAAAAAAAATTTCGAGACACGACTTGAACGTACCTCGGAACCTCTCGAAAGTCAATTTTGCGTGTACGAGAAAAATATCACACGTAAATTAACCAATTATTACTGATAATTAGATTTTCTTTTCATATCAAAACAGATTTTTTTTATTTATTATTCCCTAAACAGTGACAATGTTTTCTTGATTGCGAGGTTTACCTCTGGAATTCACCCAAAAGTGACATTTTGTGTTTCACGTCGTTTAGGTTCCAATAACAAAATTCCCGTCCTTCGTACGCCGCCCTTTGCAGATGGAATCTCTCAACAACAAAAATTGAAAGCTGTTCATTGATTCCTTCTGTGCTTAATTCTCAAAATTTCGAGGCTCAATCACCCAAAACGGAGGTAGGATAACGTTACTGAATCCAAAATAAGGGGCTTTCTCTTTTGATAAAATATTTGCCGATTACCACACATCTTAAATTGCAATAACTTAGTTAGAACTTTATTGCATTTTGGAAATATAGTTTCAAATATAGTCGAATTGAAATATCTCCCCATCAGTAGATAAAATTATTCTGGAGTCATAATATAACGATAAGGAACTGAAATCGTGGTTTTCTCTCCCATTATAATACCAGTCCATTTTACAACACAATTAAGTAGCTAGACCTCCGGAGTCGAGTGTTGACCTACCACTAATGGCAGCTACCCCACTGGTTAATTGATCACAATAAATTCTCTCGACCTTTTTTCCCCCACTACTCTATAAAGGGTAATTATACGCTTTCAACGAGGGGATTTCAACCCGTTTAGGGGCCCATATCAACGTTTTTGATCCGTAGTTGGAACTTTATCGTTTTAAACTTTTACCGTTTCACGTTTTTGAACCTTTCGATGCAGTGGAGGTTTCGTGAGTTTATTAGCATAAAAACCTTCGCGGTCGGTATTTAGTGTTGTGGGCGTATACGGTCTTGACCTCTGTGATCACTAAATATTTCTCGTTGGACTTTAATTACATCGCAAGCGCCCACGTTGGAAATATTGATTTCGCAATAGTTGATAAAGAATTAAATCAAAATGACCCACAAAGAAAATAAGCAGTCTAATTGCAAATGTCTACTCGTTAATTTTGAATCAACATAGCGATCTGATCAGAAGGAATGCAGACGTAATCGGAGTGCGAAATTAATTTTCCCATTGCAACAAATCTAACTGAAATACGAAGTCAATATAAAACCATGCCAAACTTTGATATATTCCTGCATTCCTGCATCTCAGTACTAGAAGGAGGGCAAATACGCAAGAAATTTGCTTTTGGTTGATTATTTATTGAATAATCAACCTTTGTATTTATACAGAAAGCCGACCTCTTCAATTAATCCCAAACATTTTTCTGGGAGTTTCATGGGGTCTAGATAAAAAAGACGCTGCAAATTAATTCACAGGGATTGGTTATTTCTCAGACCAGGAGCACGGAGACTCATTCTATTTGATTCAGCGTTCAAAATTTAGCGGAAAATGATACCCCACACCCCTAGGTGCCTGAAATCTCGAAAACCCAATTTCAAAATAGAAAGATAGATGCCCATTTTGACACTTAACCGCTTCCGGTGGACGCCAATCGTTCCGACACCCGCCTTATTGGATTCAGCGTCCAAAATTTAGTCAAAAATGGTACCCTACACGCCTAGATCGCCAAAAATTTCAACAACAAAAAACCTACCAGAAGGGGTAAAAATATGTCATTTCGGCGATCTAGACGTGTGGGGTATCATTTTCCACTAAATCCTACATGCCTAGATTGACAAAAATCTCGAAAAAACCTTTGGTATCCCACTGTTAGGTAGACGTGTAGGAGGTCCAACCCAACTATACGATATCATTGCCTGAATGTTTCTATGGTGTGAGCCAAAGTAAGTATTTTTCATTGTACCAGCCTCTTAAAACTCGAGTTTCCTATTTCCGAACATAGTGGCAAGTTTAATGGGAACACGTTCTGGAAATTGGGTAAGTGGCTTGCTCGAAGAATAGTGCTTTCAGCTGTATCTTGGATTTTTGAAATAATCTTTCGTCATTAGGGTTAGTGAGGTGACGTCAGAAAATGGACTAATCCCAACGCTTTAGATGATTCTGAAAATGTGGACAGATATGGAACCATTGTTATCATATTTCTGAATGAGATCTAATGATCAAGGGGTCTGAGGGATGAGTGTAGGCCTCAAGATTGTAAAGGAGCCAATCATTTTCCAATTTGAAAGTGAAGGGATAAATGCGAGATTCTGATCGTAATATCGAATTTATGGCGTTTTAATATTTAACATCTCCGCAGTAATCAAGAGATAAGATGACAAACTTGTAGAATGAGGCAACGTCATTCAGACCTCACACAAACCCTGAGAACGTTCAGAAGCCAAATAGGCCAGTACACGATCATCAAAAAAGGCATTCACCGTTCCAACGCCGAATTCAAATGGGATATCGCGTTTATAGTAGGTAGGATCATTGTAAAAAAAACGGAGCAATCGCCATCAAAACGGCTCGCGAACACGAAAAACCGCTGAGAGCAGCGAAAATTCCCTCGGTGGGCAATAAACGAGCTGAGACGAAACAGCCATAATCACTCAGACGAAAGGTTGAATTTATCTTTTTTCACATTTATAGCTTCCCTGAAACGATTTACAATCACAGCGCAGGTAATATATACCACAATTACACCCATGATGTTTTTTTTTCTTTTTTATAAACTGTTTCAGAGGCCATCAAATACGAAAAATAACTCTAATACGTCCGTTTAAGCAGATTTAAGTCGATTCACTACCGAGAAACGTCCCGAGAAACGCCGACCTGCAGACAATGTTATATGGCACTTGACTCCTCGAACGTAAAAACGGTCACATTTAATGGTTACAACCGACATGATATTGCAGGTGGGCTGGAACTCGTAAACGACGGCTGTGAGATGCAAGTTTGCAAGATGCCGAACTTGCTGAAAAAGGAATCCAAGTTATTCACGGTGAGAGAAAGGATGCCTATCAATTTATTCGCAGGATGATCATTACGCGCAGTTTTATTAAGTTCAATGCAGGAAATATTTTTAAACCCGAGCGAATCCCACAAAGTCTACGGCTTTATTGAATAAAGGTCTCCAATTGTTACATGACGTCAAATTTGATCACATTATTTTTTACATTTAAATTTTAAAAGTTCCTCCCGCGTTTCCAGGACTCATTCCAATCGACTCAGCGTCCGAATTTAGTGGCAAATGATACCCCACATGCCTAGGTACCCAAAAATATCAAAAACGAAATGTGTAGGGTGGTACCGGTTTTGACCCTCAACCACCTCCAGTGGGCGTGACAATTTGAGTCAGGGGCCCATTCCCGGCTCTAGTTGGTCCTCGAAACTATTCAGCCCTATCGGACCAAATTTAAGGGGGTCAAAATGTGTATCTCGAAAAATGGATTTTCGGCGATCTAGGCGTGTAAGGTATTGTTTTCGACTAAATTTTGGACGCTGAATCCAGTGGGACGGGCCCCAGAACGATTGACACCCACAAGAAGAGGTGATGGGTCAAAATTGGTATATATCTACCTATTTCAATAGCGGGTTTTCGAGATTTCTGATACCTAAGCGTGTGGGGTATCATTTTCCACTAAATTTAGGACGCTGAATCAAATGGAATTAGTCTCCATGCTCCTAGTCTGAGGAATAACCAACCCCAGTAAATGAATTTGCAGCGCCTTTTTTATCTAGACACCATAAAACTCCCAGAAAAAATGTTTATGATAAATCGAAGAGGTCGACTTTCTGTATGAATGCAAAGGTTGATCAGCAAATTCCTATCGTCTCTGCCCTCTTTTTAGCAATGGGTAGCCGGAACGGTGGAATAGTTTTATGCTTGGGATTTTTAAGCGCAGCTTAATTAGGTTTAGGCCACGAAATATTCCTTAACCTGCGTTAGTTCCATGAAGTAGACGAATTCATATAATTTCATTTATTCCCATGTCGGATTTGACTTCGAATTTCATCACATTATTTTGTACAATGAACTGCTTCCTTTGAGACTCCTCGTCCGATGAAATCTCTTCATAAATGACGCTGTGTGCAATACCGATTCGCCCCGCCGTTATTGACTATCTGAGGCGTTTCGGAGAGTCAGCTCTGAACAATCAATAGTCAAGATCAATCGATTACCACGAATGAGGTGTGAACGCGTTCAAACCGTGAACTTCAACGGCCGAGTTCGGCGAGTCACTCCGTAATTCCCAAGCTTCGTACGTTAATTCGCCTTTTACCACATGGCAGCTGTGAGTACATAGCAGGAATGTGGCAATTTTTTTGGCTAATTTTATGGGTTTTCATATATTTTGTGTATATGAATTCGGTAAATTTACTGCGGAATATATTCGGAATGAGCTTCAAGGTAATTTTTTCGGGAATTTACCTAAGTGGGTGAAACAAGGTGGGAGAAATCTCTCTCTGAAACTATTTAAAAATTGAAAGAGCACGAATAAAATAAAATAAAATAAAAATAGCTCTTTATTGAATTACGACTCGGGCGTTCATTTCGACCCGTTCGTTTTAGAGGTGAGCGGTCCTTTAACAGTTAATTGTTGCCCTCACGTGTCGGACCCTCGTAAAACGGCCGCTCAGCACGAGACAAGTCGCCGAGATGAAGATGCGGCACGCCAGGTCGACCTCGCCTGGCCTATGTGGAGAACCGAAACGAGATAGGAAACGAAATACGGGAAATTGAGAAGTGTATCTGAGCGTACGTTAGTGCGTTTTGATTCGGAGCTAAATTGGGAATACACAAGGCTATCCTATGTTTTGTGGCATCACTTGAGAAATTTCTAGGCTGCAGGGGAGAGGGACGTTGAAAAATTTGTTCATTCTTTTCCGTTCATTATGTTCATTCTTAATTGTCGAATGTTACGTTTCTAGAATCAAATCATGTATTAATCCCACCCTGGAATTATAGCAGGGGGGTTGAGTGGTAAAGAATCAGTTAAATTAACCCTTCTCAGGGGGGCTTTTTTGGTAGGTTCTTCCATAATAAATAAACCCTACTTAATCAAGTTAGAGGCCTCCCCGATTGGACTCAAAATATGACAGTATACTCAAATGTAGCACACCCGCAAATTTATCCTCAATGGGTGATTGTTGCTTGGGGAAAACAGAGAGTCACGGACTCATTCCAATCGATTCAGCGTCCAAAATGTAATGGAAAATGATACCCCAGACGCCCAGGTACCCAAAAATCTTGACAAACCACTCTCAAAATAGGTGTGCAGGTGCCCAGATTGACCCAATTCCACCACAAGCTATCGGTTTGGGCTCCATTTTAATAGATTCAGCGTCAACAATTTGGTAAAAAAAGATAGCCCACACACCTAGGTACGCAATAAGTCCCGACAATTGAGCAGAAATTTTGTTTACCCATACTTGGGAGGGTTGGTTTGACTGGTTGGATTCAGTTTGATCGGGTGGAAAAAGTTTCGAGGACCAACTAGAGGAGGAGAGAGGTCCCTGACCAACCAAAAACCTTTGATACCGTTTTGAAGAGAAAAAAAAAATTCTCAAAATCTGAAATGTTGGCCAGGGAGATTATTTCTGCTCAACTTGGTCCTCGAACGTTTTCGGCCCGATCGGCCCAAATTTTGGGAGGGTATGTGTTTTTGCAACCTGATTTTCGGGGACGTTGGCGTGTCATCATGCATCATTTTCCACTACATTTTTGACGCTGGCTCGAAATGGATACCTACTTACTCATTTCAATTGGGGGATTGAAAAATAGTTGGATTGAGCGGGGTATCATCTGGGTAGCGTTGGACGTTGAATCGATTGGAATGAGTCTGGGGCGCTCCTCACTGTGTTCACCATAGTCTTGCTCGAAGAAATTCCTCAGAAGGATTTGCGGCATTTTATTTATACAATATTTGCTTATTATTTTCTAAACAAAACATGAACTCCACTCATGTCGTTGACTACTCTACTTAGAAGACAAAATGACTTGGTAGGACCTCGACACCGCCCTTTTGTGTGCCTTATATTTCAATTACTATAATGGGCTACACAAAATGCAGCGTCGGATAATAGCAAAGGACCCCCGAGACCCGTGAGGTGGGGAACGAGGAAGACTATACCCCTATTAAACTACAATCTCGATTTAATGCTCGTCTCAATCTAAATTGGTCTTAGGTGGTTCGAGGAGGCTTCGAAAGAGATTTGAGTATCAGAGGATAATTTGCCTTCCTCCGTCCCCAAACGGGGCTCCGGATACCGCCAGCTACCTCGTTTTGTTCGACGTTTTTTCTCAAATCATTTTTACCAGCCCAGGCTATATGTTGTCGTACAAAAAGGAGAAACACTTATAATGAAAGCCTTAATTTTTTTTCTCTGGCTTAATAAAAGAAAAAACCTGGGACATTCTCCCACCATCTACGGAGCAATAATGATTTTCAGAACGGCCAGTTATCGATGATGGTATTTAGAGGGGAACGAAGTATCCTGATACTGCCGATTATGATGGTTATAGTAGTTGAAAGTGGAACATGGTTGGCTTCTTCGTAAATTTACGGACGGAGTTCGTAAATGTGGTTTATTTTTTCAACGAGGAATAAATTTCACAGAGAGTAAAGAGAATTTTGCCGTCGAAGGAGATATTCTTATTCAATTCAATTTTAGGATTGCGATGAAAACAAGGCATTCCTTAAAAGTGTTTCCTCTTTTTTACGACAACATAATGTATACGTGCACTATAGAGTGGGCTGGATAAAATGATTTGAGAAATCAAGATGATGAAAAATATAACATGAGCAATGAGTAACTAAAATCTCAGTTCCACCTATTTCTACTTCAACTCACTCGCAGTCCACCTCATCAGGGCACCAGAAGGTACCAACGAGAAGAAGTCCCAAGGTATCAATTCCGGATTCCTCAACCAGTTCATCTCGCACTGTCCTCATCCGTTTTGCTCGGTTAAAATTTAATTTTCCTATCTCCTTAGGGCTCGCAGAGGTCCCAACAAGGGACAAAGTTACGACGATCGCACGACGTTTTTCTCGGAGACAACCGAAACTCCCGGACGCGCCAAAATAAAAGGGCCAATTGCGATTACGGGAGCACCTCGGCTCGTGAAATATTTAACCTGAAACTGCTTCTAGGAGCCTTCATTCTTGCCCGTATATATCCATTAGTTGGAGGAGAAACCTCCCTGACCGTAATTTATACGGTCCCAAAGCCACAGAAGGAGATTAAAAATGTATTTTTATTGCAGCTTTAGCATTCATCTTTCCTGACTATCCGTCTTCATTTCGCTGTTTCTCCTTTATTGCCGTTTGCCTTTTCAACCCCACATTTCGTTTTCCCAGTCAGTTCGAGTTGTACAGACACTTTCGTCTTTGCGTCTCCGATCCGCACGTATCAATCGTTGTATCTGATTGTGGAGGGTGTAAAAGTTTCAAGGGATGCTTTCGGGATCCCAGTTGGTCCGACTTATTATCCCCTTCCGGAATGCCGAGAAAGCGTTGGTTGTAGGTGTTCTAAATTTAGCACCGCTCCAATTGAAAATTGCAACTAATAAATTTTGAACAGAAGCGTTTTGAAGCTCTGAAAAATGCATTTTGTCATTTCTGAGACTCCGTTGGGATCTTGATAAACATGTCTGAATATCTATCGCATCATGGATAGGATTGATACGACAATTCTTTGAATTATTGATGAGTTGTTGACATGTAGGAGTGATAAATTTTAAAAAATTATTAAAAATCGAAATTAGGGGTTATATAGTAAGCATCGGAACGCATTAGTTATGCACCTGATACTCGGAGGCTTTTAGGAGATCGAGAGCCCCAAAGGACCTCTAGGTTGAGGCAATGGCCTTGAGAGGGCTCCTGGCGTGCCTGTGGTTTTAGTTGATCACCGCCGTGCGGACCGCAGATTATCCACTTGTTCTTTTCTTTACAACAGTTGACTGGGCATCGGAAACAATTCTGAACGTCCACTGTCCAGCATCTTCATGTGTCAGTGAAGTTCTGTCGGGGTACTTTCGTAGCTTTGAATAATTTTGAATAATTCGGTTGTTCACAATGAGGTTGCCGAATTTTCAAGGCTCCAACGTTCTAATCAGCTTTTGATACGAACAGATAATAAAATCACAGGGGTTGGTAAAACCATGGACCTTGGAAAATTGGAAAGGCAGCGAGTATGGAGTTTCCCAGACAAATTTAAATCGATTCAGCGTCTAACATTTAATGACACCACACATGTCTAGGTTCCCAAAATCTCGAAAACCCACTTTCAAAATGGGTAAATAGGTACCCATTTGACTCATACCCATCCTTAGTGGGCACTAATCGGTCAAGAAATAGCGGGAAGTGTTACCTCACACGCCTAGATCGTCAAAAATCTCGGAAATCCATTTTTCATAACATATTTTTACTCATACCCTCCCCAAATTTCGAACGATCGGGTTGAGAGGTTCCGAAGATCAACTAAAGCCATAATCAGACCTACTGCCACACGAGCATGGCCACGTCATTATTACAGTCATCTTGTTTTGAAAATTTGATATATGATCGATAAAACATTCTAAGGTTTGGAACCTTGAAGCCGGAGAAGTCGAAAAGGGAAGATCAGGCAGACGGGTTGCATTATCTCACACCTCATCTGCTAATTACCGTCTAGGGCAGCACTGGTTTCCATACCTCAGAAACATGCTGCAAAGCCTTATTCATGCGCGTAAGGAATTCAGTCAAAATCAATTACAGCACATTTTAGAATTGTAATTGCATACAAAGATAGAAATAAAATCAATATCGAAATTGAATGGCGATCGATCATAAAACGAATAAAAAGTGGCGGAGTAATTAAATGTGAGATGAGCTCGTGGGAACCTAGCTATTAGAGTCAAGTGAGCGCCGAGATAGAAAAAAAGTATTCTAATAACTTTTAATAGCTCAATCATTGGAAGCGTTTAGTCAGTCAGATCGTAAGGTTTGGTGATGGTGTCGGTCGACTCGTTATGATTGAGGCTCAACGATCATGAGTCACCAGTTTCGAGAATGTTTATGACTGGAGTTGTAACTTTGCGAAGGATAACGACCCCGAGAATAGCGCGGAATACGGATTCACAATAACTGCAACAAGATTTTATTGAAGGACTGATTAGAGACGCTATGTGCAAAAATATGCAATTTCAGTTTTCTAAAACAGTTTTAGTTTTTACACCGACGTGTAAAAAATTGGAAAATACAAGCTATATTTTCCCACAATAGCTGCATCATGAAACGTATAAACAAACTTTTTGGGGCTACTCGGAGATTGTGCCCCCCCCCCCCCCCCCCCCCAATTACATCTGGGCGTAGGATGATTATTCAAGAAAATCGAAATGTCCGACGCCATAAGCCTTCCAGCCGTTTTTCGTCGTAGAACAGTTCCTAAAAAAATCTGCAAATTCTTACACACGGGTTGGTTATTCCTCGAATGGGGGAAACAGTGGGTGTGGCGGGTCTCAGACCCATTCCAATCGATTCAGCGTCCAAAATTTAGTGGAAAATGATACCCCACACGCCCTAGGAGCAGGAAATCCCGAAAACACATAGGTATTCAAAATGGGTGTATCTATGGGGCACTACGACACTAATTTACTAATATAATATTGAGAAAACGTAGGTAATTTAGAAGGCTATAATAATTGTATTAAATTGAATTGAATGGTACGAATAAAAAGCTCGGACAGTAAAAAGAATTGTAGGCAACTGCCTCAAAATTGGTTTGCTAAGTTTAACAGCTGGTTATAAACAACAGGATATGACGATGTGTTTTGTTTGTCTATTCGGCTGAAGTCACCCACATGGGTAATAAATACCCAATTTGACCCATTACTTCTTCCAGTGGGTGCCAATTGTTCTGGGACCCATTTTATTGGATTCAGCGTCCAAAATTTAGTGGAAATGACACCCCACTCGCCCTAAATACCCAAAATCTCGAAATCCATTTTTCAAAAAACACATTTTGACCCCTACCCCCTCCAAATTTGGTCCGATCGGGCTGAAAAAGTTTCGAGGACCCACTCTGCTGGGAAACAGACCCCTGACCCAAATTTCAGATTTTTAGAACATTTTCTACTACCAAAAACGGCGTGGACAATGGACGGCGGACGGCGGACGGACATTGACCTTTTTGATCAGACATCATGAAACGTCCAGAAAAAAAATTTTGAGCCGAATCGGAGAGGTTGACCATTATCATGAAACATAGGTTGATTATTCAAGGAATAACCAACCAAAACGTTAAAAACTTGATTTTTGGGATTTTTTTAGAACTACGCATGTGGGGTGTCATTTTCCACTAAAGTTTGAACGCTGAATCCAATGGGGCAGGACGCAGAACGATTAGCGCCCACCAGAAAAAATGGTCTATGGGTCTGAATCGTCACCTACCCTACCAAATTTCGAAAGTGGGTTTCAAGATTTTCGAGTACCTAGGGGTTGGCGTAACGCATTTTCTACTAATTGTTGGTCACTGAATCGATGAAATAAAGCCCGGGTCACTCCCACATTCCACTTGTCTCCTCTTATTTTTGTATTAAAACATTTGTAATTTCAAAAAATTCTGGTATCTTATCTTCTGAAATGGGCTATTTTGTTATGATTTCCCTGTTCCAAGTAAACTTGTATTTGGTCATTTACGTGGTAGTAGGGTGAACTCCCATTTTCTCCCTACTCATGCTAAACTCAGCTGTACCAATGAGTCTGTCACCTGGCACCATTGGCCTAGTGTGCCGTTAACAGATCATCCGTTCATACTCAAAAGGTTTCATACGGAAGATTAATGACGAGTAAAACCATTCAGTAGGGTAAAACGAGGGCCCCCAAGGCAGTGCGTATCGTTATCACGCAATCGATTGACACACATGCCAAAATGACTTCGCATGAATCATATCTACCGCGTATAATATGCTGGGTAGTCGGAGAGAAAAAGCGAAAGGCCCCGCAAGGGTTGAATCAATCTTCCTCACTATGTCAACAACATCTGCCCAAAGCCGATAGGAAGTCGAAGTGAAGACGTTTTCATTGGAACGCCAAAACTAACAAAAGAGATCGGCCCTAAAAGTGTTTTGTCGCTCAATTTCACGTTCCTTCTAGAGAGAACAAGAGTCTAATCGCCGTGCCGCGTTAGATTTGGCACGCTCAGCCTCACCGACGCGTCAGCAAAACATTTTTCCCACGTCAATTTTCTCTTCTGAGATTTCTGTGATCGGTAAATAACAGCTAGAGGAGCTTTCTACCGAACATGGAGCGTAGTTGAGTCCGCGAAATCTCCTGACACCTTAATGAATTTACTCGAAGCAATGGAGGAATATCTGGAGGATGCTACGGTGGAACGTCGAACCCTCAATAAACGGTGATCAGTTCATCCTAACGGGGTTTTCGTCACCTCTCATCTGTATTGGGCGATCACATTTTAGACTTTCATCCAACCTAACAAATGTCTTATGAAAAGGGCACCTAACCTCACTGAGAAGGCCTCAAGAACGAATTACTCCTTGATTTCCAATTATTTATGACGGAGGACACCGTTGGGGACAGGGTCGGATTGTTTACAACCCTATTAAAACAATAAGTCACGTCATTTTCTCATATCATTTCCAATAGTTTTCCCAATAATATGGAGTTGAGTGATTTGAACAATTTAAAATAGAACCTCAAGAAAACAATTCTATTATTCTTACAAGTAGGTAAAACCACAATGTAAGTCAATAGTAAGGCAACAACTATCATAAAGGTAATAATTCTGTCCATACTTAGGAATGTATTAAAATTTTCTCTTAATTGCCGAGTGATGAAAAAGCTCCTCATTCTCCAACACGGGCAGGTGCCTATATGGAAAGTTTTGTTTGTGGAGTTAATTTTAATTGAAGAATGGAATTTTTAATTTTAATTTGTCGTGGCTTAGTTTTTCTTCAACGTCAATTGTACATTATGTAATGGGAATGAATGACATTTCAAGAAAAACCTCACCCGTTACGGGGAAACATCCTCAAATCATAGGCTTTCAACGGTGAGTAGTTTTCATGCGGAATGGGGGATGGTGGCATTCTCTACCCTCTATGGACTGCCTGCAATTCTGTTTGGTTTCAAAGCCATCAAAAATGAATGATCTCGGCTTAAAATGTGCATATGAAGAAATCCCACCAACTGCATGCTTTGCCGCAACGACCAAAGCGTAGCTGCCCATCAAAGGCTCGTTTCTCAGCATCCACATTGACGACAATTAAACCCGGGCGGTGAAAGTGAATATTTCTCTATGGAATCTCGTCTCCCTCCGTCTCTAACGTGCAATATGACCAAGAGCGAGACAAATGACTTTGGACGTATACGGCAGTCGTTTGATCCCTCGGCAGAATAATAATTGCCAATAGTCGATAGAGCTTCAGGAATCTTCGTATCAGAAACCTCCTCTCCATTGAACTCAATTATGCTTCTTCTTCTTTTTATCCCTTCAGTGGGGAGTGTACGTACGTTGGGGTTGTGCTAACTGGTTTTTGCAAGCCAAACGCATCATACATGCGCATCCATTTCGACTAATTCCAAATCAATAAACTACCAATAACAGGTAACTTTCAGAAATACAATGCGGAAGACGTATCTGCGTTTCCATCAAATTGAGTTAAATGAAGTACGAGAATTGAGATCAATCTCAAACTGTAGGTGACCCTACACACCTAGGTACCAGAAATCTCGAAAGCACATATTCGAGATGGGGATACATACCAATTTTAACCCATAACCTCTTCTGGTGGGCGCCAATCGTTCCTGGACCTGTCTCATAGAACTCAGCGTCCAAAACTTAGTCGAAAATGATACCCCAAACGCCTAGATCGCCGAAAATCTAGAAAATCTATTTTTCAAAAAACGCTTTTTGATCCCTATATTGTTCAAGTTTGTGGGATCATTCAAGGAATAATCAACCAAAACTACGATAAAAATCTGTTATTTTTTGACCAAAGTGTACACCCCATACAGAATGGAATCACACAGTCTTTGATACCCATAACCCACGAGGGAATTCCAACTGTAAGAAATCATCTCTAATATTCGACCGATACGGCACGAATCTTTGAGGTTACTCGATGTTGTGGAAAAATGCGCTCGTTGAAACCGGTGGGTGTTGCGAGGGCATATTTCCGTCCTGACCAACCCAGCTTGGGTACTTCTGTCTCGTCTCAATTTATTGAAACTGTGTATTCAACAAGCTACGGGGCTTACGGGGTTTTCAACTATTGATTGAAAAACCTACTATTTAAAGTTTGATGCTTCTAAAATGACTTTGAAATAAATAGCCTTGATGAGCTACGCACTCACTTCGTCATGTCCCCGAAAATTGTAAATTATTAAAAGGTCAATCAAAAAGCCAAATTTGAAGGCGGATTGATTTTCCCCGTGTGGATGCCTTCAGAATTTAAGTCAAGATTATTCTTAGAGAAAATGTAACCTCAGAAATGTCAGGAGTGCAATAGAGAGAAACTACAGTAGAGACGTCGTGAAGAGTACATAAATTACAGGAAAGTAGCGTTGGAAATGTAAATCGAATGAATTGTTCCAGCGAAACGGATGTTGATTGTTTTTACTTTGCCGTTTGGTTCTTAAACGTCGAAAAATGTCAGATGGAGCCCGCGATTCTACGTACTCTTCGACGGTTTATATTGTAGTTATTGCGATTACAGAGCCGCATCACGCTAGATTTGCAAATTCACGTAAGCTTACACAACGCTTCAAATTATTTTTTCCGCGTCACCTCCCATATACCGCGATTGTATTCCTAATCACGCAAAATACTACGAAATTGAGCGCGAGGAAAAAGACGGATCCACGTTAACTCGGTATTATTGCGGCACCTGTGGGTTTACTGGGCTTACCAGGCGCGCGATGAGAAGGCATTTGAGCGAGATTTGAAGGGGAAGGTATTGAAAATGGTGCGAGGGTCATCGTCGAATACAAAAAGGACAAGATGACATGGCTACTTGAAAGAAAAATACGAATAAATGATGTACAATAAAAAATACAAATACAAATAAAACATGGCCCTTTTATTCGATGACCCGGACCCCATTTGGTGTTAATCCTGTCCTTGAATTTATGGAATCATGTCAGAGTTCAGTGTCAAAATACGCAAATGTCCGTCTGCTGTCCACGCCGTTTTGGTAGGAGAAATTTTTTAAAAATCTGAAATTTTGGCAAAAAAACCCGTTTTTTGCTTAGTTGGTTCTCGAAACATTTCAGCCCGATCGGGACCAAATTGGTGGAAGGGGGAGGGGGTGCGTGCGTAGTAGTGGTCAAAATATGAGATTTTTTGAGATTTTTGGGCGATCCAGCGTGTGAAATATTATTTTCGAGTAAATTTTGGACGCTGAATCCAATGAAATGGGTCCCCAGAACGATTGGCACCCACTATAAGAGGTTATGAGCCAATGTGGGTACCTGTCTACATATTTCAAATGTGGGTTTTCAAGATTTTCTGGTACCTAGGCGTGTATCAGATATCATTTTGCACTAAAAACATCACAGTTAAGTTGTCCTTTTTCAGACCGTGTACCCTTATAAGATAGGAGCGCTAATGAATTTTCACCCTCTCATTCTCTCGGTACTTGTGAAGAAACTTAATTTCATGTTTCTCTCATAGCATCGGTTTCCTCCCAGACAGAACCCACTATTCAATAACTAATCGTGAGAACGTTCGGAATCTCATCGGTCACTTGTGGGGGTTGTGCAAATCTCTTTTCATAGGAAGACATCCTGTATGCTCTTGTACAAAAACGAAGGGGCGCAACACTTGTTCACATTCACACACATGGGTCTCTTCAACACAGATGGTCCCAAGGAGTCAAGTTTGACGCCCTCCGTTTACACACAGACACACATGGTACTCACTTTGTACAAAGATTACTTCAAGAAAGCTTGAGTCTCAGAATCTCCGTCTACATTGCGGGCACATTGTTCTACTGCCGATTGTGTTTCTGCAGATTCACTTCCATTCTTCCAGCACTGAGTTGGATTTTCATTGAAAAAGTCATGTTTACTTAAAGTGAAAGAAAAACGCTGCAAATTCTTACACAGGGGTTGGTTATTCCTCGGAAACAGCGCATGGAGACTCATTTCTTCAACATGGTGGGAGGAAATGGGGGGAGGGAAACAGTGGGTGCGGCGGGGTCCAGACCTATTCCAATCCGATTCAGGATCCAGAATTTAGTAGAAAATGATTACCCCACAGGCCCAGGTACCGGAAATCTCAAAACGCATATTCAAAAATGGGTAAATATATACCCAATTTGACCATAACTTCTTCAGAAGGGTGCCAATCGTTCGGGACCCACTTCATTGAAATTAGCGTCCAAGATTAGCGGGGAAAATGATACCCCACACGCACTAGGTTCCAGAAATCTCAAAAACACATATCAAAATGGGTAATATATACCCAATTTGACCCATAACTTCTGTCCAAGGGGTGCCGATCGTTTTGGGACCCATTTAATTTGTTCAGGTCCAAAATTTAGTGGAAAATGATACCCCACGCCTAAATCGCCCAAAATCTCGAAAATCCATTTTCAAAAAAAACATTGACCCCTACCCCGCCCAAATTTGGTCCGATCGGGCTGAAAAGCTTGGAGGACCGTCCTAGGCGGGAACAGACCTGACCCAAATTTCAGATTTTTAGAAAAATTTCTACTACTAAAAACGGCGTGGACGGCGGACGGACATGACGCTTTGGTTGGTATTCCTTGAATATCAACCCTATGTTTTCATGATAATGGTCAAACCTTCCGATTCGGCTCAAAATTTTTTTTCTGGACGTTCATGATGTCCTGATCAAAAAAGGTCAATGTCCGTCCCGTCGCCGTCCGGTCCGCCGTCCGCCGTCGCCGTCCGCCGTACGCGTACGCCGTCACCGTCCATTTCACGCCGTTTTTGGTAGTAGAAAATGTTCTAAAAATCTGAAATTTGGTCAGGGGGGTCTGTTCCAGCCGAGATGGGTCCTCGAAACTTTCAGCCCGATCGGACAAATTTAGGGGTAGGGAGTCCAAAATGTGTTTTTTGAAAATGGATTTTCGGAGATTTTGGGTGATTTAGGCGAGTGGGGTGTCATTTTCCACCTAAATTTGTGACGCTGAATCCAATAAAATGGGGTCCAGACCAATTGGCACCCACTGGAAGAAGTAATGGGTCAAATGGGTATTTATCCCATGGGGGTGACTTCAGCCGAATAGACAAACAAAACACATCGTCTATCCTGTTTTATAACCAGCTGTTAAAACTTAGCAACCAATTTTGAGCAGTTTGCCTACATTCTTTTTACTGCTGACTTTTTATTCGTACATTCAATTCAATTAATACATTATTATTAGCCTTCTAATTACCTAGTTTTATCAATATTTTAGTAATTAGTGTCGTAGTGCCCCATGATACAACCCATCTGAATATGTGTTTTTCGGGATTTCTGCTACCTAGGCGTTGTGGGGTATCATTTTCCACTAAATTTTGGACGCTGAATCGATTGGAATGGGTCTCAGACCCGCCACACACCACTGTTTCCCCATTCGAGGAATAACCAACCCGTGTGTAAGAATTTGCAGATTTTTGTCAGGACATATGAAACGTCCAGAAAAAAATTTGAGCCGAATGAAGGTAGAGGTGACATTGCATGAAAACATAGGTGATCGATTTCAAGAATAACCAAACCAAAACGATATCCACCACAAAAAACTTGAAAAACCCACTTTCAAAAATAGGTTAGATAGATACCTATTTGGTCCTGACCTTTTCTAGTGGAACGCCAATGTTCTGAGATATCTCGCTATGGAATATGGTTAGAAAAATAGGTCACACCAGGTCGGTGTCGTGTCCCTTTTTCAAAGTAAAGAAAAAACGACCTCTTGACGAATCAAATGATGTCAATCTTTGTGCCTTGAGACTTTATATCTGGAGACAAACTGAATATCGAACTCATCGAGTTTGAAAGAGAAAGAGGCAACGGAAATCGCTAATGAGAGGCTGCTGGCGGGAAGTGCGGGAGAAGATCGTTGGAAAAGCGCGTTAGATAACGACGAATCTTTGAGAGGAAGTTGAGAGTTCGTGACTTGTGACGGGTGTCGGTTACAAGAAGCCAAGTCGGGTTGTGTTTGCGACCGCCGTTCGTTTGCCCGAGGAGATTAACCCCTAACGCTAACGAGGTGCTTCCTAAGTTCATCGGTGACGAAATGGAGGGAGTTCGGAAATACCTTGGAATCGCAAATGAAGCGAAACTCAAAAGCGGTGGGTCGAAGGGGAGAGGAATCAGATAAATCAAGTGTATCGATATCCTCGATTTCAAACTTACTTCAGGGCGACGATATCGTTGTTTTTCGCTGGATTAATGGTTTGAAAGTTCTGAGAAGGGAAAAAAATACCCTATGTGTCTTGGATAAGTCTATATATCAACGAGAGGAACGACATGGGAACGACATAGTCACAATAAAGAATAAAATCGTTGGCTCAGAAAAAATGATCCAACGGTAGATGGTGGGACCACTGCGAGCTTCCACACGGAGTTTTAGGCGTCTTGTGTTGATCCCCCAACTGACGATTGATTTTAGCTTGGTTACAAATTACAACTCCCGATGCATCTTGCATTAATTTGGCTGAACCGAGGCTGTTAAAGCCCCATTAAACAAGCCATCAACCGACGGGTTAAGCCAGCAGGACTGCCGTCCAATCGTTTTGGATCTGGCATAAAACATGAAACGCTGAATGAAGATTCAAGGCATATTTTGAATGTCAGCTTCTTTAAAAAAGGTCCGTACACTAAAGATTTTTTTTGTGACTTTACTAGTCTTATGATGTCATACACGACGTTATGTCCACAAGCTATTGGGTGACCTGACTATGTCGACAAAGATAAGATGATTCAAAGCTGCTGATCTGGCAAATCGCTTGAGCTTAACTTATCATTTTTTTGCCAATATATATTTGAGTAATTGAGTAAATCACACGGTTGGTTATTCTGGATCAGGAGCATGAAGACTCATTCCAATCGATTTCAGCGTCTAAAATTTAGTGGAAACATTATACCCCACGTGCCTACGGTACCAGAAAATCAGAAAACACACTTTCAAAATAGGTGGTAGATACCATTTTGCCACAATAACATCTTCCAGTGGACACCAATCGTTCCGGGACCCGTCGTTGGATTTCAGTGTTCAAAATGTGTCCAAAGTCAAAGGTGTCCTAATGTCGAAAATCCATTATTGACTTACCATTGACCTTCCCCCGAACAGAGTTCCGATCGCGCTGAAAAAGTTTGAAACCCAACTAGAGCTGGAAACGGGTCCCTGACAAAAATTTCAGATTTCTAGAAAATTGTCTATTACCAAAACTGGGGTGGATGGCGTCGGACATTTGCTTATGATAGAGCACCATGAAACGCGTTTGGGCTGATTGGAGTGATTGACGTTTGATGACAAAACGTAGGGCTGATTTTCAAGGAAACAACCAACCAAAAACTGACAGATTCAAACATGGATTCTGGGACCCCTACAAGTAAGAATTGATTGAGGGTGATGTTTTTGAATTGCCCCAGAAGTGTTCTATCGATCGCAACTGTTGTGCTTGTGCGAGTGTGAAAAAAAAGGCAATCGAGAAGGAAGAAAAACAGGTTGTATACACTGTTGGAAAATGATTTGTCTTTAGAGGTCCAATCTAGTGTTTCCAAAAATGAGGGGAGGAGTAGGGTTGAGCAATTGAGCTTCGGACGGATCATGCACGAGCAATTAACAGATCGTTATGGCAGACCCGTGGAGTTCGGCTGAGGCAATAATTACTGCGGGGCCCCCCTAACGAAGGTTTCTGGAAGTCGGGTCCCCCTGTAGGCCAGAGACCAATCAGGGGGAGGAGCCAAGGGTCGAACCCTAAACCCAATCAGGGGAACAGTTCCAGGGTGTCAGGAAGAGTCGTGACTAACGAAGGCAATTTCACAGCGAAGGGTTCACTTCTCTCCTTTAATAAATATAGTTACTAAGGGAAAGTCAAGCCCTCGTTAGTGACATCTCAACGGACACATCTAACTCCAACTTCACTAAAATACTCATGGGACCCGGGTATCCAAAATTTACGTACAGGGATGCTTGGTGAACTTACGTTTTCCTGTGAGAAACTAGACGAGTATTGTATACACATCAAGATACCTCAAGATCTGCATGCAATCGGCTAATTGCAGAATTCAAAGTACAAAGCATAAAGACGTTATGCGGTGATGCAAGCGGGACTTACAACTAGAGAGAATCTTATCTGATGGATATCAGGACGTCAAGGAGCGTGCTTGATGGAAATTGGAACCAAATTACGCTGTTATTCATTAGTCGCGCGTGTAAAAAATGTTGAACTACCGCTGTTATTTGTCTGAATATTGTTATGATTCTTGGGTAGGACACAGAATTTCGGTCCTCTCTTACAAGACTAAGTCGACGCCTCTGAGGTACAGGCAGTGAATATGGTCCGACAGGAGTCTTCAGGTGGATAATTAGTAGTATACTGGAGTCGCTTCCACATGCACTGCCAGCTACTTATTCTGTGAGCACGCCAGCTATGATGGTATACGCTGGTAAGGTGATGATGCCTGACCTATGACCTAATAGACACCCCGACCAGTAGTCTTTTTGCACCTCTCAATAAGAACGGGTCGGACTAGGAAAGGTCCATCAAGGTAGTCTGGGAACGATTTTGAAAATAAGTGTTAAAGATCTATGAGCCCGTCTATGTTATGTAGAACTGAGGAAGGGGATTTGTCCGTTGCCATTTAGACAAGACCCTCGACGGTCGGTGTGAGCCAGTCATCAGCTGTATTGGATCTGTTCAATTAGTAAGGTCACGTCACACGTGACTCATTCATACTCAAGATGCCAAAAGGGAGGTGTA
>CM034005.1:15326264-15406844 GCA_019603395.1 Cyrtorhinus lividipennis | reverse complement strand
GCTCCCGCTCAACAAATTCCAATAGCGAGCATGACTGGGAATACGTCCATTTGATCCATGACTTCCGGTTGAATTTATTTTTCAACTCGAGGTTTAAATGAGAAAACAGGGATTCAAAGAGAAGATAATCCTCCAAACTTTGAGCGGGGAGGTTCTTCAAGAGTCCGATCCATGATCGTGCTTCATAACAAAAGCCTCAAGGTCATTAGAGGATGGTTTGTCTAGCATCGGAATTTTATCTTGCTGGCAGAGATACCGAACGCGCGAGGCGTATTCGATGAGTTCAGACACTAAGGCGGAATAGAGCTGATTGTAATTTTTTCGGGAAAATGAGGAGCGTAGATCGGGCGAGAGCTTCGACATTAGTTTTCGTATTTCACCTCATCAGGAACCCAGAGGAGTGTGAACAGCACGATCAAACAAAATCTTAAATTCGGCAAATCGTGAATTTCTCCGCGGAAAATGGGCACGGTTGTTGTAATTCGTTCTTACTTTGATTGCAGCGTAGATGCGATTTGACGAGGCGAAAACTGGGGCGTCAGCAGTTGCATCAGGATTGGAAGACACATGAGTTTTTCCGACAGCTCTATGAGGAGATCAGTGATCCGTTCAATCAATTTCCTTCAAATGTTGATCAAATTCGGCCGTTTCTATCTTTTCAAGGAAGATCTGGCCTCGATCAACGCTGTCGCGGATGACCTGGTTTAGCGAGGGGCCAACGTCGCGGCTGATGATAGGTTCAACATGAAGTACCCAACGACGGATCTGTCGATAAAGTTCGTACTGACTATCACCGAGACTTGCGAAACGCTTGCATCGAGTTCGTCACAAGCTAAGCACTTCCCGGAAGGTCAGGATCGGGTTGACGAATGGATTCTTTCGAGGCATGATTAGTTGAAAATTGGTTGTGTCCACGTGGTGAACTAACCTAATCGTCCGGTCGGACTCGGCTCGAACTTGGACGATGGAATTTCCCGGGTTTCGGCACCAAATGTTTGTTCGGGGAAGCGAACAAACAAAGCGACAATAAAAACTCTCAAAAGAAACGGAAAACGGTTTAAACTTTGATTAATTTCAGAACTTGAAGCGGTGACAGCAAAAGCTTCTACACGAATCGGCACATCATGCTAATATCAGCTGGTTTTCAGTCCGGCTCCGCTCCTGGTTGCTATAACAACCAATGCCTACCGAATAACACAACTCACGCAAATAACGAAATGGGCAGAAAAACTACAAAATTATTTACACTAAGTCTGAAGGACGAACAATATTCTTTGTTAATAATTCATTACAATCGTTCACTTGAATACACTGTTCTCATTCACACACTTACACAATGACACAATCACAAGGCACAATACACGGTTGTTATGCGGTTGTCGCACTATTTATAACAATATTTATAATACGGCACAATTTATAACACGCGTCTATATTCAGACTCCAAACTGAACTGAACTGTGGCGTTCCTTGGTCCCTTTTTATACTGGCTGCCTCTTGGTCAAGTACCTTCTCGAACCTTCCCTGGTTCTGGGAACTTGCCGTGTTGTCTCGAGCCAAAGGGAAGGTTCCAGCCAATTCAATATGACGCGCGAATGTTTGAGAGCGACCCTTATCCCTCCACAGGTCGTTGACCCTGCGACGCCGGCAGCCCAATTGAGGGGCACAGGTGCAATCTCGCAACAGAATGATAGGGAAATCAGGACAGACGGGAATGAAAAGTAACAATGATGTGGTATACAATTAATTCTTCACACACTGAAACTGCAATATTAGTAAGAAAAATAATTAAAATGTATGATCATCATGATTGCATGACAACAACAAGAAGGGATGAGAAAAGTACTATAATGGTACCAGAATAGGTACCAAACCACTTGAAAGTATGTTATAGGAAATAATTTCTGTATGTGAAAGCCACATGAATTAAGAATCTATAATAGCAATGAGAGCAGTTGAAGGACGCAAAGACTGTGACGCAATTGAAGCAAAGCTATGTTGACAAGCTAATGATAAATACTTCTTAGCGATGGGGACAAGATATTTATAACGCGATATTGGTTTAACTACTAATAATTCAATTAAATGGAACCTGGGGAAGATGATAGGATAGAATCGATATACTTGTATTCTCGTTAAATACGTATCACCTCGAAAGAAGATATAAAACACTTTTATATCCAAGCACCAAAGTCAATATGGGAATATGGCCGAAACCGAACCACCCAACACCTGGAGGTTACAACCTCTTCCGCGACAGCAGCACTCAACAGAGACCTCCCTAGTTCTACTGTAGATGACGCTCGTGTATAATGTCACTTAGCTAAGAGGGGAATGTCAAGGATTGGGTAGTTGTCCTCAAACCTCAACACTCCCTCCCAACTGCACAATGCTTGATTCCTCAGTCTATAAGGCAAGGCACTTCAATGTTACTTGCAGTAGGTACAAAATTCAGCTGCTGCCACAAATTCTGATTTGCTGATCACTGCTACAGTCTCTTAGTTCTTCAAACTGCCAGGTTTTAATTTCAGTCTGGTTGGCCCTGGCGTCTCATAGTTCTTCAAATTGCCAGGTTTTAATTTGAGTCTGGTTGACCCTGCCGTTACTGTGAAGATCCATGTAGTTCCAGTTGTCGCGACGTTGCCTGAGGTTCAGCTGCTTCCTTGACGAGTCTCGTGATCTCAGCCATCTGTCCAGCGTCGTCTGTGAGTCTGGTGGACCTGCTGCTCCAGCGGAGATCCTCGTATTCTCAGCTGTTGCCGTAGTCCAGTAGACTCTGGAACTGTCGAACTAGATCTCTGTCACCAGTGTTACCTTTGAAGTGCTAGAAACAAAGGATGCATATCACACACTGTGTATAAACTTGGTTTTATGTACAACATTTTCTAGACAATAAAATCTTGCTCCTGATGTGCTACCACCTTGATGGTTGCCCACCCATGAAGCCTATATACATAACTTAGATTCGGCATCTGTATGACTTCTTCTTGCATTATTTTCCTCCAAGGAACTTTCTGTCTTACACATCTTCATTCCACGTTCGTCTTGCTTATTCGTCTTACACGTTTTTAACCAGGCTAGGGCTCTCCACATCAGATTACCTAGAACACAGAACAAATTTTAGAATTCACCACAATATCAAATATTCAATATACTTCATTACATCATTATATTTCAAAATTTAATTAAACTGTTCTGGCAATGGTTTGATCAGAACATCCGCCTTTTTATTTTGTTTAAAGATCTATTGAATTTTGATGTTGCCCTGAAGGTACTCTTCTCAAATGAACAAATTGAACACTGACCAAAAGTTTCAATGCTTAGAAGTAATCAGTTTCAGCCAATCCTATGGCTGGCTTTGAATCCTCATTCTAAGATTGGTGCAAAAGGTACCTAATTTTAGTATATACTTTGGCTAATAGCTCTGAAGGCATGCCAGCTCATGGCTTCTGCTGAAAAGAGGGCTATGTGGTTTGGCTTCTGAGCCTTCCACATTATTAGGTCACCAAATAATTCTATCACTAGTCCTGTTGTTGAGTATCCATCTTCGACGTCCGAGCAATGCGTCCATGTAGCATTCCTGAGATTCTCCTTTTCCCTTGTAGATTAGTCCAACGTCTCTGGTTCCTCATAGGTTTTGGATAACTCGTAGTACCGCTCTCCAGGTCTTCTTCCGTATAGTTTCTTTGTCTTCTGCTGAGAATGCTAACAGCTTAAGCAATATCCAATTGGCTTCCTCCTTGTAGGCACATAAGCAACATAATTGCTTGTCTGTTTTGAATGCTTTTATGGCATCTCATCATACTTCCTTCTTCTTCCCTTTCTTCATCTTTCTCATCATGGGTATCTCTTCCCGAGATCTGCCATTCGGATTGTATCTCTCCAAAATGGTATCTACATGAATGCTGTAGCATGAATGTTGGTGCACTCGCATCGTCCTCTCTTTCCTATTACATTTAATTTCCAGACTTACAAATTTCTTTGGTTCCTCCAGGTCCGTAATTGAGAATTCCGATTCCTGAACTACTTTAATTTGTCCCGATTTCATTTTGAAGTTGGTTGCGGAGAGAATGTTGACTAGGTACAGCAGCATGATTGCCAATTTCTCTTCTTTCCTCCATTCGTATAGGCATGGCTGAAATTCGTATGGTTTCAGGTCGTCTTTCGATTACTTCCAGGAATCATTCGTAACATCTTCTGGGCGCTAACTTTAATCCATATAAAGCCCAATGTACTTCGTACACTCTTTTTTTCTTTCAATTGATGGGTTTTTCCAGGTACTTGCAGAAACCATCCAGCACATCTATACATAGGTATCGGTTCATCCAACAAGCCATTCAGGAAACTATTTCAGTTCTACTATAGATTACATTACGTTGCGACTATGAGCATGAATCGTACGTTAGGTAGTCCACCTAATGGCGTATATATTTCTGGCAGCTCATACTCTTACAATCAGCTTGCTTCGGAAACTTGTAGTTCCATCAACTTCCAACGTCCTTCTGTGCATCCAGCATTTTTCCATAATCCTGATCCCTAAAGAAACTTAGGATCGCGGGATTATTTTCGAAGTCTCATATCGTTCCAACGCCTGGAATTCCTGGTTAATGGCTTCCATCCATTGTCTTGCTTCAACGTAGCTATTGATATCTGGGTTTGCTTTTGCCTTTATTCATTTATTTATTTTTTTCCTTTTAATATAATTTTTTATTTAGGCAAGTTATGTTTTGCCTTTGCTTTCTTCGAAGAAGTTGTACTCCTCTATCTTGCCTTGACTCAAATTTTCTTTGGAATTTCATCTCGTAGTTCTTCTTGCTCCTCTGTTTCTGCGTCCTGTTCTTTTTCCAGTTGTTTATTTCCTTCTTACTTAATGTTATATATTTGAATTACTTCTTGCCTCACTTGGACGTGCGTCTCCCTTGTGTTGAAGTCCTCATAGGTTTCATCTTCGACGAATTCGATGTCTTCGATCAAATTATAGTCTTCTTGCTTTCCAGTCAGAGTACATAGCCAGTCTCTTCCCAATCTAACCGATATGCTCGGTGAGCTCTGGGAGCAAACTTTAATTTCTGCTTTGCCAGGTTGTCCAGAACAAAAGCTTTACATCCGAACTTTCTCAGGTATTTCAGAAACGGCACTCGACCCACTGCCATTCCATATGGCGTTCTGAATCCACAAGTAGAGTTAGAAGATTGTGATCATTCAACACAAATCACATGGCATGAGCCCAGAAGTTCATTGGTATGCCTGATAAAATTAAGTTCACCATATCTTCTGCTTAAGCTCTAGATTCAGTCGTTCTGCAGTGGCATTGTGCAGAGGCGTCGCAGGTTTGCACACTGTTAATGCGATCTGTTCTCTGAACAATAGCGAGTTCATTTCTGTCATCTTGTACTCAAAGCCTCTGGCCTTATTTCTGCCACCATCATGCTTGGATCAGCTATCTTGCGTCCATCTTCGAGTCATTACATTAGTACCGTTTTAACTCTTGTTTTATCTACAAGTTCATAGGCAAAGGCATATCTTGTCGCATCGTCCGTGAATGTCACTATATATCTTGCTCGTGGTCCTGTTGCTTGAGGTTTAATGGGTCACATTAGATCTGAGTAGAATCTTGTAAACGGGATTTCCGATCTATTCCTTTTCTGAATACTTGGCTGTCTTTTTCCTTTTGCCGTCTGGGCAATCAAAGATGTCATTTTTGAATTGGATGTTCTTCAATTCTGGCAGGTACTTCTTGCCAATTCCAGGTATCATTTGGAGGTATGGGTCATTCATTAATGCCTTGAGTCCTTTATTTTCTCTCAAGGACTCCCTCCTATCCCTTTGTTCTCTCTCTGAAGTTACTAGGATCTCAGGAGCGCCATCTTCATTCCAGAATTCAAGTCGCGTCGAACTCTCCTCTTGCCAATGGCTTTCTGTATCATCGTGTTGCTTTGACGGTGTTTCTCTCCCTCCTGACTCTACAACTCTTTGTGGAGTCACTTGAAGTCTGCTTGGACTGCCGCACCCCTGACTGCAAGTCATGCTGTCCTCCTGTGTGACAGCGACCAAGCTCAAATTTGAGTCTGCCTGCTAAAGTACTTGCAGTTTCAGTTTCAGTTCACGTGGTGCTGGCAGGTTAAAGGAGACCCACTAAAACTTTCCTTCATGTTGTCTTTCCTTCAGAATGGTTGTAATTCTTCTGCCAATTAGTTGCATCTCACTGTCATGTTTGAGAGTAGAAACCGCTGTCCCCTACTCCGTCAATTTCCAGATCTGTAGAGTTACTCCAAACCGTACAACTTGCTGGACCATATCCCTTGTAGTCCAAATCCTCCTCCTCTTCTTCGTGTTGTAGCAGTACCTTGTGCCATAATTTATCATTGCATACAGAGGAGTCAGTTTTTGAAGACTCACCTTCAACTTCATCATTCATGAGACTTGACATTGGTTTAGAGTCCTATCTCAGGTCTGCTCTTTTACTTTCCAACTGCTTCTGGCTTTTAGTTTCAAACTTTTGAGCACAACCATGTGATCTTGGGCAGGGGTTTTTGACTTCCTCTTGCCAGTCCTTCATGTATCGGTTTTCTTTGCTGAAGAATAATGGCATAATGATAAAATTTCCTCTTGTCTGTTTTGTGGATTGCATTCTTCTTACCTTCTTGGGGTTGCTTTGTTTCCATCCTTCCTCCCAGCAATAGCAGGGCCTGTTGCCATTTGACTGTACTGGCCTCATCAGTTGCATTTTGGTCTGTAGCTCATTCACGAAGTGGCAAAGGACGAGGTGGCCAAGGCGTAGGACCGCTAATCCAAATTGCTCTGCACGAAGTGTCCATATGGTCGTTTGTAACATGGTTATATGGGTATCTTACATTCTGTTGGCTTGCTATGGCTGCTCCTTTTCTTCTCATCTTGACCGCAGGTGTAGCCAATCAATGCTCCTCCAGATCCAGAGCCATAACTCTCCTCCTGTTTTTGTCCATAGCAGAGTACAATTAAGACATCATCTGTTTGATGGTACCAACAGCCATTCTTGGCTTTTTGTCTTCAGAGCATCCAGTTTAGTTTAGGACAGGCCTCACCAATTGCGGAAGCAGTTGATGATATCCATCACAGTTTTGGAATTTGGATCAAATTTCATGTTCACATATTCTTATCTCAGGGTAAATTTGCGTCCAAGTAATAGTGGGGTCCATTGCTTGGTCCATCTCGAAGCATCTCTCTTGGGCCATCTTCTTGCCTCACCATCGTCGGTGTGTCTCTATAATGTTAATAAGCAGGTACAGTAATTAGGTAGTAGATAGTGTCACATAATTCTTCATCTGCTTGAGTTCTTCCCTGGTGTAGTTGTGACTGTTCTGACGTCTGGGTCAAACAAGTGCCAACAATCTGCTGACCTCAACTACATTTCAAAGAACGCCGCGCCAGAGGGAGTAGTCCTGTGTTTCATCGAACTTCTGACATCCAGGGCGTAGAATATACTCTTCTGTCTTCTCCAGATGGAATAATTGCAACCACGTTTCTTCTCTGGGTTCTTGAGTTACTTTTCAGTTTGCTTGTCAAGATCAATCTCTGAATTCTTCTAAGGAGAAGTAAGTAAGTCTAGGAACTTACCCAGTCTTCCAGTGGCAGCCGCTCTGGCTGTATTGTCCATGAGCGCACTAAATTCTGGTCACATCCTTACCACTTCCTGCGTGAACCTGTTCATCACCTTCTGCCTGAACTTAGCTTGTCTTGCCTGAATTTAGCTTCTCTGCCTGAATCGTCTTGCTATCCACCATTACTTTCCTGCAAAACTACACAGAGCATTAACCTCTATGTTTAATTCATGTTTATCTTCACCCACACAAATTAGTCACATTTCCTAGAACACAGCACTTTATTAATGTTCCACTCTTACACTATATTGACTTAACTGGCATCCTTCTGAGGATCATCATACACTGTCTTATCCTACATCCCCTTTGGTTCCTCATCTTCCTCAGAATTATTTTAAGAACATGCTTTCCTAACTGCAGTTGTTTGACTTTTTGTGATAGTGCAAAT
Organism: Cyrtorhinus lividipennis; assembly: GCA_019603395.1. NCBI lineage: Eukaryota > Metazoa > Arthropoda > Insecta > Hemiptera > Miridae > Cyrtorhinus > Cyrtorhinus lividipennis. The sequence goes on along the minus strand of CM034005.1, from coordinate 15,398,816 downwards.
ATTTCCTCTGAGGATGCTCTCCACATCCATGAAATGTGATATTATTCATTCATGATTCAAGTTGATTTAATTCGGTTAGTTTCTTACTTTTGGGTTGATTGATCAACCATTTTTTCCACGTTCTCATGAGTTTGGTACTTGGGAATTCATTTATTTTTACGTTTTACGTCCGTCCCTTATCCATCTGGCTATGCTCTTGCCCCAGGAAGGCATTGAGACCATTTACCTTGCACTAAGTAGAGCATAAATATCTCAGTGGCCAAACTGTATATTTTTCTCAGAATCGTGCAATTAATAATGGTTCCCAAAGCTGCCCTAGTTAGATGTGAGTTCACATCATTGCGTGATTGCCAGACAGACTTGAGCCAGACGTGCAACTTGCTCCTAACGATTTCATTTCTGTGTATTTACACTTTAAAATTCTGACTCCAGATTCGCCATTGGTCTTACATTGCTTACAGTGAGTACCGGCTAGTTAGCTCTGTTCCCCATCTGCAATCAAGACTCGTCGCGTCTCTGGAATATCATATTTACTCACACATCCTTCCCTTTTCCAAAACATGAGAACAAAACCTATCGCCTTCGGTGAATTCATGAAAGATGCCACTACAGCAAGAAGGGACTGCGGACAGGATTGATACCGTGTGAGCCACCGTTTCCCCGGCATTTTTCAATTTGGTTTCTGCGCGAGTTTTCAAAGTAGACCAGTCTGATACCTCTTCCCCGTAAGTACAGCGATTTGATTTGAGGTATCCACTTTGTCCACCCCCGGTGACTGCACTTCAACGGTACGCACGAGTACCAGTGTACCTTCGTTATCCCAGGTACGGCCACTTGGACGGGGGCACTCCGACCCTAAACCCTAAGCTTGCTGGACTACCTTTTTCAGGCAAGTCGGACAAATTACATGATCCCTCGGAGACCGCGTCGCTTTTTTTGGGTTACCTTGGGACTCATCCAGATCATACCTCTCACGAGACCCTTGACTTGTATAATCACTACCTACTTACAGTGATCATGTTTTTACAGGAGTCAATTCAATTAGTTTTGCATTCGACATTGGCAGCGTATTAGTAAATTGCATATTTACAAATAAATATATTTCATTTTGGATAGCTTGGGAATTCCTTGCACATTTTTCGATGCGTTCTATTCCTTCTGACATTAACTTTCCTCTTCTCCCTGTAAGCACAGACAACCAGAACAAACACAAATTCAAAAGGTACAAATTTAGTTAGTAAATATTGCAGAGATCCCATAGCAGCGTCCTGTCTTTGCGTCGTCGTGCCTTGTCAATTTTTATTCCCTGAAATCCGAACGAATCAGACACAGCGCTTGCCAACCGAATGTAGGGGGCTTCATGCATTGAAACATAAACATGCCTTCAACTCTACTTTCACTTAGATTACACAAGTCAAGAATCTATTAACTACTAATCTTACTCAAACTCTCTTGTTTTGGCCAGCTTTCGTTATCCCATAGCGTCTTACCCCCGACTAATTTTCCTTCGTTCATATTAATTTTTATGGGACGTTTCATTCATTTGTTAGTGGAACAGCTCTTGCACTAGTTAGAATCATAGATTAGAGTTCATGTAATCTTTGGCTAGAATTCGTCTACGTGACCGAGTCCACTAACATTCATCGTACGTAAGCAGTTCCCGTGGAACCACTGGGGATTTCCTCGACTACCATGGATTTATGTCGCGTCTTTCCTACTCCACGAAACGCCACCCTAGGTTCGCTCAATCTTACCCCAATTTTAGTATTTGCTGTGTTCTAGTACTTCACTTCGAACCGACGTCTCGTCTCGGATATCGTTCATACTACTCGGTCACGTCCTTTCTTACGACGATTTAAACTATTACGGAATTCAAAGCCTTAATTCTCTACTCACGAAAGCTGCCGGGTACAACTGAGCGGGTGAACTCATAAAACCACTTCTCACTGAACTCCAGCCTATGCTGCAAATAATCGGACGCTTCCCAAGGACTTCCCTTTGAGTGGAAGTGAATTTATAACCGCCTAAGCGATGTATACATAACGCGATATTGGTTTAACTACTAATAATTCAATTAAATGGAACCTGGGGAAGATGATAGGATAGAATCGATATACTTGTACTCTCGTTAAATACGTATCACCTCGAAAGAAGATATAAAACACTTTTATATCCAAGCACCAAAGTCAATATGGGTATATGGCCGAAACCGAACCACCCAACACCTGGAGGTTACAACCTCTTCCGCGACAGCAGCACTCAACAGAGACCTCCCTAGTTCTACTGTAGATGACGCTCGTGTATAATGTCACTTAGCTAAGAGGGGAATGTCAAGGATTGGGTAGTTGTCCTCAAACCTCAACAATTTATTTTATATTTAAAATTATAATTATTTATAAATTGTACTTATGCTAACCTGACTGATTTTAACGTAACTGTATAATATATCTGTTCTACAGGAAGAGTGGGCTTTTAGCCGAATTCAGGGCAAATCAATAGACAATAAATCAATCGATCAATGAACTCTGCCTGGAAGGATGCGGACACTGGAATGTGAGTTTCAAGCCATGATGAAACACGTTATGATGTGTTTGTGATTGTATGAGCAACAGGAGAACTGCTGAATTTATCAATACGTTTATTAATGATCGGGACTACAAACATTTGAAGCTGAAAAAGCCACTTTAAACTTTGTGTTTGATCAAACAAAGTAGGTAAAAAGCTTTTGGAAACCACACAAGTGCATGCACAATTATAACGCATTTGTCCATTTTTGAACGGATTTTCCTAAAGTGGACCTATTTGATGAAACAACTGGTATGAACGGGGTACGTACCAATGATTGGTACATCACCCATCAACGCAGACATTGAGAGGGAAATTTTAAAGGCAGAGGATAGGGGCTGAAGCGATATCAGCTCATTCTTTCGGAGTTGGGTGGAACGAAGGTGAAACTCCTGGTCCGTACGCTAGTTCACTCTTGCGAGCTCGACACAAACTACCCTCCACTTCGAAAGGCGGTAAAATCGAATGTTAAGTCAGATGTCGAACTTCCTGGGGGACTTGGCGATGGAAAAATAAATTGAAAGCGTGTACGAGGTGGAAATCAAGCTGAAGGAGGCCAGAAAGAAGGAATTCCTTCTTCGTTAAAGGATAATGAAAGGACAAACAGTCGCAAAATATGTTTTATTCTTCAATATACAACCAAAGAACTGGACTTCCAGAGTCTCTTGTATCTTTAAAACGACCGATTCCACCGTAAAAAGTTACTCCGGCTATAAGCGTTGAATAAATTAAGTTTTGGTTTATCATGGATGTAGGATTGTCCTCAGCATCAATATCCCTACGCCTCCATCCATTGTTTTAAAAAAAAACCCAATTTTTTCCCAAATTGTCGCCCTCTTTGTTGTTTAAACGCGTACCTAGGTAGGTACAGAAAGCACGGGGAAATCATGGATACTTCTCAATTTCCGTTTTGAGTGAGATTCAGGGCTTCTGAGCGATCTTTATTGGCCTATACGTTAAACAATATATTAAACCATTTAGGTTTTTTATCCGTTACTTTAATCTCGACCTATCAACAAACAGGATTATTACTCATTTATAAATATAAGACCGTGAACTGAAGCCGCTTTTGGTTTTGTCACAAAATTATCTTCTATTGTTGAGAATAACTTCGATAAAGAAAATAAGAAAGTAGGGTTAATGCAAGCTAGTTAGTCAGAAAAAATCAACATTTGCTAACTTCAAGTGTCCCTCTTGTGAATTCACAATACACAGTAACCAACACATTTATAGGTTCAAACTATCAAGCGATCAAGGCATTGCATTCGCAACCTACTGGACAAATGTGATAACGTGAGAGAGGAGGTAATAACAAAAACGCTACAAATTCATTCACAGGGGTTGGATCCACCAGGAGCCTGAGGAAAATGGGGGAAAACAGTGAGCGTGGAGTGCCCCGAACTCATTCCAATCGATTCAGCGTCCAAAATTTAGTCGATAATGATACCCCATACGCCTACGTACCAGAAATCTCGAAAATCCACTTTTGAAACAGGTAAATAGATACCCATTGCATAAAAGCATGGGTTGATTATTCAAGTAATAACCAACCAACACGTTTTTTCCACTGAACTAGAAGTAATTAATCTATTTATTTATTTATTTTATTTTATTTTATTGATTTTTTATTTATTATTTTTTTTCTTCATTTGTTTGTCATGGATTGACGGTTCAATAATATTAACGAACGAGTGGCTTTAATCCAAGATTATGGCTCTTATTGTCTGGGGCACAGGGAAAGTGATTGGTGATGCGGAATTACTCACGAATATATGGAATAGATTCTCAAAAAGCTAATACCATTTTATTTATCAAAATAACATCGGGTACAAACAGGATTTCTGGGGTATAAAATTGGAATAAAACGATTAGGTGAGACAGCTCCCGTTTGGTACCTAAGCAAAACCCTATGACACAAGGCAATTGGAGTTGACCAACATTTTTGGTGAATTATCAACCGAAATGTCACTCGCCGAATCCCTTGCACGATTGCTTATGGCGCTAGCTTATGAATAAGTAACGAGTAAGAAGCTGTTGGTCAGCCTGTACTCCGCTTTTGGCAAATATCGAGTGTACGTAGCTCTTCATATCAACAATTCGTGTTGTCCCCACCAAGTTGGAAAGGTGAGCTGAGGTATCCTGTGAACAATATTAATTTGTATCACTTTTGAACTGTTGGGGGGTGTCTGGGGAGTGACACCGTTTTTGACGGTTCAATGAGAACTCCAACCAAGCGACCCTAACGTTGAACTCACTTCAACGTTGGTAAAAAACCTTCCAAATTTAGGAAGTCCCGCATTATGATTTGCTGGGAAAAAGTTATTTGTAAAACTGTTTTGAAGAATACCCAAATTGATGTTTGCTCAATGACCGTCCGCTACTGGTCATTCTATTATTCTGTTTGTGGTTTGGGTTTGAGATCATCTACAACATCCTAGTTTGAACATCAATTCCAACTGACACCCCTAACTTCCCTCCCCGGCTAAAGTAAATTAGGTATGTCACAATTCTAGTGAGTGTTTTGAGTTTTGCGTTGTGATCAACGAAGAAAATGATCTGAAGTACCTCATTCGATTTGAGGAACGGAACCCATTGCCAGTCATTCAGGCCAGGGTATCGTCACCCCTTGTGGTCGCTATGGGGCATCATTCGAATTTACCAAAGCCATGACAACGGCAATAAGATTCGGTTGACCTTATTTTCGCATCAGAAAAGAACTTTGCCGAGGAAAGTAGCTTTCTAGACACAAAACGTCTTTACAGCGGAAGCTTTGAGCAGATTTACACTTCGAACCCCAAAACCTTCTGTCCTAAGAGAAAATCTACTGTAGTAAGGATAATGGCGGGCTCTTTATTTGAAATGAAATCATCCCTTCCCGTCGCCCACCATCTTTATTCGTTTCTTCTGCTTTTACTTTTTTCCCCCCTTTCGGAGTTGTACCGGCCATTGAGGAGGTGGAAAACAGAAATGGGATTTATTAAGCGGCCTCCGTGTCCTAAAAGGATAGAAAGGGCAGCTGAGCGCGGTAGAGCCAGTTAGGGGGCGGTCCGTCAGGGGGCGGCTAATGGACAAGACGTTCTATTGTCCCGTCTATCGACCAGGTTTTCTCTTCTCTTTCTTTCTCCGATCTTGTCTAGATCGTCCTTCCCTCACCCTTCTCCTCCTTCACCGTGTCTTTTCCACTTTCATCGTAGGACGACGGAAAGACTCTATAGGTGCACTATCTAAAGAAACCAATACGGGAACTAGTATTATTGAGTTAGGTACTGGAAAAGCCACCATTTTACTGCGGAAATGACACAACCCTGCCGGATCATCAGGAACAAACTGACAGCTTATTCCGTGCAAATTCTGCGATACGAAAATGTTTAACTCACCAAGTGGGCACACCAAACATTCAGCCATCATTGCTTTCACGTCGCTGTTTCTCCTATCCTTCACGTACCCTCATTCCAGCTTGGTAGTTGAGGGCTGATGGCACATTTCACCTCAAAAAGGTATTCTTTCAATTTTCGAATAGTATTATCGTTTCTGCCAGGACCCTGGGTAATGACTAGTAAGTTGAATATCTTTACTACCATTTTATAATTCTATTATGTATCGAAGGCCCTCATTTTACCTTGCCTTCATTTTACCTAAAATATATTTTTACTATTTTGTAGAGGAAGGAAAACACATAGGTATTAGACTATTTCCGCATTTTCAAATTTGATGTAGGACTAAGCGTATTTTCCTTCAGTATTTCCTAACCTTCAGTATTTATTTTACTCTTTGGGTCATAAAACTCACTCAAAAGCCAGTTTACCTATCACAATTACTTCTTCTTGGAACATTATTTGACATCTAGAAAAAAATTTTGGCAAATATGTGAAGAAAAAAAACTATTATGGTTCACTCCCATACTGTATGAATATTTCTTTTGGCTTCTACTGGAGCCAACAAACAAATAAATTCATGAAAACTAATAAGTATACCACCAAATTATTAGTGTTTCTTCACTGAATTTCATACTCATGAAAAGAACCACTTCTTATTTACCTATTGATCTATGAATATGGATAATACTTGATTTGATAATTGAACAACACTTCTTCACTTGAACGCATTATATTCTTGGTTCTCAACAAGCTCACAACCACAACAGGAAGACGCCAAGCGTCAGAAGGGAGAAAACAAGATGGCCTTGCAGTGTTGACAACTGTGAGGTAAACTTCCATATTTTGATATGACATTATAAATTAGTATTGCTTGTTGTTTATGTGAGAGTAATATTTCTTCTATCAAAACAGGTAGATCATATCTCAACGCAGTAAGGATTTGACTGGTTCAGTAGTTGATCCTCCTCCCGCTAGGTAGGTAGTTGGTGCAGGGAGCAATTGAGCTGTCCCGAGTGGTCAAATATTTAACGCCTAGTATTACACCCAACAACGGCAAATCATAATGCGAGTATATGAGCATTAGCTATGAAAACTTGGTTTTTTGTAGCAATTGGGCTTGCGCTAAGCTGACCTAACTTCATGAACCTTGACACAAGAGTTTAGTGATGAGGATAAAGGAATGGTGCTAACCTAATCATCTGTTTAAGATGTTACTATCTTGCAGGTACACTAAAATGACAGCATTCTGTTCTAGTTGCGGAGAGGAGAATTGCCATTTATGCATCTAACTTCCTAGTCATCCTTGGATAGGCTAGCAACTGGGAACCAAAAACAATTTGTCAATGTTTGAACCAAGGGGGTAAAATCACCAAGGCCTGTGGAATTCCATCCTCGAAATCCAACTACCACAGCAGCGCCGTGACGCCCTTTAGAATGGAGAAGGGCGATTCGACAGGTCATTGGTCTTCACCCCAAATATCCCTAACACAAATGCTCCAAGCAGTAGGTTCTCTCGCAAGGAAGTTCATTATTTGGCATGTGCAAAATGGCGGTTTATGTCCACCCATTAAGAAGCCACCGCTAGGGACTGGGGTGACCCTCATTAAAACCGACCAGTGTTTTATTCTGTTCACGTGGGAAGAGGTCATAAGAATCAAGCTAAATGGTCCAATTTACCGGAGATACGGGCCGTTGGAAGGAGACAGAAACCTAGACGAGGCGCCTATTTACCTTGAGGTTAAAACATTTAAGGTTGAGTAAGTAGCAGTTTCACTCATTCGGAGGCGGGGGCTGCGCAGTAGCTGAGTATAGTTGATTAGCTTTCGAGGGAGCGGTTGGTTGGAGGGTGGAAAAGAGCCGATTAGGGGTCGGTAATGGGGTGGTGCCCTTATGAAGGGTAATAGACCTAAACAACCTTGGGGAGGCCTAATGGCGCTTTCTAACTTTGATAGCCAAGAGCTCCCGCAATCTGGACGTAAATATTTAATCAATCATCATCAAGGGACTTGCATGAATGTCACCCTCTTCAACCACGTTACGAAGATGAGAAGCGTGAAGGTGAACATCATCCCTAAATGAATTTATATTCAAGTCGGAAAACCCCATCGTTATAATGATGCGTGTTGGCTCCTATTAGGCTAATTATACCTGGGCGGTCTTCCCTTTTTGAGAGGGTGAACTAAATTTGATTTTATGGCTTAGGGAAGTGCAATTAGTGCCTCCAGCAATTTTACATGGTCGAAGAAACAGAATCCTGAACTATATGAGTAGGTATCGATACTTTTGATTCGATAGATACTACTGGAATTGTATAAGTATCGAATCATCCACATATTAGTATCGAAAGGAAATCCGCAGTATCGGATGAATACTTACTCATTTTTTGAATAAACTAAATCTAAATAGAATAATTTTAAAATTGAAAGAAGAAGAAGAAGAAGATTAGTCAGTTGTCTTATCACTGGGTATCAGTTGTTAATGTTGCTGCTGTATTTTTTTCTACACTCAGGGTGAATTTCTGATGTCCTGCGAGAAAGAAAAGAAGATTAATATTTCGTTGGTGACATGTTTTACTCCAATTTCATCGCAATCATCTGACAACTCCATCGCTGGCGCAGAGAGGGGGGCAACGAACAGAAGCGAAGTGGGGGATGTCGAAAAATTTTCCAACGGTGTGAGCGAATCCGGAACAAACCTGTCAATATTCACATTTTTGATTAGCCTTGTACTCCCCATTGTTAGCATTTCAAAAGTGGGATGTTCCGAAGTTGAGCAACCTCCCACGTCAACCCCCTGGCAAAATTTTCGCTCCATTAATTTTTCCCTTCAGTATAACGCACATTTCGGTTAATTAAGCGCCACCGTCGCCCGGTTAAACACGTTAACGGTAACCAGTTTGCGGTGCGTAAAACCTAATGAAAACCTCTCTCGAGGGTAGCAAAAAATGACGAATGTGTTTCCCAATATACCGAGTGAAAATGACATTAAAAGCTTTTCGCCCCGGGGTTAAATAGACAAATGAAACTGACGAAATAAGCTGAATTAGAAAGGTTCGCTGAGTTTGGAAACAAAAGGTTTTCTCGTTTCCCAAAATGGAAAAGCACTGTAGATAATAGGTTCAGGGGGCACGAGAGGCTGAGATGCGCGCGATTGATTGATCACGTTTGAATGGATCGTCATCTTTCAGTATCATACCGTGAATCACTGAGTTCTAGAGATCATATCGGGTTCATTTGAATTTTTGTATCCGATTTTTCCATCCGCATTTTCAAATTAAAATCACTTTTAACGGAAAAAAAGCGTTGAAATCTTGCTATCAGAATTTAATTGCCCTTTCCTGGTTCTCACCATTAACATATACGAGTAATACTGTGCCTACGAGAAGTACAAGTAGACTTGATCGATACATCGTTGCTTTTGCAAATATCAGGATAGAACTCCAATGATGAATTTGAAATGAATTAACATGGTGGGGAGGTAGTTTGGAACTGGAATTCTTGGGTTAACCATCCAAACTAGGTATTTACCTTCCAGTTCATCTAAAGAAATAGGTATTTCACTTCGTGACTAATTTCGGAAACTTTTTTATACCCCTCCACCAATAAAAATTAAATTATTTACAAATATTACTTAATTCATTCCACCTACTTGTTGGTTTCAGCTGTGTTACCAATAAATAGTGGAGCGAAAGAGGAAAATCCTGTCAGATGAAGTGATCATCCAACAGTTCCAAGAGATTCATTCATCGGAGATTGAACATTGAAGTTGCTCAATGTCCGATCCTCTCCGATGAAGAGGAAGATAACGTTGAAGTTCATGGATTTGACGATAATAGCGATGCCGACCCTGACTTAACACCGTGAATCTGACGAAGACTACTTATTTGACTGTTATGAAGAACTCGGGACTCGGGACTGTAGATGAACGAATCACTCAGAGTTTTTCAGAAATTGATTCTTCTTAGACATCCACTTCAATTGGCCGTAAAAAAAAAAAAAAAAAAAAAAATTATTAGGTACATGTATATCTATATACTAAAACGTAAATCGATTCAACGTCCATAACCTCTTCCGGTGGGCGCGAATCGTTCCATGACCCGTTTCATTGGATTCAGCGTCCTAAATTTAGTTGAAAATGATACCCCACACGCCTAGGTACCAGAAATTTCAAAACTACTCATTTAAAATGGGTTGGCAGATACCCATTTTGACCCATAAGCTCTTTGGGTGATCCCCAATCGTCCCAGGACCCGTCTCATTGGATTCAGCGTCTAAAAATTTAGTCTAAAATGATACCCCACACGCCTTGATTCATTTTCCGGGAAACACATTTTGACATCACATGAAGATGTGGAAGGAGCCCAGTCTCCCTCCCAATTGATGACTTTTCGACCCTGTAAACAAATTTGCATTTTTTTTTTTTTTTATACTCGTTTTCTCGCATAAATTTTGAGTGAATTTATGATGAGAATAAATACTGGCCGTTTCAGAAAATGCTTGATTCCTATGTAATCTGTTCAAACTATTCGAGTCAAAGTTCTAGAGGGTGGAATATAAACAACGTACATGTATTATGCAAACACATTATGACTCCAAGTTTTTCAGTAGAATTTTGTTTGTTATACCTAATTTAAAAATCTCCTTAATCTGCTCTGCCCGAACCGGATGTTAGAATTGCTATCTTGCTAAGTACCTAACTTATCTATGAGTATTCAAGGGACCATGCTAATCTTCTCTGTATCGTTCCAATTTTCGTATATGTACTGCCGAAGCGAGTAGGTTTGAATGCCTAGAGCATATTATGTTTTATCCTTTTGTTATTGCTAAGTTATATAATATTTTACAGTTTACACTTTGGAAACAATAAACATTTATTCATTCATTCAAGTGTTAAAATGTCTAAAGGCCTGGATACTAGAGAACTGACTCTGGAAAATTGGAAATGTACGATATCGTCACAAGATTGGTAAAATGCAAAACACAAACATTGTGAAAGAAAAATTTGTACACCGATTGCTGTCATCATAGTATTGAGCATCAACCAGTATACAATGCAGAGCTTTTGGAGAGGACGTAGTGTAATAAGTGGAGTAGTTGGTGGTTGAATACGACCTTAAATACGACCTGATTCGAGTTAGAAACAACGATTCAATGAGCTGACGGAAAAATAAAAGGCTAATTAATTGATAATGTTTTACTGTATAATGACATCAGTATGGTCGTCATGATTTTATAAGACGTGATTATAACATTGAACGAGCATGAGGCGGACCATCAATCCCAAGAGCTTTGAGTGAGATTTATACCAAGATTTGATTGGGTGGCTGAAATTGGGTTCCCAGGAAAAGACTCTCATCTTTGGAATCACCGGCTAATAAAAGCCTCCTGTGCTTAGAGGGGTTCTAAATTAAGGTGTCTTGCTTCGGCAAGGGGGTAAGGGGTGGATTGAGGGATGCAACAAAGCGGTAAAAAGCAGGGAGGGGGGTTGTGAGGGAGAAAAGGCCTAGGTGGGGAATCAGGAAGCATTAAACCGCCTAGGCTGATACTTGAATGCCCAACTGTCGGCGCGGAAAGCAACAAGAAAGAGTGAGCGAGAGACTGCGGTGAAGAGGGGACAAGATGAAGAGAGAGATAGAGTTTACACTTCAATCAATCCCTTCCCTTTCTTCGAAGGGCGTCCCCGTAACAGAAAGATCAATATAAACACAGCTTTGACTTTGTTGCTTTCTCGCTTATTCCTGTTTTTCTCGAAGGAAAGAGATGGTTGCTTTTTCAGTCAGTTCCCCTTCGATTAATGCGTTGAGTGGCTGAACAATTTGCATTGAAATGACCCTCCATGCTCCTGGTTCGAGGAATAACCAACCACTATGAAGGAATTTGCAACGTTTTGGTTGGTTATTCCTTGAATAATCATTGTGGTGGGGGTGGGGGAATTTAGGGGTCAAAATGTAGACGTGTGGGGCATCGTTTTCGACTAAATTTTAGACGCTGAATCCATAGAGACAGGACTAAGAACGATTGGCGCCCTCTGGATGAGGTTAAGGGTCTAAATGGGTACCTATCTACCCATTTCGAATGTCTGTTTTCGAGATCTCTGGTACCAAGGCGTGTGGGGTATCATTTTCCACTAATTTTGGACCCTGATTCGATTGGAATGAGTCCGGGACCCGCTACACCCACTGTTTCCCTCATTTTCCCCATTTTAAAGAAATTAGTCTCCATTATGCCTGGTCCGAGAAATAACCAACCCGTTTGAAAGAATTTGCAGCGTCTTTTCTCGGAGCTTCAGCTCGATGTTGTTGCAAGGGCAATAGCCTTGCATATTGGCCCCACTTGAGTAGCTCGCCGTCCAATCTATTCTGATATTTATTTTATCCTCAGATTTTCTAAGATCCGGTAGATTCATCTAGAATTCGATCGACTCGACTTATTCACGAGATGTATTGCGGAAGCCCTGAGCCTATGAGACGATGACCTGAGTAAGAACCAGTCACCTGGACGAAAACCCTCTAAATTTACCGCTTTCTCATGCGTATTAAGAACACGCGTTACATTTCAGAACAGTTCCTGTTCATCCCAAGTCAAATATTTTGAGTAACCGATGAGAAAAGCCCTTCGTCTTCCATTGTTAGAAGAGGTAAACCGAACCCCGAATCCCTCAAATGAAGACCACCCAGAAAATAAGGATCGTGGGAAAAGCGGATTTCGGCGATTGGCAAATAAGTGCGTCAGAAGATGAACAGGCCTTCTAACACGGGCGTTGACGTTGAAGTATTCATAGAATTGAGTGCATCCACTTGTACCAAGTCGGCTGAAGAGGATCAATAGAGGCGAACAATCAGCGAACTGTTACGCTCTGCCAAACCCCTCAGATTGGAAAATTTCATAAGAGTGCAGATATTTACTATGAGTCTAGACGTAAGTCTCCACACAAATCCGAAGAATGCGTTTTCTACTCACTAATTTTTGAAGAAAAAAAAAAACTAAATAAAACCTCCTCCTTCTTTTTAGTTATGAAAGTGTCTTAGATTGGATAATATTCTCGAATCGGTTTGGAAAAATCTCAGATTGGTTTAAAAAATTCTCAATACGGCTTGAGAATTCTAAATTCGGCTTGAAAAAGCTATAAATTATTCTAATAAAATATTTTTGTGGCACTTCTCCGAGTGAGCACAGCGTTCATTTATGTGTTAAGTTGACAGTCCCCCAAAGAAGCTTTAGAATTGCAACCGGCGGAGATCACTTTTTTACACCTCTAAAAAGGCAACAAAATGGAAAATAAATGGAAAAAAAGAAGAAGAAAACAAAAAAAAAAAAAAAAAAGATTAAGAATGAGTCCGTAAGCGCGGCGAGGAAATAAAATGTAATTTGACGATTTTTCATCGGCCTCGATTTGCAGGGGGTGGGAATGATGAAGATAAAAACGACCTCCGAAGTTCAATTGGTGAGGAGCCCTAAAAGAAGATGAAGACGAAGAGGAAGGTAGAATAGGGAGAAAATGAAGCTTTTTACAGGCATTTCCAGGCGCCATTTGCGTGGATATTGAAATTAAATGGTTTTTGAGAAGCTGCGGGGGTTTGAGGGTGGAAAAATGGTTGTGGTAGGGTGGTGGGAGGGCTGACGAGCTACTTCTGGTGGTGGTGGGGAGGGGGGGGGGGTTGACTCTTCCTCGGTATTCGTGTAAACGTTGTGTTACGTTCGAAATGGGCCAAAAATCGTGAGAAATTCTTAAATATCATTTTTGCGTTCCCCGTGCAACTGCGCAACCATGCGCAAACGACACTAGATTATTGTTTTTGGTAAAAATGTGCTTTTTGAAAAATGAATTTTCGAGATTTTTGGCGATTTGGGCGTGTTGGGTATAATTTTCGACTAAATTTTGGACGCTAACTCGCTAAAACGCTAAAAACCAACCCTTGCAAAAGAATTTGCAGCCTTTTTTCAAACCAATGCAAACTTCCTAATTCAGTTTGGAAGACCCCTTCTTTCTCTTTAGTTGAGAAAGTTTCTTGGATTGGAAAAATTCTCATATTATTGGTTAAGAAAACTCAAATTGGTTAGGGAAATTCTTAATTTGACTTGGAATAACTATAAATTTACCTTCAAACTATGATATTTTGTTTTTTCTTGCAATAATCAAAACCAGCACAAAAATATATATATTTTTTTAAATTTTTCTAAAATATTTTTTTAGTTTTTGTGTTTTTTTATATGAACCCGTTTGGCCCTCAAGCATTGAAATAGAATTTATTGGTCGATACGTTGGCTGTTCTATACCAACCACTTCACTGCGTGAAACCCTTCGAGTTCACACTCCAGATTCCTTGGCTTGGGAACCCTTTGAAAAGCCAAAGCGGAGCGAGCTAAAACGGGCTAGCTAATTGCAAGAACAAGCTTGTTACTTCTTGAACAATGACGGGGGGGAAGAGCGGATTCGCCTCCGCGGAACACAATGGCCCTCGGCGGAGCCATCCACTCCAATTAGAGTAGCTCCGCTCAAGCGGCGGGGAAGCTTTCGGCCCGGTCCTTTCTCACATAAAAGCGGCCTCTGGACGGCGGAGACCCGAGGCGACCGGGCCGCACAAAGGCGGAAACCTTCCGCGGGCCGTTCACCGACGGAGCTCACGTGCTTTGTAAATGGAGGACCCCGAAGGGCTCACGTGTCGTGTAACAGAAACCACTCCAGCCCGCCCCGCAACCGATTGTTCTACGTGTTGCTTCTGTGCCTCGTGAATCGAACTGTTATCCATACTGTATCCAATTATTCTCCTCTCCATCTATATCAAAGTCCTTGTGCGTCATTGCAACGCGCATTATGTCGAGTAATTTGATATTGCACAGCCTAGGTCATTTTGATCAAGAGGGAGTCTTTACACGCTAAATCCAACGTGTGCGTAATCGACAGATTACACAAAGCACTCGTTATTTACTTTCTTTAGCAATACTAGGCAATAGTAAACAATAATTCAATGTTTTTGAAAAGATTCGGTATCCATACTTTTGAATAAATGAATAACATGATTTATAGCATGCTTTGATCAAGATATATTATGACCATGGTTCACTATGGTCAGTAGAGGTTCCATTCTATAGGTGTTAATTATATATTATTTAAATTACATGTTTCCTACCCACTCAAAAATACATTTTTTTCTCGATTTTTTAGCATATAATTCTATAATACTGTTACACGGTGTATTTGTATTTTTGAAAACTAAACTGTAGTTCTTAGGGCATGAGCTTGGATTTTTCCTGAACAACAACAGCACATCAAGCGGTGAATGGAACGAAGATAAACACCCAAACAGTCCCCGCTGCGCCGTAAACGGATTAATCCCGTCCAGTATGCGACGCTATCAAACTTCATAGGCCTAACGGCGGGGATGCGATGATCAAAGAGTCGAGCGATCCCGCATGTATCATCTTCCCGAAGACGGGATTTGAGTCCACTCACTGGAACAACAATCCCCTTTGTCGATTATGGCGGGTAATCTGCGGGAGAGAAGTAAACGGCGCCCCGTCGGGTCCAGGTGCTCTTCCACGGTATCATCTCCAATTATATTCGATACGGGGACGGACGGGAGCGCACCAAGGGACGTCCCACGGCGGAAAATGAACACGCCGTCCCTCACCATTCACGGTTATCCTTCATCTTTTACCGAGCCTCCCCCTTCCTCCTTCATCCTTCAACCTTCACACCCTCTCGTCCTCACCGAGATTAGCAATAATCTGACCCCTTGACCTCCCGTGGAGTGCGCCCCAATGGCGGAGCAGGGCGAGCGCATAACTGCATAAGCGATTTTCGGCTTTACCTCAAAGTACCATTGAGGTGGAACAGTTCAGAGATACACAATGAAGCTATTCAAGTCTGCGAACTTTTTTCCCCTTGTTCAATCGACAACACAGCCCTGATTGCCCTCTCAACTGGAAATGAGTGCTCCTCCCTCACAAGAATTTTGATTTTCAATTTACAAAAAAAAAAAAAAAAAAAAATCACGTGTCTACTGAAAATTTTATGTTAAATCCTTTAGATATACAAAATTTGTATTCGCAGTTCTAATCTACGCATTCTCAGGACCACATCGATTATGCCTTGAAGGCAGGAATTCATTCGTTATTCAAATGGTTCAGATCACAATTTTGGAAACTTGAAGGCAAGCCAATAAGATCGCCTGATAGCCCCTATTCCTAATCCCCAATCCATATTTGGAAGGAAAAGGACAATTCTAAAGAGCCCACACAAATTTTTAAGAATAGATGCCAATCGCTATACTGGTTAGCCCATCTCAATTATTTTTATATTTTTTTTCGGGGTAGGGCGGAGATAAATAAGAGATCCCCCTCTCCTTTCTGAGACACCCACCTTTCTGTGATAACAGCTCCGGACCGTACACTGCATATTACTCAAGAATAAATGATTATACATATTTACAATTTACATAATGCTTTAAGCTCATAAATAATACTTTTTTCACCTTACATAAAATATAGGTAACAATATTGTTCACACAGCCAAATCGTGTGGCTTAACTCTTATCAGCCATCTGAAGATATCTGACTATTTTCTAGCCAAAATTTCATAAAAATTTGATCTCTAAACCCATTTTTAATTTTTTTTTTTTTTTATTGCGCGCAACCGAATCAGCGAGCACGCAATGTTGCGGATATCAAAAACTCTGAAGTGTGGCACAGGAATTTTCATTGTTCATTAAAGCTGATTCACGAGATGCTATCCATCTCTTGATTCGACTAAATTTTTGCAGAATAATCACCAAAATTTATTTATTTCACGTGAAAATAATATATCATTGTTTTTAGCGCGTATTCGCACATAAAATTTCGTAGGCTTGTAGGTTTTTTTTTTTTTTTTTTTTTTTTTTATTTTTTTTTTTTTCTCCGCTTTAACTGGACTGGGAACCGGCTATGGTGGAGTTAAAAGTAAATACATCTCAGCCGAAGGCAGGCTAATCGTTTTGCCACCTTTTGGGGGAAGTTTTTTCATGGAGATTCATTCCTTTTCCTCCTTTTCTAGGGCGAAACACTTTTATTAATGTTGACTGCAGCATTTTCTAGAAACACCGCCACCTCGCCATCATTCTGAGGTTCAAGTGTATGAATTATAATTATCAATCAATTATCAATTATCAATAATTATTGAACGAAGTCTTTTCAAAACAAGTTGGCTATCTTCAGAAGTACGACACAAATAAGTTGCGAAGTACCTCAGCGTAAGAAATGATATTGGTTTATTGAAGACGCAGCATTCAAATCTCGCGAATTCATTCTACACACTACGACAAACCACTTTAAAAACCATCGGCAGTAAACGAGTTTAGTAGCTTGATCGCCCATCGGATATTGGGAGTTTAAACTCGAAGCGCCTCGATGCGGATTTAAACTCAAAGAGACGTTTTTGGTTTAAACGCCGGTAACTTCGGACCTCTTTAGCTTTAAGCTCGTTTCAAATGTTCGGTACAAGTGGCCATAATTGTTTTTTAGTGTTGTTGCTGTATATCATCATTATTGTCCAGTTCAGGTGCGGTACAAGTAGACGGTTTCATCTGGTCAAGCAGCTTTGCTGTTCAATGGATGCATCTGGAAGCAATTTTTGTGTCCAATTTTGAATGCGCTCGTCATTCAAATTTTCATTCAAAGTTTGTGAAGAACTTGCAAGCTTTCAGCGTTAGTTTTCACCGTGGAAAATGGAAGAACAAAAAAAAGTTGAGAAAGAGCAGAAAGTGTGCGAGGAAAGCTAATCAGGGAAAACGCCAGAGTTGATGTAAAAAGGTTGAGGCCGTTGCGGTAAAAGTTGACTCCCCGTGGTTAAATTTGCTAGAAAGCCGTTGGGGAAAGGAAAGGGGTTGCCTTGTTGGGGGAGAAGCCTTGTTGTGAAGAGTTGAAGTCAACGAGTAAATTGAGGCTCCATCTTGAAGTAAGATGTAATTTGGGTTGCCTTCACTCACAAAACATTCGAGAAAAGAGATAGAGCGGAGAAAAGGGGATTTGGTGGTGGGTTGAGGGAGGGGGTTGAAGTACGAGACCTTCGCTTTTCCGGATTAAGAGGAGCAAGCAACACCGCGGCTTCTTTTCCCTTTCCACCGAGCAACGGGGTTCTGAAAGAGTTAGGAAGGCTCGAGAAGTGGCAAGTTGCTACTTTGCCAGGCTACCTCATCCTCCTTTCACCATCGACCCTCGAACCGCAAGGCTTTCCCTTGTAGACAGAAACTCCTTCGAGCAGCGGAAAGGCGAAGGGCGGAAAACAACGGGGTAACTTGTTTTGGAATTGCCTCAACTCCTCTTCCTTTTCCCGCCGAGGTTTCTCCACGGTTTCGGTGGCAACTCCTAATCTAAGCCGGGAGCTTTTAACCTCCCTTCCCTTTTCACCCCTTGTTCCCACTTTTCCCTCCTCGGCTCCTTATTATACACAACAGGAGCAATGGCGCTGCTCCATTACTCCAGCCAAATTCGTCCCCGCGGTTCTCGCACTTGGCTCTCGAGAGTTTCCCAACCGACTCTTCCTCAACTATCAATGTTTCCAGTGGAAATTCCATTTGGACAACGAACCACCAAATAGAACGGTTCAACTGCTCGGAAGTGGTTCTCAAAAGTCACTCACGTTTTTCATATACGTGATGTTCCACGCAACAATAGATCGTCCCACTTTCGCCAAAGAGGCCCAGCAAAACTTGGCCTAACCGTGCAGAGATTGACGTTTTCATGCTCAGAATGAAAATATAAGTGAAGTTTTTCGGTGATTTTATGAACAATCAAGTCCGTGGAATTCGCTACCTAAACTGGAACTTAAACTACCCGAATGAATCATCTTGTTTGGCTATTCATTGAATAATCAACCTATCGGACCAGGCGCATGGAGACTCATTTCTTCAATATGGTAAAATGGGGGAAATAGTGGGTGTGGTGGGTTTCGGACCCATTCCTATCGATTCAGGGTCCAATTTTGTGGAAAATTATGCACATGAAATCTTGAAAACACACATTCGGAATGGGTAAATAGTGACCCATTTTGACCCATGGCCTCATCCAGAGGGCACCAATCGTTCTGGGACTCATTTCATTGGATTCAGCGTCCAGAATTTAGTGGAAAATGATACCTCACACACCTAGATTGTCAAATATCCATTTTTCGAAATACACATATTGAAATCTACCCCACCCAATTTGGTCCGATCGGGTTGAAAAGTTTCGAGGACCTACTAGAGCCATGAACGGACCCCTGTCCAAAATTTCAGATTTTTCTAAAAATTTCTACTACCAAAGTCGGCGTGGACGGCGGAAGGTATTTTGATAATATTGATC
Organism: Cyrtorhinus lividipennis; assembly: GCA_019603395.1. Taxonomy (NCBI): domain Eukaryota; kingdom Metazoa; phylum Arthropoda; class Insecta; order Hemiptera; family Miridae; genus Cyrtorhinus; species Cyrtorhinus lividipennis. The sequence goes on along the minus strand of CM034005.1, from coordinate 15,379,558 downwards.
TAGACACCTTGAAACGTTCAGAAAACATTTTTGGGGCGAAGCGGAGAGATTGACTTTTTGTATGAAAACATACTAGGTTGATTATTTAAGGAATAACCAATCAAAAATGGGGCTAGCCTCATATAAACCAAAAAACAGGGCGAAACACCAGTTGTTAATGGTAAAAACGTATTAATAACGACCCGTGAGGCAGATTTTTGAAGTATTTTCTTGCTCTGACTCCACAAAATTGGGCGAAGTGATTGATATCTCTGTACTTCTCCTTCGAAATCGGAATTTTTCTCTTGAATGCGGGCACCAATCGTTCTGGAACCCGTCTCATTGGATTCAGCGTTCTAAGTTTAGTGGAAAATAATACCCCACACCCCTAAATAAACGGAAATCTCGAAAATAAATTTTTCAAAATACACATTTTAAAACTAATGTTTTTAGATAGGGGGCCAAGGATATTCAAAATGAAAAAACTCATTTGTTCGTTGTTACATGATGTTTTTTAAGGGTTGTTCGGCCCCAGGCCTCCCTATAAGATCGGAAGATGCCAAGGAGCAGCCAGTTCAAATTACCCTGCCGTTTGGATCGACCAGGGTAGGTCATGACATCAGCGCTCGCTCGTTCTGTGAACTAAGGGGGTAACCGTACAAAACCAGAATAAATAAAATAAGTACTAAATTTAGGTATAAATCATATAGAACCTAAAAATAAAAAAATAGGATTTATTATCATAAAATATATATTTATATTATTAAAAAAAAATTCCTCAAATAAATAAACCTAAAAATAAAGAAATAATAGGTGGTATTAACTTCACTAAAAAGGATGAAACAAAAATAAAAGGAACCTGAAACATAAGTCAAATTATTAAACATCCAAAAGTTAAGGAAAAGAAAATTAATAAAATTGTAGATAAACCCTCTTTTTGAGAAAGATTTTTAATTTAGAAAATATATCAATTACAATTATAATTGTAGTATATTTATTCTATACAATAATTGTTTCAACCCATCTAGTAAATATTTTTGAGGGACCAATACGGAAAAAAATATAAATGAACAAACCTATTCGAAAAACTCAACCAATAATTAAAATTATTCATAATTCACTAGTAGATTTACCTAGACCTAGAAATATTTCATTATGATGAAATTTTGCCGTCAAGAAAATCTCTCAATGTCACCACTTACTGTTACTTCTGTTCTGTTCTCCAACGTGTTCATATCGTATATTCGTATCGCTGTTCATGAAAATCTGTATCCGTTTACATCTGTTCAATCAGTTATGAAAAGTTCAATTAACTGTAAAAAGTTCTTCAGTTCCAACCCACGGTCTCACAAGGGTCTTTTTCGTCTTTTCACTAAAACGGCCATAACTCCCGCCATAAATTCCACTAAATTTTGGACGCTGAATCGATTGGATTTGGTGGGACCCACCACACCCACTGTTTCCCCCATCTTGAAGAAATGATTCTCCATGCTGGTCCGAAGAATAACCAACCCGTGTGAATGAATTTGCAGCGTCTTAAATATACGTGATGTTCCATGCAACAATGGATCGTGTCATTGGTGCCAGAAATGAACATTGAAACAAGGGCCAAATGTGCAGAGAATGACGTTGTCATAATCATAATAAAAATAAAATAAAACTTATCCGATGGTTTTTTGAAAACCAAGGGAGTGCTTCACGCTACTATTACTATAATTCATTATGAAAAATATTTCGATGGTCGGCACCAACCTTTCAAGTTCGTAAAATTCGGTACTTTCTTTAAAGAAAAGTCTCATTTATTTGTCAAAAAATTGTGTGTGTCAAAAAAATAAATTTGAACATACTGTTGGAGAGCTGGTATTTTAGGGGAAGTTTTACCTCAAATTAACGCTTTCGTTCTGGGAAAATGTTTCTTTTACCGAGCTGGATGTTGGCTGAGGGTTGAATTAGTGAATACCAGGTCAATTATTGAGACCCATTAGAAGGAAAATTGACGCCATTTCTAAAGGTAAACTCAGATTTCAGATTATTTCGTGAACTAAGGGAGTTGAGGACTTTTTAGTGAAAACACGAAAATACCGTTTGAATGTGTTTTCGAGATATCCAGTACCTAGGCGTGCGGGGTATCATTTTCATCTAAATTTTGGACGCTGAATCGAATGAGTCGGGTTCTGGGACAATTGGCACCCCTTGCAAGAGGTTATGGGTCAAAATGGGCATGCATCTAACAACTTTGAGTGTGAATGTTTTGACATTTCTGGTACCAACGCGTGTGGGGTATCATTTTTCACTGAATTTTGGACGCTGAATCGATTGAAATGGTCTCCATGCTCCTGGTCCGAGGAGTAACCAACCCCTCTAAAAGAATTCGCAGTGTTTTTTTTTTAAATAGATTTTTTATTGTTGCCGTTAGATTTGACTGCGCGTTAAGATTAACTGTGGGTGAGTAAGAGAACTCAATACCCAATAACTTTGGCCTCGGTATTAGGATCCATTCGATTAAATTGACCTCAATTCTACGGAACGGGTGAGGAGTGGTTTGAAGGAAATGGCACGAAAGGGGAAAAAGAGAACGAAGGCTGAGGACGGCTTTTTTTCTCCTCTCCGACCTCTTATATCTGGATTGAAAAGGAAATCGCTGTCGTCTCCCTCAAATAAGCCCAAGCTGAATGGTAGGTGACTTCCTTTTGTATCCCCCTTTCCTCTTCACTTCTCTCTTCGGCATCTCACCAACTCACCCCCCCCCCCCCCCCATGGTCCCCGCCTCCACGTACGCGAGGACGGTCCAGAGAATTACACGTGGATTGGGAGCCGATCTAGCCCCTATCTTGTATTGAAAGGGCCCCAATCATTCTAACTCCCTTCTCCACTCAACTAATCTAGCCTATACTAAAATGGATTGAAGCTTTTCCCTTCCGAAGCAGCGCTCAAAAGGGTTTCCAACGTTGCCGCTTAGCTCTCTCCCTCGGGTTTCCATTTTTACCCTCATCGATTTGGAGTCCTTCAATTCTGATCGTTGGTCCGGTTGAAGTGATGACAACTAGATGACTACTTCATTATACCTGAGCAGGTAGAAGAAATTCAGAAAGCCTTACAAATACTAGGGAAATGAGTCGACCGTCTAAAACTAACCTAAATCACAATCAATTGATTACTAAATTTGCATTTGTTTTGCTTAAAGTTAAGGATTGAAGTCCTTAAAGTAAAATTTATTTACAAAAAGTCTAATAAATAAATTTAAAAAATTCAAAATAAAATAATGAAATTTTCAACAAGTGTTTTGGGACTCAAAATTGCCTCTACCCTGCCAACTTGAAAATGGTTTTGGCTTCTAATTCGACATTGAGACGTTATTTTTACATAATATTAACCTCTGTAACATCACCATTGAAAATATCCCTGTTTTGGATAGGACCCATGCAGCTTGGGTCAGAGAGGGTCAGCTAGGATAGGCAACCCTTCAACAACACGAGTAATGCGGGTCTATTGCCCAATAGTTGCACACATGATCGGCCAGTGTCTTCCTCCCTCTTCAATCCTCTAGTGAATGGTGGATACATTTGCTGAAAACCGGAAAAAAATGAATTATATTAATTCTACGTAATATTAAGTAGAAATAACGTCCCAATGTCGAATTAGGAGCTGAAACAATTTTCAAGTTTGCAGGGTGGACGCAATTTTGAGTCCGAAAACACTTCATTTCACACACACACACTTCACAAAATTTCATTTATATTTTATTTTGAATTTTTAAACTGATTGTAAATTCAGGGAAAAAATGCGTACCAAATTATTAAAAAAACGGTATTTTTACGCCTCTGAGGCATACTTGCAGACAAAAATGGTTTTCAAACCACATAACTTTGAGTGCCCCCCCCCCCCCACCCCCTCAAGCAGTGCACACCTTGAGAGCTCTCCTACCCTCTCACTACCCATGAGTCAATTTGGGGTGAGTATAGAACATATTTGTGCATATTAGTACGTTTCAGAGGCGCATGGATACCGTTCAATGAAAAACTTTGTGTGGCTACCAGATGTATAGGTTCTGTTCACGGGTTGGGACAATTCTGCTTCAGAATCAAAGTTCCTCTTTGGTGGGGGCCAAATATGGTCGAAATTTTGACAACTGAAGAGGAAATTGCACGTGATTTGGCACTGTAGATTGAAGAATCTGAATGCAGTGATGATGACGATGGTGCAGAAGTCGATAAAGATCCTTTATTTTATAATTTATTATCCTTTTTTATTTAATAATTTAAAGAAAGTTTAATTTCCTTTAGCACCTGGTTGAGAACAGTCTTTCGAAAATGTTATATGTTATGTTATACACAGTTAATATAGTTATATAATCGGGGACACTTTTATACAAAAGTTAAAGTTTATACAGTTTTATTAAGAACAATAAAACTGTAATTTGATAGAAATCCAGAGTTTTGAATTCAGTAAAGTAACCTCCATTTCGTGTATTGAAATATCAATAATTAATCATGCCTATGAAGCTTATAGATACCATTTACTATGAGTCGAATACCGTTATAGGGTTAAAACAGCATAGGTAACATTGGTACTGCAAGAACCCGGTCAATTTTGATGCGAGTTAAAAAATCTGCAAATTCTTACACACGGGTTGGTTATTCCTCGAATGGGGGAAACAGTGGGTGTGGCGGGTCCCAGACCCATTCCAATCGATTCAGGGTCCAAAATTTAGTGGGATATGATACCCCACACGCCTAGGCACCAGAAATCCTGACACATACAAAATGGGTGGATACATACCCATTTTGACCCATAACTTCTTCCGGTGGTTGCCAATCGTTCTGGGACACACATCATTGAATTCAGCGTCCAAAATTTAGTAGAAAACTATACCCCACACGCCTGGTAGCAGAAATCCGAAAACACTCATATTCAAAATGGGTAATAAATACCCAATTTGACCCATAACTTCTTCCAGTGGGTGCTAATCGTTCTGGGACCCGTTGACCATTATCATGAAAACATAGATTGATTATTCAAGGAATAACCAACCAAAATGGATCTAATCGGGCTAAAAGCTGAAATAAAATTTCAGTTTTATATTTTTTTTATTAAAAAGTAGCACTTGAAAACGGTTCTTCCTATGCTCTAAACTGCTTCTCAAAGGACTAAGCATTATTTACGAGAATAATACGCGAGTTAACTTCGTCATGTACACAAATAGGTATTTTTTGTTGCTGAAAACCACCCCATTTCACAACACTCACCTCTAACATCCCCCCTCTTCATCCTCCTCCTCTTACCATGTGAATACTTCAACGTTCAGAACAACGCACAGCCCACTCGTTTAGCTAATTAGTGGCCATTGAGGGAAAATCTCGAAAAATTACCACAATGGCCGCTGAACCAGAGGGTCTTCATGAATGGTAAAGTGTATCCCAAGAGTCCGATTGCCACGTTAGAAGTGAAACAAAAGTCTCGAAAACACGTCTGATACGACTTGATTCCGTTTTCAATTTTTTCGAGCATTAATTAGGGTAATTCTTTGAAAAGGGTTTTGCCATTGTTTTCGCCTCAACCCTTCATCCCCTTTTTGCGCGCTAATTATTACGAGAGTGAAATATTTACTCGGCGTTTTTTTCTCTTGAAAAACAAATAATGGGTTCATTTGCGGGCGACTCGTTTTGTCTTTTACCCTGGAAGAAGAAATGGTGAAAAGAGATTTCTTGACAGCGAATGGGTTCAGATCGTTACCAAATTATTCTAAAAGAGTATGTGGTGAATATCGGTTTTCTGCGGCCGCAGGAAGCAACATGATCTCCCAGTTTGCAGACGACATGGCGGTTCATGGTCAAGTTCTACTCATCAGCTCTTTCAACGCTGAATGTTGCTGATTTTCTGCACACATCCGAATTAGATTGCTTCATCAATTTCTCCATGGCTGTCTTCAAGCTCACCATTGGCCTGACAGCAGCCATAAACACCCGGTTCAACGTGTTCATCCCGGTAACCAGGGCTTTTGCCGGAATCTTTCCTTCCCAATTCAATTCAATTCATTTATTGTCGTTTTCACGTAACTTTAGACCTATACAACAGGAGTTCAGCCACTTTACAAATGTCTAGCAATTACATACAATGTTTCAAAAAACTAGGTCACATGAGTCACATAGCTATTATTAATGCGTTTACATTGGAAATTATTTTGTTAATAACTTTGGTTCTTCTGAAGAATCTACAATATTAATAACAAGAGAACTAAAATAGTCGTTATTACATTTCAAAATATTATAAATATTATACAAAAAAGAGTGAAGATTATAGAATACAAATCGCACCTACTATAGTTTACATCTTGAAATGTTCTTTCATCGCTTTTTCCTTCCAGATTTCAAATCGTTGATCCTAGGTCGAAGTCCTTGACGTTCCAGTTTCTGATATCTAATTTAATAGGGACCATTCCGAAGTGTTGCAGTCAGACTCTCTTCTTTTTCATCCCTCTCTTACTCCTAATTTCATTTCTTAGAGGTTTAGCTGTTCGGGTGACTTCTCACTGTCCTGCTTCAGATGAGGTTGAGGTGTCCACTTCAATCAATTTCTTCCATTATGTAAAGATGGTCTTTATCAAAACTGCGTGTTGACCGTTAGCTCTCGCCTCCTTCATCTTCGGTAACAATGTCTTTCGTCGTTGCAACACGGTTGACGTGAAATCTAGAGACGCATTAAACGGGGTATTTTTAAGCAGTCCAAAACCTCGCACAGCTCGCGCTTTGGCGTCGTGACTGTTGAATTTTACCCTCAAGGGCCTGGTTTTATTTGTAACAACATTTTGTCTACCTACTCTAGTCACGAACCTGATATCATCCGGCTTGAGGTGGAGACCCATGAAGTTTTGAAATACTTCTGACGCCTTAATTTTGAGATTGTAGCCGCTTTCCGTATCAGATTCAGGCACATTGTAAAGGATGATGTTTTCCTGCTTCTCGTGTTCTAGCAGTTTTTCGACGATTTCTTCTGTCCGTTTGTGAGCATCTTCCGCTAGTCTCGCTCGGTTTTCTAAGGCACTAATTTTTTCCTGGATTGTCGATACGATGTTGATGAGATCCTTTACGACATCTAATCTCGTAGTTTTTCCATTATAATTTCAAACGCGTTTGGTTTCCATTTCGTCAAGGCAGCTGGTCAGGTTGCAAACTTCGAGAATGGGGAACACGATAGCGCTGCGTCAGCTCCTTTGCTTTGATGAGGTCGACTCCCTTTTCAACAAGCTGTTCCACTTCTCGGTTGATAAAACATCAAAAAACGGTATTCAAGATCCACCAATTTTGACGTAATATTTTTGACTTAACACTAAACCTCTAATACTAACACTCGCCAAAAATGGTGCTATTAGCTCGAGAAAAACCACGTTTTTTACGATAAAATACAGGACCGATCCACAACACGTGTTGTCTGCTCCGCGTCCAAGGCTGAACTCGAATCTTTCCTCCCCAGTTTGTTATCTTCTTATGCTTACTGCAGCAAAAAGCCTACAAAGAACCCCTTTTCCTCTAGTATTGGCACAATCAAGCCATGTATATGCGAAGTGACTAAATACCACGTTATAACTAAATACCTATAAAGTCAGCAGCCTTCAATGGGTCGATTTTACAACTCATTTCTAACAAAAAGTGTCACCAGGACATATTTTTTTAGAGGCATCGTTTCCCAGTTATTCACGTTTAATTAATTAATTTTTTTCGTGTTTTCGAAATAACCAAACTAAAATTGCCATGACTCCCTTAATTTACAAGATGATTTCAAACCTGAGGTGTTAATAAGCGCGACAAATTTTCTTCCTGGGGGCCCCAATAGTTGAGTACTGGTAAGTATGCAGAACTTGTATGTTCCGCTTATCATCAGCTGACTGATAAGGGATCCCCTCCTGACATCAAACCTCCCTCTGACGTCACGTCCACGGCCTCCATGACAGTGTTGCCAACATAACAGGGAAAATCATAATTCCAGTTTGCAAGGTAAACCCATAAGGGAGGTTGGTATTTTCGCTGTATTTTTTAAAATTTTAAAAATGTTTGGGCTCAATGTAAAGGCCTTGATCACATAATGTCAATTCTAATAATCAAATACCAAAAAATTATTTTCAGGGGTGGGCCACTATTTGGGCAACTGACTGAACGATTACAAAGAGCCCAAACACGACCCACATATGTTATGCAAATTGCCTAAAAAGTTGTCCACCCATGAAAATAATTTTTGGCATGTTCTAATCATTAAAACAGTATTTAGGGGCGACGGTAACTTAAAAAAAAAAAAAAAAAAAAAAAAAAAAAAAAAAAAAAAAAAAAAAAAAAAAAAAAAAAAAAAAACACTGAGAACATCCACCTACCTATCTTATGGGTTTACCTTGCAAACTGGATCCCTGATTTTTCCTATTGTTGGCAACACTGTCATGGATGCCGTGGACATGACGTCAGAAGGGGAGCTCTTATCAGTCAGCTGATGATAGGCGGAACATACGAGTTCTCCCTACTCTAGTATTCACTAATTCAGCCTAAAATTAGGAAATTAATGAAAATGCGAGCCATGTCAACATTCAGCCGAGTGGACGAAACATTTTCCCCGTTAAAATGGGTCAACCGAGTCAAAAGTGTATTTCGAAGTTGTGGATTTTAGAGATTTTTGGCGATCTAGGCGTGTCGGGTATCATTTTTCACTAAATTTTGGGCGCTGAATCGTTTCAAATGAGTCTCCCTGCTGCTGGTCTGAGGAATAACCTACCCCTCTGGAAGAATTTGCAGCGTTTTATCGTTTCATTACGCTTTTCTCCCGATCGACACCTCGTGAAGGGATACCTATGCGGACAAAATTGACGCCTTCCAAACAGAAGGACGATAGGAGCAAAAAAGAGCTGCTCGGGTTACGGTGACAAAAAACCATTAACGCCACTTCTTTTCGCTCACGGTCTTCCTAAGCTGCTTACGTTTTTAAAAGCGCTTCTCTCCTCCCACGAGGAAGAAATGAAGAAACTCAGCCGATTCCAATCAATCCGGCACTTTAACTGAAATGGAGGGCGGTAGAAAACAAACAATCCTCGATGTTTTTTCCTCTCTTCGCCGGCGATGGCGAAATGGATGGAATCCGATCTGCTTTTTGTGCTTCAAGAAGCGTCTCCACTTCCCAGGGTTTTCTTCTCCCGTCACCCACCAGCTCGGGTGAATATTTTATGGGAAAGATGAGGAAATTCAAACGGGGAAGAGGACTTTTTTCAACGTTCGAGAGTCTCAAGAGGAATACCGTAGTATTTTGGCGAAGAATTTACCACGAATGAACGTCAATGCTGATACTAGAGGAACATCTGGTTGGGCCGTCAGTGGCCTGAAAAGAGAGGTCAAGTCCAAACTGGACGTGAGGATACTGACCCAGTTATGAACTGATCAGGCCCCTATCGACACCCTAGACTCTTCTCGGTTCAACTGTGAACGATTGATTGATGATTGAAGATTTTATTTAGCTCTAGAAGAGCTTCGGGGGCGTAGGGACCTCTTCCGAAAAAAAGGTACATCATTGTTAAATCCCCCATCAAAGAAAGTAATAATAATAGGAAGGAGAAAATTTCGGATATTTTTGGGTACCTTTGGGGCCCATCTCATAGGATTCAGCTTCCAAAATTTTGTGGAAAATGATACCCCACACGCCTAATTCGCCAAAAATTTGGTTCAATTAGGTTGACAATTTTGAGGACCAACTTGAACCGGAAACGGCTCCCTGGCAAAAAATGTCAGATTTTCGAGAGTTTTGGCGATCTTGTAGTCTGGGGTATCATTCTCCACTAAATTTTGTAATCCACTAGGCGTGTAGGTTATCGTTTTCGACTAATGTTGGACGTTGAATCTGATGAGACGGGTCTCAGAGCGATTGGCACCCACTGGAAGGAGTTAGAGTCAACATGGGTATCAATCTACCCATTTTGAATGTGTGTTTCGAGATTTCTAGTACCCAGAAGAGTGGGGTATCATTTTCCACTAAATATTGGACGCTGAATCCAATGGAATGGGTCCCGGAACGATTGGCGCCCTCTAGATGAGATTATGGGTCAAAATGGGTGCCTATTTACCCATTTCGAATGTGTGTTTTCGAGATTTCTGGTTCGTAGGTGTGTGGGGTATCATTTTCCACAAAATTTTGGACCCTGAATCGATTGGAATTTGTCTGGGACCCGCCAGTTTCCCCCATTTTTCCCCATGTTGAAGAAATTACTCTCCATGCGCCTGGTCCGAGGAATAAACAACCCCTGTGAAAGAATTCGCAGAGTTTTTTCTTCTGTTTGTTGTCGTCCACTAGAAGTTTACCATTGCTACAACAACAGTACCAACCCCTATTTGTCCAGTTCAGGTGGTAGCCCTTAAAATGGTTTGTAGCTCTTGCTCTTCTCTTCTTTAATCCTCGTCCAATCTGATGATGAATTCCATTCAATTTCCAATTTGTTTGACTGCCGTTCACGTATTTATCTCTTTTTGGGAGAAAAACGGAACTTATTTGACGATCTCGCAGTCACGAGTGGTTAATGGTTTTTTTTTTCTGAGGATCTCTTGAGATGAAAGCAGTCGAGATCCACGTCATTAAGCGCCGCACTGAGAAAACAATTTGGTCTTTCACAGACGTTTGTTTATAATATTCTATTCCATCTCAAAAGGAAGAAAGTCTAGAGCTGTAGCGGAGAAAGAGATTGAATCTTTCCCTTTTTAGAATATCGTTCCAGAAAAGTGGATTTTTTTTTCTTCTTTTCTAACGACGAAACGTCAAGCAGTAAAGGAGCGGTCCTAATGTTGAAGGAATCTCCTTTGAAAATGCCCTTCTTTGTTTCACGACATCCGCTCGAGTCACACACAAAAATAAAAAATGAAATGATATCTAGGCAAAAACCCCCGCCCCTTTTTAGGCTTCAAAAGTAAATCTCCTCGCGAATTAAAAAAAATAAAAGACAAAAAGCGGATAAAAAGAGCGGTAAAGGGGAGGGTGGAGAGGGTGCTGTGAAAAAGCGTGATTACAGGAGGATGATGACAAGGGGAGCGGAAAATCGAGAACGGTTATGAGGGAATAAAGAAGGACGGGTACATTTCAACTAATGGCACGAGCCCCCGGACAAAGAGTGGAAAAGTCACAATGACATTGAAAGCCCCGAGGCGGATTCTCATTACGATCGAACCATTGTCGGAATTATCGATTCAGGGGATTTCTTCCTACTTTTATTTGGCATTTCTTTCCGTTCATTAACAGGCGGGATTGAAACGGATTTTGACGTTTATTCAAGATCATATTTCCAGAGGTGGTCTCATCGTCTTCAGCGAGCGTATTGTTTTCGAATGGGCAGTTATTCGAGTTGTGCCATGATTAGGGGAGATCACGGTTTCTATGTTGTATTGAGCATCGAATCGTCAAACATCGATTTGGTCGATAAAATGAGTGATCAATTTTATTTCGCAGCCATTTTTTGGGCTTGTTTAAAACAGTATTGAACACTGTTTCAAACACAATCTAAAACGAATGTTTTGAGCACCCCTTCTGGTAAACATTACCAACCCTGCCAAGTACCCAGGCTCAAAATTAACATGTTCCAAGTTAATTTCATTCTTCCCCATTTACGGTGCTAGACCATTCCTGAAAAAATGTTCCTTTGACAATTCAAATTATTTATCTTGATTATCTCTTTGGTTGTAGGTTGACGCGTCGTCTATGCTCACCCATCGAGATCCAAATCTGCCTTAGATGTACTTTCCTGCGAAAAAAAAAAAAAAAAATTGTTATTATTATCAAGTTTGTGAGATATTTTAAATTGATTACCTGCGATGTTTTTGTACTACAAAAATACGATAATTTTTTTTAAACCAGTACATAACGTTTGCTAGACAATTATGGTTTGTAGAATAAGGTATATTTTGTCTATAACCTTTTGATTTGTAAATGTCGGGATCGAATAAGAGTAAAATATCACGTGGATTTTCCATCGGTATCTAATTCTTTCTATTTCTTTGGTTGGAGACTTCGTACCAGGGATGAACATAATATTTTCGAGCTTCGGAAATGGCGTTTCCATCTCGCGTTTATGTACTCGAAAAGAGCTTCTCAAAATGGGAAGAATATATTTATGATGATGAAAAAGCGCGGGGAAAAGGAAACGAGGAAAGATAATCGAAAAGGTTTGCAAGCTCCGGCAATGGAGCTGTCAAATGGAAGGTGGGAGGTTGGACGGCGGGGGCGTCCAAACGGGAGTGAGTTCACCATAGCGAGAAATGAAGTTGGTTTTCCGGTGATGGAAGGTGTTTAGTGTGAGGGGCGGAGGTGACGGCGAGGTTATGCCGTGTTATTGCGAGGCGTCGGAGCGGGGGCGGGATGTGGAGATCCCTCTGATTCCCCCTGGGAAATACGGCGGGTCCGGAGGGTTTCCCATCCCTCGCCACAATGCGGATGCTTGATTCGAGCGAAAAAAGGGGGTTTTGTTTTCCCCGATTGGTTGGACGGCGGTCGAATTAGTTGGCTACTCAAGCTTGCCCAACTCCGATTGCCAGTTACGTCTTCTGCAGGCCAAAAGCACGTTCGTCACTATTCTGATGTACCCATGAAGTTATTGCTGCAATTAGATGAATGTGAATCCTGATTGGTAAAAGCAAGGGTTCTCGATGCTGAGTGGCTGACTGAAGCCCTGTCCTCGGTGGTGGCCAGAGGTCCGAAGAGGTTCAAAGAGGAATGGAAAAGTGGTTGTGATTCCTCAAACACCGATAGCTATGTGATTCTTCAACTTACTTACAACCAAAACGACACTTTCGTTCTTCTTACCATTTGTGATTAAATGAAGATCCCAGGTATTATGAAGGTTCAAACGATGTTACGGGACAATAAGTGTGGTTCTAGGTAATTTAGATCATCATTTGAAGTCTTTGGTACTCCTCTCGCTTGTACGCGGAGTTACTCTGCAGGGTGCGCTCCCTTGTCTGCCATTTTTGGTTCCACAGGGTTCACATCTGAGTCCACCAATAATGCATGTTGGGTGCTTCATGCCGTTCAGTACAATGTGTTCGCTGATGATATCAGCTTGGATCACTTGACGCCTTTGTGCATTGGTGCTCCCTGATTGGTACCTATCACCGCTCTGTGTCACCCAACATCAACGAATACTGCATTTGCAGTGTCGCTCTCCACTAGGAAGGATTGGAGGGTACGTATTGACTGCTAGCTTGATGCCATGCTTACTCTGGGATTCTAAGGAGTGCCAGGAAATTGTCCTCTATCCCTGCCCTTGTCATCATAAGCAGGGCCTTTACAGTCACACCTTTGCTTCACTGAATGCTTCATTCGTCTGTCTTCCTCGCAATAATTGGTTGGTCGAGGTGCATCAGGCATTCCTCCACTACGTGGCGTTTATGATTGGCACCCGACGCGAAGACGTCGACTAGGCCACCCCAGAACGTCAGTTTCATCTGCTATCTTGGGTCTCCTTGTGGCAATTTGCGTCCTTGGGACACCTTTGCCCTGCCTTTACAAGCTCACCCCTTCTCCCGCGCTCTGCCAACCTGTTCCTGGCCGAATTGGAAGTAGATGTTTTCTAATTTACTCTGCACTCCCTTTGGTCTGCCCTGTCCTGATGCTGTACTCACCTTCATCCGCGTCATGTTGAACTGAAATTTAGACTAGTATGTTGTTATAACCTTTTTTTCTGTAATTGGGTACGCTCGTTCCTGTCAAATAAACAAATAAAACACAAAATAGCTGAGCATCCCATGCGCGAAAGTGTATTTGAACAAAAGCTACAGTAAGGGGGCTTCAAAGTATCGCGTGGAACGGTAAACTACGGCTACAGAGTTGAGACGATTGTTTCCAATTTCACCATAGAAAACCGGAGAAGCGCCCAATTAGAGGCCGTTGAAAATCCCTCACAATTTGAAACAATTAGCGTCCGCCATAGCGGCTGAATGAAGTTGTTGATTGTTTTCGGAGGCCGGTTGTTAAACTGCGGAGTTCGAGAAGCGCTTTAACAGACGGCACTCAGTTTTGAGTTGTTGTTTCAGGGGGAGGCCGGGGTTTCTGAACGTTAAATTAGGCGAAAACCGGGGAGGATTTGATGGATAAAGGTCATCTCTCTTTCTCGTTCGTCGTCTGTCTGCCTCGCACTCGTGGGGGGAGTGTCGGGCACTGATTGGAGATTGGACAACCACGGCAGAGAGAGCAGTTAAACGATTGGAACAATAATTACCAACTTCGAGACCCATTCAATTCTGGAGATCGAGAAAATGAGGAACGTTTTAATAAAGAGTATGTTCCGCAATGGAAGTAAAACTCGCTCATTCTGTGCGGGACAAATATTAACCAAAACAATATCATTAAAATAGTCGATAAAGGAATAATTCGCGATAATTTGATCAACTCGACAGAAGAAATAATTGAGAATTTTTATTTTTGACAAAATTACGACAGCAACTCAAAATTGCATTTTGAGGCGAGTATTGAGCGTGAATTGAATTTTGTTGGGTAAATAAGTTAGTTAAAAATCGCAATTTTCGACTGAAATGACCAAACCATCGGATTTGCTATGTGCTAGAGTGTTAGGAACCATCTTCACCCCCATTTCGAAAAAAGTAAGCTAACACGTTTTTCCCCAGGACGCCTCAATTCGGAGAGATCGACCTCTGGCATGAAAACATGGGTTAGCCACAAGCTGTATCATTCCTCATTTGAAAGTTCGAAATTTGATGGGTATTATGGTACAATCTAAAAAATCGAAATTAGGAAAATCGGAGGTTGATCAACGTAAACAGGCAGAGTCGCTGAACGACCAGATTCATTTCAGATGAAACTCGACCAAAAAAATTTAGTTTCCCCATCTCAGGGGGAAAAAATTGAGAAGATAACAAAGCGCGCTTGGAATAAAGAGAGAACGAGGAGGTATATATCACCCACTCGGGCCGAAAAAGTAATTACCATTTGAATTCACCGTCCTGAGAGAACTCAGAGCGAATATATCTGGTTGGTTTGATACTCACGTAGAAATTGTATTCCATTATTCATGAAGACCTTCCTCGTCGTCGAAGGTTGGTTAAAGTTTAATTAGATCTGTCTTAACGGTGGTGGAAAACGAGAAGCGAACGAAAATCTTTTTGACGTCATTCTTAACTCGGCCAGAGCGAACGGGACGCCCTCTGGGCTCGTGGGGTAAAACTTGAGGCGAATACTGATTGCCCTATTATGGCTCCCACGCAATTTTCCCCGGAGAAAAGGGACGAGAATGTAAAGCACGTTATGAGAAAACCTCGGGTGATATTTCCACTGATGCATTTAAATGATGAACTGAAATGGTAACAACAACAACACTAACAAAAGTTGGAGAAAAAATTATTATGGTTGAATCCCCGTGAAAGGTTCGTGCGTCAACGCGCTATGGCATTTGAGATGAGGTTTTCGAAATGATAGTCCCCTACAAGGTTTTACGATAATTTTTTGAAATATCAGTGAACTCAGGGGAAATTTCTACTCATTCTGTGATCCGAATTCCGAGATTCAGGTTCGATCCGAAATCGGGATCACATTAATTGTGCCATTTTGAGAAACTCGAATCAAATATTCTCTCATTGCCAAAACCAATTTTTGTTACAATTCGACACATTCTCGTGCTTTGCAGTCGTAGACACTGCCAAAAATATTGATTTCTCACTCCCAACAGCCAATACGACCCAATGGTTCTGTAAATTGTACCTTGAAACCTTTTTCACGATTGGCGATTAACAAGGTAGTAAGTAGATAGATCACAGATCAAGATCACAGTCTTCATACATTCTCTATAGTACACTAATTTAAATCTCAATACATTTTTCTTCGGTTTTCGGAAAACGTGGTGGTGTTTTTCTTGTTCCTAATGCCCTACTCATTTGTTCTTCCACATAAAGTAAATTCCAATTTCATTTGCTCACTATATGTGCGCCGTTTGTAATGTAAATTTGTTTCTGGGTGTCTAGATCAAAATAGGCAAATCCTGTTGTTCCGCCGTCCACGCCAATATGGGTAGTGGAAAAATTTCTAAAAATCTGAAATTTTGGTCAGGGACCGAATTTTTAACTCTTAGTTGGTCCCAAAACTCATCAGCCCGATCGAACCAAATTTAGGGTAGTAGGGGTCAAAATATGTTTTTTGAAAAATGGATTTCAAGATTTCTGGTACCTAGGCGTGTGGGGTATCATTTCCCACTAAATTTTGGACCCTGAGTCGATTGAAATGGATCGGGGCCACGCCACAACCACTATTTTCCCCATGTTTGGAATTTTCGACGATTTAGGCGTGTGGGATGTCGTTTTCCAATAATTTTCGAACGCTGAATCGATTTGAATGAGTCTCCATGCTCCTGGTCCTAGGAATAAACAACCCCTGTGAAATAATTTGCAGCCTTTTTTAATTTTCCTTGACAAAAGCTTCGAGGTATTTTTTAGCTCCTAAGGTACAGGATTTATCATAAACATAGGTTTTTCCGTTGCATGTAGTTATGGGAAATCAGGTCCACTACCTTGTAATCTTAGGAATATTAAAATCTGCTTCAAACAATGTATTTTAATCATTCAAAGAATAATAGAGTGGCAGGACGGAAATGTGCCTCAAAATGTGTTTTATTTAATTCGTGATGGTTTAAATATTACATAACAATACCCACCTTTTTACCTAATTTTTTTTTTAAATTTTCTAATAAACATGACTAAATATTTGAACTGACGTGAGTAACCGTAAACCATAAAATGTAATAAAAAATGCATTCGGTACCGATTTTAGTTTTGCATAGTAGTCAACATATACAATGTGATAGTCAACGAAATTATTAACTAACCTTTTCAGATTTTCCCTCTAAATTTTCTAATAATAATTCTGATTATTTGTTTGGAAAGTTAAGAATCAGACGCATATTGCAGGAAATGTCCTGTGGCGAAATGTGAAACGCGTATTTCTTCAACACACGAATCATCATGGAGACTCATTTCAGTCGATTCTGCGTACAAAGTTTAGTGGAAAATGTTGTCCCACACCCTAGGTACTCAATATGAAATGTATGTGGCACTTTAGTTGGGAACGAGTCGTAGAATACTCATGCTGAACTGCAATAAGTATTCGTATGAGAATGTATTCGCGTATGTACCTACTTTTGGAGAAATCCCGATCAGCCCTTCTTCCTGGCAGATGCCCGTTTTACCGTCAAGCGTCGAAGCCATTAGCTATAACGTAGTCACCACCATTTTCACACTTGGACGCACCACTTTGCAATGCGGTTCTGCCCTCGAGCAGCTGTGTGGATTTCGAACGACGTTCAGTCACTCCCCTTGAGCGAACTGCCACTACAAAACTAAAACGGCTGCAGGTCACCATTGTTTAGCATTGAGGACCGTAACGAAACTAAGTTCACTCGCATTTTCGAACCCTCTCGACAAAAGTGTTCATACTTGAGATGTGGTTCAATTGGGGTTCCGCGCGATCGGTTAGTGTTGGTAATTCATGAGATGCCTATTATTTTAAACGAGATATCAACAAGAGTTGTTGTAAGCATATCCGCTGCTCTTCAGAAACAACGTACTATAGTTTCTGGCTCTTGAAGAAAACACTCTTTTGGTCGGTTATTCCTTGCATAATCAACCTGTACTTTCATGCAGTTTTATGCTTTCAGTCTGAAAGTTTGGTCAGTGACCCATTTCGGGCCCCAAAACTTTTTAGCCTGATCGGACCAAATTTGGAGGGTAAGGCGCGTAGGATCTCATTTTCGACTACATTTTGGACGCTGAATCCAATCCTGGTCCTCCACGATCCATGGGACGATACAGCTAGGTTGCATATCCAGTCTTTACTGACAGTGTTGTGCAATCCACTGTTCTATGAAGAGTTGTCACCATTCACACCCGTTATTCATCCACCATCGAGGTGTTCATTAGTCTTAGGGTAGAACTCGTCCCCAGAGGTCCAAAACGCCTCCAACCCGAGGGTACAACTATTCTTCCCCATAAAGGTACGTTTTGTTCGAGGAGACTGCTGCAATGATCGCACAGCGATAATCACTGGCCAACCTTTTGCCCACAGCGTTTCTCAAAGGGTGTGGCGAAGGTGTCTACCAATTCCTGGAAGGGGTTCTCAGTCAGCCATGATGTTCTAGACTGGTAAACCTCTGTCAGCTAAACGCGAGCGACTGGCGATTACTACTACCTCTCCTTTAAGCGACTATTCCAGCCCTGAGATCATCGTGAGTGCCCCAAGTGTGAGTCGCTCAAAGAAAAACGGCTCCACGGAAAAGCAAGAAAAATGTACTCGCACCGCGATCATCGCTGAGCTATCGGAACAGTCGCTCCGAGCAAAACGCACTTTTGATCACCCTCCCCTGATGCTTACATTAGTCTTAGTGCGCAACTCATCCCCGGCTGTCCAAAGCGCCTCCAATCCGAAAGTACGACGCTTTATGGCATTGAGGTTTTCTAAACCTGTGCTACTGATATGAAAAACTGCGCCATAGTCAATAGGAAGGAACCTCGTAGTTTCAGATCATCCTGAACGATCTCCAGACTCTTAAGCAGTCCATAGCCTTACTTAGGTCAAGTGAGTTGCTAACTTCCATACTCTGAAAGGAGTCTTATCCTTATAAAATCACAGATTTGCAGAATGTTTCCTGCTGCAGACGAAAAACAGACATTTCGTATGGGTAATTGGATATCTCAAACGATGATTGATTGATTTTAGGGGTAAAAGAATATGGGTAATACTCTATGCCCTAGAATGATTAAAACGTAGAATATACTCATAGGGAGAAATTGTTCTGTAACGGCTTTCATACATGAGATGGTAGGATTCTCAACAGAAGTGCTAAGAGGCTCTTTTTATCATAAATGAGCCAAAAAGGTTGCTCGTGGTTTCCTTCAGACCTGTTCCCTTCCGTCCTGTATTAGTATTCAGGTTAGCAAAGCGCATCGAAGCAGTAGCGATGAAGATAGGAGAAGAGAATTCGAAGAGGTTTTCTTCCTTTGCGGTAAACAATATGAAGAACACGTTTCAACATTTTCGGAGCAGTTGGAAGATTATCGCGAAGGAAGGCGAGATGCCAAGTCGATAAAGGCAGCTCTTCAAGCAGAAAGGGCCTCAACTCTACTTCACGATTCTACAAAAGCCCTCTCGACCACTAGTGGTGACCTATTGTGATGTAACACTGTAGCACACCTCGCCACAATGCGGTGTCCAGTTGGAACTCACCTAATCTCCCTTTTCAAATTTCTAAAAAGCCCTTCGACCACTGAGCGAGTCGCAATGCTTTTTTTTTTCTCACCGGTGGCGATCTGAGCTACAGATAAAACCCTCACCGAGAGAGGATAACTTCACGGGAAAAGTGATCCTGCGAAAGGATCTTGAAAATCATTTCACAACTACCTGCGTGAAAAACCGCTTATCCTCTGCACTTAGCGCTTTATGAAGGTGAGGGGTTGAACACTTTCGGAGTATTATCGTTTGAATCTACCCTTCGTTGATGGGAGCCCCAATCTCAAAACCGCCATGCTGTCGTCTTCAGAGTGCGATGTCAGTGACTGTCCTTCACAAAGTGGAATCTTACGAAACTAAGATGGACCTAAGATAGCAAACAATTGCTACAGCGGCCACAACATATATTTACCCAGCAGTGACGGTGGAGTAGACCAGTTTCGCATCGATGGGGTGTTGTCCTGCCCTACTGCCAGTGCCGCCATTTTGGTAAACCAGCTATGAAACCAAGGACTGCAGTTGTACTAAGTGGAAAAACGCTCTATTCCTTCGCAGGTATTGGTTATTTCTCGGACCAGGAATATGGAGAGTCATTCCGTTATATTCAGCGTCTTAAATTTAGTGGGAAATGATACCCCACGCCTAGATCGTCGAAAATATCGAAAATCCACTTTAGGGAGAACCCATTGTGAAACCTCACTGAACTCCTTAGGACCTACCTTGGGGTATTGGTTATTCCTTTATTCTGTCGTTGAGGAAGGAAAAACGCTGCAAATTTATTCACAGGGGTTAGTTATTCCTCAGATTAGGCGCGTGGAGACTTATTCCAATAGATTCAAAGTTTTGTGCAAAATGATACCCCACACGGTTAGGTACCAGAAATCGCAAAAATCCATGTTCAAAATAAGTAGATGGATAACCATTTTGACCCATGAACTCTTCCGATGGACACTAATCGTCCCGGGACCCGTCTCATTGGATTAGCGTCCAAAATTTAGTGGAAAATGATACCCCACGCGCCTAGATTGCCGAAAATCTCAAAAATTCTCATTTTGGAAAACCCATTATGAAACCTCACTAAACTTCTTATTACCTACCTTGGGTATTGGTTATTCCTTTAGTCTGTCGGTGCGGAAGGAAGAAATGATTTTGCTCCAAAATCATTCTCTTTGAATGGCGTGTTGCTTTTCAGAGCCTTCTGAACAAATTTGGTTTTTTCGTACGTCTGATTTCTCTTTAAACGTCACCTTGCCTCAACGATAACTTCCACGGTTGCGATCAGATTTTCAGTGATCGTGCAGACACATTTATTCGTAGATTTAGTTATTTATTATTATGATTGAATCAGTGCAATCGCAATTTCCTTGTTATGATCACAATAACGTGAATCTAGAACGGATTGTGGACAGATTATCATGGATGACGCCAAGGTCCCTTGATGTCTCAACAAATATTCATAATGATCGGATCAACTTCAACCTTTTCGCATCATTTATTCGCTCGCAATCAAATTTTTAGGTACCGAGTGCTTAAATGGTTGTTCTATCGGTTTGAAACCATTCAAATCAACGGTACGCTCTGCACACGATTTCAACGTACAGCTAATATCAACACTTCCCCCGCTCCTGGCACATAAATATCGTAATCGACCGCAAAACTCTTCCTCGCATTTCGTCGAGCAATAAATTTATACTGACCCTTTTGTTACTTGGGCTTCAGCCCGTTTAAAAACCCTTTCGCGGCCCGACCAGCCGGACTCAACCAGATGGAATTTCACTGAAAACCCGCTTTTTTCAGCCGCGTGATTAAAACGGATTGTCCGGAGGTTTCCCATAAAGTGAAAAACTCGAGTGAAGCGGTAGTTAATTTATTCTTAGCTTTTCATCCGAGTAAGCTTTTGAGAGGAAAATCAAGCGGCAATTTGAAAAACTCAATTCAACGCAAATACAACTCGTGAGCGACTAAAAAACCATTAAGCTTTTCGTTCAGGTACGGACGCATTACATATTGAACATATAAAGCTTCATTTCATGGATCAATTCATATTCACGATTTGAATATATTAATATGAGTATTACGACCTGTGGTTTATCCCCAACAAAACGAGGAAGAAGTTTGTTATTTAAATTATGCTCCCATCCGGTAAATACACACTGCTGCCCACGAGACCCACGCTTCAGGTTCTTCTTAATTGACTGAATTTTGTATTCTTAGGTACTCACATAACCATATTTCTAAATCGCAACCATTAGCGAACCACAACGATGCGATTCACCACTGGGAATTCCGCTTCATGTTGAAGAACCACAAGGACCTAAGTGTCAGAGGAAACTCCTCTTTGCCAGCCAGCAGTTCTGTTCAAGTCCTGATCAAGGAGCTTACCACCTACCCGAATGTTCACAATCCAAAGCGGGAAACCGTAGAAACGTGCTCAGAGCGGATACAAAGGTGTCGCTAACATTGACACTTCTTCACAAAAAGACCGGCTACTGGAAACTGTTAATCGGCCGTGTAGTCGGTTTAGCTGACCATTGATAGAAACGTTCGCACCTGGATGGTTCTGGAAGACATGACGGGAATCCTCGGGATAATCCTCGTAAGCTCTCTCACAGAGAGCTCGACAGAGTCCAAAAGGCGAGCGATCCAAAGCGTTTGAAACGACCGCTCCTTCAGTTCTACCGTTCTGAATTCATCGCTTGGGCTTGATCTAAAATCCTTTTGTAAGGAAAACGCGGGAATCGCTCGTTGAGCTAGCAAAGCGTGCTTCTCATTTTCCGTAGGAGATGATTATGAAAGAAAAGAAAATCATTAGTGACTTTTTAAGTCTAGAACACATCATATCGTTACAAAAATCGATTTTGAGTTATTATTCCATTTAAGGACAAGCTATTCTTTTTGTTAAAACCTATCTTTTGTAACATTATGCCTTTCGATTGTCTTTCACAATGATCTGGCAAATCTGGTATTTACCTACATTTGACAATTATACAAAAATCATGCAGCCGTTTTTTCAGGTACATAAAAGAATGAGCTATGTGCAGTGTAACACTTGATACCGCCAGAGCAGAACCTGAGCATAACTCTGCTTTAGTCTTCATGCCTGGACCCAGAACATTGAATATCATGAGAAGTCCTATCTATTGACATTGATCATTGATATTGTGCAGCGAGGTGACAAATTATCATGGAACAACTGTCTGAGCAGCAGTGTGACAAGAGGGCCAAGGAACTATTATCAGTGCAAGCAGTTGACAGTGTCAGGTGACAAAAGGATCATGGGACTACTCTCTGTGCAGCAGTGGGCAAGGCTAGGTGACAAAAGGATTATGGAACTACTGTCAGCGCAACAGTTGACAAAGCAAGCTGGCAAAAGGACCTTGGAACTACTGCCAGCGCAACAGTTGACAAAAGCAAGCTGGCAAAAGGATCTTGGAACTACTGCCAGCGCATCAGTTGACAAAGTGATGAGACAAAATGATTACAGAACTACTGCCAGCGCATCAGTTGACAAAGTGAGGTGACAAAATGATTACAGAACTGCTGCCAGCGCAGCAGTTGACAAAGCAAGCTGGCAAAAGGATCTTGGAACTACTGTCAACGCTTCAGTTGACAAAGTGAGGTGACAAAATGATTACAGAACTACATTTTGTGCAGCAGTGGACAAAGCGAAGTGACAAAAGGATCATGGAACTACTCTCTGAGCAGCAGTGGGCAAATTACCAACGAAGAATTACCAACCCCTGTGAAAGAATTTGCAGCATTTTTCAATAATACGACGAGATTTATTAGTTGAACCTCAATTTTGTCCTGGGAGAGTGGAAGAGATTAACTGTCCCGGGTGTATAAATAAAGATTCTCACTCAATCAATCATCCCCTACATGTTTGGAGCTGCTGATTCAAACATTTTTCTTGTTATAATCTCCCTCTGCTTCTGCGAAAATGGTCCTTTTCCCTTCGGTTTGAAACTCTCATCCGTCGACTGCACAGTCAAACGTACAGCTTGTCCGTATGGGCGGTTACTCCACAACCCCAATTGTCGTACAGCGGATCGGAAACCGTACAAATACTAAAGGTCAAGCTCCTTACACATTTCTTAGTGTTGAAGGTGAGAACAACTTCAGGACAACCGAACAGGCCAATTAGGGAGCTCGAGTTTTCTCATGGAAACATGGGGTCAGGGACAACTTCACTCTCAAACCGTATAGAGGGGGGTTTCTTGAAGAGTTCGGTGTTGTTTGGGACGCTAATTAAGGGGTTGGGTTGGCAAAGCAGCCACTTTCGAGACAAACCGGGGTTGTTCTCCTTTTGAACGAACAAGCTAGTTTCTATCGTGTCGTTGAACGGTATATAGGGGAAAAGAGGTCCTTGCTGAGAGTCGTTGATCGTTCACCTTGTTATAATGTTTCTCTTCGATCGTTATTTCTACGTTAAGACTGTGGCCTAACCACTTATAAATGTCATCCGTACCAAAATACCAACTGTGACTCGTACAACTAAACAATACAGGGCCTTTTCTCAGTTAAATCCTACTAAAGAAGAGAGAATAAAAGAAAAATTAGAATTTTTCTGTACCAGTTGAGCGAAGAAGCTGTTGAGTACAAGTTGAGTTTGAGCCACAAAGTAAAATTCCGGCAGTCAATGGTCAGCAAAATGGTCAATTTAGCTAATTCCTAGTCAGTTGGTCAAACAACTAGGTACACATTTGCTTAAGCAGCTGAGAATTAGAAAGCTGAGTTTTTTTATCACTTAAGCATCACAATAGGCCTCAGCGTTACACGTGTTTTGAACGAAATGATTCTTCAACGTTAACATTTTTATTTACAGTCAGATGCGCACTACCGAGATAAACCAGGTAAGAACCCAAGGACCACAGCTGTATGTACCGAGTGGAAAAACGCTGTATTCCTTAACACGGGTTGGTTATTCTTCCGACCAGGAGCATGGAGACTCATTCCAATCGATTCAGCGTTCAAAATTTAGTGGAAAATGGTACCAAACACGCCTAGGTATCCAAAAGTCTTGAATGTACACTACCAAAATAGGTAAGTAATGGCGGATATCTTGGGTAGGAACTCTTGATCTGAAGGCAGGTCGTGCAAGTAATACTCGAAACTCGATCAATCCGCAGCATGCAGTTCTTACTAGCAGGCTATAGACGCTCGGGTTAGTCGTCTTGTCAAGCAGGTGCCCTTGTCCCCAGGGTCTGCTGTTCTGTATGGTTCATCGCCTTCCCTCGAAAATCCAAAGGCTCCAGAATGGTCTTGTTCGATGGAGCTTATAAAGACATTATCAGCTCTCCGGTCTCGGGGAGGCTCGCTAAATGGAGAAGCCACCACCCTCCCTTCCACTCGGGGTATTTACCAACATGTCACAACAGAGGGCGCGGGAGTAAGGACTTAGGGGAGTAATCACTGCGGCTAGTCATCTGGGCCCATTTCTTGCATCAATGCTCCTCTTTTCGAAAAACCCCCACGAAGAAGGTCCCTGGGGGCTCAGCCCCCTGCCCTCCACTCCGACCCTCTCAAGGCTTTTGTTACTCCTGGGTAATTAAAGTTTCACCACAATGAAGAGTCTCCAAAGAGTCATCCAACGCAATGATCCACAAAAAAGATAATAATCCACGGTTGAGTGGGAGATCATGTTGTACCTACTGTCTATTAAACCTTCTGGATGGAATGGTTTTTCGGTCCACAGCTGTCAGCTCGGGGGTAAGAAGTCGGAAAAGCAAATCCGATGTTCGATTAAGCTGCCACTAGAGTCATTACACGCTATTTCAAAAGCACAATCGAAACTGACGCGTGCCTCACCATGTGGCGTTGATTTAACATTGATACGTCAAGAGACTTGTGGGGCTTTTTCGTGTCCAATTTTGTCTACTCTAATTTTAGCAACAACCTATGAGCAGAACACTATCAGAAGAGCTATCTTAGACTCAATGAATTGAATCTAGAATGGATGGAAGAGTTTAGTTTCAACGGAAGCCCTCGTTAATTTCCTCGGGCCAAAGCCGGTTTTACAACGGAACAAGTACCTTCTCAATGTGAAACATTCAATACCTTCTCTAGTAGAAAATTTTCTAAAAATCTAAAACTCTGATCAGGGACTCGTTTCTGGCTTTAGTTGGTCCTTGAAACTTTTCAGACCAATCAGACCAACATTTCCGGCGATCTAGGCGAGTGGGGTACTATTTTCAAAATTATTTAAAGAAAATCTCGACCTAAGAATGGGAATATTAACTATTTCACAACAACAAAAATCCAGATCATCCCTATAACTAAGGTGACGATTTCTTAGCGTTATTATTGTGATTTTCATTTTCATGAATGAAAGACCTATAACAAAATGAGCAAGCCAAGGTAGAGCCAAATTTATGAAGAGAACAGCAAAGAACTTCTTTATAGAAGGTCACATGAACGAATATTATTATTATTCATTTTAATTTTTTGTTATAGGTATCTGTTTTATAAGAAAGATCATTCAAAAAATACATAGAATATTCTATTGATGAACTCCCTCTTTTTTGTTGTTGTGCAACATTTTTCTATTGGAACATTTTTCATTTATGAGAACAATTCTCATAATTTATTTTGCAGTTGCGGAGCGCTAACTAATTCCAGAGCATCAGTTTGGTTTCCGCCAGCAACACTCAACCGTTGATCTGGTGCACCGGATAGTCCACATTATTAAAGAAGCGCTCGATTAAAATAAGATAATATATATGCTCAGCCACCTCATCCACCAGGTGTGGAATGACTGTCTGAAGTGTGAACAAGAAAAATAAATAATATTAATGCTGGTTCCCCACAAGGGAATGTTTTAGGCCCAGACTTGTACCTTTTTGTGTACAAGCGATTTAGCAGAGAAAGCAAATAACAGCAACATTTGCAGATGACAACACTGCTAGTCCTCGCAGTTGGCGATAGCAATAACAAATCCAATTACAAAACTTGATAGATCATCATGGCAAAGTCAGTCCATGTTGATTGTACTAACCGTGAAATTGACTACATCCCTACTTTCCTCAACAGCTGGGCGATTTCTTAAGCGAATGAAGCCAAATACCTGGGCATGACGCTAGACACCAACCTCAGGTGGAAACAACACGTCTAAAAGAAAAGAAGTGAACTTGTTTTGGTTGATTATGCATTGAATAGGCGTGTGGGGAATCATTTTTTACTAAATTTTGGACGCTGAATCTATTGGAATGAGTCTCCATGCTCCTGGTTGGAGTAATAACCAACCCCTATAGAAGAATTTGCAGCGTTTCAAAGTTAAGAAAAATGTACTGGTTCATCGGCTGGCGATAACCAATGGCCATTGAAAACAAGCTCCTGTACAATCAAGTACTCAAGCCAGTTTGGCTGCGCAGTTGTGGGCTGAACAGCTCCGACCAATAGACAGATGATCTTCAAGTGGACAGCATAGACGAAGTCATCAAGCAGAGAGCTGCTGCTCATATCTCCAGGCTAAGAGATCATGTTAACACGGAAGCCGTGATGCTACACAATGTGCAGGATCTAACTATGTGCCTTGAGCGCACAAAACCGCATGAACTCGTGTAGGGAGTGATTGTGATAAGTTCAGAGAGACAAGGGACCTAACTATGAATCATAAATTCCTGATTATTGAATTTAGTAATATAAGTCAGAATAATATTGTTATTATGTTTATTCGATGCAATGAAAGTGTCAAAAGAATTGACTTGGAAAAGCTATTTATACAAGTATTAATGAACAGACTAACCCTGCTAGGGATTGTTGTGGGTCAATCCTTCAACCCAATTCATCATCAACTAACCGCTCGAAGATTATTAGACGAATATTAACGAGTCAATTCATGATTTGTTTGGTGTTTTTCACCAGAAAATCTCAGCACGAAACGCGTTGGAAGGGGTGCGTACAGGAATAATGACGAGTATACGACCAACTGAAGTACCAAAGCGACAGCTTGACGACTATCCAATATCCGTTAATCCAATCATTATGTGAAAACCACTTTTGAACTAGAGCTAAATCTTGTTTGACCGGATGGAACAAGGGTCCAAAGCTAAATAGGGCGGAGTGAGAATGAATTCCGCATCGGAGCGAAATATCTTCTCAGAGGCAGTTGTTCGCCCTTTTGTGATCAAATTAGAGATAAACATCAGTGTTGGGAGGTTAGGAGCCTCCTAATAACAGGCTTCCGAAACTCATTTCTGCGCTCTTTCCAATTAGTTCATCATAATAATTAACCCGCGTTAATCATTCACAATAGGAAACCAGCGCCCGTTGATAGAATACAAAGCGACGTTGGAAACATTCTTTGAGGAAGTACTTTGTAAAAATAGATCAATGATCACACACAATAACTCTACGTGGGTTTTATTTGTAGATAGTTTGGGTTGATTTATTGAGTACTGGTAATCTCTTATTCAGCCTGGACTAAGAAAATGAGTAAAACCTCGTCAATATTCAGCCGGGTAGAGGAAACCTATTCCCCAGATTATTCTCACGTACGTTCGTGCAAAAACTTCCCTAGAATACTAGCTTATCAACGGTATATTCAAATTTATTATATTTGTGACAATGTTGTACGATTCTTGCTAAGGACAGATAAATTAAAATTGAAACACCATTTTGGATCAAGTTACGAATATTATTCTACAGATAGGCGTTAACTACATAAATTAATATCCATTATCGACAAATACATTAGTAATAAGTGCAGAATGAATCGAAAACCACAATAGATAAAGATAACTTTTCATACCCACAGATAATTATAATTTTTTTTAAATATGACCCTGCAACCAGCACCTGGCGTATTGGTGATCTTTGGAAGTATCTCACGTATTTGTCAACTCAATCTAAAAACCCCGGTTTAAGAACATATTATGTGAGAACTGGAAATTCGGAGCTTTGAAACTGGTGATTTTCCAAAAAACCAAACTAGTGCTTCACGATTTATTTCAGCATGAGAAATACCTACTTCAATAGTCGACACTAACGTTTCAAATTCGGGAAATTCAGCACTTTCTCCAAAAGACACACAATATTTCGGTGAAATTTCGCCATTTTTTCCACATGAAACGTCACTTTTACTCGTTAAATCATACCAAAAATATGAATATCGCATGCCTTTTAAAAAAAAACTTGTACTTTGAGGACGTTTTTCAACGAATGAACGCGGGAATTTTTCTAGGAAAATGATTCTTCAACCCGACTGAATATTGACAAGATTTCGCGTTTTCATAATTTTCCTAACTTTAGGCTGAATTAACTGTAATAGGTACCAGTACTTAATTATTGGCGACGTTGAGGGTCCCTTGAGAAACGAAATTCGACGCTCTTTCAAAGGTAAACTCATATTTGAGATAAGCTTGCAATTTAATCAAGTTCTAGCGACGTCATGTGTCGAATCACGAAATAAAAATTTTAAATCGTAAATAACTGGGGAACGAAAACTACAAAAGGAAAAAGTCTTGGATATACATTTACTATTCAAATGAGTTGTATGATCAGTATAATCATGTAATGAGTCCTGCACTCTCACGGTTCCCTCATACACTTTCCCTAAAAAATAATAAAACATCGGGAAGAATTATTAAAGGTCTAGAATCTAAACATGGCTGTCAAATTCTGGGTCAAATCAGAGTGATGCGGGTCGACCTCTGGTTGCTTATTCAAGGAATAATAAACTAAATATCATTTTCCATTAGTACGCATAATTTCACAGGGGTGGGTTATTCCTCGGACCAGGAACATGGAGACGCATTCCAATCAATTCAGCGTAAAAAAAAAAAATAAAAAATAAAAAAATAGATATAGATAGGCATAGATTGCCAATAATCAATTTTTCGAAATACACATTTTGACCCCTACCTCACCCAAACTTGGTCCGATTGAACTGAAAAGTTTCCAGAACCAACTAGAGCCGGTCCCTGACCCGAATTTGATATTTTTAAATAATTTTCGACTATTGAAATCAGCGCGGTGGACGGACACTTGCGTATTTTGATCTGAACACCTTGTAACAGCCAGAAAACAAATTTTGGGCAGATTCGGAGAGATTGCCTTTGTGCATGAAAACATAGGTTGATTATTCAAGGAATAACCAACCAAAATGGCGACGAGAAACCGCGCGGAATGTAAAAACTTGCGATGTTCGCGAGAAGTGGGAATTAAAAATCAAATAAGGGCCAATTGAAATAACAACAACAGAAGACCCAGCAGAGTTTTCATTCTTGATAAAGTTAACGCGAGAGGGTTGAGAGCGGTACACTGAACGAAGCAAAATGTTAGTAATGTCCCAGAGGTCGGTCTCCTCGAGTATCGCATCGCTTAGAGTCAGTCGCATAAATACGAGTTTAGCGGGTAAAGCCGGAGCTAATTGCGCGAACGCTGGAAAGCCTTTCCCATTTGGCGGTTAGCGGGGAAAGCGGGGGCGTCCGCGGAGAACGCTGTTTAAAGGGATAACCTCGGCACCGGGGTGAGGGAAGAGGGAAACATGTTTCCTCAATTAGAGCTTCAACCCTCACTATATCACAAGGGAAAGGAAGGGGCGGGAAAGGGGAAAGGGGGAGCCCTTTCCGCTGAAACATCCCCGAGGGTGTGATTCCCTAATAGGAGCCCTCCGCGAGGGGGACCCGCCATTGTACCCCTGCCCCTCACGATCCGCCGTACTAGGCCGTATCGCCTCCCCAAAACATAATACTCCGCGTATTGCTCCCACCTAAACACCACTTAATCATGATTTCAACTAATGAACGAGCGAGACAGCCCGGCCGCTTCCTAATCTAAATTCATTTGTTTGGCCAAGATCCGACCAAATTAAAAAACAAAAACTTCAAAACTGGAATAGAATTTTATCAAAACGCCATTAAGGTAGAATGTAGATTTTCATCAACTTCTGATCCAATGGAGCTCTGCTTTCCAAAATTTTCATTTTTCTTAAAATCAAGGCGACAGCTGATCAAAATTCAAAATTGGACGTCAGAATTGTCAGAAAAACTTAACAATTTTTAGTAGCCTACAGAAACAATATACTTCAAACAATAAAACGTGTTATCAATTCTGGGCATGCGTCAAAATCTTCAAATAAAAAGGTAAGAAATTACAATTTTACTGGGTACAGTTGCCTCAAAATATTTTTTTCTGGGCGTTTCAAGGTGTCTAGATCCAAATAAGCAAATGTCCGTTCGCTGTCCACGCCATTTTGGTAGTAGAAAAGTTTCTAAATTTTTGAAATTTTGATCAGGGACTCGTTTCCGGCATTCCAGTTAGGGTCAAAATGTGGATTTTCAAAAAATGGGTTTTCATGATTTTGGTCCGAGCAATAACCAACCCCTGTGAAAGAATTTGCAGCGTTTTAATTTTAAACGTCGTTCACCATTAAATTATGTATGTTGTTGTGAATGAATATATTGTTGGAAAGCTGGTATTCTGAGTACGCCGTCCACGCCATTTTGGTAGTAGAACAATTTGAATAAAAACCTGAAAACTTAAGCCATTGATCCGTTTTTGGCCCAGATTGGTCCTCAACTTTTAAGCCCGAATGCACCAAATTTGGGGTAGGAGGAAGGGAGTAGTCAAAATGTTTTTATGATAAGTAGATATTCGAGATTTTTGGCGATGTAGACGTGTGGAGTATAGTTTTCCACCAAATGTTAAATGCGTCCGGGATACGCCACATCCACTGTTTTCCCCATGTTCGAAATTGTCGGCGATTTATGTGTGTGGGGTATCGTTTTCCACTAATTTTTGAGCGCTGAATCGATTTGAATGAGTCTCCATGCTCCTGGTCTGAGAAATAACCAACCCCTTTGAATGAATTTGCTGCGTTTTAATAATAAAATACCGCGTTGAGACAAAACACTTTCCTCACAGTCAATTGAGTTCGAAACAAACAGATGATATTTTGAAAGCAGAATTCACGCTCACTCCTTGAGCTAGATAACCTTGTCAAGGAGAACTTACAACCTGTTTTCCATGATCCATCGTGCATTTACTTACTTCCTTGTTCTTGTCCATGGAATTTCACCCGTAAGAGTGCACGTAACCCTGTAAAATTAAGGGATGTATGAAAACGGTTTGAATTACATTCTCTCTATCTCATCATAA
The DNA here is from genome assembly GCA_019603395.1 of Cyrtorhinus lividipennis. Classification (NCBI taxonomy): domain Eukaryota; kingdom Metazoa; phylum Arthropoda; class Insecta; order Hemiptera; family Miridae; genus Cyrtorhinus; species Cyrtorhinus lividipennis. The sequence goes on along the minus strand of CM034005.1, from coordinate 15,348,247 downwards.
TATGATATAGATATTATCTTTCAGGAGTAAAATACCAAATTATGTTGTCAATATACACAATTGTAAGTAATAAGCAACATATAAGCAAATAGGTTCAAGAAAAGCTGCATGAAATTATTCTTCACCATAACAATTACGGCAATAGAATCTCTCAAAACTCATCTAAATAATTTCTAATTTCGCCCAAATTTGCGAACGGGATACTTAGAAGGTTATTCGTAATATTTGGAAAGGGGCGTATGGGTTGCGTTGGTATTTTTGAGATAATGAGTGAAACGGATTGAGACAGGAGGATTTTGGCGTGCCCCAGATCCATTCCAATCAATTCACGGTCCCAAAATTTAGTGGAATATGATATCCCTAACCCACTGGGGGTGGATATGGGTAAAATGAGTACCTACCTACCTATATTCATACGTGGAGTATTGAGACTTTTGGGTAAATAGGCGTATGGTGTGTAATTTTCCTATACATTTTGGCCACTGAATCGATTGGAATGAGCCTAGGGCACTCCACACTTCTGTTTTCCCCATACTCCTGCTCCAAGTAGTAATCAATTTCTCGTGAATGATTTTGCAGCGTTTTTCAGTAGAATCTGGCGATCTGAGTTCAGAACTGGAAAGACGGTCAAGGATATTGAGTGGTGGTATTTTTATTTTTTTATGTATGGTTGCACGTTTGGAGTAAATTCTGTTTGAATTGTGATCCGCTGGCATTAGGCCTACAAACACTAGCGAGTACTTGAACCAACCGAGGCCACGGGTTTCCGCCCCTTGCTCATGCACTCCTTGGATGATCCGTGACTGGCACAAGACTCGATCGTGAATCAGCATCCAATGATTTCTGGTGCCACTCCAGAATAGTTAATCGCTGTTTCTGAGGATTTCACGGCTTGAGTCAGTTTGACCTTTGACTGCCACTCAAATCCAGAATTTCTTTGGTCTTGTTCGTCCATCGTGTCTTGCTGAGGAGGCAGATTTCTTCAACTCTTCTTTTGGAACGCTCTATCCAACCTTCTCACTTCAACACTATCCAACAGGTGCGAGGTCTTCATTACGATCTGGTGCGGATTCACGACCCAAAACAGGGTGGCGGCGACATCATAAACTTATGAACGGAAACATTAATACATCGACGAAGCTGATGAATTACACAATCTAATTCTACCGAGGTTATCGTACTATACGCAATAGTCAATGACAAAAAAATAATTTTCGGCCGGTTCACAAGGTTTTCCCCAGGTGGTCCGTTTCGTTTAATTGGAGTCACGTTTGAAACGCCATCTGCCACTCCGCGCCTGTACTCGTTTTCAGAGAACCATATAACATAATATAAGTGTTTTTCGACGATTTTATGACCGACAGACGACGGGACAAAGTCGAGCCGCCCCGTAATTAGAAACTTAATTATCATCCTTTTATAATAAATCAATAGTCACTTCAGCAGAATTTTTTTTTTTTTCATTTCTATACGAAAAAACGTGTTTGTACTCTTCGCGTTCAGGAAGTGATAATCACCAAGAGCTACATTCATTATCAATACAGAAGCGTGGCCAAATATTCACATTGGCTCATTCTATGTATAACATGCTCGCGTGGGAGAAAAACATCATTCTTGAGGTCTCGATGAGAAAAACGTGGATTTGTATTGCCAAAAAATATAGGTAATCATTCTGGAAATACTGTTCATGAATCGCTGGTCATGAACCCCCTCTGGGAGCGGAAATCGGTCCATACGTCTAAATTAGAGTTCAGCGTCAGAAATCAGGTGTAGATTGACACGTAATAGGGCCCCAGGTTACAACAAAAGCCCAAAACCTCATTTTTCCACCAACGATTCGTTCTCACCAACAACTAGGCTCTGTTCGGTGCATTCAGTTCTCATTCTAAATCAAGTCTGAAGGTCCTCAAAAAACCATCTTCAGAATATCCACCATCACCCAACGGTTCTTCTGGTAAAAACGCATACTCTTTTAAAGGGTTATTCCTCGAACCAGGATTCATGCTCCTCATTCCTGACTCATTCCAATCGATTCAGCGTCCAAAATCAAATGGAAAATGAAACCCCACACGCCTAGGTACCGGAAACCTCGAAAACCCCATTTTGAATGGGTAGATAGAGACCCATTTTGACCCATAACCCTCTTCCAGTGGGTGCCAATCGTCCTAAGACCCTCTTCATTGGACTTAGCGTCCAAAAATTAGTGGAAAACGATACCCCACACTCCTAAAACGTCGAAAATACCAAAAATGGGGAAATCAGTGGGCGTGGTGCGTCCCGAACCCATCCAATCGATTCAGGGTCCAAAATTTAGTGGAAAGTGACACCCCGCACGACTAGGTACCAGAAATCACAAAAACACAACTTAGAAATAGGTAGATATATACATATTTTGACCCATAACACTTCCAGTGGGCGCCAATCGTTCCGGGACCCGCCCCATCAGCGTCCAAAATTTAGTCGAAAATGATACCTTACACGCCTAGATCGCCGAAAATCTTGAAAATCCATTTTTCAACGTTCACATTTTGACTCCTACCTTCCTCCCTTATTTCTCCCTAAACGTGGTCCGATCTAGCAGAAATGTTTTGAGGATTAACTAAAGCCGAAAACGGGTCCCTGACCAAAATTTCAAATTTTTATAAAACGCTCAGAAAATTTTTTTGTGGGAAATCGGAGAGAATGACTTACTGCATGAAGAAATAGGTTGATTATTCAAGAAAAATGTTTTAAAGCACACTTTCCGTTTTTGCGAACAGGTTTCTCATGAGGAGGAAGTCAAATTTCTGCCCAAGATTAAGATTAGGTAAGTAATATCCCTCGAAGAAACAAGTTTCTTCAGGAGCTTACAACGAGCTTGCTTTGAAAATCGGTGTTTCCAACTTCTGATCATCGCTTTTCACGGTGGAATAATTTTGAACGCTTTGCCGAGATGAGTAAGAGGATATAGTAACGAAGGGAAAGGAGGGCGAGGAAGGAGCTTTCAATCAAATCAAGTTTGAGATGAAATTAAACTTCCCTCTTCTGAAAGTAAAATGACATGGTCGGGGCAAAAGAAAAGATGAGACGATGAGGAAGGAGGAGCGATAAGACTTTTCGAAACGCCAATCTAACGAGCCTTTTAGACGCTCAATAAATGTAGCTGGAAAGGGATAGAGTGGATGGTGAAGAGGCTTTTCCAAGGGGATGTTGTTGAAGTGGACCTCGCGTCCATTTTCAAGCTCTTGGCTCCCTTTCATTAGCGGATAGGGGACAGTTTACATTTAGAAACCTTGCCCGTTTCTCTCCTTTAATCTTGCTGGCACCGAAGGACTTGTCTTTTCATAAATTATCCTCCAAGCCATCCCTTCAAGGGCTCCAACGCTCCCTTTTCTGGCACATCAAACGTTCGCCACCTCCTGGAGATTCCGTCTGCTTCGCTTCCCTTCAAAAAGGACCTTTTCTTTGAAACCCGTCTTTTCCGCCTTGCGTTATCAAAAGGATACCCCTGGAAGGACTAATTCGGTTAAGTGTGGCAATGTCTTCGTTCGTGAATCTCTTCCTTCTACTGCTCCTCGCAAAAGCCCTTCTCCGACTCAACTTCTCTGCGTTTGTCATCGTGTTCAGCCGCTGGAAAGGTTTCCCTAGAGATTCGCCGACATCTTGGAAGACATTCAAGTAAATCTCCCACTCCGATGATCTTATTCCTGAGAGATTAGTATCTCCCCTCCAACTAACGATAGACCCACGTCACATTAACATGATCCCCATTGATGTTGGATCAAAAATGATGCGCGATTGATGATTTTTGATATTGACTACGCCTTCTACATTGAGTATTCTATATTTTTATCAAAAGAAGTTCTTATTACCAAAATACCCATCATTCTTGATTGATAAGAGACGACCTGTAGTGCGGACAATTTAGAAAGTTATTGGAATTTAGTAGATATCTATCGGTACATATACTGAGTGTTAACCTATACGGTTTGCCGCATTCAAGGTGTCGATTCTACAACACATTAAAAAAAATAGATATCTTTGCGCTTTTTTTAAGGCTTCGTTTCCGAGTTATGCACGAACGACATTCGACCTGACGTCACTAAAATGGCCATAACCCTCGTAATCTTAAATGAATAACCATATATTAGTATTTATATTATTTAATTATATTTAGTCATGTTATTTCTCGGAACAGGAGCATGGAGAAAATGTGGGGAAACAGGTACAAGGAGTGTCCCGAACCAATTTCAATCGATTCAACGTCCAACATTTAGTGGAAAATGATACCCCACATGCCAAGGTACCGAAGTTCTCGAAAACCCACTTTTGAAGTAGGTAGATAATATATACTCATTTTGATTTATGAACTCTTTCAGTGGTCGCCAATCTGCAACCCGTTCCATTGGATTCGGTGTCAAAAATATAGAGGAAAATGATACCCGGGTAGTAAGCCAAGAAAGGGTTTCTGGCCAAAATTTCAAATTTTTAGAAAATTGTCTACTGCCTGTAACGGCGTGGACGGCGGACGGACATTTGCTTATTCTGATCCAGACTCCTTGAAGCACCCAGAAAAATTTTTGAGGCAAATCGGAGAGGTCGACTCTCTGCAAGAAGAATTATTCAAGAAATAACCAACCAAAAATCTTAAATTGTGAATAACTGGGAAACGAAGCCTCTAAAAAAAAGTAGTCCTTAGACCCTTTTTGTGGCAAATGAGTTGTAAAATCGACCTCTTGAAGGCTGCTAACCTTATAGGTCAACACCCTGTGTGATAATTCTTTTAATGGATGCCAGAGTGCATCCCTCCACAAAAATCATCACAACATTGAATGTGTTCTGCCGTATTTGGCACGAAACATCGGACCATTATACGTCCGCACCTACATAGGTGCTCTAACGAGGCATCTTTTTGGAACTCGTTTATCCACCATCAGCCCCCTCAGGGACAGTTCGTTGAAAGGTCTGTTGTGACAATGTGGATGAGGCAATAGTTGGTGATGTTACCTCAAAACATTTCCTACCTGCTTCAACGCCTTGAGTGGATAACATAGAAGAATGTAACGCGGGTTCTTTTAGCACGGGTACACGTCTATCTCGTTATCCGAATTACCTACGGTGGTTTGAGCAGCTCAAGTGCACTTAGTTGTCGAGGCGCAAAAAACCTTCCAGGAAAAGCTCCTGGCAGACCATGCGCATCCCGTATCGCTTGAAAAAAAAAAAAAAAAAAAAAGGTAGAACGAGTGACGTTCAAGGAATTGTTTGGTTGATGATTTTTGGCCTGCATCGAGTGGGGTTGTAAGCATACCCCCGCGAGATTAACGCAGTCATGTCTCAGTTGAGGAATTTCAAGTAGAGAAGGGCAAAGTAGTCATTGAACGGAACTATCTCTTCTTAGTTCGTTCACTCAGTGTTTGTTCACGTTCACTAGTTTAAGGAACTAGTTCAATTGAACTATCTAAACTAAAATTTAATATCTAAACGTTTCTGCACCCTCCCCAGCCCGATACGTTCAAGACCGGCCATGATCGCAAAGTAAAACATTCGATTCTACAAACATATAATTGTCTACAGACGTGCACTCATCATACTTAGTCGTATCATCATTGAGCCAATGCACGAGTCCCATCTCAGCGCTCAAGTACTAAGTCCTTGCTTTTAGCTATATCCATGAACAACCACGAAGTTTCTGAATGGCAACACGTTTCATGGCCCTTGATCGTCCCCAGGCTAGGGATGGATGCATTTGCCAGCCCGAACGCTAAGTACAGTGTTTATTTAATTTTTTTTTTACAATTTAATTTCATGCCGAGCTCACTTAGGCATCCCAACACTGAACTAAGGCTTCTTTTCGCACATACTACCGCTGCCTGCCAATCATCACCAGAAATTATCAGGGAAGTATCATCGGCAATACCTACCGTACGATACTCATGTAACGCCCGTACATGAACAATAGGATTGGCTTGAAAACAACCATAGGATTGAGCTAAGTCAAGGTGCTCTTATGAAGGTAAGGGGAGCCTTGTAGGAGAAATACAGGGTGTCCAACGAGTTATAGCCCCCCCTCCCCACACCCCACTGACACTGGAGTAAACAACAAAAATTTTGTTGAATCTTCATATTTTTTTGCAAAAATTTCAAATACCCTATTTGCGCCAAAAAAAAATTTCCGGTACCGGGAATCGAACCCGAGCCTCCTGGGTGAGAGCCAGGTATCCTAGCCACTAGACCATACCGGAGTGGGGATATCTGGCCTGGGAGAACGTACGGTACTTAGAGGTTAGACAAGACTATACAAATAACATCCTAGAAATTTGTTTTGTTCAAATTAGGTAAGTGTCATTCACAGGGGTTGGTTATTCATCGGAATAGGCGCATGGAGACTCATTCCAATCGATTCAGCGTCCGAAGTTTAATTGGAAATGATACCCTACACACCTAAGTACCAGCAATCTCGAAAACCCACTTTTGAAATAGGTTAATTAAGACTCGTTTTGACCCGAAACCTTTTCCGGTGGGCACAAATCGTCCCGGGACCCGTCTCATTGGATTCAGCGTCCTAAATTAAGTCAAAAATGACACCCCACATGCCTAAATGGCCAAAAATCCCCCAAAAAAAATTTGAAAGCGCATTTTGAGATCCTTACGAAAAAATATTAAGGTTAAACACACTTTTTTCTTGTTTAGTCCTATTTGGACGATTTTAGCAGGGAGGGAGGGGGTTGACCAACACGTGGGACACCCTATATACAAAATTATCTGATGTGACTACACATATGCGACTAGATCCAGTGATGGGAGTTTACTCTTACTCCAATGAACGAAGAAGATGAGTAAATTCTAACTTGTATCATGTAATAAGTTATTCAAATAATTAATATTATATATTGTCATATAAGGAGATATTGACAAACTTCAATAATTGTATTGACTGAAGAAATCTTCTAGGCCGTTTTGCTTTTGATTTAGTCCATCCTGCCCTTGTCCTTCATAGAAAAATGAGAAGAACTGCTGCAGTTTAAAAATAAGGTGCATAAATGAGGGTGCATAAATCACTCTTCACAATACACCAATGCCGTAAGACTCAATACTTATTAGGTACCGATTAACTAAATGGTATCGTTTATTTATTTGACGGGAAGTTATAGTTCAAGTTTATGCTTGATGTGCTAGATAATCTGGTCTCTGACGTTGTGTCACCTGTTGAGACCATTGATTGTGAGCGCTAGGTTAATTAAATTGGAGCGTCTCAGTAAATCGCGAGTCCAGAATATTAATTGGGGTTGTGTTTTACTTTGATGATCAACTCTCGAGGAAATCGCCTCGAGGTTGTAGCTCCCTATACATCGTAACTCTGATTATTCTGTCATCGCCCTTGATGGGTCTTAGCCAGGCAGGTGCCATTACGGCAATCGGGCGATAATTGATCTTGTAGGCGGTGGAGAGGATCATTAAGGGAACTGGTTTCCACAGCCTCAGGGGCCCTCTTCGTATCTCACATTACAGTCGCCTATAACTTACTTCGGAGGTTTGTGTTCCCCAATGGAGCTTCACCTCCTCAATATTGATCTCACTTAACTATCCCGAGGTCGGCTTTAGCCGGGATCTCGACTCAGTTTCGAAACAGAACTTCGCATTGGAAGTTGGAGCGGCCGATCACGTGAATACCCGAGGTATCCAAGTACTTATACCTTCAACAGGAGGTCACGCTCGAGTGAATCTGCCTTGCTAAGCCGTCCAAAACCGCACGCGTAATAAATTATTCCCCGACTCAAAAGTTCATCCAATCGTACAAAACTGCTACCGTGATACGCTAATAATTAAAAACGCCGGTTGGTTATTCCTCGGACCATGGAAATTCATTTCAATCGATTCAGGAGTCCAAAACTTGGTGGGAAACGCTACCCCTACACGCCTAGATCGCCTGAAATCTCGAACATGGGAAAAATAACGGGTCCCTGACCCATTCCAATCGATTCAACGTCCACAATTAAGTAAAAAATTATACCCCTCACGTCTAAATCGCCAAAAATCGCGAAAATCTACTTTTCGAAAAACACATTTTGTACCCAACTCACTCCCCCAAATTGCGGGGGTTAGGTCCGATCGGGTTGAACAGTTTCGAGGATCAATTCAAGCCAAAAACGCGTCCCTGACCGAAATTTCAGATTTTCAGACAATTTCCTACTACCAAAAACGGCGTGAATGGTGGACACTCATTTGCTTAGTTTTATCTTGACAACTTGAAACGCTAAGGGAATCAAAATGCAAAATTTGAGGCAAATCAGAGAGTTTGAATTTTTGCATGAAAACAGGTTGAATATTCAAGGAAAGAAGTACCAAAGAAAATACTTTTTTGATAGGTGCATACTGACCTGATGGCAAACAATCATCACCGCAACAACATGGCTTAATTGATTTCTCCGAATTGCGTATGGTAGCACTATTATTATTAGTAATCAAGATGGATTTCATCATAAAACTTCTTTAATAGACTCACTTCGATGGATGTGTATTAGTTGTAGGGATTATATCTTCAATATAAAGTCGATAAATTGTGAGCTGGGTTTTAATAAGCGTCTCTGTTGACAACAACCATAAATGAATCTGCACATGCGAAGGGAGCCGAGTCTACAACTAATTCCACCCGGAGCGCTCAGATCACTGTTCTTCTCCTTGTAGGTCTCCATATGTCTGTGACGTCACTGAAGTTTTTTGCAGTGGGTAGGTAGTCACAAGATCTGAGGATTTGTTCTCCAATTCCATCAGAAAGAGATCACGCAAATCACTCCTCACGATGGGTGAGTAGAGCAGGATCCTGTGGAGATCCTTGAGTGTATCAACCAGACTTATGAGAATTTAAGAAAGCTCAAGATTGACCCGGTCGACATCGTTTCCCAATTTCTGACAGTAATGAAATGATGACAATAATGAAAAATATGAAACGTCATTTTAGCTTTATTTGATTTGATTTTTTCAAGATTTGACCGAAACTACACTTACATCAATTAGACGGACGACCAGATAGGGAGGGGGGATGCAAACAATTGAGCAGGTGTTCGAATGAAAAGTGAAACCGAAAAACTCAAGAGTTGAACGAGGAGAAAAATCACATAATAAACTGCCGTTGAAGAAAAATGAAGCTTGCAAAAAAAATGAAGAAATAAAAAGAGTATTGGAAATTCAGAGGAAAAAACATCCTACAGTTCTTATTGAAGCGGATGGTCCCTTGGAATGAAAACGCTTTCGAGTTTGAATGGAAATACAGTATTTCGTTTTTCTCCTCGGTTATTCATTTTTTCCTCCCATCATCGTCCCTGCGATCCATCGATTCCGAGTTCCAATTTGCCACAATGGGCGGCTCACAATAGCTGGGAGAACCCCTGGCAAGCAAAACCAACCTTGATATTGAGGGTCCCCTTTTTGATCAAGATTGCTTCTCAAAATGATCCTTGTCCCGATGAATCTTTCTTCTTTCATTTTTATTTGTTGTCCCCCTATTTTTTTCTGAACGTAAATTTGTGTCTCATCTTCTTCTAACTCGAATTTTATCAATTGAGCTTGAGAACAGAGTTTCTCCGATCTCAGAAAATGTTAAACGTTAGTTTCTCCTGAAATTGCAAAATCGCTCCTCACATCACTGCCCTCATCGATACAATATCATGGCTCAGTACAGTGACCCTGGAAGGCAATACACCTTACGCCCCGATAGTTACCTTTCCAATGGCTACCAATCGGCCAATTATCGGCCAACTTCTTTGGAGGAAGACGCTTTACCGCCCCTAAATTACCGGAGCAATAGAGTTATCGTCCGGTAGCCATCGAGGCAGTAACTTACGTTTGCTGAAAGTGGTCATTAGCCATGTATTTTAATGATAAGCAATTTTTGACGATGTTTAATAAACTTGGATTATTTCGTAATTTCTTGTTTCTCCATCCCACTGACCTTCTCCGGGAATTTCAGGGAACGCGTAAGTGTTTCGAAAAAATCCCAAGCGTTTCATGAAACTATTCGATTGATAAGAATATAATGATAACATAGCACTTCTGCCCTTGGCACCGTGCTCCGCAATGTGCCTGCGACATATGTATTCAACTGCTTTCACTAGTATTTCACGCTAAATTCATTTCTACACTTCCGAATTGAACGAATTCACCCAACAAAACACGGTTTTGTATTAAACTGCGGTAGCAATGATAGTTAATTCATAGCATCCATGATGACTGCTTATTGTTAGAAATATGCGGCAAAGATTGTCTGAAAGCTGATCATTCTGAACAACGCTTGCCTACCTTAGGGATAAGTCACCTCTCTTCAAGGATTGCTGCATGGCAAGTGGCAAGAGTGAGGTTATCAAAAGTGATTGTAAATGGTCAAGCAGCGCTTCGCAGAAGTACTTCGTTCGTCTCGTAGGTGTACAACATTCGACCACTGCTACGTCAGAAAATTGGCAGTTTTTAAAGGGGGTTCTGTAATTTATCTTTTTGTGACCAGGTCAATTGGTGTGGCCTCGGGTCTACGTTACTGAGGCAAATTCTTCATTAAAGAATCACGCTAATGGGACGAGGCTCAGCCGATTCCCTGAAGAAATGCATTGAATCAGGTGTACCTCGCGCTCTCATCCTTTTAATTTTTTCCACTCATAAAACTGGGACTACAATCTCAAGATTTAAAAAAAAAAAAAAAAAAAAAAAAAAAAAAAAAAAAAAAAGTTGAACCCTGTGTTTTATTTTTGGACATCATAATATCAGAGTGGAAGACAATCTGGCTGACTGGTAACACATTCATCCGTACCACCTGTAAATCGCTATTGTCAACAAGGAATGATCGAATAACTGAAAGGAAGGTGAGGTCTGCTTTTGTGCCAAGCATTCCTATGGAACACTGGCCTGACCTAAGCCCACTAACACGAGTCATTGATTCCGGGTAGTGACAGAAAGGTGGCCTTAGTGGTGGTTGACTCTACCATAAATAGTCCGTGTGACGCAGACTGGCCAAAAAAACATGGTCTTTTTACAGGCTGATGTACCTATCGCTTGAAAATCATCAAACGGTGTTTTAGAAAGCGCACGAAAATGTTTTTTCCTCCTTTAAACGCCATAGGTATGAGTAAAACTGAGCTCATGCGCCCCCGTGGTTACTTCACCCTTTTGATTTTTGCGGTTGAAGGATCCATTAGCGAGTCCTCGATAAATTGCGGGGAAGAAAATGAACTCTCGAGCCAAGAATAACGGTAACCATTAAAAGAGATTATTAAAAGCTCAGAATACCGGGGGCGAGTAACGTACACTTACACCGCCCGTAATGCGTATGTGCTTGTAATTCGAGAGAGCGAGCCCAGTAAAGAAACAATACTCCAATTACTTTCAACATGTAGATAAAGGGGAGGTATGCAATCATTATTTTAGACTGAACACGCACCGATCTTCTTTCCACCATGGTACGCGGTAGTTATAAAAAAACACGAAAGCTTTGATCGTAATTATTCGCCCGCAAAATGAAGGACGTTGGTCCAGAGTATTGTTTTAGCCAGGGTTCATCTTGTTCAAGCAGAACTGGGCAACCATATTGCAATGTCCATGCAACAATTTTCTCGATCAATCCCCTACCTGGCCTGTCGACTTGCGTCTGTCAATGATATGTTTTGTGGCAGGGCTCTGAACATATTTGGCACTTCTGTAGTCATACATCTGTTGGCCATGTACAGATTTCCGGTAGGAGACTTCCAATAGGTGCTTTTCTCGCATTCTCATGGTTCCAGGAATTTAATCTCATTTCTCTGTGAATCCCTGAATGTTTTGATGATGATGGTTGAGTTTCAGAAATATCTGAATTTCATTACCTGGTAGAGAAAAGGTGCCTATAGCATGGAGTCTTTCAACGAGGACACCATCAAGTATCGCGCATTAAACAGGGGGCGTTATTTTGATTTAATATTTACTGAATGGTATCCTCATGTCTTCTACCCTGTGGCCGGTCTCTTCGATTTGAACAAAATTGCTTTAAATTTAAAATCTCGAAAATCCATTTTTCAAAATCTGCAAATTCTTACACACGGGTTGGTTATTCCTCGAATGGGGGAAACAGTGGGTGTGGCTGGTCCCAGACCCATTCCAATCGATTCAGGGTCCAAAATTTAGTGGAAAATGGTACCCCAATGCCTAGGTAGCAAAAATCCCGAAAACACATATTCAAAATGGGTAATAAATACCCAATTTGACCCATTACTTCTTCCAGTGGGTGCCAATTATTCTGGGACCCATTTTATTGGATTCAGCGTCCAAAATTTAGTGGAAAATGACACCCCACTCGCCTAAATCACCCAAAATCTCGAAAATCCATTTTTCAAAAAACACATTTTGAACCCTACCCCCTCCAAATTTGGTCCGATCGGGCTGAAAAGTTTCGAGGACCCATCTCGGCTGGGAACAGACCCCTGACCCAAATTTCAGATTTTTAGAACATTTTCTATTATTTGAAATAATAGAAAATTGGGTTATTTGAAAATTATTTTCAGGAGATTTTTCGAGGCCTGCAAAGTATCATTTCCCTTGCTAAATTCTGTGATCTAAATTGATTGAGGTGGGTTTTTGGCCGATTATGAGAACTTGGTTAATATACTTACTACTTATAACTTACTAATATCATTTCCTCTACTAATTCGCTGTGGAGACCTCCAAGATACTATGTTCCCCACAAGGGAGATTCACCTTGTATGATGAATACTCAACTAATCGATTAACCACAGTATGTTCAACTTTTCACCAATCGTCTACGCATGGGGATCGGCCTGACAACACCACTATTTTCACATTTTCTTGAGAAATTCACCTGGTTAACTCCCGACTAGCATTACGCGTAAAATTTTTCACTATTTTCAGGATTAAATCGCCATATTACTGACACGTGTAGTCTCTGACCAATCATTCAACTCCACTTTTGGAAAAGCGCTTTCGCGGTATTGATCCCAACAGACGTTCTAACTGGAACTTGCAAGGGTAACAATAACCAAAATGATGAATCACCCGGTAGAATTTAATTGGGAAAACGATACACTTCAGAGGCCCAACAGAATGCACCGATTCCCCACCGATATTTCCCCAACGATATTCCCGAACTGCAACACATCCCAGTTATTGTACCTCTAATTACTCCGGTTCAATTTGAACGGAAGGGCTGTCGTTCGTTTAGTGAACAAATACCGACGTTACCAGCGAGACGCTCGAAACTCGCGAGTATTGTATCGGGGTATTATATTCACCGCACTTAATAATCGGCCGTCAATTTCCGAAACGCCCTTGGACATTGTGGGCGATCCACCACTGCAATCCCGATAACTTCCTACAGAATTGCCGTTGTTTCAATTTTATTGTGCTTCAAATCCCACAAAAAAAAAAATTGGATTAAGATAGATTGCCAATTTGTTTCATTTTCTCTCTACTGATGTGCTTCAAGTCCTACTTAGAATTTAGTAGGAAATGAATCAAAATCTCGTAAATTCGGATACAACTCACCACCAGTCTCGGCAGTCTTAGTTGGGGTAACAAAATATGCTTTAATTGCGTATCTCATTCGACATTTTTTGTTTAAAATACTGTATAATACGTGCAATGTTGAATAGGCTGAGCAGCGGAATGAATCTGGCAACCGTAGTCTTCTCCTTGAGTGCTTCTAAGCCGTTTTGTTTTGTTATTCCTTGAATTATCAACCTATGTTTTCATGCAAAAAGTCAATCTCTCCGATTCGGACCAAATTTGGGGGGTAGGGGTCAAAATGTATTCTCAAAAATGGATTTTTGGCGATCTAGGTGCCTGGGGTATCACTTTCGACTAAATTTTGGAAGTTAAATCCAATGAGACGGGTTTCGGCACGATTGGAGCCCACCGCAAGAGGTTGTGGGTCAAAATGGGTATCCTATCTACCCTTTTCAAAAGTGGGTTTTCGAGATTTCTGGTACCTAGGCATGTAGGGTATCATTTTCCTCTAAACTTTGGACTCCGAATCCTTTGGAATGAGTTACCATGCGCCCGGTCCGAGGAATAACCAACCCCTGTGAATGAATTTGCAGCGTTTCCTTCTACTGAATGCAGAGACGCTGAATTGCAATTATGAAATCAACAAGATTTTATCCTTAAAATCCTATTTGGAATATTATTCTTGAAAGGGGTTTTATGGTACTCAATCACGTTTGTACTACGTAAAATTTAATTTTTTCAAACAATTACATTTGAGATAATGAATTTTATTTCATGATTTTAATTATGATATTTAACATAATATTGTTGTTCTCTTTTAACCAGTATTTCCCTGTTGTTCAATAACACCTATGAATTTCACTGGAGCCGCCTTCGCCCTCAAACACAACGTTTAGTTTGCAACGGTAAAGCCCCCTTATAATAGGTTTATTTTTCTGCCTTTCGAATTATTGTGAGAAGATTACGTGGAAACCCTTTGACTCCTTAAAGCCTCCTCTCACGCAGCGGGCTTCACAAGAGGAATGAATCGGTTCAGGAAAAAAGTAATTAGATTTTTTTTAAAGCCACCCCTGTAATTTTCCGAGCTTTCTTCTCCTGTTACCGGGGTCACCCCCGCGTTCCTGGTCGATCTTTTGAGAAAGCTCAGCCGAGGGTTGGGTGTCGGCACCCTCTTGTCACCGCCTACAAACAGCGTCAAACATCTGCTTCAAAAACGAAGGCAACAACCACCTCCTCCCCCACATTAGCACCTCCCTCACAATGGGCCCTTCCTCTTACTGTTATTACGAGCTAGTATTTCCCAGTAGTTATTTCTCGATTCCATTTGAACCTTTTACTGAAGAGGTTTTCAATTCGAGAAGGCCCCCTCACGGCCTGACTGAAGTGTTATTGTGTTCCCCGTTGTTTAACGTGAATGCAGTGTGTTTAGTTTGAATGGATAGTCACACTTGGTCACTGCTTTAGGACGGAAATTAAATCCCAGCTTCTCAATTATTTCCATACCGCTCCCGGGCAAAGGGAGCCCTGATACAGCTGGGGATCTACAATATAGGTCCGTCTCGTCCGAATTAATAACAGTTATGGGGTTATTGGGGAAGGTTTCAGAAAGTGACGAACTATTAGAGTCGAATTTGGTGCCGATTTTGGTGGTGGACAATTTTCTATAAATCTGAAATTTTCGTCAGGGACCCGTTTCCGGCTTCAGTTAATCCTCGAAACTTGTCAAACCAAAATTCGAGGAGGTAGGGGTCAAAATGTGTATTTCAAAAAATTGATTTTCGTGATTTTTGGCGATCTAAGCTCGTGGGGTATCATTTTCCACTTAATTTCGGACGCTGAATCGATTGGAATGAGTCTCCAAGCTCCTTTTCCGAGGAATAAACAATTTGCAGCGCTTTTGGTTGGTTATTCCTTGAATAATCAACCTATGTCTTCTTGCAAAATTATATCGAGATAATGCCCTATTCAAATCAAAAAGATCCAAATGGCGTCATTCCCCAGCCTACGTATACCTGAGTGAAGTAAGTTGAGAAAGCGCAATTCAAAACGCAGCAAATTCATTCACAGGGGTTGGTTATTCTTCGGACGAGCAGAATGAAGACTCATTCCAATCGATTCAGCGTCCAAATTTCAGTGAAAATGATACCCCACACGCCTAGGTATCAGAAATCTCGGAAACCCACTTTCATTATAGGTAGAAAGATACCCATTTTGACCCATAACCCCGTCCGGTGGGCGCCAATCGTTCCGAGACCCGGACTCAGCGTCTAAAATTTAGTCGAAAATGATACACCACACTCCTAAATCACCAAATATCTCGAAAATTTATATTTCGAAATACACAATTTTGATCTCGACTCCCTGAATTTGTTCTGATCAGGCTAAACGTTTCGAGGATCAACTTAAGCCTAAAACCAAAGTTTCAGACAGAAAATTTTCTACTACCAAAAATGGCGTGGACGGCGAATGGACATCTGCTTATTTTAATCTGGACACCTTGAAAGGCCCAGAAAAACATGTTGGAGCGAATCGGACAGGTTGACTTTTAGTTGGTTATTCCTTGAATAATCAACCTATGTTTTCATGCAAAAAGTCGATCTCTCCGATTCGGCTCAAATTTTTTTCTGGACGTTTCAAAGAGCCTAGATCAAAATGAGCAAATGTCCGTGAGCCGTCCACGCCGACTTTGGTAGTAGAAATTATTCCGAAAATCTGAAATTTCGGTCCGTTCATGGCTTTAGTTGGTCCTCGAAACTATTCAACCCGATCGGACTAGATTTGAGTGGGGTAGGGGTCAAAATGTGAATTTCGAAGAAAGGATTTTTGCGATTGTTCGCAATTTAGGTGTGTGGGGTATCATTTTCCACTACGTTTTGGACGCTGAATCCAATGAAAAGGGTCCCCAGAACGATTGGCTCCCACTGGGATAGGTTATGGGTCAAAATGGCTATCTATTACCCATTTTGAATATGTGTTTTCGAGATTTCTGGTACCTAGGCGTGTGGGTATTCATTTTCCAGTAAATTGTAGACCCTGAATCGATTGGAATGGGTGCGGTACCCGCCACACCCACTGTTTCCCCAGTTTTCCCATTGCTGAAGAAACGAATCTCCGTGCTCCTGGTTAGAGGAATAACCAACCCGTATGTAAGAATTTGCAGCGTTTTTCTTACCGATAATCACTTCTTCTGCACAATAGTTTAATTAGTCCCCTCAGCCCAGGCCGGCTTAATCGCACAATTTAATTATTCCAATCCGTTGAAACGCTGCTGATGCTTTGCTCTAGCAACTGAACTTCCAAACAAGACGCCTTGCGGTCATCCGAAGAACATCTCTGTGCAGTCTCCAACCTCAAATCCACTCATCCGCTTAACTTGGTTCGGTTTCAAAACCATCAAAAGGAACACAACGTTGTTTGACAACCGAATATTCTTCTCAGAATGAAAGGAAAATCCACTGATTGCCAAAGGACGAGTGTCAGGTCCAAGTGGTCACTGAATCCCGACAGTCGATTACGGCCAATTTGTTCCGTCGAAGAAAACTGGTTTCGTTCGGATGCTCGCCGGTGTGTCGTCACCTGCAGTTCAAGTGTGGACGGTCTTTGAAAGACATTTTTTCGAAGGGTTGAAAGAGGCCGACTGTAAGAATTTGTATTGCTCGTCTTTTGTTCGCGTCTGAATCTTCAAGGAAGGAACAACAGAAGCGCCGTCAAAGCGATCCCGATGTGCCGACAAGTAGTTTTTGTTGCTCTATCGTTCATTTGATATGTACTTCCAAATGGGATCGCTTTACTTTCAATGCCCGATATCGCATAGGGTTGATTTCCGTAACTGCCAACATACCAAGATACTTTATTTTATCTGGCTCAATTAGGTTTTTGGACATTATTATGTTAGCGAGAAGAACCGCGTGTACATTCTTTACCTACATCGAGGTTCGTCTGTACAAAATATTCGAGCATTCTTTCAACTTCGTTTTTAATACGTTATTTATTTGAAAAAAAAAAAATTATCAATCAAATTATTCAGCAGTAGGTTGTCCCAAACATGGCCATTCACTGTTTGTTTCTGGTTTTCTGCGATGTCCCTCTCCAAAATTATTTATCTATTTTATATGGAAAGCGTCAGAGTATCAAGGGATGTAGAAATATTGCAGACAAAAATATATTTTTAAATGGTTTTAAATAGAAACTTGAAATGGATAGATCGTGTGAAGAGAAGTGCTTGAAGCAGGCCCAGATCCATCAGCAGTGAAAAATAACTACGTTACCAATGAACTATAATTATTAATTCTCTGTAAACATTGCTAATAAATAATGGATCATGGCGGATGGCGCATAGATCAAAATGAGTATATATTTCCTGCGATATCAAGGTGTGTTTAATTTTTGAAATTTTTGGCGATTTTGACGTCTGAGGTGTCATTTTCCATGATGAGCTGGGGATAATGCCCATAATATGCAGAGGCAAAGAATTTGCCAGTTGGCGGTTACAGCTACGGCTAAAACTTTTAGATGGCTAACGGAAATTTCCGGTTAATCAGTTTCAAGAGAGAATGAAACATTAGCAGACTTAACACACGCACTATCTGGTAAGTGCTGGAGTAGCAATGGACGACGCAAGATAACCTCGCCGAGAACGGAGCATTGAGAAGAGATGCGGCACGAAACACGAAAAAGGGATTCGTTTTTCACCAAAATCGTCTATTCTCCACTGAATTCAGGACTCTAAATTCATTGTGATGGGTCCCGGAGCGATGGGCGCCCACTAGCGAATGGTATGGGCCATAATGGGTACCGCTGACGTATTTCAAATGTTAGTTTTTGGGTTTTTCGGGTACCTAGACGTGTGGGGTATCATTTTCCACTAAATTTGGGTCGCGCTTGAATCGATCGGAATGGGTTAGGGACTCTCCGCACCTCTGTTTCTCCCCATTTTCCCCATGCTCCTGGTCCGAGCAATGACCAACCCCCTGTGACTGAATTGCAGCGTTTTTAGATCAGATTTTGATGCAAATCGAAGTGGTTGATCTCTGACATGAAAAACATTGTTAGTGATTCTCTTCAAGGAATGTTGAAAAAAAACAAGAATTTCTTCCTTCGGCGAAGAAAATGTCTGATGGAGTCATTAGCGTCAAAGATTGGGTCGTCGGAATTCATTCACACTCTACCTGAGTTGGGGGCTTCCTCGTTTTTACGATGTCGTTCTATATCGTGCGGATATTATTCATGCGGAAGCCTCTAACGACATCGCCCGAAGGCCTTCGTTGAACATAGATCGGATATCGAATTGGGAGGAAAATCAACTAACTTTCTTAAAAGAGTTATTACGATAAAATATATATGATTTTATCGTCAGACATCTGCTTAATAAGTGGACAAGTTGGTTTTAACAGTAGCCCAGCGATAGCCATCGGCCCCATCTGCCTCCGACGAACGGGCACTAAGTGGTCGTCTGGGAAGATACACGTCACAAGTCCTTCACCACTAATTGGTTCGGAATCGTTTCTCCAAAACTTTTTTTTTTTTTTTTTTGATCTTTAAACCGAGGAAAGGGCCTTTGTTTGTACGAAAGTGGGAGCGGGCTCGACCGCCTGGTTTGTTTTTCCCTCGTTATAGCCTTATTCCACGCATAAGCAATCAATGCTCCCGTTCGGCCTCCCATCGCCTGTCAGGAGCTTTCCTGCCTAGACGTGGAATTGCTCGAAATTGAGAAGCTCAAGACAATGTTTCCGGGAGTTTCTCGTCGCGTGACCGCTAACACATTTTTTTTCTTCTGTAAAGTAGTGGAAAAAACGTTCTCCTTTTCAAAATGATAATGATATAAATTGACGTTATAAAGTCGTTGAGCCCTCTTGGTGGTTTATCATAAGAAGTGGCCTAAGGGCATGATAGTTGTCAGCGTTCGGGCAATCACGCATGAATCTAAGACTAAGTGGACCGAGGTAACAAACATGTTGCAAATTTGAGCCCAGATGACATCTCTGTACTCGGCGATGCACGTTCAAGCCAATTTATTACCAGTACTTTGATCATTAGAAGGAACGAGCCAACAAAGTGGCCTTGAAACGCTACCTTTTCAGTGTGGGGAAGTACAACGCTGAACTCTATTCTTCTCCATTTTATATCAAGTACCTCAAAAATTGAAAAAAGTAAGTTTCTCAAATGTCCTTTTATTACGTTTTCGAGGAATTTAACCTTGTTACTTTGCACACCTCACGACAAGCGTGACCTCCGCTATTGAAGCAACTTGATTTATGAATAAAAGACGTGTTCTCTGTAGCATATTTAAATTCTGAGCCGAATTCGATGCAATTTATACCCCACAGCTCAATTCGACGTGCATCGCACTTGCCGATTCTCACAACCATTAAATTTAAATTAATGCACCGTCAGGAGTGTAGCTCATGGATTAACATACATTTTCAACGCCGATTTATTTTTTTATTATCAAATTAGGGGCAAAGTGTACAATTCAGGCATTTATGAATGCCTAGGCATTTCTTATTGTGCCGGGCCATATCAGGCAATTTGTCATATTCTTTTCAAATTTCAAACTTACTTAGGCAATTTAATATTTTTTAGGCATTTTTACAGATGCCTAGTGGGACATACGGAATGTTCAAAACTGAAAATATCGAAACATAATTTCAATTCGGACGAATCTACCTAGTCTGAGCAGGAGGTGCAGCCAATTTTGAGTGAACAGCTGCCGTGATTTTGGCGACAATTGCAGCGTTTCGTTTAGCAGGACCTTGTGTACTTGCATTTGGCCAGATTTAGTGGCGCTGCTCGTTGCCGCAGATCGGAAGTCATCTGGTTTAAGGAATGTTGTCATGCAAAATAACGAATTGAGATCTGGTGTAACGATGCTTAAGGGGGCGTCAGACAGTCCCTTGCAAAGTATTCCGAATTTATTGAAGCTCCTGTATGGAAATTCAAACTTTTTCTTTTTGCAATATGCTCGTAAGACTTGTGAAATTTCTCGGACCTACAAACAAATAAAATATTTTCAAAAAGTTCCGTCCGTTCCTTCCCCAAGAACTGAGTGGACTCGCTCCTATACCTATACGCAGATATACCTACAATGCTTTTTAAACTGCCTTTTGATCTTAAATTATCACCATGAACAAACTCGCATTCAGTATACTGGCCAATCTCCTAATTGAAGCTTGTGGCGGAGTACTACCTAATAAAACGTACTAGATCTATTCACTATATTGAGGACAGGATGGCTGAAACATAATTATGGTTTGAGGTTTATTTTACGTTCATTATGTTGATGACTGAACGGAAAATTAGACACTCATGCACCTAAAACGTCATTTTCGTCTCTTGAGAGTCAGAGAATACGATGGTGATGTTAAAAATGAGAATTATTTCATCTGAACCTTGATCTGTGGTTTTGGCTGGTTATTCCTTGAATAATCAACCTATGTAACCATGCCCAAGGTCATAAAAGGGTCAACCTTCTCCAATTATTTTTTATAAAAATTTTTAAATACGTTTTAAGATGTCTAGTTCAGAAAACGCTGCATTCCTTCAAAGGGGTTGGTTATTCCTGTGATCAGCAAGGAGACTCATTCCAATCGATTCAGCGTCCAAAATGTAATGGAGAACAATACAGAAAATACTTATTTCAAAGAACACACTTTGTTGTGTTTTAATGCGTTTAAAATTTTAAATGAAAGGTGTTCTATAAAATATAGTTTATCGACAATATAAGGGTGTGAGCTATCATTTTCCACTGAATTTTGGACGCTGAATCCACTGAGATGGTGGTTTTTCCCATTACCCTGCTCAAAGCAGTAACCAACTCTTGAGAAATAATTCATTTGTATCGTTTTGATCTGCATATCTTGAAAAACTGTTTAATTTTGAGACGAAACGGAGAGATTTATCGCTGAAATTAAAATACAGGTTGACTATTCATGGGATAACAAACTAAAAAGGAGAATTTTTCCAACTAATTAACAATTCGTGGAATGTATCATTGAGACCTTCATTAGGAATGTACAACAAAAAAGGAAAAGACTTGGGCCCAAAAATGTTGAGTGAATGAAAAATAAACACCGGTGTGTGTAATTTCGTGACCAAGACAAAGTGTTGTTCTGCTTCTATTTTGTTGTAAATCTTTCATTGATGATATAAGTCGACAAATTGTTAATTCAATTAGCAAAATTCTAAATTTTTGATATTTTAGACATTTTTTCTATATTTTTCTATTGATTTTGTCGAAACATTCATAGATTGGAAACTTCTCAAATTGGTTAGGAAAATCCTCACCTAGATTCTAGATGTTATCTTCCTTATTATTGTTCTATTGCTGAATTTTCTCATGAGAATGCTTTGAAACAAATCGTGGGATTTCTCACTCATAAAATGAGAATTTCGCGATGTCACACCAGTATTGCCCTAATAGTGGCAATCAGTGAGAACACATCGAATGCCAGAATCCATTGATGGAATGGCTCCGAAAATTTGAGCAGTGCGAACTCCAGCGAACGGCTTGACCGACCCGAGCAGCT